>OX637287.1:45741723-46440903 GCA_951799445.1 Pseudisothecium myosuroides | reverse complement strand
CATAGCGTCTCTACATTTCTTTCAATTAAACCAAGAGTTGGAATTACAGAGCAAAAGATAATTATTTTGAAAGTTGGACATTTGCAAAATCCAACTTTGGTCTTCAAAGGTGCTCCTTATAGACCAAGCGTTCAAATTTCAAATAACAAACACGTGCAAATATGTCCCAAGCACATATAATCTTGTTTTTTCATTCATCTAAATAATCTTAGATTCTTGTGATAATTCTTTAACATTTATATGAAATAGATTTTCACAAGTATTATTTGTAAATTTTTTGTAGTTCAAAAGATTTAAGTATGTTTCAACTCTAATTGTTATCTTTCTACTTCAAAAAGCATCCTTTCAAAATTGATTTGAATAAATAAATAAAATAAAAATTGCAAAAAAAATTCCATAAATGGAACTTAATAGTTTGAAATCAAAGGGAAAAAAAATCTAGTGAAAATTACACACACAATATACAATCAATTTTAGAAGTATTTTTCAAATTTTATTGAAAAATGTTAGTTACTCTAGTAGTAAATCTAATCATATGGATGTGATCACATTTTACAACTTTTGTTTTAACCCCTAAAAGACTAAAGAGTCCACTTTGGATTTTTTGAGGACTTGGACAAGCTCTATTGACTTTATGATTTGTACCTTTTGCATGAGATTTTTAAGACCAATGCTAATCATCCTAGTCTTTAAGCGAAGCCTTGCTTCACACCATTATAATAAATTTTGCAAAAGTCAAAAGTTTTTAAAAAATCAATAATAAAAATGGTCAACAAAAAAATATTCTAAAAACAATTATTTGATTAGATCGTATAGATTGATACCTACACAAAAACATTTGATCCATTCAATTCTAAATAATGAGGCGAAAGTTATGAGGAGTTTTATTTTGTAGGCAATGAAGGTAGAAAAAACAAATTAAATGATGTTTTTGAACCCAATTTTGAAACTTTCAAATGTAAGCAAAAACATAGGATATATAATTTTCTACCTACAGCATTTTCACCATTGGGATTTACAATTCTTAATTTCTTGTCAAAAATTATCAACGACTTAGGTTTTTCTTTCATCAAATACTACCTTCTAATTTATAAATTTTTTATAAATGAATATGAAAGTTTTTTTGTTTAATCCCTAAAGGACCAGGGGGGGTTGTATTTAGGAAGACATTGTCAAAAACTGTGGTTTTGGTATGTTATTCAAAAATGAAAATTGAAACTTTTTTTGAAACTTCAACCGTATAAAATTGAATTAAGTACTTTAGTAGAGTGTGGAAAAAAATTAGCCCATTTGACTATGCAAATTGAAAGATTATAACGTTTGAAGTAATAATTTTTTTTTCATTCTTGTAAAGTAGAGTCAACAGACTGAGAGCCCTCTTGGAGTAAAATTTTTGCTCTATACAAAAATGAAGATTTTGACCATTTCACTGCAAGAGAAAGGGGTGTTTTAAGTGAGTTTTTAAGTAGTGTCCTAGACACATGATTTTAAGTAATGACCTTTAAGGAGATTTTTAGCAAAATTTGACTTAAAAACACATGTTTTTAAGTCAAATTTTGCTAAAAATCTCCTTAAAGGTCATTACTTAAAATCATGTGTCTAGGACACTACTTAAAAACTCACTTAAAACACCCCTTTCTCTTGTAGTGTTTCTAAGTCTATGATGTTTAGTTCACTCATAAAAAATTTTGGATGCAAATATGTAGTCTAGCTTACTCTAAATCACTCTGCAATGCATGAACATTCAGTGAATTGGTAATGCACTAGTCATTTTTTGATGGTTTCTTCTACAATGAGAAAATTTCTTATTTAAAATCTAAACACAAAAAAATTTGAGACAAACATTTGGTATATACGAAAAAAAATTCAAGAATTTTGATTGAACAGATTGCAAGATAATAGGACTTGAAATTAAAAGAAAATGTTTTTTCGTGAAACCGCCCTAAAATAGCTATTAAAGTTTGACTCCTCTTAGAATGTGATTTGAGGACTAAAATTGTTTATTTCTGAACAATTATATTTCATATTTTATTAGTTACATACATGCCAAATTTCAAAAGTTGATGAATTTTTTTGAAAAAGATTCTTTAATGATTTCTAGATTGCCCTAGCTGTCCAAAAATTTTAGGGCAAGATAACTTTTGATCTAGGAACCCGATCAAAAAATAATAATTTTTCACCAAGAAGGTACATCTTTACGCATTGTATCCAAATTTCATGAACATCCAACCAAAATGACTTTGTAGGAACCTACCCAAGATTTTTTGCATATGTTAAACAAACACTTGGTCCTTTAGGAGTTAAGCATAATTCAAGAAAAGATAAGTAGTTACAGTAGAACCTCTCTAAAGTAGTCGGGTTGGGATTGGGAAGACTATATATTACATTAGGGAGGTTTGTTGCATTAACCTCTAAAGGACCAGCATGTATTTTTTGGCAACATAGAAATTTTGGGCAGGTACATGTGACTAGAGGTTTGCATATTTTAGGCTAAAATTTTAATAGAAAGTGGGGACAAGGAATATCTTTCATATGCACTAAATTTCATGACATTTGGAAATATGAGTCAAAAGTTATGACCAAATATGTTTTTTTTTTCCCTCCCCTCCGTCATCCACCCCGAACAAAACCTGCCCGGTTGCCCTCCCACTCCGCGAAGCGGGAAGGAAGTCGGAGGGCTGGGAACCCTTCTTCTCCAACCTTCCCAGCCCCCTCCCCAGCCTTCCTTCCCAAGAACTAATACTAGCAGATGGATTGATACACGTTGGTAGAATTAGTAGATTTTTTTTTTTGTGAAATTTTTGACCTTGAAATTTGGCACACATGTTATTAATATAGAGATGATTGCATAATATAAATTTCATGGTAAATAAACAATTTTTCAACCCTTGGCATAGTATCAAAGTTGATAGTAGTGAGATTGTTTCTCACAACTACACATGTTGGTAGATTTCAAATATCTTTTTTTGTGTGAATCTTTTGACCTTGAAATTTGACACATATGTTATCAATATAGAAATGATTTAATGACAAAAATTTCATTAAAAAAAATAAAAAAAATTCAACCCTTGAGAAAGTGTCAAAATTGGCAGCAGTGAAAATTTTCTCACAACTACACATGTTGGTAGATTTCAAATATCTTTTTTTGTGTGAATCTTTTGACCTTGAAACTTAGTACACATGTTATTAACATAAAAAAGTTCTTGTGCCAAAAATTTCAAAGTAAAAAAACAATTTTTCAACCTTCAATAGGGTGTCAAAGTTGGCAAGAATAAAATTTCTTTCCTTGGGAATGCAAAAACGTCATTTTGATTGGTCCCCTATTGTACAATCCTAGTTAGTACTCTGTGCCTTTAAATTGTCACTCACAAAGACTAATTAAAGAATGCAACCATAGAACACCAAGAAATTCAAATAAGGTCTCACGCTCAAAAATTGTATGAAAAAAATTAAAAAAAATGTTTGTAAGGTTCCAAAGATTCTTTTGGAAAATGGATGTAGCACTGAGACTTCCTACAAGTAGTCACCCATCCCGGTATTATTGTAGCCCACAGGCACTTGACTTCAAAGTTTTGGTGGGATCTAATGTAGTAAGATAGGAGGCTCTAAAATTGCACGGGCATTAACCCCTAAATGCCCGAAGCACCAAATTTTGGTGTTGACAAAACTTTGAAGTTAAATAAAACCTAACCAAGTTGCTATTTTTAGTAGTTTATATTTTGTAAAATTCTATTTGAAGTCTACTTTTAGTGTCAAAAATCCAATTTTCAAAATGATTGATTATGATTTTTCTATTCAAGATTTTGTGCAAGGGTACCCATTGCAATTTTGACTTTCCGTAGTATTGAGGGCTCTTGGAAATGTGCCTCAAATACACTAGATCTTGGAGGAAAAATCACATTAGAAATTCATTTAAAAAAATTGTAGAGTAGATTTTGAGAAGCCGTAAATTGATTGGGGTTATGCATGTTAGGACCTTTAACCTCATATTTTTTTGGTGACCAACTTTTTAGATTTGATATGTAAAAAAAGGATTGAAATAATTTCTTAGTTTTAACACTATCATGTTCAAACATTATAATCTTTAAATTCATAAGTGATATTCTTGTGTTTTCTTTTCCTATGTGATCTCTAACATGTCTAGTTTGAATTTGTACAGTTACAATTCAAAAAAATTTGATACAATTTATCAAAATGTTAGCTTTTTATTCAATTTAGAGCAAATTCTTAGAAGTTCAAAATAAGCCTTGGGCATTTAGGGGTTAAGAACAACCTTGGTGGGATTTAATGTAGTAAAGTAGGAGGCTCTAAAATTGCACGAGCATTAAAAATAATCTAGTGAGATTTAATGTAGTAAGGTAGGAGGCTCTAAAATCGCATGGGCATTAAGAACCATCCCTATAAATGGCTGTGAAATAGACATAAGGTGGTTCTAAAATTGACCTCTATAGTCATTGAATGAATCAAGGAAAAAACATTATTAATTGCAAGAACCAATCATTCTCTTTACTTTCCAGCTCTTTCTTTAGAGTTGCAAGTGACCGGTTTATGGAAGACCTATGGTCATAAATAGGGACCTACAACCCAATTCATTTAAAAATTCATAAGTAATTCAAAAATGCTTGAAAAAATATGAAACCACTTCTGTTAGATTCCTCTTCTATTTATGTTTGTCTAAAAAATGAGCTAGAAATATTCCCATCCAACAAAATACATGAAAAGGCAGACTAGCCCTTAGATGTGCGGTTTCTGAGCCTCCTACCTTAGCCTTGCTATGACCGCATCACGCATGAGTGGAAATTATTTATACAGAGTGGATCCGAAAGTGGGCGAGCAGGCACATTTCCAGAATTAAGAAGTAATCCCCCCTGGAGTAAATTTCTGTCAATTGCAATCAAGAATTCTACGATTTTCTGCTAAAACTTTGCAGGTTCTGGCATTAGCGATGGTTTACCAGTTCGTGACAAAACACTCGACACTGAATGTCAACCTTTTTGAAATTGTTTGGGTTGCCATCTACAGAGGAGTTCTTACAACTGCTAAAGACTTCAGTTATATCGATCAGTACCAATTTATTAAATTGCGTAAGTCCTCAAATCCTACGAGTAGTCAGGGCTTCATGGTCTTCCAGTGTTTCCACACACCCTTGCATCAACCCTTTCACCTTGCTTGAGAATTTGCTATATGCTGAAGAATGCACTTCCAATTGCTTCATGCTTGAAATCAAGCAAACCTCAAACTTTGCACGTACATAATAAAGAAGAATTATGCACCATACGGACTTAACAAACACAGAGATGACATCTATTAGAAACTCTCTTATGCTATTGTAATTATGTGGCATACGCAACACCGACGGTTCAGTAAAGTTTCTGGATACGAAACAAACGGCTCATACCTGAAAATCCCATTCCACATCAGCACGAGCCAGAAACGGAGGGCCTGCTTGTCCAGCACTGAACTTCACAACTTGATTCCGTGTAGCCACATCACTGGCGTCTGGTCGTCAAAAACAGAAGTACTCAAAACACAAACCAAACTCATGAAATATAGCAACAAGTTCACCATGATCAAGAATTTGAATCAAAATTTAATGCAAGTGCTTAAGCTGAACAATAGAAAGTCCACTTTGGAAGCAAATAGTCGACTTATAGCAACTTTCAGAACATATTTCAACCATTCGAAAATGAAGGGTATAATTTCTTCTTTCTGTTTGTACATTTTGTTACCTTCCCCTAAAGCTTCCTATACTCAACATCTATAGATATGGATCGGATTCGTTTGGCCATTTGGACACTTCCGAGTAAAGGCGACACATCTGCGGCACTACTTTCCTCTACTGTGGTATAAACTTAATTGTTAGAAATTCAACTTCCATGAGAGATTGTAAGCGAAAGTGGTACCTGCTTGCCTGTAGGAGTGATCTTCGCAGCAAATGCCGCTTTGTCCATTGGAACCCACCCGCTAAAAACGGCAGCTCCAGCTAGAGTCTTCGGATACAGCATGGAACTAGCCAAAGCCAAGGCCCCTGCAACATCGAAGGCAATAATTGCCAAATTGGTTCCACTGACCACTCATCTGAAGCAGTGCTATGCATCAGAAATCTATCTCCTTGGCTGAAACCACACAAGAAGAAATTACGGGCACTCACTCCAGCAGTCACTTCTTTGTCAATCATTTCGTGTACTGATTCAACAGCTTTCAAGACGTTCGCATCCACATTTGGCGACTCCAGCTCACAGAATTACCTTGACTCACTCAAATACTACGCATGCCATAATCACTATTCTCTCTAAACTCCAATCGAAGTTCCGAGGTAGCAGTTACACAAAATAAAAACAAGAAAGAGAAGTTTTCACAAAGTGTAAGGTACTCGATCATTACGGACCTGGTCTTGTCACCTACACTGACCCCTTTTACCAACAGCAACTAGGAAGTTGGGTGTAAGCGTGACTGAGCTCAATGTCTATGGCCACTGACCTTCAAATGAAAAGAAGGCTGTCTATTGCCACTTACAGTGCTCTACAACCTCCGACGTCGAAGTTGCATATGATATTGACACATAGTGATAAAAATTCGACCTCAATAGATGTGACTCTTACACACAAAGATTTTTCCAAAGCTCTATACTGATCTCCCAAAGATCAAACTCCTGCAAATGCTAAACTGCATAAAGCGACGCAAATGGTATCAAACTCACCTTAGTAGGCTATTTACACACATCCAGATGACGAACATAAGAAAACCAGACGGCATTGGTGGGACTCACCGCCACAAGAGGAATTTCCAGCAAGTCGATCCAGGATGGCATCACCGCACCATCTGCCCATCCAAATGCCAAACCCACCCTTTCAATGCTTCCAACGCAAATCATGCACCTGCCTCTAAATTGCACATCTTTCAACGGAGAACCACAAAGAAATTGTCGAATGGGGCAGGACCCAAATTCAAAACCCTAATCCCTACACCGTAATTCCATATCTTAGCCAATAGTGAACATTTCAGAGAAGGGACGCTTTTAGAGCCTTATGTCATTCCAACTTCAAGGATTGTTCTATGAGTAATACATTGGGTCTCTGTCTAATATACACCTAATTACTCTACAAGGCTCAGCTAGCAAGTCGTCTTTGTCGAGCAGCGTGGCTCTCGGAATTGGTCACAAAAATAGATTTAAATAAAATTGGTGGTTGACTCATACAACTGGCCTAATCTAAGCCGAAACAAGTGTATCCACTCTCTGCACCTTAAAAAGATACTGTGCGTATTCTATTGATATGACCTTACTCCATACCAACAGCCACCACTTAATCACTAGAACACAGTAGTGTGTCCAAAAAAGTATCGAGGGAAATGATCTATCTTCTCCATGACTCCATGGACAGCAGAGTTAAGCTGAGCTTACTTTCCGGCATAGCTTAAAACATAGTGGATAGAGAGCCCAAAACGCAGCATAACTGGTCGGACGAACCTAGTTGATGCCCTGCATTGTGTCCTCGTTATCATCTTCCCGATCGTCTGCGGTGGATTTTTCTTCAATGTAATCTGTATTGAAGTCGTAGTCATCAGATGCTTTTGAATCGTCACTCAAAGCCGGAGCAGCCTTGGCAGCTTTCTTCTTCAGCTTCTTCTGTGCTCGTTTGGCGTGCGGATTTTGAATGCCTTCTGCATCATAAAGTCTCTCGTTCTGATTCAAATAAGTTTTACCCCGTTTCACAGCTCCTTCAGTTGTGTCCATCAGACTGGGACCCTCATCCATATCTTCTCCATCGTCCTCCTGCTCTTCATCACTGTTCTCTTCTTCCATGGTCTGTACAAATTATTAAGACATCTCTCAGCGCAAGAACAACTTAGAAAAGGAAATCTGCTAAAACTGCTGCATCAACTTAGAACCGGAAAGTCTTTGAAAATACAGCACCAAAAAATCAGGTACACCAGCCACAGTGCTGACTCTGCGTTCATGGATCAAGACTGTACCAAAGAATCGTCCATTGTAAGAGGAGCACTTGACGACATTTGGACATGTGTAGTATTCGCCAACGAAGGGAGACCAGCAATAACAGCAGTGGCTTCGTTCTGAAACACAGTCTCCACGTCAAACTCCTTGCCCCAATCTGATACAATTGCTCCAAACTCTGCGTGCTCGCTAACTTCTCGCGCAGGCGGTGTCGTGAAGTATGGTATTTTTCCTGAGAGAATTTGTGTCAAATGTTAAAAGACAACAAAATACGAAAGCTCATGTTCATAAAACCACACGTTCCAAACACGAAAGAGCTTAAACAATAGTAAAAGGAGACAAACTAAGTGTTGTCCACTTTCTCAGAGCACAAGCTTACAGAACAGACCTTTACTGATATCATTCCTACAATCATATAACTCTCAAGACACATCAAAGAAATCTCACTCCATTTCTTGGTCCCTGTTTGTAAAGCAGGCTCCAATGAATAATATGGCGTTTTTGGTAAGCAAATCAGGGTGCTCCAGGCTCACCTTCATTCCAATCATGAAGTACAATGCGGGCTGCTGCTAGACTATCCACCACACCTCCTTTCTTCAACTTTCCACGAATTAGCGCGACATTCATCAAAAACTCATCCACATCGCTGAAGGTGTTGATCTTGTAAATAGATACCAACTTTTCAGCAGGACACAGTCGCAATATTTCCTGCACTGTTGAGATAGATAAATCATATTTTAGTGAAACGAACATTGATGCTTTCCGAAACTACGTAGAATTACATAAAATTGGTCATTCCAGAAACTCCGGAGTCACACCAGAAGAATCACTTTACTTGTTTCTCGTCAAAAACTACCAGATCTACCAACAGTTAAGCGCAATGTCGCTTCACATCTGTTTACCTGGAGTTGCAGGGTCTGCAAGCTTCTCGATTTTGGTGCAGTTTCGTAATGTGGCAGATGCTTCATTATCGCCTGAAGCTGCGAATACTATTCCAGGACAATCAAGTAGCTTTACATTTTTATCTAAGTGAATCTCCTGCATCGCCTTGGTAACACCAGGTGTTGAACCCACATTGGCCACACGTGTTCTCTTCAAACTGTTGATAAGACTACTTTTTCCAACATTTGGGAACCCTACCACACCGACTGTGATTGCTGTTTTCAACTGCAAAAAATTACGCACACAATGAGCACGACAAGTTCCATGTCTCCAAACGTGCACAAACACACAACAGTATTTGTCGAGGACAAAAGACTGGGAGGTTTAGCATTTCTGAGAACTGATCTACGTCCATGAATTACAGTGTAAATACCTTCTGATTTCTCGAGTAGTTTTTTAAAAGCTGCAAAAGTGTCTCTGCACCAAGGCAGTCGCTGCCTTGCAAAACGTCAATATTCTCGGTGGCCTTAGCAAATGACTTCCTTCCCAAATTTGTTCGTTGCTGCTGTGTATTACACTTGAATGCAACTGCTGGTAGCTCCTCCCTAAGATACTTTAACCACTGCTCCGCCACTTCTCTAGGTACAAGATCTGGAAAACACTCATTGACTTAGTGACATTTCAAAATTTGCGGGAGAATGGACTAGATATCTGAAGGATTCAAGATGCATTAGTTGAGACACTTACCAATCTTGTTAAGGAGAAGAACGATACGCTTGAGACCCCCTGCTTTGTGAACCATACGTTCAACGTCCACACAACGACTACCAAGAGGATCCCTAGCATCCAACACCTGAATGATAACATCTGATGCTTCCACCACTTTCATGAACTCCTTGTAAAATGCCCTTCTAGAATTCTCTGCAAAAAACACGTTCACATTTTAAGAGGAAATATAAACCTAACCCTTAAAGATCTCAAAACGAATATACCAGAAAATAAATGTGATTTCTAAATATATGGCAAATCAGACACTTGGCCACGAATATATATGTCAATATAGCAACAACTTCGTCAGATATTATTGCATGATAAAGGAGAGTAAAGGAGTTACAAACCTTGCGGACCAACAATTTCAATTTTTTGCTTCTTTGACCTTTCGAATTCAGAAGTCCTTCTAGAAGCATTCTCGGCAAGCTGCCTAAGGTCAGCATCTCCTTCATCGTCCGGCAGGCCAAACTTCCGCTTCGCAGCAGCCTAGGCAAAAATATCCATATCAAAAACAGACCAAAACTTAAACCCTGCGCTGCACGCGTCTCAACTGCCGCTAAACTGATCCTGAAATGATTGACCCTTCTGTACTTCGCAATGTTTACTTCAATTACTGTACTGCGAGATGCACTAATTGCTTTACATCGGAAATTTTCTCCTGGATTACAATTTTCTTTTTAGGGGAAGAAGACACTCAATTCTTCTCCCAGTAATCGCCGAACAAAAAAATAAAAAAGGTGCAAAAATGCCACATATAGTTAGGGCTTCTAGCAGTATTTGAAATAAATAATGTAATAAATAGAATGAATCTTCAAAAAAAATTGCACAATGCACGCAATTTGTGCCTACCTTCTCTTTTTTCACCGCTCTGTTCTGCTCAAAATGTTCAATGGCGCGAGTACGCCGGGCTTCCATCGCGGCAACCTGCTCCTCCTGAAAACTTTCGGACTCCTTCTCCTTCTTGGCTTTCGGCTTGGTGTGAGCTAACTTGCGCGCTTCCTTCGCCTTCTTTTCGCAGTGCAACTTCACTTTCTTCAGAATTTTGTTCTTTTTCTTCATGGTGACACGCTTAGACTTACTCTCTGCACCAAATCCAATCCAACGAAGTCAAAAAATGGCATGGGCACTAACAAAACCTCCGCAATTTTCGTTAGAAACAGAAAAAGACTACATTTGCAGACAAATTTTGTTCTTCTTCATCATGGAAATATGCTTACTTTATGCGCCAATTCGCGTCCTAAGACATTAGAACATCACGCCACCGGAACTGACAAAGTACTGCAAAACTCTTTTGAAACCAGAAAAATACACAACGAAAATCCTTACTTGTATTTTGCTTGTTCACCATCTTGGCTGCTTTTTCTTCTAGACCCACAACAGGGAACAGTTCCTGGAAGAGATTGAAGCTCGTAAGCTGGAAAGCTGGAAAAATTGAAGCCCGAAAGTGAGTCAATAGCAGAGATACCGGAAAACAGATTCTTCCTTCTTATTCCATTCTCTAATTGCATTTTCTCGCATTCTGTTTCTATAGATTCTGTTTTTAAGCTGCAAGTACACTTTAAATCGGAGATTTACGCCATTTTCGGGTAACCACGGTTTATGGTTGCCTAAACTTGCAGGACCTGAAATTCATTAGTCTCCCGCAAGAGTACCAATTAAAAACAAACGATTGCAAAATATAACGCGATCGCCCCTATAACGCGATAATTTCGAAGGATAAAGACATCGGTGCCCACAATCGGTGCCCTCAATCCCGCGAAAAATTACGCATGTCTAAGCATCCAATAAAGGATTCCGCAATGAATCTCTACACGATAACATTTAATCTACAACATCATTGCCGCCCTACAAACACTAAGCTAGCCTAATCACTCGAAACACGAAAAAAAAACGAGCAATCAAACGAGCAATTCAACAGACAATCCAACAAGCATTCAAACAAACAATGATCCCAAGAATTCAGAAACCGAATATCCCAAGATCCGCATGCGAAAGATCCATTGCTCCTCTGATCGATCACAACCACTGCAATATAATCTATCGCATTACTCTCAAACCAAAATAATCGATTTTTCAATCAATTGATCAAATTCTAGAGTACCTCTCGCGACTATCCTTAATCTAAACCAACACAACAAGCACGAATACGCAGTCCATCCACATAAAATGCAGGTGCAAAATGCTCCAAATTGTTTCTAGAGATATAAAACTATAACCACGCGAATAGATATCAAAACTCAGAGCGATCCACGAAACTCTCTGCAGAAATAGTACTCCGCAATAGTAAACGCTATCAGACGGAATCTCCAAAGGAAGCTACAAAGCCAAAACTGCACCCAAAAACTTGAGAGATACCTCGATCGAGCGCTGGCGCAAGAGAGAGAGAGATGCAACGCAGCAACAAGGATGCGGCGATGAAAGCTCGCCTCGATGGAGGTGCGCAGACTTTCAGGCAGGGGTGGAGGAAAGAAAAAGAAAATTGCGACGGTGAGCACTGGGAAGGTATGGAAAATTCTGTACAAGAATTGCAATGCTCTCTACACAGAATTAGGACTCAGGGAGTAGGGTTTCTCGAGAATTTGGGCCATGCCCTGTGGAACAATTAGCCGGCACCGTTTTCCTCGATCTCCTCAGTTTTCCTTCTCATTTGCAATGTGAAGGTTTGGAAGATTCATCACAAGAATTGCAATGCCCTCTAGAATGTGGAATTAGGGTTAGGGTTTAGGGTTTAAGGAATAGGGTTTTGACTTTGGACTATGCCTTATGCTGAGGTGAGCCAGCGCCGGTTCTCCCAATCCCCCTCACTCTTCCTTTAAATTTGCATCCATTGCACTGGAAAATTCAGGTTAGAATGTAGAATCGGTAGCCCCTGCAGTGTAAACAGGAACCTCTAGATGTCTCCCGTTCAAGATGTCTCCGTTAGGGTTGGGTTTTAGAGATTAAGGTCCCCAAAAATCATTACTCGAGTCGCAAAGCTGTCTAAGATGTCGAATTAGGGTTTAGAGGTGAAGGTCTGGATTTGGACCATGCCCAATGCAACGGTGAGCCAGCGCCGTTCTTCTCAATCCCCTCACTTTTCCTTGGAAATTTGATTACAAGAATTGCAATGCTCTCTCCAACTATTTTTGAGTACATTTTCCTTGAAAGACATGCAAATGGAGCTGCATCTTACCCACTTTTATTTATTCATGTTTTGGGATTCTTGTGGAATTAGGTGAGAATCCTTGAAGTTGGAATGACATCAGGCTCTAAAAGCGTCCCTTCTCTAAAATGTTCACTATTGGCTAAGATATGGAATTACAGTGTAGGGGTTAGGGTTTTGAATTTGGGTCATGCCCCATTCGATAATTTCTTTGTGGTTCTCCGTTGAAAGATATGCAATTTGGAGGCAGCCAGGTGCATGATTTGCGTTGGAAGCATTGAAAGGGTGGGTTTGGCATTTGGATGGGCAGGTGGTGCGGTGATGCCATCCTGGTTCGACTTGCTGGAAATTCCTATTATTGCTGGAAATTTCATACCTTAAGCTTGGCTGTTTGTTTTGTTTGTTTTGTTATGTTGAAATCTCTTGGACCGTGCATCTCCTTGTGGCATGCTTGGTACCATCGGAAAGCTGTCGGTGAGGAGGGGTACACGGGCTTTGCTTCGTGGTGTTTGGACTTACAATGTGAAAGTTATAGATTTTTGAGTTATTTTTGAATCTTAAAAATTAGACAATTACTTTTACTTTTACTTTTGTTTTGGCTGTGGCAACAGCACAGGGCACACTAGTTCGTATTATAGCGGTGAGTCTCGCCACCGCCGTCTGGTTTTCTTCTGTTCGTCATCTGGATGTGTGGAAATAGCCTACTAAGGTGAGTAGAAGATACCATTTTGCGTCACTTTATGCAATTTAGCATTAATTTGCAGGACTTTGATCTTACGTTTGCTCAGACGTAGATGAAAGGAATTATGAATTGCAGTGAGGTCGCATTCGAATTCACTGTGGCCTTACCTAGAATCAATCAAGGGAGCGCTTGCTGTTTCAATGATCAATAAAGTTGGCTGTGGAAATGTTTTTTGGGGCCCGTTCTGTGGAGTAACGAGTCCCGATCGTCACAATCTTCTAGGCTTTCTAAGTTGCGTGCGCACTATTACAGTATAATATGAAACTCCTTGTTCATTTATCGAGACTGGGAATTGAAATTCGTTGAAAAGGCCGGCATCCGCGTGTTTTGTTTTTATATAATTGCAAGAAAATGGAGAAGAATACGTACAGCCCAACTATCATATCACGGCGCCTGGTGTAAAGAAAAACAAAATTGACGTTAATCTGCACCATTGTAAGCTCTAAAAAACAGTCCATGTTTAGATCTACTTTAATTTCAACCCGCAAGCTGTACGTAACTACGTCAATTCTGCGAAATCCGCCAATTTTGTCAAATTGGAGGTATTCCAATACTTTGCCATGATTCAGGACGCACTTCCTAAAAGACTGAAGCATAGATCCACACCTGTCTTAGTTTGTAGCCTGAAATTCAACCTTTTCGAAGATATGTGTAACAATCTCTGGCGCCAGATTTGCACCAATTTAACAGAAATGACGATCTGACTTTTAAGAGCTGCACATGCACGGGCTACTTATCCCGTTTCTGGTCTTTAGCATGTCAAATGTCATGTAAGTCTAAGTGCCTTTCGTCGGTTACGTGGGCGTGAACATGAGCGTCGATCGCACGTTCCGACATTGGACAAGTAATATTATATTAGAATAGAGTTTCTGTGGGTAGATTCTAATTAACAAGATGTGGGATATTGTTGGATTCATTAATTGCACTGTCACTCTCACAACAGGCTCGCCTAGTGTGAGGGACTGAGGGACTCTCCTTCTCAGATTTCTGTTGAGATGTTTTACTAGCTCCCCCCGTCCCCTGTCAACTGGATTCAACGCTACTATTGTACAACAATCGTGCGTTCTAGTTAAGTACTAATCTCATCCATTCCTTGCCTTTCTCCCTCCCTCCCTGAACTAATCTCTTCGAAGATCGGTCAATACGTATTTAAACCTAAATTGAAATGCTCAGTCATAGATCGCCTCATGATCGAACTTAACCTCAAAGGTGACTGACTTACTAAATGTGAAATTTCGTTGAAATGGCATGTGAAATCCGCCATTTTTCCATTCAATTCCTTCTTTAGCCCTAAAGTCCAGGACTAGTATAGATTTCAGACCGCCCTCTCTAAGCTGAAAAGCGCCAAGTTTATGGAATACCGCCATTTTAACGAAATATCGGTTCTAAGTATAATTGCAGTATTGCGCACCAATTATGGCACAATTTCAACATCCTCACCTGGAGCAAAAGCTACAGTACTGTAATTAGCTTAACAATCTTCGAACGGTAAGCTGGATTTGACTTGCATGTCTGACTTATGTCATCCCAATTCTGACACACGAACCACTGACGCCAATTGAATGAATCAAACCAAGTACGTGCATCCCCACCATTACAACTTGCAAGTACAATTAATTTGAATTCGATTCAAACCAATCTTCCAGCTGTAATTTCGAGTTTTCACCAAGGTTAGCTAGCGAGGGTCCCGCCATTTGCGAGCAAAATTTCCTCCACATCGTGACAAGGCGACGCACCACGAAACGTACAGTTCCATGGCCCAGAATTCGGCCCTCAGCCATTCCAAAGGTCACCAGCCTCAACTATAAAAGCCTGCAATAGGGACCGATCGATACATCATTCATTCATCAGTCAGTCAGTGTCATTTTAATTCGTGTCCTTGTGAAGGATCGATCGGAAACTCGGCCAATTTGCTTGAAGTTTCTCGCCATGGCGATCGCAACCTGGAGCTCCAGTGCTGCCCTGGTGAAGGCAGTCGTGCTGCCCTTGATTCTGGTGCTGCTGGCCGTGTCTGCTGGAGCTTCCAGCACGGAAGATGGACCAGCTGTTGCGAAATCCGGAGGTCGATTTTCGGAGACTCCAGTGGGACGCAAGCTCCTCGCATTCAAACTCTGCGGCTCAGGCTCGGCTCCCAATTACAGCTGCAAGGTGCTTCTCCCATTCGCCAACAATGCGACCTGCTGCACCGACCTATTCGGCAACCAAGCCTGCTGGGACGTGGGCTCCTTTTGGGTGGCCAAGTGCGGGTCGTGTACCAACGCTTGCAAATTCGGAGAAGTCTGCTGCAGCGGCGTTTGTGCAAATCTGCTGACTGACAAGAACAACTGCGGATTTTGCGGACACAAATGCCGCGGAACTTGCAAGTTTGGCTTCTGCAACTACTGATCGTTTGACGGCAAAGGATGAAGTCCTGAATCGAAGTCCTGCATGATCAGCTACTGAATGCATGCGATCGATAATCTAGCTAGTATTACATGTGCATGTAAGTGTGGGCCTGAGCAACCAAATAATTATATACAAATAAAGGAGACTAGCTAGCTAGCTGGTCTTGCATATTGGTGACATCGTCGTTCAAGTAGTTTTCGATTAGAAATAATACCGTCGGTAGGGTGGTCTCGATGCATGGATTTGCGTTGGAGCGAATGATACAGTCTAGAGATCATGAGCTTCATCGCAGTTTAGATCGAATGGGTGCACTAGCAACCATTCTTATACAGTAACATGCTAGCGAGTACACTGACATGTACAGTATGTATACTGAGGTATACATTTCTGTTGTGCTGACTGTAGATAACTTGGCTCGATCTCTTATTAGCTTGACGATAAATAAAGATGGCTGCCACGCCCTTTTTTTCACAGACTGAGCCTGGCTCTGGAATCACAGCTACATGTCGTCAGTGCGGAATTTGACTGGAGAAGTCCATATATTTCACAACTTCTTTGAATTTTTGGATGCCACTGAGTCTAATTCTTGGGAGTGAAACTGCCACTTTCCAAAAATTTTGTCTTCCCAAAAGTTTGAGTATCTGTGTCCCATGCGCTCGACTCCAAGAAGATTTGACTTACAGTTAGTGTCTTAATTCTAACACAATGTATGGGAATATGGTTGTGTTCACCTCAAGTTTTCTATTAGCAATCCACAGGAATGACGACATATCCTAGCTAGTTAGTTCTTTTAATTGTCTTTCAAAGGATACTTCAGTCTTTTAATGAGCAGATCATGCAGTTCTTACATGAGCTGGTCATCCAAAAATGTCAGGGCTCTTTTAAAACAACGATGATTTTGGCTTTCCACCTGGGAGCAACAAGAATGAATAATGAATTGATTTCATACACTCCAATATGTACAAAATTAAGTCTAAAGGCAACGGCTGTTCATAGCTACCACTTTATCCATATTGCAGACTTCAGAGTTTATGAATTGTATTTGGATATAAAATTTCATCCCTTAGATGATATGATGTGGAATATTTCACACTCCACATCAATAACTAAAATGCTACTTGTCAAAAATGTCAAAAAAAATTGTATAGAACATAGTTAGGGCGCAACTGCAAACTCTAGGTCAGCATTAAAATAAATTTCAATACTTTTAAATAAAACTTGAAAAAAAACAGCATCCAATTCATTGAAAATAATGGAGTCAATAACTAAATTGTCTCACTTTGCTTCAAAAGCCATTCATTTCTTGTATCTAGAATTGACAAGATTAGCTCTTTACATACATTGGGGTGGTAGGAGGTAAAACAACCTAAGTATGTGAGATACATAAATTAGAATTAATGGGAGTTCAACCACTTATAGTTAAGTCAAAAACAAGAATTGTGTTTGAAGCAAAATTTCAGACAGGTGATTGCACAAAATACCTGCCAGTTTGGCTGCATTTTATAGTATTCATGCTTTTTTTTCCTCTGGAATATTATAAAATTAGAAAAAAAATTAAATTTTTAAAAAATATGGCCAACGTAATCATCTATAAGATGAAGGTAACTACCAAAGGAAAATCATAGAAAAATTCTCTAAGTAGGAGAACTAGAAAAGTGCCAAATCTCAAGAAAATACATACTTTGATGTTTTAATTAGGAAAAAATAGGAAAAACATTAAATGAAGAAAATAAAAATTGGTCATTTGTAGCAACTCTATAGAGATGGTCATTCATAAAAAATACCATCAAAAAAAGTTTTATATGTTTTGAAATGCAAGTAGAAAGAGGCTCACTTTGTAGACTTATACACGACATATAATTAATTATTTTTAGAAATCCTTTGAACAATAGCTAAAAGTACACTACAAGACCATCTTCTCCAAATTTCAGCTCCAAATTCATTTATTTGGGTACTACTTTGTTCAAAAAAGCCCAAAATTGGCAAGTGTGACATAAAATTGGAGGCTATTTTTGGATAGTAAAACACTTTTAAATTCAAAAAATTAGATAAGGTGTATAATAGTTGTGAGTACCTTGTCTATAAATTTTGAGTCATTTGGAGCCAAAACGCAAAAATTATGGCCAAAAAACAAATCAAAATGCAATGAGTGACAAAAAATAGTACAAGTGTTTTGTGAAATCATCCAGACCTCATTTATGCATAGTATAATAACTTTTTTTAAAGCTTTAAACCTAAAAAAGTTGGAAAATCAAGTTAAATTTATATCCAAAAATCCAAACAATTATACACATTGGTAGAATTAGCATATATTTTTTTGTGTGATTTTTTTGAATTTGAAATTTGGCACACATGTTATTAACATAGAGATGATTTTATCATAAAAAATTCATGGTAAATAAACAATTTTTCAACCCTTGGGATAGTGTCAAAGTTGGTAGTAGTGAAATTGTTTCTCACAACTACACGTGTTGGTAGATTTTGAATATCTATTTTTGTGGGGGTCTTTTGGACTTGAAATTTTTCACAAATGTAATCAACATATAGATGTTCCTATGCCAAAAAATTCCTAGGAAAATAAAAAATTTTCAGTCCTTGGGAGGGTGTCAAAGTTGACAGTAGTGAAATTTTTCTCATGGCTACACATGTTGGTAGATTTCAAATTTCTTTTTTTGTATAAATTTTTTGGCCTTGAAATTTAGTACATGTGGTATTAACATAAAGATGATGTTGTGGCAAAAATTTCATGGTAATACCAATTTTTGAGCTCTCAGGAGGCTGTCAAAGTTGGCAACACTGAAATTTCTTTCATTGCAAATTCAAAAACGCCATTTTGATTGCTACCCCACTGTACAGTCCCCTACCAAAAGTTTCCGTGATTGCAATACATACCATTCCGTTTTCTTCACACAATGTAGAATGCACTTGACATTTTTAACTTTGCATAATCAACAATCATATCTTACACAATCCCAATCAAGCATATCAAATTTTAGTTTCAAAAAACCCAAAACTCCATTTTTGGTGAATTTTTTCATTTTTTTTTAATGGTTTTACATGATAATTCATAGAAAAATATTGGTGACAAATTTTTTTAATTTGATTGTGGATATATGTAGGAAACATCCATATGCACAATTTTTCTTCAACAAGCATTTGTAAAAAAGTTTCAATATTCTTTCTATAGAGATTTCAAATGTTGAGGTGATAATGCCCTAATTTTGGAAAATAAATATTTCTTTATTGTAATTAGATTTTGGCAAAGTAATTGCATCGTCACATTCAAATGTATAAAATCAGGTACTATGCGGAAGACAAATAGAAAAAACTAATTACAATTAAGAGATATCTATTTTTCAAATTTAGGGCATTGTCACACTAACATTGAAATCTCTAGAGAGGGAATTGTGAAACTTTTTTGGAGATGCTTGTTGAGGAAAAAAAGTGCGTAGGGATGTTTCCTACATACATCGGCAATCGAATTAAAAAAATTCGTCACCAATATTTTTCAATGAATTATCATGTAAAACCATGAAAATTAAATGAAAAAATTCACCAAAAATGGAGTTTTAGGTTTTTTGAAACAAAAGTTTGATATGGTTGATTGGGATTGGGTAAGATATGAATGTTGATTGTGCAATACCCAAAATATCAAATGCATTCAAGATTGTGCAAAGGAAAGCAAATGCTCTAAATTGCAATCACGGAAACTTTTGGTAGGGGACTATACAGTCCCCTACCAAAAGTTTTTGTGATTCTCTTTGCACTAGATTTACAAACTAACCTCCGAAACAAAATACAATGGCATTCAATCTGAAATTACTATACATGATGTACATTACATAGAGGTATGTTTCTACAAAAACTTGGACCAAACTATCTAGTAATTCATGTTCAAATGCACAATCACCACCTAGTTGATCCACCTTTTGCCCTCATCACAGCAACTATGCGTTCTAGCATGCTGTTTATTAATGGAGCAAAGGTAGTGTCCTCAATGGCATCCTAGATCTCTTGTAACACCACCTTCATTTCTTTGACATTGCTTGGTACAATTGGGCGCTTCTACATTGCCAACTTCATCTAAAACCAAGGTTTTCAATAGGGTTCAAGTCTGGTGATTGTGCAGGCTAGTCAAGCTTCTCCAATTGACGATCTTCACTCCATTTTTTGGAGAGGAGACTACCCTGAACAGGTGCTCCATCTTCCATGAGGATTGCTCTTCGTACTTGTGAAAGAAACTCCTTCAAGGGCCCTTCATACACAATTTCAACGAAATCAGCTACAGTGCGTCGTTTGGGAGGCATCAAGCTAAGTTTTGACTTCAAAGAACCGCAAAATGCTCTCCAAATCATCACAGAAGCTCTTCCGATCTTGAAAATTGGTGCAAGACAACTTTCTAGGTACTCTTCACTACAATTTCGCCAAACCCTAATTTGGCGTGAGTTCTTCCCAATTTCGAACGTGGACTCATCAGTCCAAATTACCTTGTTCCATTACTCAACTGTCCACATCTTATGCTCTTTTGCAAACTGAAGACAAGCCTTATAGTGCCTCTCAGTCAAAAATGGCTTCTTTCGGGCAACACAACTGTGAATTCCAATTTTTTTAGTGCACGTCAAACTGTTGAAGCATGAACCTTGGTTGGGCTTACATTTGTGATATCCTAGAGTGTTGCACGTCAATTTAGCTTTGCCTCGTTTGCCAAACACCTTATGTCTCTTTCTGTAAGTTTTAAGGGCCTACTAGACCGACTGTAAGGATGTAACTATTGTCCCGGTTTCTACATACTTCTAAATGATGGAGTTTACAGTTGACCATGGAAGCTCCATGGCTCTTGCAATTTGTGCCGTTTTTTCACCAGTTTGATGCCTCCCAACAACAAGGGCCTTTACCTCAGTACTAAGGTGCATTACCACAAAGTTTTCAGACACTCAAAAGGCTGCATGTTTACTGTGAAGAGATTTAGGTTTTTACTTGTTCATGAAGTGGGAGTAGTGACAACCAGAAAATCACGAAAACTTTTGGTAGGGGACTGTACAATAGTTTAACCTCCAATGAGTAATTTTGATTTTTTTAAAGTAGATGATGTCATACAATACCAAAGGGAATGATTTCCATGGTGTTTAAGGATCAAGCCTCTAAAATTGGGCCATGGTATGAGGAACATTTAGTTTTCTTTTTCTACTCCCTCTGTCTCAAAATGATTGTCCATCGTTCCAAAAATAGATGTCCAAAAATGATTGTCCACTACTTCAAATTTAGTTATATGAAGATGCAATTAATGAAATAGTCAGTATGTCACAATAAGAGTTTCAATTAGACAAAGACACAATTCATGAAACAATCACTGTCAATTCCATGAAGACACAATTCATGAAATAGTCAGTTTTAGTTATATAAGTTGCTCACAGCAAGCTGCTGACAAGCTGCTCAAGAAAAATCTAACACTAAACTATCTTCACGAAATCTTCACATGGTACAAAGACAAGATGAAAAACAATGCGTTGTTGTGCTCAATACTCATTTTCGGTAGAAAATCGTAAGCCAGCAGGTGATTTTTCATGTGATCTTGCAACCTCAATTTTTCCGCTTTAAATAGTTCATGCTTTAAACTTGATATTGCCATTTTTGCAAACCACTGAGCAAATCAAGAGTTAACCTACATGTCTATATTAAATACTTTACCAAATTCTCAAATTTCGCCTTAACCTTGAGAAAAGTTTTTCATGGGACAATCATTTCGGGACGGACTGAGGTAGTAGGAACCATCTATGTATTGCATAGGTTGATGCACAGATTCATGATTCGGGTTTAGAGAATTGCATGTGCTTTCATATAGACAAGTAATGAGTCATGAGGTAACTTCTCTTGGTAAGACAACCTAATTGTTAACCCTAGAACGACGTGGGGATAACCCTGGAAATCATGCATTGTGTAACCATGAGAGTCATCAGAATAAAAAAATCCAAAAGTACTCATTGGAAGTCAAGTCTGTAAATGTTCTCTACTTTCCACAAAAAAATTCCAGAGATGAATAGTTGTAGTTCTATCCTACATTGGAGAATTCCTTGTCATTCATCAAACACTTATTGTCCACAGCATCCTTCTTAGGTTAAGGCAACCCAATTTCACTATTTTGTGTAGATTTCTAATAGCACCAAAAAGAATCTACGTAAATCCAACACATATCCTAGACTTACCCTCTCCCGTCTTCCTCCGCTCGCACAGTCCGAATTGCGCCCTCGCAAGTGTTTGAAGCCCCCGGGCGACAAATTTGTTGCTCACATGTAAGAAATCGCAGATTAGGTTTGCGCCATGGCTGCCTTGGTGCGGCGTCTGCCCCGCAATAGCACCACCACCACCACCCGCTTCCTGCGAGCCAGGTCAGTAGTGTCTCCTCTTCCCATTCTGCCATCGTCCTTCGTTTTTCACGTCTCTTACTTCTCTCCCTGCTGCTGGCGCTCATCTTCAGAGTCATGACACTCTCCGCCTGCCTGCAGCGGTGCTGCCTGCTTGCCTCCTCAGGACAGGGACAGGGACGCGCATTACCGGGACACAGACCATGACGCCGCTTCCGTTTCCAGTCGATCGTTCGGAATTCGGGACTGTGGGGTGCCCGTGAATTGGGGCAGCAGTTATGCGATCGGACGAGGGTTTGGATCGGGGGATTTGGGGTTCACGCGCCCCTGGAGTGGTGTGCGGTATGCGAGTACTGCAGCTGCTGTTCCGGGGTTGCATTTTGTGGAAGGCGAGACAGGGGATATTGTACAAGCAGCAGGGGTTGTGGATGGGCAGGTTGTTGCCGATCAGGTGGTGAGTGCGGGAGCGGAGGCTTCGTCTTCGTTGGGGGAAGTGGCTACAGCTGTTGCGGATTGCTCGGCTCCGACTGCGGCGTTGCAGCATCTCATCGACTTTGTTCACACGCAGGGGGGCTTGCCATGGTAGGTTTAAAGGTTCTCCTTGTCAACCTCTTCCTTTTGTTTGTACTCCGTGTTTTTAACTACTGCCATGAGGCCAATGATTCTTGGCATTTGCATTTTAGGGTTTAGGGTTTAGGGCTGTAGCTTGAACGGTGCCAATGTGGGATTCGTTTTCCTCGTAATTTGAGTGCTGGAATTCGAGTGTCCATTTAATCCAAATTGCGATTTCACCGACTTTGTTCACACCCAGGGTGGCTTGCCTTGGTGTGTTTGGATTCTCGCTGCCTCCTCTTCCTTCTGTTTGTAGTCCATGTTTTTGACTAACTTACTGCCATTAGGTCAATGATTCTTGGCATTTGGAGAGTGGTCAGGGTTTTAGGGTTTAGGATTTAGGGCTGCAGCTTGAACGGTGCCAATGTGGGATTCGTGTTCCTCGTAATTGAGTGTTGGAATTGGAGTGTTCATGTAATCAAATTGCGATTATCATGCATTATCGAGGGAGTTTTCACTTTTTGAGCTATGGTTTCACATAGGGTTACGCCTCATGCGTAATTCTGCGTTAAGCACATTCTTTCACCCTCGTTACGATGCTTGGCATTGTAATCTCTAATTACAATCCCTGGCCCTGTCACCAGTGCCATCCCACGAAATAACTTGACCAATTTTCTATAGGAGGTTGGAAAGAAACGTGGTTTTCAACCTCACTGGAGCCCCTTCTTATCTCTTCATATGTGAGTGTTGTGAGGCGTAAGGTAGAGACACTCAAAATCGCCACTTTTTGTACTGAGCAGAATTGCTATTACTCCGTATTAGAATGACCAAATTTGGTATATGACCTTGTTACCAAATGAAAGAGGATACTGATGCTCCCAAGAATGCGTTATTTGGGTACAGTATCCAAATGTTTTGAAGTTTCAATGTGTAATTGGTAGATGGCCTAAAACCAACTTGATTGGATGTTTAGGTGGGCTGCTTCCTCTAATCAATGTGTACCCATTGTCTAAGATGTTCGGTGACAATTTTGGGAGTATCTGCCTTTATTGGAGTAATTTGCAGTTCTCTAGTGATTGAGATTGCCGGTGGAACTGTACTATTTCGCTTCAGTTTCGAAAAGTGGTCACATTACTCTTATGAAAGAAAAGTATATTGGGTGGAGTGTGGGCTGGACTAATAGTTCTGTGATTTTGAGGTTGCAGGTGGTTGTCGATTGCGGCTACAACAGTCGCAATCAGGATCATGGTGCTGCCTGTCCTTGTGTTTCAGATGAAAGCCACAGCGCGACTGACGGTGAGAGCTTGTCCTTGTTTTCACATTCATTTATACTTATAGTTTGGTATTGCAGATATATAGTAGCGATTGTGGACGTTTGCTTGGTGCGTGTAAATGTATGTTTCATGCTTTCTAATGTTCTTTTTCATTCTTGTGCAGCTGATGAGGCCAGAGCTGGAACTTATCACCAAAAGTATCAAAGAAAGTGTATGTTTGCTTTGTCCTTTTTCACTCCTGTATCGTTTAGTTGTGTTTGTTTGCTTTCAAAATATTGCCTGGAAGAATTTCATATACAACGTGGCGGCTTGAGAATGGCGAGGTTGCTGAAGCGAAGCAAGGGTTATTTTGTGCTCAATTAACCTACAGATTTAATCGAGTATTTATTGGGGAGACCTGATTTCTGCCCTACTTGCAGGGTTACGATCCCAAGGTGACTGAAGTAAATCAGAAACGAATGAAGGATCTTTTTACAAAGTAATTTCTTATTCCTTTTCTCTAGGTCTTGATGTTAGTGGAGAGATCAAAAATTGAAGGCGATTTTTGTCCTCACTTGGCTTATCTTCAAAATAAGAGAGATTATGATCAATTTATCTGCCAGTGTTTTCAAAGGCGATAGAATGCAGACTCGTAAACTATTCCCATGCGTGTCATTGTACAGGCACAAAACGAACCCGTTTATGCCGATGATGGGAGCATTTGTACAAGCTCCACTTTTCATCAGTTTTTTCTTTGCGGTGAGCAATATTTGTTGTTATTTGAATATTGTCTGTGGATTGGCATTAACGAACTTTAGACGCTGTTTTGGAGGGTTTTTTTATGGATCAGATCATGTTTGAAATGTTTTGTTCCGGTGATAGCATGTTGGAGTTTACTGATCTGAATTTTACATGGCTGGTTGCAGATACGAAACATGGCAGAAAAAGTTCCCTCATTTAAAGAGGGAGGTGCCTTATGGTTTACTGATCTGACTACCTCTGATCCCTATTTCATCCTGCCGGTCATGAGTGGCCTTTGCACTCTTGCAACAATAGAGGTGATTCTTCCTACCTTTCGATGATGTACCTTCTGCCATAGCTTGGACCCTTGATATGTGTGACCTCGTGTGTATGCTGATGATCCTATTTTTATCTCCAGCTGGGAGCCATGGATGGCATGCAAGGCCAGCCGATGATAGGCAAGATGAAGATGTTCTTTAGAGGATTTGCAGTCCTTATTATTCCTTTGACAGCCTCGTTTCCGAAGGTACAGTACCGCCATTGTCTACTCCGTGATGTGTTGAAGTATGTGGGTATGATTACGAGCAGTCAAGGTGGTTATCATGGAGTCGATCTGATCAAGCTGTCCAGTTTTATCGTTTGTTGACGTTTGGAATGGACATTACTCTTGTGATGAAGTGACTTCGCTGGATGTACATTCCCACTTTTACAGGCCTCAACATACTCACGCCCTTTGATAGTAGTTTTGTACTCGCGTGTCCAATTATTTGCCTTTTCAGTTTTGATAAGGTTTCCATTTATGTTGGTTCGCAGGCTCTCTTCTGTTACTGGCTCACTACAAACATGTGCTCGTTAATCCAGACCACAGGCAAGAACTTGAAACCCTGGATCACACCTGCACCTGCATGTTTTTCTACAAATTTTGATAGAGTTCTATTGAAATGTATCGAAATAGCAGTATTTATGGAGAAGCTACTCATCTCAGACTAATTTGGACAGTTCTAGTTTTAACATTGTATCTATATTGACAGTTCTACGCCAACCGGCCGTTAAGCGGGCTGTTGGCATTCCGGAGACGGCACACTTGGGAGCTCCGGCGACACCTGCGTCTTTGGCTACAGCTGTGACCCTGCCCAGCCCTCCCAAAAGAGGAAAGAGGTCGAAGAGATCATAGTTGTTTTATTATTTGAGTGTGGCATCTGCGAGGAGCACGTTACTCCAAGGCTATGTCTCGATATTTTTTGAAGAATTCTACATAGGTGATCCGACAGAAAAGTGCTGGTCTTTGCACAATTACCAAAGTGAGTCCATTGATTCACAAGTTGAGTGTAGTCAAACTTATGGAGCCAGTCTATTACTGCAAACCCCTATAGAGCCACTGTGCATTCATTTTGACTGAGTGATATCCTTCGTTTGAAGGATATCGATATATTCATATTTTATACAAAACGATTTGGCACCATGTTATAGAACTTCTTGCAAACCAAACGAGACAAGGGGTGGATAGAAGATAGAAGATAATTAGCTATGGGTTGATCCAGTGTACTAATTCTCATTATAAAGTGATATTATTGAAAACTCGTTGGATTTTAGTTTAGCTCTGGTAACATTGTTCCCAACATTGTAGAGTAGTTGTACTCCATTAAACTTCTAATTTCATGTTAATTTGTTCCTTATGACTATTTATCAAACAATTTTTATTTTTTTTTGAGAACTTTGAAAATTTAAGATGGTGCCATAGATTTTTAAAGTTGCATCACACAAACTTGTACCTTGTTATGGAAGTGTCTTGCATGTGCATGGTCTCATGGCCAATGTTCTCCAAGATCCAAAAGTTCTTAAAAAGAGTTCGTAAGTAGAGTTTGATTTCCAAAAAAGAGCTCATGTGACCACCTCACTTTTCCTTCACAAACTTAAACTTCTCATCCTCTCTTAAGACCCCTTCAGTAGGTAACTGAAATATATTTTCAAAGTATTAGGAATACAATTACAACTTAATTTGAGTAATGAGTGTAATACAACTTTCAATATAACACCAATGGGGTCATTTTTTTGTCAATGAAGACTCCCACATCAATCCCAGATTCTTCACATTCATCAACATTGAGTGACAACTTTAATGTCTCTTCATTCACATTGTCATCAACATGGTGTGCACCCGTACTTCGGCTCAGCAAATGATCACATGTTTCACTCTGGAAATTTCAGACACTGGTCGAATGTGGTCATATATTGCTGATTGTACCTGCTGGCTGATCTCAAATATTAGTCAGCAGCTCGCATTTATGCCCATTTCCTTGGCACAACAAAACTAGATCCATTGCATTCAGTCTCGACATTGCCCCTCTAAAAGGACGGAGAATTCAGGATCTTACGATGGCCAATTTAGATTGATCACACTGTGAAAACATAATCCCAAGAGCACTGAAGACCATTGCATGTATTGGCCAGGAAAAAAATACAATTGAACAGAAGGAAGTCCAACTAATAAGTGCAAAAAAAACATGAAGCCCAATTTGGGCCTCTTGGTCTATTAGGGATTAACTCAGAAGAACTTATGATTGCTGGTACATAATTCGCAATGTACAATAAACCGGGATACAAAAAACGCAATAGCTCTTTTAGAATGAACCTTAACATGCTACTGTTTCATGTACAAGACTTTCAAAGCTATCCACCCTCCTCGAATAACTCTAACCTTCTAATACCCACACTAGCCTCTTCGCAGAAGAAAATTCCCGTGGACTAACTTTGCAAAGAAACAGCACGCTTGACCTAATTTATGGTGCTCCATCAACTCGAGTTCACTCCAATCCCAAATTGGCAATCCAAACCGGCATAGCATGTTCTCATACTTGATTCTCAATTTTCTAAAATAAAACAGTGGTGTGAAGCAAAAGGGCAAACGGTATCAGGAAAAGAATCCCGAGTCCAAGGGTTTAGGGTTTTCACCAATTCCCAAACTCCGCTCCCGCGATGGCTAACCAAGTACGAGACTGACTTGCAGAACTTCAAAACAGTCGCCAATGATGTCGCCAGTGGCGGTCTCACCTTCAAGACTCCCTTCTCAGTAGCCTGTAGAAAGTGAAACTCTGCCATACCACGCCTCGTCTACACCAACTGCTCATTTGGAAAACGTGAAGCACACTATCATGCGATGCTCTCCGTAAATGTTCTGCTTCGAAACTCGACTTGAAATGAAGATGAAGGGGGTGCTGTGAGGCGATTCATTGCTTCATTTGTGGTCGAGCTGTTTCAAGCGTTCTTCCACCGTCAGAGACCCGTTGGCGGCCTTGCTGGCCTTGCGATCTGCAGAGGCCATGAGAATGCCGGCCAGAGTGCCCAGAGCGCACACCATGAGCAAGCGCATGGAGCGCTTGTCAGCTGAAGCGGACATCGTGAGCGGCGGAGAAATTCAGGATTCCGAGAAAGGACGAGTGCAACACAAGCTCGGAAGGGAACCCCCACGATTTTAGGGTTAGGGTTTGCGCACAAATTTGGCATTCCTTACAATCAATCTATTTTATAAAGAGCAAAGTGTCAAGATTTCATCCGTCACACGAAATCTCACATTTCATCCATATTGTTTTTATCATCCATTTGCTCTTATTGAACCCAAATGACTATCCCAATGAAAGCTTTTCAATGAAATCATACAAGTTGAATGAAACCTTTTTTGAGCCATTGCATTGCAATGCGAGATGTTATAGTTCGTCGTTAATCCTAGAAAGATGTTGAGCCCCCCAAAGTGGATGATGGATGACTTTCAAGATTATTGTAGAAATGAAGAATGACCAAAAATTGTACCATTTTTGGCATAGTACCTTGATACAAGGTTTCTTCCTTTCAAGATTAAGATAAGTGCACCTAGTTGTGAACGTTTAGAAATCCTTGTCTAAAATGTACCATATTAAAGCCTAGGGTCACTTTTGGATACATTTATTATTAACACTTTGAAAACTCTTAGTTTATTCATATTATATTCATAGTATGCTTAAAAAAAAAAGAATCTAAACTACTCTTTTGACTTTCAAAAAGATCCAATAAAAAAATTAAGATATTTTATAATAGAAGACTATTTTTTGTTTAGATGCAATTTGGTGTAATCCAGTTAACTATTATTCCTTTTAATGCCCAAATTCATTTTGAATTTTTGCACCTTTTTGCTTTTATTTTGCACAAATGTATTATTCAATTTCATCAATTTGGGCATATTAGAAGGATTTAGTTTTTAAAAGTCAACCATTAATTTAGATGAATGAAAAATTAGAAAAATGAAATATTGTTTGAAAGTATTTTGCTCATCATTTAGAATATTGTCTTTCAAGCCTTCAGAGCTTTGGGCAAAATCTAGATGTTCAATAATTTATAACTTAATGTACAGCCATGAACTTCATAAATGCCCATTCCAAATAGAATCAAAGTTATTTCTCTCTATTCATAACTTTCTTTAATTTTTTTGAAGTTTGAATTAAGTAAAAAGATATTAAATATGAATTTTAGAAACTAACTACAAGGTCAAATTTGAAAAAAATATTTATAGATTGTTGTCAAATCAATTTTAAACTATTTACTTCAAGAATTCACTAAAATTACAAATTTATTTTAGCACTTGACTTTGATGTGATAGGCTAAATCTATAAGTTCATTACTATGGTATAATACAAAGAATATTTTTATTATTATTTATTAATACCAATATACTGATTTTTTCCAAAAAAAAAAGTTAGTTCCTAGGTTGATTTTTTAATTTATTTTTATTAAAAAAATAGCACACATCTATAAGAAACTATCAACAATTTATGACAAATAATGTCCTTATGCATCCAAATATTCATCAGTACCTTCCCATTGTATATAAAGGCTTAGAATTGTATAAATCATAAATCATTGATTTCCTCTATCATCAAATAATTCAATTGAAACAAGCATAGGAGCTTAGAGGCACAATTACCACTTTGTAAAGTTTCATTGTGATGCAATGATGCAATTTGAAGATTATAACCACCAATGGTAACTAAAAAATATCAAATTGAATGAACTATGTTAAAAATAGTGGTTGTATTTAAATCCAAAATTTTCCATAGAAGAGCATTTAAATAATCAATTTTTTTCTTCAAAAAATATAGTGGAAGATTAGAACAAAGCTAACAAATTTTAAAGAATTCAAATGTAATAATGTCGATAATAATGTACTAGAGATAGTTTCCTTAGGGAGAAGAGATTGAGGCGAATGATTGTTTTTGGAAGATAAAGAAATAGGAGCTTCCACACTTCATTAATTGAGCCTTGTTAAGTTATGTATATAAATTTAAGGGTGCCCATAACATGTGAACAGCTTTGATTGAATTCTAAACATATCCAAGGACAACAATATACAACCTCTTGTCTCTAGATATTTGGAAAAATAATCAAATAATGAACTTCTAGTATGATTTAGAGATGGTTCTTGACTTTCTAAAATCATCCATGTCATCTTCAAAGAAACTTCAAGATTAATTCTATTTGGTTAATATGATATCAAAATAGACACTTTGGTTCATATAGACTCATAACTAGATATTAAAGAAATAAAAGATGAAGTATGAACTTTAGACTTGGATGGATTTTTTTTTTAAATTTAAGTTTGAAGGAATGAACTACAAGATGATTTTAATTGAAAACTTTGAATTTGTCGGTTTACCTATTTTTCTATGAACAAATGTGGCAAGCTACCATAATTTTATGTTTTGAAATAAATAGAAGATGAAAGTAATCCCTAAAATTCCCTCTAACCACAGTGTACTTTTGTGTTTTTGGTCAATTGTTGTAGTTTGACTTTTGACTTGCTCGCATACAAATCTATAATTTCAAAAGTACATTTTGAGATGAGCCCAAAAATACACTTTGTGCATACTTGTGAGTTTGGATGCATTTTCTAAGAATTTTTAGTAATTTAGCCTCAAAAATTCAATTTCTATAATTATTGAAGGACTTGTGAGGAATTGCCACTTGTCAATTTTTTTCACACTTGGACAATGGCATGAAAAATCATCTTTTAAACTATAAAAATTGTGTTTTAGAACTTTTGTTCGATTATTCTTCCTTCTCACTTTTTGTTATTTCAATACAACAATAAACCTTTCAAATTATAGAAAAAGGCATATTTGAAATTTTGATGAATTTATAGATGCTTTTGGATGTTCTATTCTTTCAATGGGATTATAGTAATGCAAGGTGTATAAATTTTTCACAACGTGGAATCAAATTCTAATTTTGAAATGCTAAATTTCAATCTTAGTGTTTATATCATACTAAAAGATACAAACTAACATCTTCTAATTCTCAATTATATTTTGAAGTTGGAATATCCCAATGGGCATACAATGAAAAAAAACAAATTATACTTTAAACTTGTAGATCTCACAATGTTAAGGAATTTGAGTTTGAAATTTTTGTATGTGTTTATTTGTTTTCTATATTTTTTGGGCTCAAGCAATTTTAGAAGAAAAACTGACTAAATTTTGTAGGGAATATTTGGCAAGATATTCTTCCTTTTTCAATGGATGAAATTGCAAACTGCTACCAATGAAACCTCTAGGGACAATATCGCTCTGTTTCAAATGGATGTACACTCTTCTGGATGAATCAATAAATCTTCATCCATATATTGCAAGTTTCATCCATTTCCATGGATGTAAATAGCTTCATCACTCCACTACCTGAAATAAATGAAAAAAACAAAAAACTGCCTTGCACAACAATTCACCTAGTACTCATATTTCCTCAAACTCTCAGAACCTATGTTCTCTTGTGCACTTTTTCGGTGAAACTAGGAGTCGACTCTTCAAAAATAGGAAATTCTGAGCTCCATGACCGAGTCTGCATTTCTTCGTTTGTAACCCCGGCGTGAGGATTTGTTTCGTTGTTTTCCTCTGACCTCTCATTGTTGCAGGGATATCATGGGACATGGTTACTTGTGCAACACGCCTAAGATTACAGTACGGTAGAGCAGCACTGCTACTCTCGTATTTTTGACACTGGCAGAATGGGAATCTATGTTTCCAAACTGGACGAGAATCTCGAACTTGGAAGCATCAACAACCAGCTAACATAAACATTGAGCTCGAGATTTACGATATGCTTCACATGATGTGTATTAGATTTAATAAGTAACCCTAAAAAACACAATCAACAGGGGCATGTATTAGCTTGTGGCCAACGCAAAATCCTGGTGATTTAGTTGTGCAAGTAGAGAGAACAGAAGACTCCCATAAATTGAATCGATTAAGAGTTATGTCAGCAGGACAGAAGTCTCTATAGAGGAATACCAACAGCAGCACAACCATTCTTTCAAAAGATGGCGCAATCACCAAGAAAGCATCAAACCCAGACACAGCTTTGGTAGGAGGTTCAGATATTGAAACACATCTTAAAACCTTGTGACTTTATCAGTCTTGAATGACAGAAAAATAGAGACGGTGTAGTAGTTTTGAAAATACTCTTATTCTCTGACAAGGAGAATTGCCACCTAACTTCCTCACATTATGATCCGCAATAGATCAATCAACCAACCAACCGGATTCTACCTACACCTTGTAACCTGTGAGTGTGCCACCTCGGCCGACAATCTCGCCAACACAGAACCATGCGTAGCACTCTCCTGCAAACAATGCGGCAATGCCAACTTCTTCCAACTTCAAATCATTTCTATTCCTCAACTTCTGCTTCATGAAGTCCACCTCCTTCCAAAAAGCCTCGTACCTCCCGGGTAAACTACAAACACAGAAGACCAATCACTCTGTCAATTACTCTGCCAGCAAACCGAAGAAAATAAAGAAGGAAAATAATTTGATAATATTGCTGTCTGCGTGATCTTGATCTTGAAACATGAATACACCACCACCTATGACTGCGAATCCCAAAACGATATACATTCAGAAAAGCAGATGATCAAGCTAGATAGTCTAATTTACCACTAGATTAACAGGTCACCCTACGAAAATGTTGAAGCACAAGATCTCCTACACTAAACCCTGCCCCTACACTAAATCCCATTCTTACATACAAATATTCTCGAGCAAGAGGGAGAGGGAAAGAGATATCCTCCAAACTCCCTGACAATCAAGGATGTACAGGCTAGTTCAACAGGGCACGGATCATAGTTTCGGTGCATTGGACAGAATGAATTAAGATCCGGCATTCATTCCAAAGAAAAGAAAAGAAAACCATTCATGATCCAAGAAAACAACAAAAGAATCGAAATTAATTGGAACTGACGGAAGGGCGATTCCAGCGAGGGGATCTAAAACCCTAGAACACGAAAGAGAGCGAGCGGACCTGGCGAGGCGGGTGTAGAAGAGCTGCTTCGAAAGCTCCTGGCACTTCTGGACGGTCGGGGGGTCCACGATGTGGTGCTTGTTTTCCTCCATGAGCTGCTTGTAGAAAGCCGTGCTGCGCTTCGTGGCGATGTCCGTCGCCACGGCCGCTTTGCTCTGCAGCTGGCGCATGAGAGACGCCATGTCTGGAACAAAACAACAAATAACAAACAACGACAAAGAGAGTAGACCGAAGGAGGCTCCAAAGAAACCCTAATGCCTGCAGAGCCAAACCAGCTCTGGCAAATTCACAGCAGTGGCTCTCTCTGCAATGCTGGGTTGCAACGAAACCCCAAGTGCTCTCACGACGGAAAAAAGATGGTGCACCCACGACGACGGGGGCTGTTGATACCCTCTTATACCCGTCGAATGCTGACTATATCCTTCGAGAGCTGCCTATACCCGTCGAATATTCCTAATGGACATCGGAGTTTGAAAGGGACCGATGTTGCCTTGACCCCCGGATTGACCCCCTTATTGCCCGTGTTTTAGCCCTGCAGAAAACACTGGAATTTTTTATATGCTAAAATTTGCAAATTCTGACATTAGATGTTTTTCAGCCCTTTTGGAGGGCTGTGAGTCCCCTAGAGTTCCCAGCCTGTAAAACAGGCCAAAACTGCACTGCAGCAGCTGCGCTAACGTGGTCGAGAGTTTCCGGGGAAAAAAAAACAAAAAAACTTTGTTTTGCATTTTAAGAATTTTAATTTTAATTTTAATTTTTTTTTAAATTTGACAGCGGCGTTCTTTAAGGCCTTGGGGGAACAAAGCCGGAAACAGGCCTGAAACGGCCCTCCAAACCCCCCGAATCTCATCTAATGGTTCTTATAGGCCCCAACTTCGCTAGGGGAGGTGAAGAAACACGAAATTTATGAGGCAAAAAATAGGGGTCAATTCAGTTTTACATTTACTCTTGGTTAGGGCAATAAAGGGATCAATCTTCCCTGCCGACTGATTTGAAAAAATAGTGAATTTTGTTTTGTTGTTGCAATTTCAAAAGCTCCTTTATGGTAACTTAGTCCTAATGGATCAAATTAAAATTCATAATGGATTGAAGGACAGACAATTAATGTGTCAGTAACTATAAGACTTCAAACTTTATCATTTGGCTTCAAAATTCCATTTTTGCAATCGAATACCTTAGTTTTTGTATAAAAAAAAAGTGGGCCCTATATATGTCAATGTATAGTTTATCAACTTTGATAATAAAAAGTTGCCTCTGAGATAAACTTTTAATTTTTAGAAATGACTTGCTCTCTTTTTATGTCTTTAGGGTAAGAAAACTTACGTGTAGAATGGTACAGATGTATGAAGAAGTACCTACAAATGATAAAGAGTAATATGAAAAATATGATAGAACTATAAAATGCTTATGAAAAGTGGATGACAAATTGTAATTTTTTTACATAGGATAAATATTTTTTTTTTAAATAAATTTTAATAGTAGAAGTCTTTAGAACTGAAAGATATTCTTAGTTAGTACATTATTATGAAACTAACAACAAAGTATTAGGTAGTCACTAGGAGGTCACTCGTTGAAAATTAGAGATGTAGAGGAATTAAAAGACAACCTCTATTTTATTACTTTTAGAAAAATAATTCACTCTTCTTAGTTGAAATAATATTGTATTGGCTTAATGCCCTAAAGGAAATTATATACATTGAAGGCTTCTAAAAAACTAAATATCTTAGATCCAAAGTATTTATACAATAGTGTTGATTTTAAGAAATCTAAACCTTTTTTGGTTTAAGATATGTATACTATTTCATCACAAAGTTTAGAACCTGTGGTTTGTAAACAATTTTCATGTAGTTATTGTTGTTTCATGGGTTTGCACGTTAATATACAATTTATTGCCTCATTACAATGCATTACTTTCATTTGCATGTAATGCAGTGTAACGATGCAATAAATTGTATATTAACGTGCAAACCCATGAAACAACGATAACCACATGATAATTGTTGACAAACCGCAAGTTTCAAACTTTGTGATGTTGGAATCAATTATCTAATTGTCCATTGGATAAAAAAAATTATCCAATTTTAAACTATAATGATGGATGATTGTTGAATGATGAGGATGCCTATAGTTTATCAACAATTATCGTGTGGTTATCGTTGTTTCATGGGTTTGTACGATAATTTAAATTTATCGCATTGTTGCAATGCATTATTTTACAATTTATCGCATCATTACGATGCATTGAAATAGTATAATTTTTAAATTAAAAAAATTCAATTGAATTGTCCCGTGCTAATCAAGCCCAATAGTTTACTGGTTGGAAAAAAAAATTGAACAATGTTCCTAGTCGTCTGGGGACTCATAGCCCCTTTGAGGGCTCATTGTTTTCCTAATGAATACTTGACAATATATTTTCCTTTTTGCAATGGATGAAATCACTAAATTGCTACAAAATCTTTGAAAAATATCTCTATTTTGGATGAATGAATGTGCTTTTAAATGACTAAATGAATTGTCATCTACATTTTACATATTTTGTCTGTGTGTGGATGTAAGAATTGCTACAAATAATAAAGATTGCTTTTTTACAATGTCCAAAACAACAAAACAAAAGTTTTTATTAAGACTGCAATTGTGATCCTTCTTGAAAACCAAACCCTATATAATCATTTGATATTTTACAATCTACAATCTTTTGTTAAGATTACAATTGGGATTCTTCTTGAAACTTTGACATTGTAGATTGCAAGATATTTGCATTTAAAGTGAAGAAAAAAAGTTTGTTTGTACCTTGATTGATTAGATTATTTGGCTTTTAATCTTTTTAATTTAAATTGTTTGCACTACTGATTTTGAATTTTGAGTTTTTTATGTTGAAGAATTAGTTGAGGTTTGGAGAAAAAAATTCAAAAAATACACACTTAATTTTCACTTATTAGAAATTGTTTAGTAGAAATAAATTCAAGATTGAAGGAAAGCATTAAGGTATAAGATAACACCAACTAAGCGTGACCTATTTGTAAAATTGTCCCATAGTGAGATTCTTGCTTAAAATGTACATCTTCTATATATAAGACGTTGGAGGCAAATTTTTAGATACACTTGTTTTGAGCACTTTGAAAATTCATAGTTCATTCACACAACGTCCAAAAAAAACATCTGTCTCAACGTTTAACGGTTAAAGCTTTCGATAAATCCTGTTGATAGGTGCAATTCCATAATTCCATAATAAGAACCATGCTCACACACACTTATTGAGACACATTTAGGTGTTGTTACCGGTACCTTAGTTACCTTTTTACATGCAGGGGCCAGTTTTACCATATCTACCTTAACTTAGTGCAAAATGACCTCACCCACCGGCCCGGCGAAATGAAGGGCCCGGGACGGATGACAAATCTCAAACCCTAAACCCTAAAAGACCCTCTGCCGCAGCCTTGAAGACTCTCTTTCCATTGCAGCGCGACCTGGAATCAGCGTCGGAGCTCTGGTGAGCTCGCAACGGAACCATGGGTACGCCACATCTTCCCTGTCGCTCTCCTTCACACGCCTTCTTGCACCTTCAATCTCGTTTGCATTGTCGGAACAAGCAAATTGCTCAGTCATTTTGTGTTTGGACCTCGCGCAGGTATCTCTCGGGATTCTACTCACAAGAGACGGGCAACTGGAGGCAAGAAGAAGTCATGGCGCAAGAAGCGCAAGTAAGCCTTTTGTTTGATGTTTCTCATTCTTGTTAAGGTGTCAATCGTTCTCTTTTTGTATTCAGCATTGCTCGGGACGCAATCCCTTAGTCTCATTTTAGGGTTTCAACTTAGGGTTTGGGAATGAGCAGTGTGGTCTTTGAGCGAGTAAGCCTTTTCGTTTCTGTTAGCATTTCTGTCAATTTGCCAATTGGTCGCTTTCTCAGTTTGCCATGTTTCAGGTTGCAATTACCTCGTGGTTGTATTTAGGTTTTTTTTATTAGAGGTGTGATCATTGTGGAAGTGAGCTTTCGTTTCCTTTCCGGTTTTTTCTCCTGTCAATGAGTCAATCCTTCGCTTTCTAAGCTTGTCACGTTTCGGGATGTAATCGCCTTGTCGTTGTGTTTTAGGTTTCCCTTCGAGGTGTATTGATGAGCGGTGTGGTTATTGTTTTGTGTGTTGATGTTTTTTGTACCGTGTTGAATGTAGGTACGAGTTGGGAAGGCAGGGTGCTATGACCAAGCTTTCTAGCAACAAGACCGTCAGGCGTATCCGTGTGCGCGGTGGAAACTCCAAGTTCCGGGCGTTGCGTTTGGACACTGGCAATTTCTCCTGGGGTAGTGAGGCTGTGACTCGCAAGAGCAGAATTCTGGATGTGGTTTACAACGCCTCGAACAATGAGTTGGTTCGTACTCAGACGTTGGTGAAGAATGCGATCATCCAGGTTGATGCCGCTCCTTTCCGTACCTGGTACAACCAGCACTACGGCGTTGAAATTGGCAAGAAGAAGAAGGCGGCCAAGAAGGACGCTGATGTGAGTTGCAGCAAATCTGGCCACTTGTTCCCCTGTTTGTGTGTCCATATTTGTTACTAACCCCTAAATACCTGGATAAATCTACAAAGTCCACTTTGGAAGCTTATAGACAATTATTGTAGTTCCAAAGCAATTTTTATTTTTATGGTTGCAAGATGTAATGGAACCTAAAAAACGGCCTCAAGGACATATCGATTTGATCGTTGCAAGATTTCAATTGGTATCTTTTGCCGGTTCTTCGAAGGATCCTAAATGATGTATTTTTTTCCCATTGATGTGGAAGCGGCCATTTGGGGTATAAGGGCACTTCAGGGCTAATCAGGACATCCTTAAGATGATGTTTGAATCCCTGGATGCCCATACCTATTGGATTTATTAAAAAAATTGATTTAGTGTGCTTTATTTTAGGGAGAGCATCGAAATGACCTTAAATTTATTTCCTTGGCTCACCTTTTAGGAGGCTGAAGTTCCAGAGGAGGAGAAGAAAAGCAAGAACGTGCAGAAGAAGATAGCCAAGAGAGTGGAGGGACAAAAGCTTGATTCTCACTTGGAGGTTCAGTTTGCCAGCGGGAGGTTGCTCGCCTGCATCTCCTCCCGACCTGGCCAATGCGGCCGATCCGATGGGTATGTTTACTTCAAACCTTTCAATTGATTTTCACCTAGGTTTGGATATTACTATTTCCACCGCCACATATATCATTACGCCGCGAACCGAACCGCAGTGCCGCTTCAAAAAACATTGTATATCTGTCTCTGCATAGTTCAGGCATTGAGGAAACTCCAATCAGAGTTGCTGGTGTCTTTTCATGGGTAACTGATCTTGCTTATTTGGACTGCAATTCACAATTTTCCTTTCCAACTCACACACCTGAGATGTCCTTGATGTCCTTGAGGCCGTTTTTGGCACATGTATGCTTCGTATGATAGATCTTCTGGTAGTTCTCATACTGTCCTGTTCTTGTTTTGGCTCCTTGATTTGATGATGTCACTTATACAGACTGATCTTTAGTCTGAGAAATGAGCAAAAGGTGGGGTTTATAAGTTTAAACATTTTCTTCAATTTGCGATGCGGCATTTCTGATTACACAAATGTTGTATTTATGAACTGAGCTTCTACTTTGATTGGTTTGTTACAGGGTTCGACAAATCTCTTGAAAGAGGAGTTTTCCAAAGCATTTAATTGATTAGATTGACTTCTGGTCAATATTTCTCTAATTTTCTCAGAGTATTAAAGAGCATGAATATTGTTTTCATACAAGTTTTTTTGTTTTTTTCTTTCGCAGGTACATCTTGGAGGGCAAGGAGCTGGAATTTTACCAGAGGAAGATCCAGAAGAAGAAAGGCAAAGGTGCCGCTGCCTAGGTTCATTAACATCTGGTAATCAGCTGGTAGGAGTACAATGGTGTGTAAAACGTAGTCAAGGGTATACCTTGCCTACGAATTTGAGATCCAGTGACTTGGGTTTTCCTGTAATGAAAAGTTACAACCAATCAGGATTTAAATTTTTAGATTCCGTTGGCAGTGTGGCGTTCTTTTATTGTTTTCTGAGGTGAATGAAAAGTCTCCTGGTGTTAGTATCCCTGTATATGTATCATTGTCTCACTTCTTCAAGAGGTTTATGAGGTTTCGGTCCCTCTCAATCCTGATTGCAAAATGGGTCAAAATAATTCTAACAGTTTTTGAGGTGCAAATTTTTTGACTCTTCTGTGCACCTTGAAGTTGCTAGGTTGGGATCAAAACCTCAATTTAGAGGAAAAAACTCAGTGTGACTAAATTGCATGCAATTCATGCTATATATAATACTATATATAATGCTATATATATATAATAGAAAGACAAGAAGAATTCAAATTCAATCAAGAATTATGAACTCTAGGAGGGTTTAAGTGAAGGATGACATTTCTTAACCTCTAAAGTCCCAAGGCCATTTTGTTATCAAAAAACACTCAAAATTGTCATTTTGGCTGCGTTTGCTATGGAAAATAGATAATATATTTTTTCTTAGAATCAAACCGTAGGATCTTGTAGGATCTTGTCTCACGTGGAAAAAATTTCATGAAGTTTGACCATACACAGTGGAAGACATTAGCATTCAAAATTGGAAAAGAAGTTTTTTTGAATGTTGACTTGCAATTTTAGATGACTTTGATTGCCATTTGTGGAATTTTTTTTTCACTACATGCTTTGAATTTCTAATTTTTTATGTTGAAGAATTGAGCTGAAAATCTAGGAAAAAAAAATTCAGAAAAATCACACTTGATTTTCATTCTTTGAAAAGTTGTTAAGTAGAAGTAGGTCTAAGATTGAATGAAAAACTAAATTGTTATCACTCTAGGATGGAATTGAAACACAATACTTCTAATGGTGAGATTATTCTAGCAAGCATATCTAAGTCCTAAGGCTCATGCATCTAAAAAGTGGATGTGCCTTCATCAATCTGGATTGTAACTTTTATAATACCTGTTTTTGACATTTGATTTAAATTGAGAAAATGAAGTTTAAGAAGTTTTGCTTCTACTCCAGTTCAAAATTTTGAAAAATGTCAAAAATTGAAAGAGTTACTGCAATTGAAAGCTCCATGTGTTAGAATCCAAATAACTTAGTATGGTGTATTTTTCATTCATACTTTTTTTTTCTTTAAATTTATTTTACATTTAAATTATAAAATTGCGTTTTTCATTCTACCCTTAATATATGGTAAAATTATAGATTATTCTAGTTTATATTATAATTGATATAAATTGATTTTCACCTTTAGCGTTAGAAAATCACAAGAATTTGATTTTTCTACCAAAAATTATTGAAAAAAACAACATTAATAGAAATTGCATTTTTTCACTAGCAAAAAACATCAAAATTTTATACATCTATTAAAGAACAAGATAAATTTGCTTTTATAGTTGAATTTGACTTCAAGGTCTTTGTTGTGGTTTTTTGGGTGTAAAAAATAAAATAACTAATTGAAAATTTTTCACACTAATCTTCATTTCTACTTGTATCTCTTGAGAAAATTTCAAATCATTTGGATTCATTTTGCTATTTTTACTTATTTATGTTCAATTTCTGCAATAACAATGATAACAATTACAATTTTTCATGTATCAAATTGAAATTTTTCATAGTGATATACAATTCCCAATTTTAGGTAATAAAACTATCAAATTTTTGTTTCAGTACTATTTAAAAAGCTAAATTTAGCTTAGATAGGAAGTTTGACCATTTCACAATGGATGAAGTCCTATGGGTATTTTTTTTAAATTGTAAAAATTGCATTTTAAAAATTAATCCTATAAGTTATTTTTTTCGAAGATGCTTAGATTGTCCAAAAAACAAGATTGTCCATAACTATTTCATCACTAGTCTAAATAGACTATAAATCAAAGCTTCACATGTAGACAAAAATATTAGAGTAATATTTAGGAAAAAAAAAAATTCAAAATTATTTTGATTTTTTGTGATTCTTTTTGGCCTACTTGCTGATCTCTGATTTTCAGCTTATTGTGCCATAAATTTTGCTCCTAGGCACCAATTGAAATAAAAATTATATTCCCAAAAAGCCTATGTGTTTTTTCAGCTTCACAAAAAGGTTTAGAAAATTACAATGAATATTGAGAGTGTATGAGCCTACCCAAAATTACATTTTGGCCCCCTTAGGATCAATGGAACTTTAGGGGTTAACATTTGCGAGTAATCCTTTGATAATAAAATTTATTTGATAAAAATACTAGATTATTGGAAATTAGGATTTATCAAATTTGAATTGTTTAGTTTTGAATTACTTTACTAAAAAAATTTCTAGCAGTTCAGTCCATTAATCCCTAAAGTTCTAGTCTCTCCCCCCCTTCCCCCCCTCCCCCCACGGAACAAATAGAAATTTGGTTAGGGTTGTATAATCTTAATTTTTGGTGCATTTCCTTGAAACTTTTTTTCAAGATAGAAAAATACCTTAGCTTTTCGGAAACATAAATTTCATTTAGATCAGTGTTTGAGAGCAAAAGTTAAGCCCCCGCCTGAGCTCAAAATGGAATTCACAGGCAATACTAAAAAATCACAAAATCTCAAAAGAAAATTTATAAAGTTATGTTTTATAGAAAAAAATTTAGTCTACATTGAAAGATTCAATTCATCCTATTTGGACTAGTAATGCAAAAGGTATGGAGAGTCTTATTTTCGAGGCAATCAAAGCATTTGGTGATTCAAGGCTAGAGTAGGCTAGAGTTGGAAAATTGTAGGGGGCAAGATTATTATTGATTTCTATAGTGGTCCATCAAAGAGAATTATTTGCAAAAAAGATTCTACCATATAGTAGGGCTTTAGAGAATCCACAACTATAGAATGAACAACCTACCTTCCCTTAACATATTAAAGCAACTTCTTAAAACCCTAACACTCCTTTTCGATAGTCGGGGTAGTAAAAAAGCATGATGAAATTCTTCTTTATGCCATTTAACCCCTAAAGGACCATTGTCCGTTTGGGGGACAAATGAGACTTGGGGCAGGTACCTACGGGCTGAAATTCTCTCCTAATTTTTTGAAACTTTTTGTGAACATGAAGAATTGAGAGAGGTACGTGGCAAATTTTTTTTTTTTGAAATCGGACCTTTGAGCGAGAAATTATGCCATTTTTTGGAATGCGTTGGGACGGGGGGCAGCAAAAAAATTTTGCAAAATTTTGAATTTTTTTTTAAAATATTTTTTTCCTCATAGATTATATTTTTGTCTATCTGGAAAGCTTTTATTCATCTCATTTGGATTCGTTATGAGGAAGTTATGGACATTCTTGTTTTTCGGGCAGTTAGAGCATCTTCTTGAAAAAAATAACTTGTAGGATGCATTTCGGAATGCAATTTTTGTAATTTTTCAATTTTTTTTTTTGGAATGGTTTAGTTTACTTGATAGAACAATCTCACCATTGGGATTAGTGCATTTTAATTCCATCTAAAATATATTAATGTTTTAGATTTTCCTTCTATCTTGTACCTACTTCTACTTAACAATTTTTTTAAGAATGATAATTAAGTTTTTTTGAATTTTTTTTTTTTTCCTAGACTCTCAACTCAATTCTCCACTATAAAGATTTAAAGCTCAAAACGCTGTAGTGCAAAAATTTTAAGTTAAAAATGTTTAAAGTCAAAAAATCTGGTCCCGCAATGTGCTGAAAAACTTGTTTTTTCCACTTTAAACGCAGATATCTTGCAATCTGTGCTCTCAAAAATTCTGAAATTTTTTCCACACATTCTCATACCAATTAGGTGTAAGATCCTACGGTTAGATGTGAAAAAAAAACAATTTTAATTTTTTTTTACTCTTTGCTATAGAAATGGCAGTTTTGAGTGTTTTTTGGCAGAAAAAAGGCCTCGGAATTTTAGGGGTTAACCCCTAAAGGACCAAACACCGTTTTTTTGACAACATAGCGATTTTGGACAGCTCACTACAAGCAGAATTTTTTTTTTCTCTTTGAAATTTTCACACAAGATGTGTTGAAGGAGTAGCTTTAAGGCTCAACAATTTTCATAACTTTTGACTACATGGTTAACAAGTTATTGCATGATATGTCATTTTCATTGGTCGGCGGGCAGCCCGGGCAACAAAAAAAAATTCTTTAAAAATCATTTAAAAAAAAAATTAAAAACTTGAAATTGGCTCTTTAGATTTATATATAAGCAAGAAGCTTTGAATCATTCCATTCCGTTCGATGAGTCAAAAGTTATGAGGAGTCTTAGTTTGAGTGTAGTTATGAAATCCCTACTCTAAAATAAACTTTGAAGTCTTTTATTTAACTCAATTTTCAATATTTTTGAAAAAAAATAAAAACATTGGGAGTAGATTGTTTATTACAACATTACAACCGTTGGGATTAGCATTTTTCAATTCCATATCTGAATTCTTAACAATTTAGTGTTTTGAATCATTCTCTAATTCTTTCTACTTACCATTTTTTTCCTATATGTTGTATTGCTCCAAATGATCTGAAATTTTTCATGCATGTAGCCAACTTGCCTTGAAGAATGAATCCAAAGAGTAACCACTACTTTGGACATTTTTTCATACAAATGTGACCTTGTGAAGTGTAGCTGCCCAGATTTCGCAGGGACAAAAAAAGGATTTTTGTCAATTCAAACACAATTATCTTGCAATCCACACGGTGGAAAATTATGAAATTTTTTCCTCAACTTCTCAAACTCTAAGGTAGGAGGTCCATAAAGCACTCATCTAAGCACTGAAAATGAATTTTGGGGAGGTAAAACATCTTGAAACATTTTTCAATAAATTTTCCTTGAAAGACAAGAGGAAATGACATCTAACCCAAGTTGTTTCATATTTTTTGGAGCTTTGTGGAATTAGTTATGAAATTTTGAAGTTGAAATGCCATAGGGCTCTAAAAGTGACCACCTCCTAGAATGTACACCATTTGTACATTTTGATAAACTGAAGAAAGTAAAATGTTCCTCTATGTCATGTTCAGTTCAAAATGCCCAATTGGAGTTCGAGCCTCCTACCTTAGTGTACTCCAAGATCCTACGGTTATATTTTTTCAATTTTTTTTTTTTTTTTTTGTAAAATTTGGTACTTGTATTAGAAATGGCAGTTTTAGAGCGATATTGGTGAAAACATAGTCTCTGACCTTTAGGGGTTAAGATTGTAGAGACTTTGTTCTAGGATGAATATTAATGTTGATATTGTACCACAAAAGTCTACTTTTCATCCCAAAAGACAAGCAGGCAGTCTTCTTCAAGTCTAAGGGCTTGTTTTTCAATTGACAAGAGTTCCTCTAGCTATCAGAACATTGTTTATGTAGGCCACCTCATTTATCATTAACTTAAGGTATGCTTGGTAAAATTGACCCTATAAAATGTACAACTTCCATGGATGACGGCCTAGGACCGACTTTAATTACATCTATTTCAAGTTGTTTGAAAAATCACAAATTGTCCACAAGTTATTCCAAAAATGTATTTTAAGAGGATCTAAAATCTCCTTTGACAAACAACAAGATTTAACAAAAAAATTATAGTTCAATAATAGGAACCATAAGGTAAAATCTTGGGTAAAAATGACCCTAGTAGATTCTTGTCTAAAATGTACAACCTCTTTTCATGACAACCAAGGGTTGATTTTGAGTTTACTTATTTTCAATACTTTGGATATTCATAGTTTATTCATACAATGTCAATAAAATGCATTCTAAGAGTTTCTGAAATCTTCTTCTGACTACCAAAAAGATTCGACAACAAAATTTATGAGTTCAAGAACACAAACCATACTCTCATATTTATTTGGATGATTATAGGTGTTGTTACCAAATACTTAAAGAGTCCCAACAATGAGACATGCAATTTTCTTGAATTCTATTGGCCAACATGAAAGAATTTCAATGTGAGTTAACGTGAGGGTAATATTAAAAAAATAAAAAATGGATTTTTGATATTGTAACCAACACTCAAAATTGATCTTAGATTTTTATGCTTTGGATGTAATTCTTTTAAGCAATAATCAAACACAATCACTTTTTATATTGGGTATAAAGTTTCAATTATGTATATTTATCTTAAGTTGTAAAACTTATTTTCTAAAGTCCCAAGAATCATCTTAGAGCACTCTTGAAAGTTCAGGCAGGCTCCTATGATCTCAATTTTTGGCAAGATTGTTTGAATTTTTTTGCAAGATTGAAAAACTTATAAACTTTGTGGGAATGTAATTTTTATTTCAATGAGTGGCTGGGAGCAAAAGTTAGGCCACAATAAGCCAAAAACAAACAAGGGCAGACAACAAAAGATATCTACAAAATAATGAAATAATTTTATATTTTATTTATTTATTGTAGATTATATTTTTGTCTATATAAAAAAAATTGATTCATTCCATTTGAAAAATTCATGTGAAAGTTATGAAGCTCTTTGTTTTGCGAGCCGACTCTTAGCAATTCTTAAGAAAAAAATGTATTATATATTCCGTTTATAAACTCAATTTTAACAATTTTTCAAAAAAAATTGCACGTGGTTTAGTTTGCTTTCTAGAACAATTTCACAATTTGAATTAGTGTGTTTCAATTCCATCTTAGAGCTATCAACAATTTAAGTTTTCCTTCTATCTCATATTGACTTGTTAAGTTGAAGATTGGAATGGGGTGGGGGGATTTTTTTTCCCAAATCCTCAAATCAATTATTCAACATTAAAAAAAAATTTAATTCTCAATCTATAGTATAAAAACTTTATATTAAGAGGATTCAAGGCCTTATAATCATGTCAAACTAGGAGAAAAAAAACTTATTTTATTTCCTTTAAACACTTATATCTTGTAATTGATATGGTCAAAGTTTTTGAAATTTCTTCCACACATTTTCATACTAGTCTAGTGCAAGATCCTATAGTTGGATATGCAAAAGAAACAAGTTTTAAATGTTTTGTTTGTTTGCATTAAAAATGACAGTTTTTAGTGTTTTTTGCCAACAAAAATAGCCTTAGAACTCTAGGGATTAAAATAATATGGAAATAAAAGAAAAAAATTAAAAGAAAATATTATTTGTCTAAACCAATATAAATTTACATGAATTTTATCCCAAATTAGAGTTCAAAGAAAAAAATTTAGAATTGCATGAATGAATCTAAAATGGTACAATTTTTCATTGACCGATTAGTCATAAGGGGGTGCTGAGAATCCAAAAATATAAATGAAGTTTGAAATAACAGCTTTGTATAATTTAAAATTTTATTTTCAACATTCTTTGGCATCCAAATTTATGGTTCTTAGAAAGGAGCAAGGGAGAAAGTTCAAACTTAATAAATTTCATATTGTAAACGTCAAGAATTCTTTAAAAACTCAACTACTTTACATTAAAATTACAAAGAACAATTTCTTGTCCAAATCAGAAATTGTTTCAATATGTTTCAAACTTAAACTTGAAATTCTAAAGATTTGTAAGAGTGTATTTTCTATCCCTAAATGGATATTTGGCTATTTTTTATTCTAATTGCTTGTCGATGGATTTGTCAACATTTGTTCACTGGATTCTATAGCAATTGAGTTCTTTTTAAGCTCAAGATATAAGTTTGTTTTGGGTTAGTACGATCCCAACAATCATTACCAAAATGGAATTGCTCACAAAATGCAGTGATGGACATGCCCCTTGAGTCCTTCAATTTTTGGAGATATGGTTGCAAAACGGTAGTCAAATATGGAGATGATTCATCACTACTTTCAACCGTGACTTGGAATTTTTTAGGATGAATCACATTAAATGGATCATTCAAGAAGTTTTTTATAGGGCTGTTATCAATTAAAAGTGTGTTTAAACATGTTGCCCCGCTTCCTAACTTGTCCTCCTTGAAGATACTATACAAGGTTTTAAAAAGGATTCCTTTTTTTGGAATACCAGAATCTTTATAATTTGACACGTTGCAATCCTCCCTACTAAACAACTTACAATTGCTTAGCATTGGAAGATCACATTCCTTTTTCATAGCATCTATGATCTTTAGTGCATCTTCCCAGAATGAACAAGTCCAAAACGCCACTTCAAAATTATTCAAACAAAATATGAGGAATTCTCTAAGTTTTGGCCGCATACAATATTGGTTCTTGACGTGTTCCTTGACGTGTTTCAACAAGGTTCCATTCAAATCAAAGACAAAGAAATATTTGTCTACCTTGTCTTTGTTTGTTGTTTTTGCAACCTCTAAGTTTTCCATTGGGGGCTTCAATTGCCGAAGAGAAATGTATGTATTCACTTGCATGCCTACTTGTGTACTTTCATGGTCACGCAAACTTGTAAATTGCTCATTAAGACTTTGGACGGGTGTAAGAATTGCAAAGGTTTGGTCCATTGTTGTGTTTAGACTTGCTACTTCAACGCAAAAATTTGGTGCAATTATTTCTATTTTAGCTTGATCCTATGGTTGATCAATAATCACTTAATTTTAGAATTTACTTTATCAATCTAAACTTGATTATTGTATAAAAGTAATCGAAAGTATTCAACATATAGCAAGAGACAAGATAACATTCTTCTTTTTGCCTTGAAGTTCTTTTATACATATCCCTACGTACCAAACCTAGTTGCCTTTTACTTTTCCATTAATGTAAAAGTAAATTAGCTTTCGAAACCTCTAGAGCAATTTCTTTTTCCAAGAATTATTAGTATGTGGAATACTTTCCACAATTTCATCAATCAAATCAATCGTTTTCAAGCCAAGAATCCTTGGTCCTTTACATTTTCACAAGGGCATAACCTCTCTCACAACACCCTTTAGATCTGCCATGTCGCAGCGGTTCAAAGGGAAGTTTTTATTTTTATTTTTATTTATTTATTTTTTCTAATGGATAAATTCAGAAGTTCAATCATCAGGCTGTGCATTCAATCTGAACCAAGGGACAAGAAACACAAGGAAAATTGGATAATACCTATACAAAATAGTGAAATTAGGTTACCCCATACTAATTTCTTGACATTTGACACTATATAAATGTTTTTGGTTATTGTACAAGAATGCACTGCTTTTGAATGAGGTATTGTTGTAATTAGAACTCATGAACCTCCATGTGTACAAATAGAAATATTTTTAGAAATATTTGTTGACTTTGATGTCTTGTAAAGTAACTTTCTTGATGTAAGGCAACCTAATTGTTAAGGCAACCTAATTTCACTATTTTGTGTAGGTGATGAAGCCTTGGACGCTCTTAGAAGACTTGATGTCTACCACCCTAACAACTTGCAGCTGATGCTTGGATAGCGAATCTTGTGAGCACACTGGCAAAAAGGGGTCGCACCGATATGACCTTGCCATTGCACTCACATCACACGGTAGAGAATACTATCAAACACTATGGCATATTGGGCAGTGTGTCTATTATGTGAGGTGTATAAGGTAGAGCCACCCATTCTCGACCACTAACCCATTCCTGACCTATAGGTGCACGTATTTATGACCAAGCTTAGAATGTTTCTTTTTTTCTCCTTTTCAAGGTTGGAACTAATAAATACATGACACATGTCCCAAGTTATGAGAAAGGAAATTGGAAGTAATGATTAGGAAAAAAGTTCTTGAACGATTGGAATTGGAAGAGTCTAGACATTGGCCATGGGTCCAGAGCACTTTTTGCCTCCCAAATTTCATAGTAGTTTCAATTCAAGCGATAAAATTACCAATTTTTTTGCAATCCATGTCATTTCTATTGATGTATCTTTAAAAAAAATATTTTGCCTTTACAACTCCAAATCATGTCGGAATTCCTTGTTCGGTCGGTTATAGGTGGCTCTGCCTTAGAGCTCTTGAGAGTTCACTTGGGTTACATGAGCCGAAGCATTAGAGGAGATTTGAGGGGTCCAAGAGATTGTGAGTTCCCGAGCTGTGGGAGAGGCCTGGGAACTATAATTTGATGTGGCCAAGAGACTGCCATGTCAAAAATCAATATTTAATTTATTTTTTAATATTTTTTTAATAAAAAAATTTATTTTTTAAATTTTGTATTATTTTATTATTATTTTAATATTCTGACGGGACTGCGTTGGTTCACAGCAGGGGAACAACCCCAAAACAATCTCTTGGACCCCTCAAATCTCCGCTAATGGTTTTTGAGACCAAATATTTATCACCATGTAGGAAATCATTCAAAAGTGGCTGTAGACCCCACTATTATGGAGGAGCAGTTAACTGCATTTTTAACCCCTAAGGCCCCAAGGCCTTTTTTCTGCCAAAAAACACTCAAAACTGCCATTTCTATAGCAAAGAGTAAAACAATTTGAAAAATGTTTTTTTTGAACATCTAACCATAGGATCTTACACCTAACTAGTATATGAATGTGTGGAAAAACTTTCAGAATTTTTGACCGCACAGATTGCAAGATATCTGGGTTTAAAGTGAAAAAAACAAGTTTTTCAGCACATTGTGGGACTAGATTTTTTGACTTTAAACATTTTTAACTTAAAATTTTTGCACTATAGCGTTTTGAGCTTTAAACATTTATAGTAGAAAATTGAATTGAGAGTCTAGGAAGAAAAAAAAAAAAAAAACTTAATTATCATTCTTTAAAAAATTGTTGAGTAGAAGTAGGTACAAGATAGAAGGAAAATCTAAAATATTCATATATTTTAGAAGGAATTAAAATTTACTAATCCCAATGGTGAGATTGTTCTAGCAAGTGAATTAAACCATGAAAAAAAAAATTTGAAAAATTTGAAAATTTTCATTCAAAAATGAATCCTACAAGTTATTTTTTTCAAGAAGATGCTCTAACTGCCCGAAAAACAAGAATATCCATAACTTTCTCATAACATATCCAAATGAAATGAATCAAGGCTTTCCAGATAGACAAAAAAATATTAAAAAAAAAAATTCAAATTTTTGTCCATTTTATTTTTGCTGATCGGGCTGCTCACCGCCCCCTGTTTTGAGCTTATTTGGTCATAACTATTGTTCCCGGGCACCGATTGTGAAAAAATTATATTCCCACAAACCTTATCAGCTTTTCTATCTTAAAAAAAAGTTTCAAAAAATTAGGACAAAATCTCAGCCCGTAGGTACCTGCCCGAAATCTCATTTGTCCCCCGAAGGGACAATGGGCCTTTAGGGGTTAAGCAAAGAGCAGTGGCCATAGGCATTCAACCAAGGCATACCTACACTACTTGCTAATTGAAGATATAGGAGACAAGATAAAGTCATTGGTAATTTTAGTATCCTTGACATTGTTTACATTGATGATTCCAAATGGATGAGAATTCTAGAAAACTCCAGAAAACTCATTCAACTGGATTAGAGCATTCCCACCAGGTGAGTTCTGTATCCTTAAAGGTTTAGGGTCAGGACCTCAGATGGGGATGGGGATACAAAAACTTGCACCCACTAGTTGCAACTCAAAATGTGTACCCCTAAATTATACATATATCTTTGAAAGTTGTATCCAATTCTCTATCCTGGAGCTCATATAGAGAGCTCGTCAGGTCTCATCTGTATGAAGTCAAGGTTGACTGCTTTGAGACCTCTTTCAGAATACGAGTTTAGAAATAGAGAACACTTTGGTGGGGATGACCTTAGGAGTCTTGCTTCCCAACAAGGTAATCATAAGTGATGGCCTCTGTAGAATTCACGTTGGCCAATTTGTTCAAAAGTTCAAAGAAACCTTCACGAGTGTCTGTGCTCTTGAGGGATGCAGGGCTGGATTGCCCCTACGCCATTCTCGCCTGTGGTACATGCTCCTCTACCTAACTTGGGTTTTTTTGCTTCCGCCAGGGCGGTAGCATTCTGAGGTGCATCAATGGGGCTTTATACAGTATCATGTCGGAAAGTTTTGCCTCTGCTTCTGCTCCGAGGGTTGCTATTGTGTGAGCATTATTAGAGTGTGAACGCATGAGCTTAGAATACTACACACCTATAGTATAGGTGTATATACTATAGAAACCGTCTATAATTATAGGATATATATTACAAATACCCATATTATAGGTGTTTATGATACATACACCTTCTATAGTGTGTGGTATCTATATTATAGGCACCTATATTGTAGGCTCAATGCTCACAAATTCGCATTCTTGGGCTCACATACTAGCACCGTTGCTTCTGCTCCCTCGAATTCCTTCACATCAAGTAAAGTAGAAACAAAAATCTGGTCACAAAAAAAGGAACTAAAACAATAACACAAACAAGAGAATTTACATTGAATTGGCAAATTAAGGTTAATGGAAAAGCGTGAATTGAGAACTGTCCCAGTAATGCAAAGAATAGTCACTTGTGCATCCCATTTCTGGCAGTTGGAAAATGCCACTTTAATGAATATTGTGTCAAGGCACAGGAGACGAGGCAAGAACATCACTGTGAAGCTCAATATCAGCCCAGACAGTCCAAAGAAACGTAACCCTTATACGAGCATGAGGCCCAAACTAAGATAGGTCTCATGTTTTCTAGAAAGCAGTTTCAAGTAGGGAATGTAAGGACTCCCTTTTGTTCAATTTCACTAATTTTGGACCAACTGTGTTCTGTTCTTACACTGATAGTCCAGGGGATATAAAAAATTGGCTCCCTCTCAATTACAATTCTTTACAATAGTAATGTCAGTCAGATTAGTCATTTTCAGACCACAAATCGGGCCTCAATCCTTCAGGGCTGAACAAGAGCATGTGAAACCAACATGCAAGAGCAGATGAGTTCCTAGCAAGAAAAAATGGAACTGACACAAACTTGAATGTGGAACAGAATTATACCTCAAGGAGTCAAGGGTCCAAAGAACAAGGCTGGCAAAATCAAGAAGACCCATGTATGGATCCCTCAACGGCACGTTGTTCAATTTCTAAGAATCCCAAACCTGTGGAGCACTGGGGGATGTTAAGCCTGTTCCACAAAGTGAGACCAGCAGGCAGGGATTTACCTGGGGAAAATGCAGGAATTTTTTTTTTTCAAATTCTGAATTCATATTTGCAATCAGAAACCCCAAATTATCTAGGAGTGGCCTACAGTATACCCTAGACACGGCTAAAACTAGGGGGCTTTTTTTCTTTTTACTTTTACCCCCCCAAAACACAAAATTTACCCCGCTAGTCCCACTTCATGGGATGGATTTAATGTCCTGCCCAAGCACTTCCTTGATGTATAGCTTCTCAATAGCATCACTAATAGTGTCCGTCATGGTGAGCTCCTCCACTCATTAGGAAAAATTTCAGCCCTAAAAGAAACCGCGAGTTTTGTACCCCTGTGGTGCAATTATATTTATATATATATAATTTGAAATCTAATGTGGCACTACTGGTGCCATGTCAGTGCCACGTCAGATTGGCATTTCTTAAATATTTTTTTTCTATAATTGTACCTAAGGGGTGCCGAAAATAAAAAACTCGCAGTATCTTTGAGGGCTGAAATTTTTCCTAATGGATATAAAGACCACTTAAGGCTGGTATTACACAAAAGACTCAATATTTGATTCCAAAAAGGAATGAAAGTTCAACCAAAATTTGTCTCCTAAATGACCAAGGATTCAAGGAATCCCCTAATAATTTATTTTCATCATTTGGGAGAAATAGTCAGCTATTTCTTCAATACTCATGGGATACTTGGTGAATCTTGGTGATATTTGTAACAAAACTAGGTGATCATACATAGGTTAAATTTGGCTATTGGTCTTAAAATACATCAATAATTTGGCTATTTTGACTCGAAAAAATAGAAATTTCCTTTTCCAAAAATAATCAACGTCTTTTGGATGTAGCCAAATGGCTACAAAAAATAGTGGCACATGTATAAAGTTTCTAATATTCCCAAATTGATGAAAAGTCATTCATAGTTCTTTTCACCCAAAGAAAGTGAAAGGCAGTAGATGGCAAGTGAAGTCACTTGACTTTGGGTTACACTCACATGGAATACTCCTATAAAAAGATAGATGCAGAACTGTAGGAAAACCATATCTAAACTTAGACTTTAGAAGACATTTGTAAAAATATTCAATAGAAAGATAGGAAGTGCATGGTTACTTGAATACTGTTTCAAAGGTGTTTGTGAGGATTCTTATGGTTCATGCCTCCATTAGGGATTTTTTTTCAATAACACCCCTAAGTGGAGGGATCAAATGTTCATATTCTCTAATTTTGGAAGGAGTGACACTCCCTCTAATATTAAAAAAGATGAGTGATATTTTCATTTAGGTAGAAATATATAATTGTGTTCTATTTATAAAACTGTCCCTTCTCTATTCTTGACTAAAATGTACACATCCATACATGAGAGCCTAGAATCAATTTTAAGTACACCAATTTTGAGCACTTTGAAAATTCATAGTTTAATTATATGGAATCTAGAAAATACATTTTAAGAGAATTTGCAATCCAATCCACTTGCAATTACTGAGAAGACCTAATAAAAGCTCTAACAATTCAATGATAACAAACATTTTCAAACCCTTATTTGGAGACATCAAAATGTTGTTACCTTAAGTGTGTCACTCAAAAGAAAATCCTTAGTCTCAAAACCATCCAATGAATCCCTTATATTAGAACAATTCTTCAAAAGTAACTCACTAGCAAGTCAGTATAAATGACCTTTGATGACTTGCTTATGCTGCAAAGTATCTTTTCGAGGGCAAACTTTAGAAGGAACTTAAAGAAAATTTAACCAATTAATAACACCTAAGAGGGTCGGCATCTATAGTCTATAGTGGGTGGATGATAAGCATTTTCAATAATTTATTAGAGGAAGCTATATGAAATGGGAGAAGTAAAGCTGAAAATCACTAGTACATGCAAAAATTGCAAGGATAGAAATTGCATTTAGAATCAATATTATGACATGCAAGACTAAAATCTAAACGTCACCTTTCTCTCTCCAAAATCCAATGCAACGAAGCTGTATAATGAAATTGTATGATACAAGTCAACATGGCCAACAAATCCACACAGAAAATTCAACTAGCTACCTTCCCTCAAATTACCAGCTACATTCCCTCAAATCATTTAAACCTAATCTATGAGATTGTTGTGTACTTTGTCATAAATCTCCACTCCAAATTTGGCATCTATTATGTACAATCTCAATCATGAAGTCTGAAATTAGCACTTTGTCAAAGGTGGTGGAGATTCACCTAAACTTGGTGCTCAATCATACCCAAGCATCAAGTCAAACTCCACCTTGTGGAACCAATAATTTACAACACGCTTGTCACTCAAACTAATTGTTGCTTCAGAAAAATCCAACATCACCTCTTTGGATCCCACTTTCAAGCTCAGTGAGGTCACCATTGTCCACATCTAACCACTTCCTCTCGAACATCTCCAAAGACTTATTCAGAGATCCTTTTCACTTCTGAGTGGGCAAATTCAAGGTACAAATCATGTATTCTAATTCTTCCGGATGTTAAGTCCACATCCACCAGTAAGCCTTTTCGCTTCAAGTGCTCCAACTGCCAATACAACACCACGAAACAACTTTGAAAAACATATATATTTTGCCTGAGAAAACCCCGTACACACTACACAAAGTCAATGAAAATAGATACTCTCAAACAATCCTAGAGGAACTACAACCTTGCAAAAATATGCAAAAAATTCAAGATCATTAAATACAAAACCCTTACATTTGCAACTTGCAAAGTACGAAAGTAATATGCGTACCCGTTGCAATATTTCTTCTTTTTTTTGTTTGTGTTCAATGCACAACCATTCAATAACAAAATCCATAGAATGATCATGGAAGTATGAAAAGCGTCCCAGGTCCATAAACAAAGTTTGATCTCTAGGTCGAAGCAAGTCAAAACTACTCTTGAAAATATCAAATACAGGATTTCCTTCGGATAAAGAATTGAAAGTCTTCTTTTGAGGCAAATTCTTCACCCATTCAAAAGGATTTTCTCCCTGAACACCCAATTGCAATCCCAAAGTCTGCAAGGCCAAGGGATGATAATGATAACCTTGTCCATCACCCTTGGAGAAATAACACCTCTTAACACAGGTCAATACATCATGTTTCTCTTCATCTCCAAAAAACTCTTTGCCACCAATTGCATGGTGCAGAAACAAATTCACAGCATCTGCCTCTTCAAGATCCGGCATCTCAAGGTAGGCATCCCAATCCAGACCCAAAAGTTCAAGAATATTTCGAGAGCGAGCCGTCACAACCACCAAACTATCTGGGTGATAAGGAAATTCCAACAATGTGTTTGCTAATTTCATTGATTGGTCATTATCCAATATGTTATCAATTGCCAAAAAGGTTCTTTGCGTATAAAGATTGTCACGCAAAAAGTCCTTGCACTGTAAACACATCCACCACATAATTGATGAGACTCAAAAATTGAACTCCCAATGATTGCAATGGCATGAGTTCTCAGTTTGAAAGTAAAAAAAGCACCTTTACACAATTAGATATGAAACATTATGTTCAATAATGCATTCAGAACTTCATCAAGAAGAAACACAAATTACATAAACTAATACATGGCTACCAATGATGACAAGGAACACTTGATCAAGTCTTCAATACTTGATCCCTACTTTACTAGCTTCCAAAACTTCTAGCACGTACATAAAAACATTAAGATTGAAACCAAAATACTCACTTGCCCTTCATCCAAATCCTGAATGGCATCCATGCTTTTCTTTATCAAGTCTCGTAAAACCTTTTGAAAAAACTCCTTAGAAACACTTGAAGGAACAATTGGAAATTCAATATGGCAAACCTTCCCTTCATACTCGTTTGAAAGTTCATTGCTCAAGGTCTTACAAGTCGTGGTCTTGCCAATACCACCAGCTCCATATATACCAACCACTTTGACTTTGTATCGTCTCGAAACCCCAATTCCTTGAATCTTCTCACCAATGACCTATTCAATCCACCCAAACAATTGTTTAATCAATTATAGACTCCTTTGCATCCAACACTCCATATAGGTATAATCTCATAGAATAAAGCCGAGCTAAATTGAAGTATGAAAAAACAATTCTAAACAAAAAATTCATTACCTTCAAAATTTTAGATTTTCCTTGCACATGGGAATCATCCCACCTTATGTCCGCAGCAATTGAATTGCAAACATCTGAAACAATCTTCTCTTCATAAGCCACAATCTCCTTCAAATTCCTATCGTATGAGAGGCCATTGAAAGACCTCAAGACATCTAATGCATACTTCCAATCTTCCACTACAATTCGCTTCTTTGAATCAGTCTTTGCCAAAGTCTCCCAACTTTGAAACCATTTCTCTTGCATTGTTGCATCCTCCAAATCATCTGCTGATAGTCCGTAAAATAGGGGTAATATCTTTGGTCCATTGGTAGTAGAACTCTTTGGCTCATGGTCTAACTTATGAGCTTTAATAAAGGCATTCAATTCAATCATGGGCCACTTGGACATGAAATACTCATCTGATACGACCACAATCAACAATTCACATTGTTCGGCAGCTCGAACAATCAATTCCGGAAATTGTTCACCCTTTGGTAAGCTCTCAGGGCGTCTGTCAAAGAAAGGATAGTGAAACCGATCCTCCAAGGCTTTACACAAGTGTTCAGCAAACTCTTTTTGCTCTCCATTATGGCTCAAGAAAATCTTGTGCTTGGGTTCCAAAATAGGATCATTCTTCATGCCTTCACTTGACCTAGGCCATCATAAGATCTCTCAATACCAAAAGAATTCATATAATTACAACAATTAAAAGAATAAGTACTATGAAACAAATGGCACTTAAACTACTTCTCAATATAATCATCATCTTTTGCTTCATTGCACACTTACAGCCCCACTAATCACCACATGCTCTTGTCCAAAAATTCTCCTTCATAGAGAAAGGAGAATATTTTTCAAATCCTACTTGGCTTCCTTTCTAATACCTCAATTTCATACCTCAACATGTTCACTTTGCACCAACAAATCACTCTCAATAACAAAAACTTCTCGAACAATGATTGCTTCTCATCATCTATTATTAACAAATTGTTGGATCACTAGGATGTATCCACCAAAGTACAACAATTTGAACCATGCAAGGATAAGTCACCTACGTGGGTATGTCCTTGGGCTGCGCAAGATGGTTCATCTCGTTTTCCATACAAACTCCGTTAACACAACCTGAGAGACCCACATAAAAATGAAGGCAAAACTTGATTGAAAAAAGTCCCTGTCAGGTCACTCTAAGATTTGCCAATTGGATCAAATTTTGCAAAGGTCCTTCTCAATATCACAACCTTGAGTTGTAGTGTACAAAGTGATCAAATCCATCGGAGTAAGCTTCTGGTCAAGTTTCAGAGAAGGCCCAGTTTCAAAGCATCTTCCTTGGTGAGAGTAAGATATCAATTACACACAGTTTTCCCAATTCTAAATCATACCTTCAGCAACAAGTTAGAATATGAAATCAAGGAAAATCATTTAACCATAATTTCAATTACAAAGTGAGTTTAGGGGAAAAAAATTCACCATCCGAAAATGGCGATGAGCATCCCATTGTACTCACTTTTTTTGTAATGCTGCAAAGTTCCATGCTATGAACAACAGACTACTGAATAGAAATGTAATTTTTTTTCAAAAATTTTGTAAAAAAAATAGCAGTTCAGCCTGTACTACAGTCGTTCAGTCTGGACTGTGAGTCTGTGATTTAAAAAAATCGTGCTTTTAAAAAAATAAAAATTCAGCAGATGTTTTCAGTGCTCGTGCAGATCTGGGGCCCCTCCTGAGGCCTCATTATTCTTCTAATGAAATAAACCGTCATATTTATCAATCAAATTATCTGCTACAACAGAGCACACCACAACAAAGATGAAAGCACCCCACCAAAACCACAACAGTAACTGATATACATGTGGCTAGAGAAAGCTAGGAGCTCTACCCAGGCAAGCGTTCGTCCTACAATCATAGCTTGACTATGAGGAATGCAGCAAATTCGGTATACATCTACATGAATGATGGGAAAGGGCCAGCTACCTTGGAATTTATTCCGAACGTACGGCTCCTTCGATCGAGCAACTTCAGAGGTGTAGCTTTTGTTAAGATCTGGTCACAATTGGAGCGATCAAGCACATCTGATCCAAAACCGAACATCTCGTCAAAACTCAGCCTAACAGAACGATGCTTTGTTCTGAGCAAGGTGAAACATGTCAACGAAACGAGCTTGCGAGCTTGGGAGGTACATCAGACCCACCACCAGAGTTTCTTCACCTGATCCGCGAAGCAGACATCCACCACTGTAGCTGAACAACACTCCACAAACTGCCCTTCTGTGCCTTGGCTGCCCCTGATGGCTTGTAGACCTGCAAAAGAAACGGGCACTGAATCATTGAGCTCTCGCACTTCACCCATTTCCCGTAAGCCCAAATCATGGCTGAAGACCCATCTCGTAGTTTCTGCTCAGGCTTCGTTGCCTTGATCCATCACTACCATCACTGACGCTTACTGTGACGAGCATCTCCGTGGTGAGAATTGAAGGCAAGGCTCAAGGATCAACTGCTCAAGATTTCCTGAGGGATGACCCTTCGGGTTCGCAGTGATAATGACAAGGCGCAGGCGATGGTGGAAATCAGGGTTTGAAGTTTGAAGGCTCCAGGGTCATGCGCACAGGCGGCTGAAGGACACGTGGCGGGACGCGATTGGTGGACTTAAGTGAGGAAGACTCAGAATCTGTGTCGGAATCGGAGAACAGTTTTCCAATTTTTTTAGAATGGGCACGGAGTTTCATGCTGTTACACGTACTTCTATGTGAGTGTTACAGTTTCTACGCAGGACCATGATTTCAGAGATGGTAATCAAGCAGCGTCAAACTTTAACCTTATTGACACAACTGCGATTTCATCGGAGGCATCTGTTCTTTGGAGCTGATGCATGCATTCCCTGGCAACCAAGCAGTGTGCTCAGGGTTTGCAAATCAAACGAACATATACGCAGTGCGCAGGAGAACTCGAGCACATGTTTAAATAGGCAACACAGCCGCGAAGGAGACTGGTCCATTCAAACTTGAACCTTACGACATGCTCTCACAGTAGGTTCGTAACTTAGCCATTATTTGTGACTTTTATACAGGTGAAACGTAACTGGACACTCAACCAAGAGGAATCGTCAGCAACAAAGCAGCAAGCCTCAACATACTAGCAAAAGAATAGAGTTTATCACCTAGTTGCAAGCAAGACCCCTCTTCGCCACAGCCATGGACCACCAATACCCTCTGCAAACCTTAATTAACATAGAATGCCAAACGACGTACTTCGTTTCAGAAATTCGCTAGACCCGACACCATTGCAACTTTCAAAGAAGCAATCACTCCAACATAATTTGCCATTTAGTCGGATCTCAAGCCAAAGCAGAGGACAACTACAGTACACTGCCACTCTACTCACCAAAAGGGCAGCTTCTATCCATAGAACAACTCTCCGCCCTCGGGATAACGGTTAGATCTGGGTTAACGGTGTGCCAGGGCTTCGTCTGCTCGGACAATAGCCATCTGACCACAAACAACATTTCTTACTTTCAGTTGCACCAATAATTTCCCACCAGAGCTCTAATTAAGCTGCGAAAGCCCTTCGAGGCAAGTAGTAATTGTCGGTGGAACACGACCTCCAGAAAACGAACTCAGGACCGATCACCGGAACCCTCACGCGAGGGATGCATGTCTTGAGGTATTTGCGGATCGACAGTGTGCGAATTGTTGAGGTTTCGCTGCGTAATTTTCAAACAAGTGAGGGCGACAGAGGAAAGCTTCACAGTCAAGGTTTATTGTCAGGCGAGAGGAGGATACGGACTTCATGCCCAACCCAAACACAGCATTGCACTCATGAAATGAAAACAGACGCATCAGAATTCTAGATCGACGAGAAAGGGCATCTCAACCTGTAGCAGAAGCTCCGTGGACGATACCGACAGCTTTGCTCCCGAGGAATCGAAGTTCGTCTCTGGGCGCTCTTAACTTGCTTCTGATCTAACGAGCATCACCGTGGTGAGAACTGGAGGCAAGGCTCAAGACTCACTGAGACTCAAGGCTCAAATGATCAAGGCTGAAGGCTCAAAATGCTCAGAGCTCAAATATACACTCAAGGCTCCAAGGGATGGCTCTTGCTGTTTGCAATAACAAGGCGCGGGATACGAAGTTTGGAAATTCCAGGGCCATATATGCGCACTCACTCAGTCGGCTGAAGGCGCGGGATCCGAAGTTCGAAGATTCCAGGACCATGCATGCGCACTGAGTCGGTTGACGTGTGGGACACGATTGACTGGAGCAGGTGGAGCATGCATGAACAGTTTTTTTTTGTGTGTGGTGGATTTTCACAGGTTTATGGTTGTCAAACTCCCCCAGAATTGTGCCAGTGATATGAAGGCTTACAAGTGGCAGTTGCCTGCATGAAAGTCTATGCTGGGTCTCTATTAAGGTAGTCTGCTCTAAAAGCAACCATTTAAGAGCTAATCCCCCTTTTTCATAGGTTTTTGTGGACAGAAATATTTATAGCTCATTTTGCAGAGAAAGAAAATTAGACGTGGAACTTAACACAAGTGGTTTCATATTTTTTCAAGCATTTTTGAATTACTTACGAATTTTCAAAGATTTGGAGCTTAAGCACCTATAGATTTCCTAAAATCCGCCCACTTGCAACTTGTAAAGAGATGTGAGAAAATCAAAGACAATGATGGCTCTTGCAATTTAAAAAAAACAAGTTTTCTTCAATGCACTCAATAGCTACAGTGGTCCATTTAAGGATCACCTCATATTCATTCTACAGTTGTTTATAGAGGCAATTCAAAGGAAACGGGCGCTTTTTGAATAGACTACTTTAACTCTTAATTGCCTAACCGACCAAATATAGTCGTTTTAAAATTTCAAGCTCATTTTAATGTAGGTAGTTAAATTCCTTTGATTGTTAAAAAAAAATTTACGAGCAGTTTTGAAGGTTAACTATTGAAAACTTTTATTGTTCATTGAAAAAGATAAATGTTTGATTTTTAAGAGGTCCTCAAAGGCATATATGTCTCATTGTGGAAGGGTAAAGCATACAAATTTTACTTGATTTCCTGGCTTTAAGCAAAGCTTGCCAATTTTCCTTGAATTGAGATCTAAAAAATTGTACTTATCCATTTGTTTTGAAAATGGTCCCAATGGAAAGAATAAAGTGTTTTTATGATTTTCACTGTTGAAAATTTGAACATGCAAGTGTTGATTTGGAGTTACTTGCAATTTCTATTTATCAAAAAAATTGCATTTCAACAATTGTAAAGTGGATTGTGTAATGAGTTTGATAGCTTTTCATGTGAAATTAAGTTTTTTGAGAGCTTATTTCAGTGTACTATCATCTGTAGTTGTTCATGTCACCTCCAATCTCAAAAACCTTTTATATGCAAATTTCTCAAATATTGTGGAGAGGGGGCAACATATTAAAATAAAAACATACATTTTTCTTGTTATATTTTCACAACTCCTATGCAATTTTAAACTCGAAATTGGTGAGCATACTAATAATCAAGCTCTTTAAACACGTATACAAATTTCTCAAACATTGTGGGGAAGAGGAAGCTATTAAAAATAAAAAACATACATTTTTCTTATTATAATTTCACAACTCCTATGCAATTTTATACTCAAAATTGGATAGTATACTAATAATCAAGCTCTTTAAACACCTATACGGTTAGATTTTGAGAAAAAACAATTTGCTTCATTGGGGATAACTATAAGTCCATGCTCTTTTTTCATAGGAAAAACACACTTAGAAAGGCTTAGGCACTTAGGGATTAACATAGTTTTATAGAGCTTCATGATGTCAAACTCCTTTGTGAGTAGGGAGAAATTATGTTTTAGGAGTAGCTTTTATCCTTGTTGCCAAACAAAAAGCAACCAAACAATTGAATCCCAGTATTAATCCCTAAATTTCCATTGCTCCTATAACTAGGGTACAAAATGGATTTGGGGTAGGTTCCTATAAACGTAATTTTGGACATTATTTTTGAAACTTTTTTGCAAGATCAAAAAAATTGGTTAGCTTTTTGTGAATGTAATTTTCATTTCAGTCAGTGATCGGAAGCAAAAGTTATACTACAATTATCCATTAGAGAAAATTTCAGGCCTCCGGAGGGCTGCTCCACAGCCCTTCGAAGGACCTTGAAATAGTGTTTTTTGGGGCTGAAAAAATGTTTTTTGCCCTATTTCCGCGCAGCAATTTCTACTGTGACAGTGGTGCAGGAACCGAAATTTGCGAGTAAAAAATTAATACTAATAATATTAATAATTTTTTTTAATCTTTAAAAAAATTAAAAAAATTAAAAAAATTAAAAAAAAAAAAAAAAATCTGCAAAATCTGACTGCTCCGGCGAGTAGTCATACACTCTGACTGCTCACCAAGGGCACTTTTCTAAATTGACAGGCCATGCATGAAATAGTATGGCATGTCAACTTGGAGCAGCCCTCCCGTGGGCTGACATTTTCTCTAATGCCCAAATTTCAACTGAACAGACAACAAAAGAAATCCACAAAAACTTGAAATAAAAATTCTTAAAATTTGTTTCTCATAAATTGTATTTTTGTACATAGAAAGTATGGATTCATCCTGCTTTTGGATTTGTAATATGAAACTTACGGAGCATCTTGTTTTGTGGGCAAGCGAAGCATCTTCTTGAAAATGGAATGTATAGGATTCATTTGAGTTCAATTTTCACATTTTTCCAAAACAAAAGTTCCACAAAGTTGACTTGGATTGTGAGAACAATCTCATCATAAACTGGGATTAGTGTGATTTAATTCCATCTTAGAGCTATTAACAATTTAATGGCAATTCAGACTCTCATCGATGTGGCCAAAAAATGATAATTTGGAAACTGTTTCTTGGATATATCACTCGAAAACTGGTGTAAGTCATGCAAGAAGCTCGCGTCTTGCTCATTCTGGATTCTAGTCCGTATCATAGTTGTACTCAGCTTTGAACACAGACAACTGAATTAACTACATGCCATGACCTGAGATCGAAAACAGAAGGTTCACACAGACTGATCAGAGCTCAGGCACTTCCCGGTAATGAGGCCAAGAATTGGAGAATCTGGAAACATTTCTAAAATTCAAAGTCCTAAATATCAATGTCTCATACATATATGAGCCTTGAATTGGCAAAACTAGGTCTATTAATCTCTGGAAAACAAGAGTAAGTTTACTCTAAACAATTTCAGCTAGTTCCCATCCACTACCTACTGTCTGCATCCAAAGCGGTCTCGCGATAATCCATCTGAACTCTTGCAATCAAATGCAAGATTGAGACCATTCTTGCGCCTTCACAACGGCCTCATCTGTCCAGAATTAACCTGCATACCACGAACTTTGGGCGCCATCATGGAGTTAGAACAGGGGATGCAAAAAAACGAGTACACCCCTCAACATAGAAACTCTTTCAGAACTTCAATCTCGACCTACCTTCAGGATTACCAAAACAGCAAAGCAAACACAGGGGAGCAAGGAATGTTTATCTGTTTTGAGTGTCATTGATATCTGTCGTGGAACATTCGATGCAACGCAGGATTCAAATCCGTTTGGGACGGGCCAGGAGGATTCCACATTCCCAGCCTTCACATGGATTGTTTTTTGAAATCCCTGCCAACATTGTACTGAAAATCCCCTCCAAAGAAATATAGAAGTGTAACAAATTGATGTTTACAGGGAATGTGTCCGTTTTAGGGAAATGTGAGATAGGGAATTTTACTAAGGGGAAATTTGTGCATTTTTCAATATTATTAGAAGATGTTCGCACCTCCAAATCAACTCAATTTTTGAAATTCAATAAATGTATTCCATGTTTCTAAGAAGACTCCTCCCTGAATTGGTAGGGACTTCTACCAAATTTCTTTCAACTAATTTTATGCCTTTATGCATAAAATTAGACTAAAAACCAACATAAAATTGCGAAAAATAAACTCAGAGTTCCAAGTGCTAAGTTGAGGGCTCACAGTCATAAGATTGCCCAAGCAATGAAATATCTAAATTCAATTCTTCATGAGAAGATTGGTCTTCCTTTCATACATTGGGATTATCAGAAATACTTGAAAAGGTATTGTATTTCAACTTTGAGGTCTTTGTCCTTTTTTCTTTTTATAAGGTCACAAATGATTACATACCTTGCTATGTTCATTTGATTTTTTAAAAGACAGTACATCTCACTCTTTACTATTTGTACAGAAAGTTGACAGACATGATTGTGGTCTTAGAAAAAGTAGCCTATGACACCTAGGATCTTAATGATATGTACTATATTGATGTTTGTAGAAGTTTTTTGAGAGGTCCTACAAAACATGCAGACATTTTCAAAGACATTGTCAAAGACGGCAGGACATCTCTAGAGACATCTATGGAGATCTGAGGACATTTCAAGAGACGCAACTTGGACCAAGATCAAATACATTTGCTTTTAAATGTGACCTTTTATCTTATACGTGTCAATACATTCTTTGAGAGTCAAGATACTTGGCGAGCAATTGAAGGCATCTTATTACATATCCTTTCTAGGCCATGACCACATGCCCTACCTTCCATAAAATCATTGCCCATCATGTACAACTTTTATAATATATACCACATATGGCAACAAATACTACAAACGTAGATAGTTACTGGTACTCAATTCTTCAGTCTTAGTAGCGGACGTCCTTTAGTCAATTTTGGACAATAAACATGAACGTGGAACGATATATGAATATGAAAGAGGAAAAAAAGGTTTGAACAAGATAGTCACTGCATTCTCTAGAGATAAGGAATGAGTTGCACTATCCTTGTTGTAATCATAATGACAACATCTTGGGCAAGGCAATTTCTAGGACAATTCAAAAAATCATGCATGTATTCTATGAAAGCAATCCTAAATACAACAACAATCTGATATGCCTGACTTGCTCTGCATTGGGAAACAGTGCCTTCCTGCTCCCCTAAATGTTTACAAGACACTAGTACGCCTCGAAGAACCCCCCCCCCTTCCCCCGTTACTATTTTGTAGACATTGGCACGCCTCGAAAAAACCTCTCCCTCCTCCCAATTTTATTTGGCAGACATTAGTACGCCTCAAGAGACATACATGCGGACACCCCACTATATCTTGTAGACATCCTCTCGGAGTCTGAGTACTGGCCCACTTAAATGTATAGGACTGATAAGTGCTAAGCTTCATCCTCCAACACAACATTGTCTCCTAGTATGTCTGTGAAGTTTTCAATAATCTTCGGGGAGACATAGAGGTGTACAATCCACTTTATCCTCCCGATGTCCTGCCATGCCAGACATTTGAGTGTTGTCCCACAGAAAAATATTTCTAGCGTTTTACATATCCCATATGGTTTGTCTTCCCTTCTACTACCCCACTTGTATAAAGAGCCCGTCTTCTCCCCTCTATATACTCACATCAAGTGGCTTTTGAAGCCATGTGACATAGTTTCTAAATAAAGGTGTAATTTATATGGTATATTGTATATGGTGTACAATGTATAACATGTTGTAATGGACATTGTGAAATGCATATGAATGTCATGTAGAACATGTGTGACTGTCCATATTATCATCATGCCAAATAGTACATTCAATCACATGAATGTCTAACCTAACATCATTTTGTTCTCCTAAATCATACTCCTTCCGTCCCAAAATGATTTTCATGTTTGACAAAATGTTCCGGATGAAGGTCAAAATCAATATTTTTTAATTTTATTTTGAGCTAGAAATAAAGGTCAATGTTCTCCTATTGTCCTCCAAATTTGAGCTTTTGATTCATTTTCAAATTGAAGTTGTGGAGCTTTGAAATGTAGGTTTTGGTAGCCTTTTGGAAGGAGCACCGTAGGCCAATCAATTCTACAATTCTTCGGTGTGACTGTATTATAATTTCCACGTTGGACCAAAACAACCACTATTTTAATGGCATTGATTAACAAACTTGTATTGTTGAACAACTCTCCTGCTAAATAAACTAGCTCTAAAAATGGATGAGTATCAACAATGGGCCTATGCCAACGATGAACATTGCAGCAAACATGGAGCTTATTGACAAAAGTGACACAACTTTGGCCCACAACTCAGCCAATGAGAGCCACCATCCAATGGGCATACAAATTTATTGGTGGGCATGCATCCACCTGGTTGTTGATGGAAGCACCTCATTGACACAATGATTATTTTAAGCAAATTTTTTTGGTTTGGTTTCTTAGCAATTCTTAGTTATTTGAGCAACTTGTTGGCCACTGTATATAAAGTGTATAGGACACTATCTTTTTTTTGCGGGCTCTTCCTCCTCGTTATAAGCAAAAAATCATTTTGGGACAAAATTTTAAGGCCAACAAAAAAATTATTTTGGAATGGAGGGATTACTAAACATTGCAAGAGGTATTCATAGACATCTATATTGACATCACAAAACATGTAGATGTTTAAGTTAACGTCCCAAAAAATGTTTGGATGTCTGAATTAACGTCTCAAAATTCATCTAGACGCCTAAGTTGATGTCTCCAAAAACAATATTAAAATTCTTAGATATTAGAAAATTATGCTGACGTGGCATGTTACATCATCTTTCCCGAATGCCACATCATTTTTCCAACCGCCACATCAAGTGCCACCTCATATGCCACGTCATGGACAAAAATGGATGAAAAAAACTCCTATGTGGTTGCTAATGTATATGTGGCGCTTAAGTAGCAGCCACATGACAATCTTTGAGAACTGTGTTGACGTTTGTTTGGGGGGATGTCTAATGGAAAACATGTGATGTCATCCTAGATTTTTGATGTTTTTGGCATGTCCATAGCAATGCAATTTTTTGGACATCCATGTTGACGTTGAAAAATGTCAGATGCGGCGTGCGGCCCTCAGAATGCTGACATCGAAAAAAACACGGCTTTCTTGTAGTAGCTACTCTGGGTATTGCCATTGTTGTTGCTTCTTGTTCACCACGGTCGATGAAGATGTAGTTTCCGTTGCCACAATCTAATTACTTATTGCAGTTGGTTTGATTTTCTGCCATAGTCCCTCCTGCATGAGTATCATCTTGACTTTATAGCTCCATTACAAAGTTCACAACCTGCAGATTGTCAACAAGTATCATGTAGTTATCGTTGTTTCGTGGGCGTGCATGTTAATTTACAACTTATCACATTGTTACAATGCATACGATTACTACAAAGAATTGGCACTACTTTGTGATCAGTATTAACTATGTGACTTCTATAGGTTAATCACAAGTGCACAAAAGATACAAATTATGCACGAAAATTTATATTCTTTATTGTGCATTTTTTGTACGTTGAAGTACACTGAAAATCCGTGACATTACTGCAATAATGCTTATTAAATGGTATCAATGTTCTAAAAACTATTGTCAATGTTCAATTATTGATCACCATTCTAATTAACAGTGACTTTTTTCTTAACTAAATTTCTTGCATTTTGTTTGTCAACACTTGATTAGTTTACATTCTAATAAATACTAATTTATATTTTAGTAATTGCACGAAATGATTGAACTAAATCCATCATTATTGTAGGCCATCAAGTTTTAGCTTGAACAAAATCCATCAGTAGACCATCAAGAAACTTAATAGCTTAGTGAAGAAATTACTTCATCGTAGCTTGATTTGAAACCATCAATAGGCCACCAAGAAACTTGATAGCACAGTGAAGGAATCTCTTCATTGACAATTGATGAGAGTAGAAGGTGGAGAGTTCCTCTTTATACTAAAATTCATTCAATGAATACTCAAAGGATATGGGATAACTTGAAGATGAGAGCTTGACCGCTCATTGTCAACTTGTTTTGAAAATGTAGGAATTGTGTTCAAAGTAGAAATTTAGACCTTAGTTTAGCATAGTAGAGTACATTTTTTCTTAAACTTTGAATAAAGAAAAGTTGATAAATTACTCTAGCTTTCATCTCCAAAAATTCGTTTGAGATTTGAAGACTCCAGTCAAAAGTTATGGACAAAATTCAAAGAGAATGTTTGAAAATGTCAAAAAAAATGTCCTTTCCAACCCGTCTTTGACCTTTGTCCGTAACTTTTGATTACAGACTCAAAATCTCAAACGGATTTTTGGAGATGAAAGCTATCTTAATTTAACAACTTTTCTTAGTTCAAAGTTTTTTGAAAAAAGTTATTCTACTTTGCCTGAATGAGGTTTAAATTTCTACTTTAAACACAATTTCTGCTTTTCAATTGACTTAGTATTGAAATTGTGAAAAATAAAAAAATGCAATGTTAGTGCAATAACTATGCATGGACATGATATTGTGTGATTATTGCACTAACTTTATATGTCTTAGAAAAATACTAATGCTGCACGAAGTTAGTCACCCATCACTACACCATTGAAGTCATACATATTTTGTTATATATAGTTATTGTGCTACTTTAACACTTCAAACTCAAATATAAGTGACATGCCTAGATTGCGTGGTAGTAATGAATGTCATTATCGTGTTGTAACAATGTTTTCAAATGAATGAATGTAATACAAAAGCAATGCCCGACAATAATTGTACGATTATTGTTGACAATTTACGACAGAGGAACTTTGTGATGTCCAAATGATGTAATTAGACCTGCTAACTTCATAGACTCTAGAACATCTTTGATGCTAAGATCCATTGCTACTTTAAAAACTGAGGTGACGAAAGAAAGACCCTATAATCCAAGCAAAACATATGGCGTTGCTTGGAACAATGATGGTAACTCAGATGAATTTCTATGATGCTCTGATTTAGTCGCTTGTATGTACTACGCCAGATTGGAGGATCTAGTTCTATCGCTCTGATACCATGTGGAAATAAGAACCTAGTTGGAATTGGGGGGTACTTTGAGGGAGTACTTTGCAGGACTTCACTCTGCCTACTCGAATATTGTATAAACATGCAGAAAAGGGTGCTCCTAGGCAGGGATGAATGGAGTTTTGCTATGAAAAAACAGTTTTTGTGAAGTCTAAGGGATGCAGACACACTTGCGCAAATTTCAGGTGACGATGTTGCAATCTTACAACAACATGTTGATCTGATAAATGAGATCCTTAGCCAGGGGTTAAACCTGGAATTTATACTGGAGAGTTTAAAACATAGTCTAATATGACATTTGACCATTGGATGAATATCATCCAAAGAGAATGAAACCCTAACTATTCTTGGTCGTTTCCAACAATTGGTTGCAAGATTTATAGTTGATGGAGACCTTGAAGTCATAGAAGTTGGTGATACAGTCTCTAATATATGTAAAAATCATGTAAACCGCGTGAGACATTTGGATGAGCATCTTCTATTCCTTGTTTTGGAAGTTGAGGTGAAAGATGGAGTGTATTTGTAGACCACCTTATTTATCATTAACTCAAGGTATGCTGGGTAAAACTGACCCTGCAAAATGTACAACTTCCATTCATGACAGTCTAGGGCTGACTTTGACTACACATATTTCAAGCTCTGTGAAAAATCATAGATTGTCCACATGTTGTTTCTAAAATGCATTTTAAGATAGTCTAGAATCTCCTTTTGACAAACAAGAAGATTTAACAAAAACAAATTATAGTTCAATAATAGGAACCATAAGGTAAAATTCTAGGAAAAATGACCCATGTATATCGATTCTTGTCTCAAATGTACAACTTCTATTCACGACAACCAAGGGTTGAGTTTGAATTCAATTATTTTCAACACTTTGAAAATTCATAGTTTATTTGTACAATGTCAATAAAATGCATTCTAAGAGAATCTTAAATCTTCTTTTGATTACCAAGAAGATTCTACAACAAAATTTATGAGTTCAAGGACACAAACCATGCTCTAATTTTTATTTGGATTATTATAGGTGTTATTACCAAATACTTGAAGGGGTCCCAATTATAAGACAGACAATTTTCTTGAATTTTTTTGGTCAGCATGAAAGAATTTCAATGTGAGTTACCTTGAAGGTAACATTAAAACAATTAAACATTAAAAAAAAAATTGATTTTGATATTATATGTGACACTCAAAATTGATCTTAGACTTTTATGCTTTGGATGTAGTTATTTTTAGCAATAATCAAATACAATCACTTTTTATATTGAGCATAAATTTTCAATTGGTATTGTAGTCACCTTAAATTTTTGAATTTTGACTATTTGTCTTTTGCTACAGAAAGAGTTTGTAAATCTTCCTTATTTAAGGGACATTCTCACTTGGTTGTAAGTAGGAGCGGTGGTAAAACCTAAAAGCGAGTCCTGTTGCTGGGGGGGGTTTTCCCCCAAAATTTTAGGCTCCGTGATTTAGGGTTATTATGTACTGTCGCGTTGTTCAGACTTGGGGGCTTCCGTAATTTTTGTTTTTCTAAAAGCAGTGCCAAGGAGGCAAACGACAAAGGAGGGTTCCCACCACGCACCGCTTTTTGGTGACACCTTCGGCCCCCCTCCGGCTCTTCCCATCAGTCACTTGCTGACTTCCCGTCAATCACACTCTCCTCTCTTGCGGCTTCTTCGCTCTGGTTGCCCTGAGATTTAGGTGGATTTCTTGTTGCTTCATAAGTGCTCTTGCATCGCGAGGAAGTGCACCATACTTTGATTCCTTTGGTAATTTTTGCTTCAAGCCGTGCTTGTGGAACGCCAATCTTTGACAGAAGGAGCGGGAGTGTTGGTTGAGCCCTAGGCAGTTCAAGGATTTCGAGAAGAACACCGTTGTCTGTCGATTTGTCGTGACAAGCTTCAAGTGTGATTGGCGCTCCCAAAAAAACCTAGATTATTGCATTATTGTAACATGACGTCTATGCTGCTGAACTGTTTTGCCTGCTTGCCATTGAGTGAACGGAAGGTGCTTGCTTGTAGACGAGTACTTGACAACTGCCCCGTAGGCTTTTCTTCCATCTAGGGTTTAGGTCTCAAGTCCTTTCTTTCCTACTGCAATGGTGCATTTCAGAGGACAGTATTTGAGAGTCATTGAAACATGGATGTGAAACTAGAGAATCAGAAGTGATTGCATGAATTTTTTGTGCTATTTTTGACCGTTGCAAGGCTATGGAGTTGTCATATGGTAGCGGAGCACAATTCAATAGTGCCATCCCTAGTACAGCTCTCATTGTCCTCTCAGTTGCTTCTTCAAGCCCTTCTTTGTTTGGTTAACCTCTATGTAATTTCTAGAATACCATCAGCATGCGTCACATGATACTACTTGAAACAAAGTAAGTGGATTCATTAGAATGGTACCCCACTTTTTTGTCAGTCACTCTCGAGGCAATCCATGTTGACATTAAGGTTCATGTTTTTGTGATGACGTCCTGTTCCTCTGCTTTTTTGTTCAAATGTCCTTGATACACAATGCACGTCTACAAACTGAGGATGAATTTCAATCTAAGGTAGCAGTTGGGAGGTTGTCAAAACCTCCCTCAGTTGTAGGAAATCCGCTATGTCTGTCGAGTCTCTTTGTTTTTTGCGGCATTTTCGAAGTAGGGCTTTGGGTGCAGCCATGCCGGACTCTTCATGAGTGTCATGATAACATTCAATGTCGTTGATATTAACATGCTCTCCTGTCGTTTCCCTTGCGCAGGCATTGCAACTCCCGTGAGCACTTGTTCTCTTTCCCCGACATGGATAGAGAACCCAACGCTCAAACAATTGTGACATTCACTGCCTGGTCACTGCCTGGTCCTTACTACGCCTCAAGATGCTCACTTGCCTCCTCTCTTGGAGGAAGATGAAGATGACTCTGTAGCTTTGGACAACATTGTCTATAGTCTGGGGCAACTTGTGGAGGACCCACTTGCTTGTGTACGCTTTGGCTTACAAAACTTTCGGTTTTGCTATGTCCTGAATGTGCTGGAGGAAGATTTAGGATTCTGGGTGAAGCCCCTTTCCACCACTTGGTTCTCATGGTTTCTTCTCAATGAGTATGATAACACCAGATGGATTGAGATGTTTTGTATGACGAACCAACAATCTTTGCTTTGGCTGATCTCTTGACCCTGTAGGTTCAGAAGAGAAACACAAAATACAGGGTGGCAATTCCAATATTAATTCGTGTGGCATGCACCCTCTTTAAACTCACTCATCACTAGAAGAAACCCGCATTTTTGCTGATCGTCGATTTTTGACACGCTGACGTCCACAATGATGTCCACCTCGCGTCACCGGGAATGTCAGTTTTTTTGCGTCAAAGTTGACACGCAAAAAGCATCAAAAATCTTAGATAACATGGCCTGATGTCACCATGATCTTAGTAGACATCAAAGAAGACATGGGTCAACGGGGTCCTGAAAGGCCGCCATGTGGCTGCCACCTGCCCACCTAAGCGCCACGCATGCATGGGCAACCACGTAGGAATTTTTTTCATCCAATTTTGTCCATGACGTGGCATCTGAGGTGGCACCTGACGTGGCAGCGGAAAAATGACATGGCATCCAGCAAGGATGACGTGGCATGCCACGTTAGTATAGTTTTCTGTTGTCTAAGAACTTTAGTAATGTTTTTGGAGACATCAATTTAGACGTCTAGATGTTTTTTGAGACGTCAACTCTGACGTCCACACGTTTTTTGAGATGTTAAATTTAACGTCTACATCTCTTGTGACATCAATGTAGACGTCTACATTTCACTATGAATACCTCTTGCAATGCTTAGGATGATTTAGGGGAACATAATGATGTCATGTTAGACGTTCATGCGATTGAATGTACTATTTGGCATGATATTAATATAGACAGTCACACGTATCTAGGTATCATACATGACATTCATGTGCATTTTACAACATCCAATACAACATGTCATACATAGTACACCGTACACAATATATCATACACCATACATAATATACAATACACCATATAAAATACGCCATACAAAATACACCATATTTTAAAACTATATCATATGGCTTTACAAGCCACCTCATGTGAGTATATAGAGGGAATTGAAGATAGTCTCTTTATACAAGTAGGGTGGTAGGAGGGAAGACAAACCATATGGGATATCAAAAACGCTAGAATTAAGTTTCAATGGTGCAGCACGCAAACGTCCGACACGACGTCCAGAGGATAAAGTAGACTATCTACTTCTATGTCCCTCCAAAGATTATCAAAGATTTCAGAGACATACTAGGAGACGTTGTTGTGTTGGAAGATTAAATTTAGCACCTATTGGTCCTATATATTTCAAAGGGCCAGCACACAGATGTTTGAGAAGATGTCTACAAGATACAATGGATTGTCCGCATGTATGTCTCTCGAGGCATACTAGTGTCTGCCAAATAGTGATGGGGGAGGTCTTAAGGAATACCAGTGTCTTTTAAACATTTAATTGAGGGGGAAGGCACGGATTCTCAATGTAAAGCAAGACGGGCATGTCACATTGTTGCCATATTTAGAACTGTTTACATAAATCTGATCGTCGATTTTTTAAATTGTCCTGAAAATTACCCTACCTAGGATGTTGTCATTAGAATCACGGCAAGGATAGTGCAACTCATTTCTTATATTCGGAGAATGCAGTGACTACCTTGTTTGAACCTTTTTTCCTCTTCTATATTCATATGCCATTCCACGTTCATGTGTATTGTCCACAATGGACTAAAAGACATCTTCTACTAAGATTGAAGAAGAGAGTTTCAATGATTATCTACGTTTGTGGTATTCGTAGCCGTTTTTGAATGGTTTTTGATCATGCCCTGAACTGTTGGACATGCAAGACAACGCCCTCAATTGCTAGCTGAACTTCCAACGAATGTACTTAAACGCATAAGGTACAAAGTCACATTGAAATGCAAATGTATCCCATCTTAGTCTAAGTCGTGTCTTTTGAAACGTCCTTAGGTCTCCATAGATGTCTCCATAAAAATTTTGCCATCTCTGACTACGTCTCCAAATACATCGTCACATCTCAAGCGACGTCTTCGTAGACATCTCAACATTTCATACAACATCTCCACGTCTCCATAGACATTTCTGAAATAAGCATAGAATACCTACAATGCAGCCCTTTTATGCTGACATGGCATGCCACATCAGCATTATTCGATGCCACGTCATCCAATTTCCACGTGGAGGCATGTGCCATCGCTATGAAGCACATTGTCCTGCCTGGCATGAGGGAAGTGGTTTGGAAGAGTGAGAAGCTGACGGCCACATGCTGTGGTCAACGTTGTTGTGCACTTTAATGTCTATAGAAGCATGTCGACGTCCACTCGAACGTCAACGGAGACAGTCTTGGACACGGGGCAAGGCACCCCCCGACGCTGACGTGGATTGCCATGTCAACACATATGTATGCCAACTCATCACATTTCACTGCCACTTCAACAAATTGCCACGTCATCTACCACGTCAACCGATGTGGACCATCTTTTTTGCACGGGCACACTGTTTGCCTGCCCCTCTTTCCTTTTTTTTTACCTCGGGCAGCATTTTTACATTAATTCAAATTAAAAATAATTGACTTACCCGCTGTCAAAACGACCCCCTCTGCTGATGTGGTGTGGGCGCTAGATTACCCACCCTTGGTAATAAAGCGAACACCGACCAGGTTCTATGCCTTTATCCACATTTTTTAATATATGGGGGTGATGTGAGCGCGGTCCACTTTGCCTTCCAAGCAATGGATCTTTTTTGCTAACGTTTCCTAAGTGTCGTGGATGGCAGCGAATAATTAGTAATGCATGTAGTAACTCACAAGTTAACTGCGATGTTCAGAGTGATGGTGAAATCCTAACTCCCTAACTATCTATCCTATGTCGAGGGTCGACTGAGTAGTTGGCGTCATTTATAACGTCCCTAACTACGTAAAAAGGGGAACCCCTATGTTCCTTCCATGAACCCCTAAGACTATCTTGGGTTTCTAAGACTCCACCTAGAAGTTCTACTTTTAAAAACTACCCCTAAAGTTCCAACTTCGGAATGTAACTCTAGATTTTACTTCTTTAACTTGATTCTTAAATATTAACTACCGACTTGTGCTCGATGTTTTGACTTTTGACTCTAGGTTTCTATTCCTAAATTAACTCTAAGATTTACCCTTGAATTTTAACTCTATGTTTTAACTTTTAACTCTAAGTTTTTACTCCTAAATTAACTCTAAGATTTACCCTTGAATTTTAACTCTAGGTTTTTGACTTCTAACTCTAAATTTTACTTCTAGAATTAATTCTAAATTTTAGCCTCTAGGTTTGACTATACGTTTTCACTTTGACTCTAGATTTTTTCTACTTCCAACAACTAACTTTAAGATTTACCCTCTAAATCTAACTATAACTTTTCACTTTTCACTTTAGTTTTTTACTCTAACTTTTTACTTCCCCCCTTGACTCTAAAGTTTAACCTTTAAATTTAATCTTTAACTTTTGACTTTTGACTTTTGACTTTCTACTTCCAACTTTAATCCTATCGTTTTAATCCTAGATGAACTCTAAATGTTACTCCAAGTTTTGACCTCTACTTTTTACTCTATTCCTAGCTCAAAAATCTACTTCCTAAGTTAATTTTCAATTCTATTGTTGACCTCTACTTTCTACTCTAATTTTTGACTCCCTAATCAACCCTAACTTCCTTTTCTAAACTACCCTAAGGTTGCACTGGAAATTTTAACCCCCTAAGTTAAACTTCCAAATTAATTCTACTTTTTAACTTCCCAAAGTTAACTTTAGATTTTGACCTTAGAATTTTAACTTTAAGAAATAAAATGTAAAGTGATTCTAATTCTAACCGCTAATTAATCCCTAATTTTAATCCTAAATTCTCTTTCTAATTTAAACCCCTAAGGTCCGTCCATGATTCTTTTTGGATGATTTTTACTCAAAATTCCTCCGTCCTACCCCCTACTGCTTAACTTAGCCTAACGCGGTCAGTTTACGGTCGAATCTTAATTATAAGATGTTTTCGGAAACCTCTATTCCTAATCTATCAACTTTTGAATCTAAACTTCTAATTTACACTAATCTCGGATGCTAATCACGCTCTAAGGGCTGATTAGGAAAATAAATGCTAATTAGGGAGAAACATAAAAGATTAAATCAAAAACTCACCTCTTCACTACCGGTTTCGGAAATAACTTCGTCCACGTCCACGTGTACATCCTCATGCTCCATGGTAATCTTTGGTTTTTGTTTGATTTTCCAAGCTCACCGCTTATTTAGAAAATATTACAATTTTTGATGATCTAAACTCTTTCTTTCTTCTTCTCCCTTCTTTTCTTTCTTCCTCTCTCCTTCTACACTAGTACTATTCCACCTAAGCTTTTATGAGTCTTACACTATGGTCTCAAACTTCAAGGAGGTTTTTAAGATGCCAACTATCTTCTTACACCATTTTGCCTTTGTGTCATCCTAATCCTTCTCTCAACGGTCACCACAAATTCTCAAGATTTTTTCTTAGGTCGACCTACTCTAAGCCTAGGTCACTATTCATCGTCTCTCTCACCTCTCCCCTATTTCATTCGATTTTTCTCTATCCTTCCTCCATTGTGTGTAGAGTGTTTTGTAGTTGTTGGTGAGGGTGAGACTTCCTTGTGTGCAGGTACGGTGGTGCTCCGCTCTTTTCTCCCTTCTCCCTTTTTGATTTTAGACCCTAATCCCTATCCCAATCCCTACTTAGCAATAGGTCAGCCCCCCATTTTCCTTTGTTTTGTTTATCTTGTCTTTGTTTCGTTCTAGTGTGAGAGAAACCAAAAATCAAGAAAAAAGAGTTCAAAAATGGGGACCGAACTGGGGCCCCAACTGCCTGCCGGACCAAGCCTGGCCTCCCGGCTGGCTGGCTAGCTGCTGGGGGGTCGGGTTCAAACAAAATAAATAAATAATTTATTTATTTGTTTTCTTTTGAAATTCGGATGATGTGACCTGGTCTGGTTCGGTTCTCGACTTGATCTGGTCTGTTTTGGCTCTCGACTTGATCTGGTCTGTTTGGTTCTCGACTGATCTGGTCTGTTTGGTTCTCGACTTGATCTGGTTTGTTTTGGCTCTGGACCTTGACTACTAAGGGAAAACTGGATTTTTGGCAAACTGGATTTTTGGTGAACTAAGGGAAAAAACTTGGGAAAAATAAACTTGGGGAAAATAGGACTTGAGGGAAATAGAACTTGGGGGAAAATAAGACTTGAGGGAAATAGAACTTGGGAAAAATAAGACTTAGGGAAAATAGAACTTGGGGAACAACTAGACTCACTAAACACTTGGGGAGCAACTTAGACACACTAAAACTTCGGGAACACTCAGGCTCACTAAACACTTGGGGAACAACTAAACTAAAGAAAACGTTGGGATTAACTAAACTTCACTAAATGCAAAGGAACCTACATATCTTGGAAGCTAAACTCTGGAGGTTTCCACAAAGGTCTTGGAAACTAGACTTTGGAACTAAATACGGGGTAGGTGCAAAGCTTTGCCGTCAAATTGGTTTTAACACCAACTTTAGGACTTCTTGACACCCCGAGGGTTCAAAGCTCCGCCGTCTACACTTTTAACACACGCTTTAGGACTTCTACTTTGTCACTAGTTCAAAGCTTCGCCGTTCCCAAGGGGGGTCCACACAAAGAGAGAGACTTTAGAAGAGCGAAAAAACTGAACTTGGGAAAAAACCACACATGAGTTCAAAGCTTCGCCGTCTCGGAGGGGGGTCCACTCAACAAGGAGAAGATTAGAAGAGGGTTTGGAAGAAACTTAGCAAAACATGTACAAGGAGGTTCAAAGCTTCGCCGTCCCGGAGGGGGGTCCACTCAACAAGGAGAGGGTTAGAAGAGGGTGTAAGAAAAAAAACACAAAGAGGAAAACACATAAGTTAGACCACGTGGCAACACAAAGCTCTCACGCTAAAGGCCCCCCAAAGCGGCATCGCCAAGGTACGGTGGGGGGTGACTTTAGGATTAGTGCAAGATACAAAAAAAGACCCTTAACTTCACAAGTTAGATCACAACACGTACAAGAGGGAGAGAGAGGCTCTCCACTTACAACAAGGTACCAAAAACTTTACAAAAGAGTATACAAAGCAAGGTAGAAGGACCCCCAAGGACCTTCAAAGCTTGAAAATAAGCAACAATGGAGCCAAAAGTGCTCCGAAAACACCGTAGAGGTTTTTGGCTTCAAACGCCAAAATATCCAAAATAACTTGGACCCACGGATCCAAAACAAGAATTGGGGGTGTTCTAGAGAGAGAAATGGAGCCCTTATATAGGTTTCCAAGGGCTCACCCCTCCCTCTAGAGTTCTAAGGTAATCTTATCAACGGGGATTTTCATCCTCATCCTCAAAGATTTTCATCCTACATCCTAAATTTCTACTTCTACCATCTATGCTGGACCAACATCCTAACTTTTGGAGATTAGCTCCAATCGCCAAACGGATTGCGCCGTTGGATTCAGAACGCCGTGTTTAGTCCTAGACCCCACTTCCCCCCGTACCGAGGCCAAAAACCCATCGTAGGCTAATTTAGTTTAAAAACCAAATCGTGGTAAAATCCTAGATCTTGGGGGTCTCCTATTTTGAGAAATGTGAATAGCCTAGGGTCTCCGGTAGGTGCGAGAGAGTCGGGAAGGACTTTTGGTTGACTTTGTTTCGCCATCGTATGGTCCCGGAATGCCGGTCAACGTGGCGGAGACCCCGCCACGTGGTTAATTCCCGAGGAATCTCGCCGGTTCGGATACTTGCCGCTATCGGAATGTCGTGAAACTTCACGGAGCGCATTATTAACATAAAACAAGCTAGTCTAATGTTTAGTGAGATTTTATTGTAACCTGGGTAATTTCCATGAAATTCCCGTTGGAGGTTAGGAGGGTTGACCACCCGGAAAAAGGTTCTTTTGCAAGTCGGAAGATGCCGGGATTTTTCACGTGACCTCTCAGGGAGTCGCATGAAAGACGTGCGAGTGTGTTTCCGTACCTGACACGATTGGTCAATGGAGATTTAAACTGGCCATCTCCTCGAATTAGCGATGGTGCGGGAATCTTCTGCAGGTGGAGGAATCTTGGCGAACCGATTTCGCCGTTGGACTCCTGGCATGGGATTCACCCTAGAACACCATCCTTAGGCTGTAGATTCCTCCACAGCCCCGGTCTTGCGTGAGTGGCTCCTGCATGCTAACAATCGAGATTTTGGGAATTCGTCGATCTAATGGAGAATTCTAAATCTAACTCTAGGACCCGACCTAGTGGCCTCGCTGTGGATCCCTCGGACCGACCTAGCCATGAATCGCCACGTTCATGGTGGGATTTAGCCCTTTTGGGGCTGTGTGACTCGAATCCTCCAAATCTAACCTTTTCGTTATTTCTATACTATTTTTAGGCAAGGTTTGGGGGATTCTAAGTAAAAAACACAAATCTAGATCAAATACTATAATGGATATGACACAATCCTATTTCGGTTCTACACTCTTTTTATGGATTTTTGTATACTTTTATCAACTTTAAATTGCAAATTTCAAAAAAAATAATTCTACGAGTCCCAAGTGACAAATTGGGAGCTCTTACGTGGCAACCCGTGTTTTTGCGGATGATGTGTAAAACCTCAGGACGCCGTCGTTGATGTCCAAAAAAACATCACTGTTATCCAAGGCATCACCATATTTTTACTCTAGTCTGTGGGTGCTATATTGAACATCCGCTACAATCCAGCCCCACGGGCCGTCCACTCCTGGACAACGTGACGTTCTGTTGGACATCCATGTCCAAGGTATGACACCAGAAAAAACACGGGTTTCTTCTAGTGCATGGAGCATCTCTTTTTATTTGTAGCAAAATGTTTGCTTTGGGCAAGAGTACAGTATCCACTGTGTTAAGGGACGTCGTCCATGCCATCAATGAAACTTGCGGACACAATTTGACTTGGCCCACGGGTGATTGTTTGCGGGAGACCCAATAGAAGTTCTTTGACCTTTGCGGTCTGCCTGGTGTTGTGGGAGCTATAGATGGCACCCACATTGCCATTTCGAAGCCACTCCATGTTCCTGCAGATTACTACTACTTCAAGGCAGGCGGCTACACATTAAACTACCAAGCAGTGGTGGACAATGAAAAAAGGTTCTTGAACTTGTATTTGGGCATGCCTGGCTCCACCAACGATTTGCAAGTGCTTCGCCATTCGTCTCTTTACGACTTAGCCACTCACAGCAACTCCTTTTATGAGCAGGACAACGTTCAAGGATTCTCACTGTACCTTGTAGGTGACTTGGGGTACCCGCTTCTCCCTCGGCTTCTTGTCCCTCACCACAGTCAAGTTCGCCTCTCAGTGGCAGAGGCTCTTTTCAACAAGTAGTTGCGCAAGGGTCGATGCGTTGTAGAGAACGCTTTTGGGACATTGAAGCACACATTTAGGGAGCTCCTCACGAAATCAGATTTGGACGTGGTTTTCCTTCTAGATGTCATTCTCTGTTGTGCAATTCTGCACAATATGCTACTTGGTCAATCCCACGATGAGGTCGAGCAGTTATTTCAAGTTCTACGAACTGAGGGGCTATATGGCGAAGTGGTGGATGATGTTGCAGGTATCCAGGATTCTGTCGAAGCCATCCCGGAAAGTGCTGCAACTGTGGTTGTAGCTGAAAAGAGGAGAGACTTGGGGCTCCACCTCACCATTCAAAGACAACACCATCTGTAACACTTCTGGTAAGTCACGTTTCAACCGCTCTGACTTTGGAAAGGCGGTGTCTATGTGAAACGGTGACTACCTAGAAGTTTGAAGTGTCTTTTGTTTTTTGTTTTTTAGTGAGTGTGTGGCTTTTGTTGTGTACTAGTTCGACTAGTTAGCACTGTTTGGAAGTCGGAGTGGGGAATGCCAGTTCGGGTTCCTTAAGTACAGTAGAAGTGCTACTCTACTTTAGGTTGATTAAGATATCCTATGTGATATTAGATGCGGTCACCTCGAGTATATTCACGTCTTCTCAATTCATGTGCGGCCGAGAATGTTGTGTCCATTTTAGAGGAACGGACGCTGGCCAATATGTTTGCATTGGTAGTTTTTTCAGCTAGTTCCATTAATTGTTATCACTACAAGAGATGTGGGTGTTTTCAGTAGGAGACTTCAGTAAGAAATTATTGAAAAGCCGTTTATATTCTTGGAAGGTCACGTTGGGAAGTGGAACTGAGTATATTCAGTAACGCAGTCATGGAAACCCACACAAAGTGCATTTTTGGTCGCCCTTGAGTGTGTTCCTTTAGGCGGCGGCTGCAACGCTAGGGTTTGTTGTTCCTTCAGGCAAACGGTTCTCTGTTGCAGGATTGTTAGTAGGTCGAGCTCGAGGTCTTCAGGATTTTGTTCTGTTTCTATTTCCTTTGGTAGCACAATCATCCTCAGCGATCATGGTAGCTACTGCAACCAAAGTGGGAGCCATGATGGGCTTGAGCCGTCAAATTCTACTGCGACAAGTTTGGCAAGGGCACTTTGATCCCAGGTGCACGATTTTATTCTTCTGAGGACAGGTAACTAGCATTACATGCACTCTGTTTTTGTGAGTAACATATATCATTTAGTCGCAGCATTGTCAGCTTCTAAGCGTGTAGTGTACTTTGAAACCCTAGGTACAAATGCGCAATTTTCAGGAAGCAGAAGTATTAATCTTTGTCAATCACTATAAGAAACCCCCGTTTTAGGTGACGAGCCCTAATTTTTTATGACGGATTTTAGGTGATGTCAATGTTAACAACCCAAAATTTTTATATCAACAAAAATGTCCAACATAACATCAATGTTGACAAAAAAACATTGGATGTGCAAGAACAAAATGCAGCCATGCATAGAAGTCACACGTTTCTATTGTTGATGCTATTTTACATAGACCACAGAAGTATGCCAGGCGTGATATTGAACGGAATGAAACAAAAAACAACATGGAATTTGAAAGCGATGCAGCCTCACCAACTACGATCTTCTGCAATGAAATGTAGCGGAAAGATTCAACATGCAAATGAGCATCAAGTGCTGGAGACATACCTTAACAACATAGAAGGACGTACCTGAATTTGCACTGATATCATAGCAGCTGACATCTCCATTTATTCCTGGCATCTCTCTCACACCTTTGGTGCAAGCCGCCGTAGTAGTCCTGCCACACTAAAAGCTGAATCCGCCAATTTCGCCCAAATTCCAGACACTGCTCTTCTGTGGTGGAGCCTCTTGTCGAGAATTAGAAAAGAGCACATTTGCAGTCCCGTAATTTTCTCAAATGTTCATTTTCGTGCAATTCTACCGCTACGAAAAACTTGGAGTTGCAATCGAGTTTTCTCTTAAACACTCGCTTATTTAATGCTACCACTGCACTTACTAATCCTCCAGCAAGGACACCACGTAGGCTTGGGGGATAACATTGCGGGGTGGTGTGAACATGTGTGGCAGGAGAGGTCTCCACCACCGCTCTTTCTAGTTCTGTAACGCCAAGTCAGAACGTCCCTTTAGACATGTAGATAGTTAAAATAGACAAGTGGTCAAATTACTTACACTATTAGGCACCCTGTTGATTGGTTGTTATGAGGTCTTGGACTATTCATAGGAAGCCGTCGGACAATCCGTCATAGGGGCGGTACATGCAGTTACTCTCATTCATGATTTAGCTTGACAATTTGTAATTAGTTGCCCCTACTTTCTTGGTCTTCTTATTGTTGTCATTTGATCGTGTTTCTTGTATCCTGAATTCTTTCATTGTAATGCAATCATTTATACAAATTGTTGTGTACTTGGGTAATTGCTAAATTTCTAGTATTGAATTTGTGAATTTAGTGATTAGATTTTTGGATTTGATATTGTGTGACAAGTTGTGTGTGGTGAATTTGTGTTTGTATGTGAATGTAACTGAATAATTGGTGTATAAAATTTGAAGGTTGTGTGAGATACAAACAAATTGTAGAATTTATGTCTTCATTGCATTCATGGCCTTAGATTTTCTTGGCGTATATGGTTAAATTATCTTTGTGGCTGTAGATTGGTTTTGGAATGTATTTAGTGAGTGCCTGGGATAAATTGTGTGAGGTTGGTGGTCGACAAATTGTATGAGGAAGAAGATGGGACTTAACTCCTAAAGTTCCTTGACTATGTTTTCACCGAAAACATTCAAAAATTGTCATTTTTAGTACAAGTACCAAATTTTTGAAAAAAAAACTTTTTTGACACATGTAACCGTAGGATCTTATAGTAAGCTAGTTTTAGAAGATAGGAAAAAAAATTCAGAATTTTCCACCATGCGGATTGGAAGATATTAGCATTTGAATTGGCAAAAATCCTTTTTTTGTCCTTGCAGAAAATAGGGCAGCTGCACTTCACAAGGTCACATTTTTATGAAAAAATGTCCGAAGTCGTGGTGCTTCTTTGAATTCTTTTTCCTAAACAAGTTGGCTACATGTTTAAAAATTTTCAAATCATTTGGAATCGTACAACATATACCAAAAAAATAGTAAGTAGAAAGAAGTAGTGAATGATCCAAAATACTAAATTGTTAAGAATTTAATTATGGAATTGAAAAATGTCAATCCTAATGGTTGTAATGTTGTAATAAACAACCTACATCCTATGATTTTGGTTTTTTCAAAAATTATTAAAAATTGAGTGAAATAAACAACTCCAAAGTTTATTTCAGAGTAGAGAATCCATAACTGCCCGCAAACTAAAAACCCTCATAAATTTTGACTCATTGGTCGAAATGGAATGATTCAAAGCTTTCCATGTATTTATAATTCTAAAAAACCAATTTCAAATTTTTATTTTTGAAAAAAGTGATTTTTTCTAATTTGCCCGGACTGCCTGCCCGATGAAAAAAATAACATATTAGGCCATAATTTTTTACTCCTATTTCAAAATGTCACGAAATTTAGTGCACATGAAAGATATTTTTTGTCCCCACCTTCTATTAAAATTTTAGCTTAAAATATGAAAATCTCTAGTCACACGTACGTGTCCAAAATCACTATGTTGCTAAAAATAGCAGACTGGTTCTTTAGGGATTAAGATCGTGAACGGAGCATAGTACAAAATTCTTTCCACTTAATTCCTAACGGACCATTGTCCCTTCGGAAGACAAATGCATTTTCAGGCAGGTACCTATGAGCTAAAATTTTCTTGTGATTTTTAAAAACTTTTTGGAGATAGAAAAACTGATAAACTTTGTGGGAATATAATTTTTTTTACAATCGGTGCATGGAAAATAAAGTTATGACCAAATAAGCTCGAAACAAGGGACAGGGGGTAGCCCGGGCAGCAAAAAAAATGGACAAAAATTTGAATTTTTTTTTTAAATATTTTTTTTTCATAGATTATATTTTTGTCTATCTGGAAAGCTTTGATTCATTTCATTTGGATTTGTTATGAGAAAGTTATGGACATTCTTGTTTTTCGAGCAGTGAGAGCATCTTCTTGAAAAAAATAACTTGCAAGATTCATTTTTGAATGAAATTTTTCAAATTTTTCAATTCTTTTTTTAATGGTTTAGTTTACTTGCTAGAACAATCTCACCATTGGGATTAGTGCATTTTAATTCCATTTAAGAGATATTAATATTTTAGATTTTCCTTCTATCTCGTACCTACTTCTACTTAACAATTTTTTTAAGAATGATAATTAAGCTAAACCAATTTGTATAAGTTTGGGTCGATTGTATTTGAATCATGGTTTGTAATTTGTAAGACTAGGTAGTTTGGGAATAGAGTGCATAATTAGTTATAGTGTGTGAGTGTGTGATTGACAAATTGTTAAGTTGTTGTAGAAGAAGCAATTAGGATTGTTTAACTGTGACCACAGTCAAGAGTGTTCAGGTTTTTCTAGAGTTGTGGGTTCAAATGTAGTTGGGTTTGTAGGAATGGACAAATTGCTTAACCCCTAAAGGACCAAGGCCTTTTTTTTTGCCAAAAAACACTTAGAATTGTCATTTCTATAGCAAACAGTAAAAAAAAATTGAAAATTATTATTTTTTTCACATCTAACCATAGGATCTTATACCTAACTAGTATGAGAGTGTGGAAAAAAATTCAGAATTTTTGACCGCACAGATTGCAAGGTACCTGCGTTTAAAGTGAAAAAAACAAGTTTTCAGCACATTGAGGGACTAGATTTCTTGACTTTGAACATTTTTAACTTAAAATTTTTGCACTACAGAGTTTTGAGATTTAAATCTTTATAGTGGATAATTGAGTTGAGAGTCTAGGGGAAGAAAACATATTCAAAAAAACTTAATTATCATTCTTAAGAAAATTGTTAAGTAGAAGTAGGTACGAGATAGAAGGAAAATCTAAAATATTCATATATTTTAGATTGCATTAAAATGCACTAATCCCAATGGTGAGATTGTTCTAGCAAGTAAATCAGACCATGCAAAAAAAAAATTGAAAAATTTGAAAAATTACATTCAGAAATGAATCCTACAAGTTATTTTTTTCAAGAAGATGCTTTAACTGCCCGAAAAACAAGAATGTCCATAACTTTCTCATAACATATCCAAATGAAATGAATCAAAGCTTTCTAGATAGATAGAAATATAATCTATGAGAAAAAAAATATTTAACAAAAAAATCAAATTTTTGTCCATTTTTTTTTTGCTGCCCGAATTGCCCCCCGTCCCCTGTTTTGAGTTTATTTGGTTATAACTTTTGTTCTCAGGCACTGATTGTGAAAAAATTATATTCCCACAAAGCTTATCAGTTTTCTATCTCCAAAAAAAGTTTCAAAGAATCACAACAAAATTTCAGCTCGTAAGTACATGCCCGAGAAGACATTTGTCTCCCGAAGGGACAACGATCCTTTAGGGGTTCAGGTATGTGCACACTTGGACTTAGGAAGCGTTCTTTGCAATGATGGTAGGTGATTATTTTGGTGGGTGTTCAGACCAATGTTCTTTTGTAACTACCAAACCTACGTGGCTGCAGATCTAGCAAGAATTATTAGAACGGTGTTACAAGACTTACTCATAACTCTCTGACATTACAAGTTGATGTTATCTATATTAGAATCATCCAATTTTATAGATTCTTAAGCACTAACTACAATGTTTCATAATGCAAGGAAATTTGGGCACATACATAACATTGCCAAAACAATTTCAATGAAATACCTCATTTGTATCAAAAGGCATTCATTATTTGCTTTACTACTTGAGAAGACAAGCTCTTTATATGCATATGGGGTGGTAGGAGGTCAAACAAAGAATGTGGGATATGTAATTTTGAATTACTAGGAGCTCAACCGCTTATAGTTAAGTCAAAAATAGGAATTGCATTAAAAGTAGAATTTCAGACCTCATTTAGGCATATTAGAATAGTTTTTTTCAAAAAACTTTGAACTAAGAATAGTGGGGAATTCAAGTGAAATTTCATCTCCAAAAATCCGTTTGGCACTTTAATCCTCCAATCAAAAGTTATGAATAAATTTCAGAATGGGGTTTGAAGGGACATTTTTTTTTACATTTTCAAACATCCTTTCTAAATTTTGTCTAAAACTTTTGATTGGAGGCTTGAAATATCAAACGGATTCTTGGACATGAAATTTAACTTGATTTCCTAACTTTTCTTAATTCAAAGTTTTTTGAAAAAAGTTATTCTAATATGCCTAAATGAGGTCTAAAATTCTACTTTTAACATAATTCCTGCATTTTGACAATGAGTGGTCAAGCTCTCATCTTCACATTTATCCCATATCCATTGAAGATTCATGATGAAAAATGGATTTCCTTATAAAAAAGACGTTCCACCCCTCAATCCCACAATTGTCAATGAAGCTTTCTCTTCACTTGGCCATTAAATTCTTTTGAAATGGCAAATGACTTTGGTATTGAAGCTTACTTTATTCTCTATGATGTGGATGAGGACATTGGTGAGGAGCATGTAACCTTTGTGATGACTACCAAATGTTATGCCACAGGTTTGAATGACTCATAACTTAACCCCTAAAGGACCGGCATGCGTTTTTTGGCCATATAGAAATTTTGGGCAGGTCCGTGTGACTAGAGATTTCCATATTTTAAGCTAAAATTTTAATAGAAGGTGGGCGCAAGGAATATCTTTCATATGCACTAAGTTTCAGCACATTTGGAAATAGGAGTCAAAAGTTATGGCCAAATATGTTACTTTTTTTCGTAACTGGGCAGTCTGGGCAGCAAGAAAAATTTGGCAAAAATTTGATTTTTTTTAAAATTTTTTTTTTTTCTTGTAGATTATATTTTTGTCTATGTGGAAAGCTTTGGTTCATTTCATTTGGATTTGTTATGCAAAAGTTATGGACATTCTTGTTTTTCGGGCAATTAGAGCATCTTCTTGAAAAAAATAACTTGTAGGATTCATTTCTAAATGCTATTTTTGCAATTTTTCAAAAAAAATAAAATTCTCATGGTTTAGTTTATTTGCTAGAACAATCTCACCATTGGGATTAGTGTATTTTAATTCCATCTAAAATATATTAATATTTTAGATTTTCCTTCTATCTTGTACCTACTTCTACTTAATAAATTTTTTAGGAATGATAATTAAGTTTTTTTGAATATATTTTTTTTCCCTAGACTCTCAACTCAATTCTCCACTACAGAGTTTTGAAGCACAAAACTTTGTAGTGCAAAAATTTTAAGTGAAAAATGTTTAAAGTCAAAAAATCTAGTCCCACAATGTGCTGAAATACTTGTTTTTTCCACTTTAAACGCAGATATCTTGCAATCTGAGCGGTCAAAAATTCTGAAATTTTTTCCACACATTCTCATACTAGTTAGGTGTAAGATCCTACGGTTAGATGTGCAAAAAAAAACATTTTTCATTTTTTTTTACTCCTTGCTATAGAAATGGCAGTTTTGATGGTTTTTTGGCAGAAAAAAGGCCTTGGGCCTTTAGGGATTAAGATGACCCTGATTTTGTCGAAGCAATCCAAACCAACTTAAAAAAAGTATTTCCTTAACCCCTCACCGTCCAAGGGGCCCAAAAGTGTCCTCACACAATTTCAAGTCCAATTCAAAGTATTGTAACTTTTGCATCCGATGTCCAAATTCAATAAAACTTGTTGAGAAATTTGTACCTTCTCTTCTAGTTTGTGTGGTAAAATTTTCAGATCAATCCAAGAGGTAATGATTTTTTGGAAGCCAATCGAAGTTTACAGGTTCAATTTGATTCACCAAAGTGCAATCCATGGTTGCAACTTTGGGGGCTTGTATCTCCTTCATCCGTGGTTCGATTTCAATAAAATTTGTTGGGTTATATTTCCCTTGAAGTCTAGTTATTGTGGTAAATTTTTCACATCAATCCAAATTGTTTTGAATGTTTGGGAGCAATTCGAAATTCAAAATCCCAGCATTCTTGGACTATTGTGAACTTTGATAGCTTGTATTTGCTTCATACAATGTCCGTTTCCAATAAAAGAAAATTGAAAAAGTTGCGCATACTAGTCTAGTTTGTGTGGCTAAAATTTCATATCAATCCAAAAAGTTATGAATGACTGAGAAGCATTTTAGTAGAAGGAGGTTCAGCCTCCTCTGTGTTTTTTGCAACTTTTCTTGCCTATTTTTTGACATTTGCAAGCTATTTTGCAAGCACATTGAGTCAATTGAATGATAATTTTTTTCATCAATGTGTTTGTATACTAGTTTTAAATCACTTTATAGTTTAAATTTTTTTCATTTGATTAGGTTTAGAAATCAAATTTCGCTTCTAAATGTGTTTTTAGGAAAATTTCAGCATCCTTTTTCAACACTAAAACATTATAATCTCGCAATCTATCCGGTCAAGTGACTTCAAATTTGATACACATCATTTACAACATGTACACTACAAGATTGTACGGTTAAGATCTCTATAGCTTAGTGACATTTAGATCTATATCACTTCAAAAGCAGTGATGTTTTTGAACCCAAAACAGCCTTGGGCGGTGAGGGATTAAAACCTGCACCTCTCCATCTCTGTCAAAGATATTACAATTTTATGACCACTATTATAAAACACCAAGTGCATAACATTCAATAGCAGTCACTAGCTGCCCTCCCCCGAACGAAATGGTGCGGAATATACCTCACCATTTCATCCAAGGGTTGAAATGGTGCGGACAGTTGTCAATCATTGTCAAAACTGAATTTCGTGCCCGCACCGCGATTGTACACTAATTAGAAAGTTCCAAGTAAAACTGAAAACTATACAGTAGGAACTTTAAACAAAATGCTAATGGATTCATTGAAATTATTGATTTCAATGTTATTGTAGAATTCCCTCACTTTGAATTAGAACCCATTTATGCATTGTGCTTTTAGAAGTGAGAAGACAACTCTTTATATGCACATGGAGTGGTAGGAGGTAGAGCAACCCATATGGGATAAATAAATTAGAATTTGTAGGTTCTCATGCACTCATAGTTAAGTCAAAAACAAAGAATTGTGTTAAATGCAGAATTTCAGACCTCATTTAGGCATAATAAAATAACTTTTCTAAGAAAACTTTGATTAAAAAAAAGTTGGTAAATGAAGACAAGTTTCACCTCCAAAAATCCGTTTGGGATTTTGAATCTCCAATCAAAAGTTATGGACGAATTTTGGAGAGGATTTTTAATGGACATTTTCTTTAACACTTTTAAAAATCCATTCTAACCGCTCTCCAAAATTTGTCCATAACTTTTGATTGGAGATTCAAAATCCCAAACGGATTTTTGGAGGTGAAACTTATATTCATTTACCAACTTTTTTTAGTTCAAAGCTTTTTGAGAAAAGTTATTTTACTATGCCTAAATGAGGTCTAAAATTCTACTTTCAACACAATTATTTGTTTTTGACTTAACTATGAGTGCATGAGAACCTACAAATTCTAATTTATTTATCCCACATGAGTTGCTTTACCTCCTAACACCCCATGTATATATATAGAGTTGTCTTTTCACTTTAGAAACCCAAAATAAGTTAATGATTACAAATACTAATAACGCATTAGTGCATTCTCATTGGACTTTTGGCCAACATTTTTCACTACAAGTATTTGTTGATTTGTATGTCTAATCCTAAAATTAAAAAAAGGAAATGGAACATACCATAATGTACTGTCACTATCCCGGTATCGAAGCTTACATTTAATATGTGGGGATGAAAGTCGTGGATGAGGACTTCAAAGAGGAAAAGGCAGCCTCTCTGAAGGTTACTGAATGTTATTTGTGCACATACCTTTAGCCCTGGAAATGGTGAGAGATTAATACCTGGAATGGTTTAGTGATAAAAATCCTTCAATGAAGTATGCTCATACAGTGATCGACTAAACAATTTGTCTATTGAAATTAGAATGTTATTTGATGTTCATGACCATAATATTAAATTGTGTAATACTAGGAGTTGGATGATTGAAATTGTTGTAAATTACTGGATTGGACTAATCGTTGGAGAATGGTGGTTGGTGTGACATGTGCGCTGAGTGAGCAAGGAGAACAAATGCATTAGCCTAGAAGCAAAGTGGACTTTGGAGTGCCTTTGTTTACTACTAGAAAATGATGCCCAAATCAATAAAAAAATCAATATTTTTTTTTCATTTTGACTTACAAAAGTTTCAAATAAGTTTTTGTCATATGGGCAATGTTTAAATCATCACAATTGGAATTCTATGTAAGGTAGCATTGCCCAATACCATCATCTACCCAATTCTGAAACCTACAGGGTCCTTCCATTTGCGTCAATGGCCCACCTATTACCACAATCTTACTAGTCCTTTGTCATGATGGCAATGCACTTGGGAAGCGGACACGTCAGCCCACGCTTTAAGAAGGATCAACCCATGCTTCAACAAGGGTCTATTTGTGCTTTAACATTTGGCCTTTGAAAAATCATAGAAAATTCACTTCACAACAGAATCTCTTCATTCTTTTTGCAAATGACTTCTCTCAAACTTTTCTATCTTTGAAAAATATGGAAGCTGATAAACGTCTTCTCCAAAGTACCTAGATAGCAATATGTATGGTAATGGGTAGTTCTATCTTAATTGGATAATGTTGAAGCTGAGGCTGTGGTGCTAGTGTGTGCTTGATTTATAATAAATAATTGTTTTAAAATTGTTGCTTGGAATGTATTTGAATTAGTTAAGGTGTTTTGAATGTATAAACCACGGTGGTGGTAGTCTTCCTATGTGACAAATTGTCAGAGTTTCTTGGGATGTTGTGCTTTAGTAAGACTGTAAAAGTGTGAATTTAAGTCTAGAAGTATGGCCAAATTAACAAATGGTTCACCAATGGAGTGTGAACACTACAAGAGAAAGGGGTATTTTAAGTGAGTTTTTAAGTATAGTCCTAGACATAAGATTATAAGTAATGACCTTTAAGGAGATTCTTAGCAAAATTTCACTAAAAACACATGTATTTTTAGTGAAATTTTGCTAAAAATCTCCTTAAAGGTCATTACTTATAATCTTATGTCTAGGACTATACTTAAAAACTCACTTAAAACACCCCTTTCTCTTATAGTGGAAGGAGTTGATTAGTAAATGGTAGAAAATTGTATGAGTACTAATTAATGAACTGAATGAACCAGACCATTTGTCGGAATAGTTTGGGACTATATTGTTCACATTGAACTTATAATTTGGAAATAGATGTTGGTTTAGAATGATATTGGGGTACATGAATTATTGATTAATGACTATTTGTTGCGTGCTTAAGTTATAGAATTTGATTTAGCCAACTAAGTCTCTGATTGTGAGCAGAGGGTAAACGATTTGTCTTAGGTTTGTTTGTAGAGTTAAATCTAGTTTAAGCCAATGTTAAATAAATGAATTATCTGAGTGATGAAAGTCACCGTGGGCAAGTTGGATCTGACACCAAATTGAGAGTTAATTTGAGATTTGATGTTTTATAATATAGATATTTGGTATAAAAATGTGGTAGGTTGAATTGACCAATTATTGTGGAAGTGTGCAACAATTAGTCTAAAGAGCTTGCATACACACTCATGCCCTACATTAGATAGTGACAAATTGTTGTATACATGACTAAGACTATTTCTTGAGCATCCTAATTAAGCAACAATTTGGCTAGCTAAGTAGTAATTGTGACAAATTATTTTGGTAACTTATATCATCAATAATTAAGGAATTGTATACAATTTTATTATATATAAATATATATTTCATTGAACTAAATTCTGGAGCATATACATGATAAATTGTGGTTCATCCTTGACTATTTGTTGATAATTAAGCCCCTATTTGATAGGACTTGGACAACACTCATGTGTGCATAGCATTGGTAACGAACTAGCCATGAAATTCACACCCGTGGGAATCTAAGAGTGATTGTAAGAAACACTTCATGTTTTGGCTCAAAAACGCAGTTTTTGGCCATAGGATTGTCAGTATTATGCAATACTATACAGTGCTATAGACTACTACGGGGTACTATAGAAGCCATTGGGAGTAGAAAAGGGGTATGCGGACTTTTTTATTTTTAGTAATTCAAAAAAATTCAAAAAAACAAAGCCATTTTTCCTAACTTAAGAATGCTTATTCTCAACAATTTTTATCTTTGGAAAAATAAAATTGTGTTCTCTACACGTGAGCAAAGGTAGTACACTTTGAGCACATGTGGAAGGTGGACAATTTGCTATTTTTTTTAAATCTCTTGTAGGCTTGTGTAACTTTAGTAGAACTCTTTGTATCCCAATTTTCACCTTCCAATTTTCATTTTTGGGTTGGAAATAGTACTAAACCCCCCTCAAAATGGCTAAGGTAGACATCGAATCAGGGATAATTTAAAAATAGTAAACTAATTTTAAAAATTTGGAATTTTTTTGCAATGTCTGAAACTACCACGTATACCTTCAATTTAAAATTCATAGAAAATGGACATATGACGCAAAAGTTATGAGCAAAAAACTACCTGTCTAAGGCCAAGGGGACAAAAAAAAGGTCAAGTGTTTCTTGCAACGACCCTTGACTAATTGTTATTGTCAATTGAAAAATTATATGTTAATTATGTGCAAATCCCATTTTATTCTAAAATGCAAGTGACTTTAGCTACAATATACTAGACTATTTGACCATTCCTTAGATTGGAACCCCTATACTATAGTCCTAGGTGTTTACAAAGTAGGCAGAATCTAGAGTACATGCATATTTATCTTAAACTGTAAATATATTAACCTGTAAAATTCCAATAGATACCTTAAGGGATCCATGAAAGTTTGGGATCTTGGGCAAGTACCTCTGATCTCAATTTTTGGCAAGATTTTTTGAAACTTTTTTTGCAAGATAGGAAAACCAATTAGCTTTCTTACGAATATAATTTTATTTCAAACAGTGCATGGAAGCAAAAATTGCGCCTTAAATAAGCCCCAAACAGGCAAAGGCAAGCAATAAAAGAAATCTACAAAATACTGAAATAATTTTATATTTTATTTATTTATTATAGATTACATTTTATCTATGTAGGAAAACTTGATTCATTCCATTTGGATAAGTGATGTGAAAATTATGAAATTTTTTGTTTTGCGGGCACTCTTAACAATTCTTGAGAAAATAATATATTTGGATTTGTTTATGAATTCAATTTAAACAATTTTTCAAAAAATAAATTGCACATGGTTTAATTTTCTTTCTAAAACAATCTCACAATTGGGACTAGTTTCAATTCCATCTTAGAGCTATCAACAATTTAATTTTTCCTTCTATCTTATCAACTTACTAATACTTTGAAGAATGAAAATTAGGATAAGGGGAAAGATTTTTTTCCTAAACCCTCAAATCAATTCTTCAACATTAATAAAATTTAATTCATAATCTATAGAACAAAAACTTTACGCTATAAGGATTCAAAGCCTTATAATCTAATCAAGCTAGGAGCAAAAAAAACTTGTTTTTTTCACTTTAAACACTTTTATCTTGTGCTCAATACAATCAAAGTTTTTGAAATTTCTTCCACACATTTTCATACTAGTCTAGTGCAAGATCCTATGGTTGGCTATGCAAAAGAAAAAAAATTGAAATATTTATTTTTATTAACCCCTAAAGTTCCTTGACTATATTCTCATCAAAAATGCTCCAAAACTGTCATTTCTAGTACAAGTACCAAAATTTTGAAAATTATCATTTTTGGACACATGTAACCATAGGATCTTGTAGTGCTCTGGTTTGAAAATATGTGGAAAAAATTTCAGAAATTTTCATCTTGTAGATTGGAAGATATTAGCGTTTGAAGTGGCAAAAGTCCTTTTTTTGGCCCTGCGAAAATCCGGACAGCTGCACTTTATAAGGTTAGATTATTATGAAAAAAATTCCAAAATGATTGTGCTTCTTTGGATTCATTCTTCAGGGCAAGTTGGCTACATGCTTGAAAATTTTCAGATTATTTGGAATTGTACAACATATAGGAAAAAAAATAGTAAGTAGAAAGAAGTAGAGAATGGTTCAAAACACTAAATTGTTAAGAAGTTAATTGTAGAATTGAAAAATGGCAATCCCAATGGTTGCAATGTTGTAATAAACAATCAACATCCTACAATTTTATTTTTCTTGAAAAATATTGAAAATTGAGTGAAAAAAACGACTTCAAAGTTTATTTTAGAGTAGATAATCCGTAGTTGCCCGCAAACTAAAAATCCTCATAATGTTTGACTCATTGATCAAAATGGAATGATTCAAAGCTTTCCACGTATATATAAATCTAATAAACCAATTTCAAATTTTTATTTTTGAAAAAAGTGATTTTTTTTATCTGCCCGGACTGCCCAAGTTAAGAAACAAACCACATATTAGGCCATAACTTTTGACTCGTATTTCCAAATGTCATGAAATTTGGTGCAAATGAAAGATATTCCTCGTCCCCACCTTCTTTAAAAATTTCAGCCCAAAATAAGCAAATCTCCAGTCACACGTCCCTGCCCAAAATTTCTATGTTGCCAAAAAACGCATGTTGGTCCTGTAGGGGTTAAGGCCCCCTCTAAGAAGGATGATGCTCCAAACATTGGGAACTTCGGTGAAATCTTGGGAATGACGAGAACGGGGAACGCCGGGGACGCAATTCGTTGATCTCCTCGTGGACTTGGCTATGTCCTAGTGCATTGAGCATTAGAGGTAGTCATAGCCCCTCCGAGAATTGTCCGTTTCTCAGAGATTGGATGCGTGGCTTTATGTAACTGGTTTCCTGTTGTTTTGGGATCGCTCAACCTCCGAGGTTCAGAGTGTGCCGTTCTTCTCCTCTGCAGGTGAAGAAAGGAGCTGCGAACGACATTTTCTCTGAGAAAATTTCACCTTCTGCTCCGTGATTGGTTTGCCATGGTTGCCGTAGTGCTGTGCAAGTGAACCTTCTCGGAGATTTCATTTTTGCTGCAAAAAGGGTGTCACAGCCCCTCCATAAAACAAGGCTCCCCATTGGCTCCCCATTTCATGCGCCCGAAGAAATTTCTCAGAGAAAAGCTCAACCTCAGAGGGACTGTGACTACCCCTATTGCTGAGCTTGTGAGGCTTGGGGTACTGCGTGGTGGTTGAAGCTTTCAATCGAGTTGCAGATGAAGCTTTGATTTGCTCTCCATTCAAGCTCGTCGCTAGATTTCAAAGTGGTTCTGGGTTTCAAAAACTTGGGAAGCTCGTGAGTTGGTAAGGGCAACTGTTTTTCAAATTGAGTTAGAAATTTGTGGATTAAGTTAGGTTTCAAGAATTTCGATGCTCTCAATTGCGTTGATGCAGGCCTTTGTTGTTGAAGATGCGGGCATATTTGATATCACTAATCACTTTGGTTGCTTTTCAAAGCCCTAATTGGTGTGATCCTTTGATTTTGTATGCAGTTCGGATTGATCTAGAAATAGGCTATATGAGTGAGTCTATGTTGATGGAACATCTTCACTCAGTATCACAATTCTTTGCAGGTGGTGATAATGATTTTACTCCTCGTATTGCCATGACCTGGAAGATAGTGTGGAACAGGAGAATAATTGATTGACTGGGAGAGTTGTAATTATCTGGCATCGTTTCTCCCTTTTACAATGCTAGGCACAAATAGGCTCTACAATTGCGCTTCTTCTTGTTTTGAAATTTGAACAGGTCTAATGGTTTCTGCGGTATCTTTTTCTTGAAATCTTTGTTTCTTAGGGTTTATGTGGCTTTCGGATGCAATTTTAATGTTATGAATTTGGAATTTTTTGGTTGAAGTATTGTTTATTCCTGCATGTAGAATGAAATGAGCAATGATTATGGATTGGTGTATGAAATTTGAGACTTAGAGAGCAGGGTTGATGATTTTTGCGCTATCATTTTCTTGATAACTTTGTTTTTGAGACATGACACCAGCAGAAGGGTACATCTCCTTTGTTTATGAAGCCATGTTGGAGCCCTAATTGTTGCTTGTTAGTTACTATTTGGCTCAAGTTTGCTTCTAATCAACTTTGCAAGCATGCACGCTTTTCGCAAGACCTAACTGGAAGAGTGTCTTCTCAAAGCTAGCTGCTACACACCAGAACAAGCGAGTTGGTACGAATCTCTCACTCTCTCAGCTCTTCATAATTTTAATGAAACCTTATAATCTACTGGCTGGGTTATAACCATCCCTAAACCCTAAATTTTAGTGGGTTAGTCAAAACATAAATCAAATTGAACAAAAGAAAGACCTACTCAGAGCTACTAAACTAATTACGAGGCACAGTTAAGACACTTGTCTCCAGTCAGATAGAGTGTTTTTTAACATTTTGATTGAAGATAAGTTTAGAGTGGTCTAGCTAAACCCTAAAACCATGAGTACATTGGCTTTCTACAGTGATTTTTTGTTTACTAGTGGATCCTGGTTGATGAGATTCATTTGGTTATTCTCTTGCAGGTAAGAAGTGCACCACAGTCTTCAAGGTGTACAACTCACTTTGTGGAGTGTCAATTTTGCAATGGCGAGATGACTAGCGATTGGGCATTAGGGTTGACTAGAGCATTAGGATTAAACGACCAAAGGTTTGTGCGGGTGTTTTTTTGGGTGCCTGCCAAAATTTTAGGTAGATTCTCTGAAGCCCTTGTAACAAGCCCAGTGTGAGTGTATATATGGCAGTGCATTCAGATGCAGGAGACTCGGGTGGGTCACTCTATGTATATTTTGGACCCCACGTGCGGCAATGGGGTATTTTTTAGGGGGCTATTTACCTCCTAGGCAAGAATAAAAGGGCCCCTATAATTATTTAATTTGGCAAATTGACCTATATATTGCACCCTATCATTACTTATACTATCCATGTCAAGGCATTTTTTACCGGGCTATATTCTTTATAAGGAAAAAAATGGAATGGAATGGAAAAGCAAGGTGAAAGCAAAAGGATAAGGGAAAAAAGTGCAAAGAATGCATCCGTAGAATTCAAACTTACAAAGTTCACCATAGTTGTGTGTAAAGTAAAAAATATGGGGAGCATAACCAAAACTCAAATATACAAAGCTCAACATAGATGTGTGTAAAACAAAAAAAATGGAGAGCCTAACCAAACTGAAACATACAAGTACATAACAATGCCATTTTAACTTCAACAATTCTTAACTAATTCCACAAAGCTCCAAAACATGTGAAACAAGTTGGGTTAGATGTCAATCCCATTTGGCTTTCGAAATAAATGAATTAAAAAATATTTCAAGAAGGTTTAACTCCCCAAAACTCAATTGTGTAAAAAGAAAAAAATGGGGAACCTAAGCAAAACTCAAACATACACTTACCAATGCCACAATAATTCATAACTAGTTCCACAAAGCTCCAAAACAAGTGAAAGAAGTTGGATTAAATGTCAAGCACATTTAGCCTTTGAAGGAAATGAACTGAAAAATATTTCAAGAAGGTTTAGCTTCCCAAATTTAGCTGTGAACTCAAATTGGTGTTCAGCTATATGGACCTCATATGTGAAAAAATATGATACAACAATCTATAAAACAGCAAAAGAACATAGCACAGTCTGTGAACAACAACAAAGAACAAAAATTGAACTGCCATGAAAATGTCATTATTATGTTAAAAAACACAATTCATATTACAAAGTAAATGCATATATCACCAAGTCAATGTGTGGACTATACACAATGTATAATACCAAGTATACGCGTTTAACCTGCAACATCAACCTAAATCTTACTTCAAACCGAAGTCTTACTTTGAACCTAAATCTTACTTTGATGCAGTGCAGCTCATTGCCCTTGTCCCTCCAGAACCCGAAGTACTTAACTGCAAGAGAAGCTGCTAGACTGCTAGAGTTGCAAAGGAGTGAACGGAATGTTCAAAATCAGAGAACCTGTAAATAATTTGAGGCAAAATTAGTCACGAATACAACCATCCTAAAGAAAAAAAATCTATTATGAAATCTGCAAGGCACTTTAAGTCTTACCTTGATGTCATTCTACGGTAGTTTTACATCTTAGAAATCATGTCACCAATTCAACAGTTTTTTCAAGCTACAAATTTCCACCACAAACATCAGTATAAGGTAGTTTGAATATGAGAACTAAAGAACATATCCCCAGCACACCACCAACTTGCCCATAAACCTTAAACAATTTAAGTACAAAGTATGAATTTAAATGAAGTGAACCAAAAACAAGCCAGGGAATATAGAGAAGAGATACATGTCCCGAAAAAAGTTGTAGTAGTTACCACAGATCTGTAACCCTAATCAAAAGAAGTCGCCCCAGTCACAACCAATCTGAAATACTAAGGGTAGCTGAACGTGAAATTGCTTCACAACTTGAATCATGTGCAAAACATGCGCCAAAAATAAACTAGCGCAAGGAAGAACGCCTGAACAACAGGCATTTTTGAACCCTAACAATTCTGAAGTCATCACTACATCCATCCATGGAGTTCCAGCCGTCCTAAACTGTATTTCATCTAATCCAAGTCTAGCCCAGCTGTTCTACCAGCAGTCCTAATAGGTTATACTAATTAGAGTACATAGGATCCAAATTTGAAGCCCCTTCATTACATGTAAGAAAAAATTAATGGTCCACATTTCTAGGCTACCTAAATTACTTATAATGGGTTTGTGACTTTCAATGGTCCCTACATTATTTGTAATTTGTTTATATAATTTATGTAAAAAAAATAAAATCCTATCTATATTAAGCCGCACGTGGTTTTGAAAACGCACTAAGTGACCCACCTGAGGCAGGAGAGAAAGGGGGGGTTTTCCGGGCCAGCTTAATTTTGCATTGAATGAATTTCAGTCCACTAGCTGTATTTCAAAATGGCAACATCTTCTGCATTGGATTTCTGGAGCTTGGTGATCAAACAGTGAAGGACATCCTGGGATACAACGTGGAAAAAATCCTGAATTTGGTCGAGGTTTCCATTATTGCACATTGAAGCTATTCAGTCACCGGCTTCTCAAGAGTATGGGCACTTTGGCGCAACTTGGATGTATTCATCGAGGTGGTATAATTCATTGTGTTGGATTCATACAAAATTGCATGCAGGTTTTGCAATTTTTTGTCTATATAATTCTGTAGATTCCCTTGCTATTTGTTTTGTATTTTTTGTTGCGATTGAGTTGGATTGCATAATGTAGACCGACACTTAAGGGGTGAGCGGCCTTTCAGACTGATGGCTCTTTTGTGAGTCAAGATGCTGGCCGGTTTGTTCCACTAAGTATGAGCGTGGAGAGCTCGGTTTCAAATAGATCTTGTTTTGTTTCCCATGAAATTTATTGGAGAACATTCAATTATTAATTATTTGCATGCATGTTCGTGCTACAGGTGTACCGTCAACTGCAAGCGTCCATAAATTGAGTGCCGGAGGCAAAAATTGAGTGGCATAAAGGCAAACAAAGTGACTCCATATTGTGTTTAAAATTAGGAGATAATTGGAATAATTGACATTGATTTTTTTTGCACACTTTAGATTTCTATTTCAGCTTTGTTCTTGTTCATTATGTGATGTACATCAATTGAAATTAAAGACTTTATACAATTTTGCGTCCCAAGGTTGCTAACACTAGATCATCTATTCAAGTATGATGCAAACGTTTGAGCTTTTTTTATCACCAATACAGATATTATTGTCCAGTTTGAAAGTTATATTGTTTTTAGACAGATCACAATTGAATTTGCATACAATTTTGAATGACTTTTGTTTTACTTCAACTTTCATCTAATTAAAAATCTCAATGTGCTTCGTCAGTTCGTAATTGGGTGAATGCGCGAAACACTTAAAGCGTCCTGTCACACCCTAGTTTTTGATTTTTTTTTTGCCATAACTTCTGTTTTTTAGCTCCAAATGACTCAAAATTTATAGGGAAGATACTCATAACCATTATACACCTTTCCTAATTTTTTGGTAATTTTCAAAAATAATTTACTATTTTTAAACAGCCCCGATAATTTCTCACAATGGGTGATTTAGGGGTTTTTTGCACTTTTTTTAATCCAAAAAAACGAATTTTGAGCTGAAGTTTGGAGAGAATGGTCTTCTAGTAGACCTATAGCTACAGTCCAAAGGATTTTTAAAAAAACTTATTTTTATGTGGTGTACAAGTCCACAAAGGGAGCTCCTTTCTGCATTTTTTTCCAAAGGTATAAAACATTATTTTGGTGCGTTTTTTGGTCAAATCCCATCACCAAAAAGTTCTCAAATGAAAAAAATTTAGATTTTAAAAAAAAAAAAAATCCTATTTTTTACAAATTAAAATGTCAGAAGTGGAATTTTCTTCACTAGAATTTTGGACTTAGAATTCACCCAAAAACCGGTGAAGAAAATACCACTTCTAACATTTAATTTGTAAAAAATAGGATTTTTTTTTAAAAAAAAATCTAAAAATTTTACATTTGAGAAAACTTTTTGGTGATGGATTTTGACCAAAAAACGCACCAAAATAATGTTTTATACCTTTGGAAAAAAATGCAGAAAGGAGCTCCCTTTGTGGACTTGTACACCACATAAAAATAAGTTTTTTTAAAAATCCTTTGGACTGTAGCTATAGGTCTACTAGAAGACCATTCTCTCCAAACTTCAGCTCAAAATTCGTTTTTTTGGATTAAAAAAAGTGCAAAAAACCCCTAAATCACCCATTGTGAGAAATTATCGGGGCTGTTTAAAAATAGTAAATTATTTTTGAAAATTACCAAAAAATTAGGAAAGGTGTATAATGGTTATGAATATCTTCCCTATAAATTTTGAGTCATTTGGAGCTAAAAAACAGAAGTTATGGCAAAAAAAAAATCAAAAACTAGGGTGTGACAAAACGCAATAAATAGTACAAGTGTTTTGTGCATTTACCTAATTGCAAATCAGCTAGGCGTCATTGATGACCACTTTTCTTTAAAAGACCACCTGGCCATTCAAATGAAAGTCTTTCTATAACTCTGTAGAGACTGACTGAAGCAATTTTGAGGATCATCCAGGCGCTTCCCTCTCTCAATTTTATTTCAATTTATCCAGACTTAGCTATAGGTATATTTTCACAAATGTCTCTAAGGTAGTATGGCCTAAAAGCGACCATTTAAGGGTTGGTCTGCCTTTTGCACAAGTTTCCTTAAACAGAAATATTTTTGGATCATTTTTTAGAGAAAGAAAAATGGATGCGGAATGTAACGCAAGTGGTTTCATATTTTTTGAATCATTTTTGAATTACTTATGAATTTTCAAAAAGAACTGTTGTAGGCACCTATTTGTAACCCTAGGTCTTCCAAAATCTGACCACTTACAACTTCTAAAGTGATTTGAGTGAATGAAGGCCAATGATTGGCTCTTACAATAGATAATGCTTTTCTCTCGATTCTCTCAATGGCTTGAGAGGTCCATTTAAGGACCACCTAATATCCATTTCATACTTAAATATAGGGTCGATTTGAAGAGTCCGCTCGCTTTTAGAGCACACTACCTTACATCATATGCATAACTACTAGATTGATCTTTACTTTGATTTGCTTTTAAATGAAAGTGTTAATGTTTTCTTGTTTAATTGATGTTTGAGCATTCTCGCCATTTTGAGTGCGTGTGCTAGCACATTGGTCAAATCCTAATTCTACGTCTCTTCAATTTTTACGCTATAAATTAAACATATAATATTGATTTTGTAGGTGATACTCTAGGGCCCACATGTCTTGTTTTATTAAAAATGGCAGTTTTGAGTGGTTTTTGACAACAAAAATAGCCTTCAAATTCTAGGGGTTAAAACTATTTTAATATGGAAAAAAAGACAAAAACTCAAATAACCTTTATTTGTCTAAATTGTAATAATTTCATATGAATTTCATCCCAAGTTAAGGTATAAAGAAAAAATTTAGAATTACATGAATGGATCTAAAATGGTACAATTTTCCATTGATCTATTAATTATATAAGGGTGCTGAAAATTCCAAAATAAAGGCTCTATGTAATATAAAAATTTAATTTCAACAACCCTTGACACCCAAATTTATGATTGCTTCATTGTTTGGTTCTTTTCATCATAACTGGTAATTGATTTAGAAGATAATTTATAGTCAGATATAAACAAAGTGGATCCTTGAAAAGGAACAAGGAAAAATGTTCAAATTCAGTAAATTTCATTTTGAAAATGTCAAGAATTCATTGAAAACTTATTATACTTTATATTAAAATTACAAAGAACAATTTTATTATCCAAATCAAGAATTGTTTCAATAAATTTCAAACATAAACTTGAAATTATAAAGATTTCTAAGAGTATTTTTTATTCCAAAATGAATATTTGATTACTTTTTATATTAGTTGCTTATTGATGGGATTCTCAACATTTGTTTATTGGATTCTATAGCAATTGAGCTCTTTTTAAGCTCAAGATATAAATTTGTCTTTGGATTAAATAGCATGATTTCAACATTCATTACCAAAATGGAATTGCTCACAAAATGCAAGGATGGATATGCTCGTTGAGTCCTCCAATTTTTGGAGATATGGTTGCAAAATGGTAATTAACCCCTAAAGGACCGTTGTCGTTGTCGTTGCGTTTTCGAGCAGGTACCTACGGGCTGAAATTTTGTCCTGATTTTTTGAAACTTTTTTTGGAGATAGAAAATTGATAAACTTTGTGGGAATATAATTTTTTCACAATTGGTGCCTCGAAAAAAAAGTCATGACTAAATAAGCTCAAAATAGGGGATGGGGGGCAGCCCAGGCAACAAAAAAAAATGGACAAAAAATTGAATTTTTTCTTAAATATTTTCTTTTCTCATAGATTATATTTTTATCTATCTAGAAAGCTTTGATTCATTTCATTTGGATTTGTTATGAGAAAGTTATGGACATTCTTGTTTTTTGGGCAATTAGAGCATTTTTTTGAAAAAAATAACTTGTAGAATTTATTTCTGAATGCAATTTTTTTAATTTTTTATTATTATGGGCCCCGTCTAAGAAGGGCGACGCTCCCAATGTTGGGAACGCCGCGCCAGACTGGAAGCTTGGGGAGCAGGGAACGCTAGGGACGAAACACGAAACGCAAAACCCTAATTTTTCAGATTGCTGCATTTGAAGGCTGCAGAAGTACTAGTGATGGCATACAGGGGAAGTGCAGAAAAATCTGGATACAAATACTCTACAAGAAAATCTGGAATGATTACAGAATAAGAGATATCATTCTATAGAGAGTTTCAGAACGTGGCAGTCAAGGTTCTTTAAATTCACCTGCATCAAGCACAAGCACAAGTTAGCAACTAAGATGTTTCAGTGCCCTACGACCTCTGATGCCAAACAGTACACTACAATAATCAAGGACTTACAAATATGACCGTGCTCGTATTGTGAAATTTGGGTATGCAAACCAGCTGAACTTTTTGTCCAGAAGATCCTGACAAGAAGAAAGCCAAGGTTATGAAACCTGATCAGCATCAAAATCACATACTCAAAGAAATCCTGGAATTTGTGCCCTTGTTGTACATCCGATTTCCTATTACATACTGAAAAGTGAACTGAACGAAGCGACAGTATTCCAAAACGTTATCATTAATGGTTTTCAGGTGAGTTTCTCAGGAAGATCAAGCTAGGATATAAAGAGGGGCAGCCAACAGAACTTGGATTAATAAGAAAGAGGATACGAGAAAAATTACCGGTTAACAGCCGTGATGCATACTGTGGTTGATTGCTGCAAAAGTACACATGCGGATAAGTGTCCAAGATAAATGGATCTCTATCAATGAAAGGATAACATCCTGCTCATGCATACAACATGCACATCCTAACCAGGGCTTCTTTTTTTGGCGAAATTTCGCCAGATTCCAAGTTCCTCTGACAGATTTCAGCCACTGTGCCTGGCTCCCTCCAAATATTCACCAGCCAACGGAGGGCACAGAGGGACTGCACTGTTCATCTACAGTGCGAAAAAAAAAGCCCTGATCCTAACCTCTAAAGGACCAACAACTCGTTGCTATATAGTCTCCAATTGAACTGATCAGACTATAAAAAAATATGTACTCAAATAGGACCAAATTTTATATCCCGAAAATCAATGAAGAGCATTGCATATAACGGTAAAAAAATGAGTAAAATTTGATAACCAAAAAGTTCCCAACTGACCTACTTCAAACTTCTAAAAAAGCAAGAGATCCAATTTGGGCATCTTGGTCCATAACAGAATTGAATACTGAAAACGGCTCAACCTCCAAAGTAAAAGCACCACAACAATACCTGATTCTGTAGCGACGATTCCTTCAAGACGGTTTGCAATCGTTGTTCATTGTTCATCAAACCTCTCGTTCGACCAGAATCTAATCCACCGGATCCTGGTTCAGACCTATGAGCTCCAGGAACAGGTTCTCCTTCTCTGAGTTTGGGTCACACATCTCGCCATTGCGCTGTTTGGATAAAACATCGCTATTTACCTCAGGTCGGTTTGTCTCCCTGTACATCAGTCAAAAACGTCATTCAATTGCGCAGTGAAAGCTCTAAACTTACATTACCAATGCATCAAACACAGTACGCTGTCAGAAAGCACCGCTGTCCCGCTGACATTCAAAATTTGAACTAAGAGCTTTAAAGCATTATATTCCAAAACATCATGGTGGCAAAGTTTCAAGCCACAAATAAATCTTCTCAATAAACCCTAATTCCTCTAACGAAACACGGGACCCCACACCGAATCTAAAGATGCTTCCCATTGGAACAATTTGCAGAAAAGACCACTCCACAACAATTACAACGATGAACTACTTGCAATGTCAATCTCCACTTCTCATTTACCAAAAATGCAGATCGTATATTTATCTTCCTCACCGAACCCTAAAGCCCGTGACGAAATGCCCGATCCGACACCGCATCTGCAAATGTCTTTCGATGCATGAATTCGAATAAATGATCTCTCCTCCACAAATATTACAAAGATTATCTCCTTGCAAATACCACTCTACATTTCGCATCTCCAAAAACTGCAGGTCCGAGGCAATTGAGATCTAAAAATGAGAAGAGTGTACCTTCACTTGAGCAGCAGCACAGGCGGGCGCCGAAGAGTAAATGTGGCGCGAGGAAAGGCGCGTGAGGCTGCACCACAACCCTCCTCATGGCGTCCCTTTGCAAATGCGGCGAGACACGGAGAGCACAAGGTGTTGTTGCAGCGTGCTTTCACAACACTACTCACGGACGTGCTCTGCGAGAGGAAGAAGACGATGGCACAGACTTTGATCGACAAAAATTTGATGAATGAATGGTGACGAAAAATATGTTTCTCATCCATTAGAACATGAGAGGGGGGGGCGGGGCATAGTTGAATTAGGGCTTCTTTTTTTTTGCCTTTTTGGTGCCAGATTGCACTAGAAAAAAATAATTTGGCTATAGAATGGCAACAAACCGTGAAGTTTTTTCCTGAAAACTTCAAATTAAAAAAATCTTGATAGTTTTTTGATATTATCCAAATCAACAAAAACAATTTTTTGGATTGGTTGAATCAATTACATGTGTTATAAACTCTCACTAGTCTTTGTACAAAAATCTAAATCTAAAAACACATCATTTGGCTTTAATATATAAATTGAATGCATTTCCTATGAAACAAATATTTCAAATGCAAGGGCATTCATCCCTAATTACCCAAGTGACCATTTTCTGGTCACTGTCCTTTTTTTTGAGCTTTCTGTTCTCAAATTTTAGATTTTAAGAAAATAAAGATTATTTCTAGAAAATAGATTGTAATATAAATCCAATGGTGGTAGTTTCATCAAATTTTGAATTAAACTCCGCCTTGTGGAATTTTTCAAAGTCTAGTGGTGTAGTACAGCTCATTATTTTGGGTTTGGTTTGGCCGTTAGCCAACCAATGTGATTCTTGCCCACCTCAAAAAGGGCATATCCACCTCAAAAAGGGCAGGTCAAGGAGTTCAAGGAGAAGACAAGTGTCCCATCCTTTTTTCTCTTATAAACACCACTCCCATTTCAGTGACCACCATGCATTGCAAGCTCTACCATGAATTGAAAAATGCTTGGAATGTTGTGAAATTTTACATATACATTTTCAACTCTCTTATCTTTCATTGAGCATAAAAAAAGCATCATTTCAAAATATTCTCACAAAGATATGCTCCTTCAAAGTGCGTTACCCAGTATTTCCATTGACCTAAATAAAACTTCAAACTTAAATATCTCCTAAACTGTGCAGTCAAATAATCTGAAATTTTTGAGATGCTCACTCTCAATGTGAACTTTAAGATCCTATAGTTACATTCTATCTAATCTCAAGACAAAATGAGCAAACAATTTACTCAAGTCTTTGGCAGTTTGGGTCCATTTTGAAATTACACCCCCCTTGGGTCATTAGGGATTAAGATGTAACAATAATTTATGTTGCAACTTACACTCTCTCTACAATGGCTAATGCAATTCTATGCTCTCAATTCAAAAGAATATTCAAATATCGAGGGAACCAATATCAAGAAATGAAGAATTCTACAACCAAATCTATACTAAAGACAATCAATTTTTCAACCTCTAGCTACCTATAGGAAGATGTAAAGATTCTACCTCATCCCAAAAGATCTAAACATTAAACATTCATTACAAATAGTCTCAAGATAGTTTACATTGTTGCACCTATGTAGCTATTTTTAATATTGTAGAAATAAAAACTATTTAATAAAACAAAATTTAATCTTTGTAATAGGTCTTACTTTCTTCAATATATAATTTTGTAGGTGATTCTCTAGGGCCCACACGTCTTGTTTCACTTTAACACCTAAAGGACCGAGGCCTTTTTTTTGCCAAAAACATTGAAAACTGCCATTTTTGTACCAAAGAGTTGAAAAAAAATTTAATTATTTTTTTTCCACATCTAACCATAGAATCTTACACCTAACTAGTATGAGAGTGTGTGGAAAAAATTTCAGAATTTTTGATCACACCAATTGCAAGATATTTATGTTTAAAGTGGAAAAAACAAGTTTATCAGCACATTGCGGGACTGGAATTTTTGACTTTGAACATTTTTAATTTAAAATTTTTGCACTAAAAATATTGAAATTTAAATGCTTACAGTGGAAAATTGAGTCGAGAGTCTAGTAAAAAATTAAAAATTAAATAAACCTCAATTTTCATTCTTAAAAAAATTGTTAAGTAGAAGTAGGTACGAGATAGAAGGAAAATCTAAAATATTCATATATTTTAGATGGAATGAAAATGCACTAATCCCAATGGTGAGATTGTTCTAGCATATAAACTAAACCATGCAAAAAAAAAAACTTGAAAAATTTGAAAAACTGCATTCAAAAATGAATCCTACGAGTTATTTTTTTCAAGAAGATGTTCTAACTACTCGAAAAACAAGAATGTCCATAACTTCCTCATAAAAAATCCAAATGAAATTAATCAAAGCTCCCCAGATAGACAAAAATATAATCTATGAGAAAAAAAATTAAAAAAAAAAAAAAAAATTGCAAATTTTTTTTGCTGCCCCCGTCCCCTATTTTGAGCTTATTTATTCATAACTTTTTTTCCCGAGCACCGATTGTGAAAAAAATTATATTCCCATGAAGCTAATCAACTTTTCTACCTCCAAAAAAAGTTTCAAAAAATCAGGAGAAAATTTCAGCCCGTAGGTACCTGCCCGAAAACACATTTGTCCCCCGTAGGGACAATGGTCCTTTAGGGGTTAAACGTAGATATCTTGCAATCTATGCAGTCAAAAAATTTGAAATTTTTTCCACACACTTTCATACTAGTTAGGTGTAAGATCCTATAGTTAGATGTACAAAAAAAACATTTTTCATTTTTTTTTACTCTTTGCTATAGATATGGCAGTTTTGAGTGTTTTTTGGAAGAAAAAAGGCCTCGGTCCTTTAGGGGTTAAATATATGCTAATGATTCATCACTAGTTTCAATCATGATCCAAAATTTTTTGGGACGGATCACATTAAATGGATCATTCAAGAGGTTCTTTATGGGGCTATTATCAATTAGAAGTGTGTTCAAATATATTGCCTTGCTTCCTAACTTCTCTTCCATTAGAAGGGATTTGAGGGCATGGAAGGCCATTTCAAATATAGTGGGAGGCATCCCCCCGAAGGCCTCCCACTATACGTTAAGCACAAGGTCCTGTATTCGCTTATTGTACGGAATTCTAATATATCGTGCTCTGGCATCATAACAAGGACATAGTGCTCTGTAATATGTAGTAGTTTGTAAAGAGAGCCGACTGGAAAGTGCTTAACGGCTATGAACCAACCAATACCATCAAAATACTTGAATAATAATAAAATTCAAGAAAAAAATTTAATTTTAATTTTAAAAATTTAAAATTATTTTAAAATAATATTTAAAAAATTAATTAAAAGATGAATTAAATAACATTATCTAATGTGGCAGTCTCTTGGCCACGTCAAATTGTTGATGTGGCGAAGTTCCCTTGTTCTCCATTGTCCGGGAACTCACGGTCTTGTTGAGGCTTCAAATATCATTTAATGCTTGAAGACATTATCCAAGGTTTTGAAATGAATTCCCTTCTTTTTTAATACCAAAAGCTTTATAATTTGACACATCGCAATTTTTCCTACTAAACAACTTACTCACATCCGCTTAGCATTAGAAGGTCACATACCTTCTTCATAGCATCTATGATCTTTAGTGCATCTTTCCGCCAAACACTTGTCTACAACGCCACTTCAAAATTATTCAACCAAAACATGAGAAATTCTCTAAGTTTTGGCCACATGTAGTGTAATTGGTTCTTCATCTCAGTTCAAATGTGTTCCTTAATTGATGTGTTTCAACAAGGTTCCATTCAAATCACTACAAGAGAAAGGGGTGTTTTAAGTAGTGTCCTAGACATCACGTCTTTTAAGTAACGTCTTTTAAGTAAAATTTTAAGTAAAATTTTACTAAAAAGACAATCTTTTTAGTAAAATTTTACTTAAAAACTTACTTAAAAGACGTTACTTAAAAGACGTGATGTCTAGGACACTACTTAAAACACCCCTTTCTCGAGCCCTTTCTCTTGTAGTGAATCAAAAACAAAGAAATATTTGTCTACCTTGTCTTTGATTGTTGTTTTTGCAACTTCTAAGTTTGCCATTGGGGACTTCAACTATGAAAAAAGATGTGTGTATCCTCTTGCATGCCTACTTGTGTATTTTCATGGTCGCACAAACTTGTAAATTACTTGTTAAGACTTTGGACGTGTGTAAGAGTTGCAAAGGTTTGGTCCATTGTTGTGCAAGACATGCTACTTCAATGTAAAAATTTGGCTCTATTATTTCCATTGGGCTTGATCCTATATTTGATCAATAATCACTTAATTCTAGAATTTGCTCTATCAATCTAAGCCTCTTTAATGTATAAAAATAATGAAATATTCAATAGCAAGAGACAAGGCATATTTTTTTTTGTCTTGAAGTTCTTTTATACAAATCCCTTCGTACCAAGCCATCAAGCCTAGTTGCCTTTTACTTTCCAATAATGTAAAAGTAAATTAGCTTTCTTTGTTTTGAAAACCTCCAGAGCAATTTCTTTTTCCAAGATTTTCTAGAATGTGGAATGCTTCAAATCATTCTAATTCACTTCATTCAATTGTTTTTGTTGAGATCAAAATTACAAAGAATTTAATTTTTGCGGGTAGTTTGCAAGAATTTTTTTTTCAAAACAAAATAAGATTTAGCCCCTAAAGGACTGTTGGCCATTCAAGGGACAAATGGGAATTCGGGTCTAGTACCTACGGGCTGATTTTTTGTCGTGATTTTTTGAAAAAAATTTTGAAGATAGAAAACTGATTAGCTTTGTGGGAATATAATTTTTTTCTCAATCAGTGACCGGGAACAAAAGTTATGACCAAATAAGCTAAAAATAGGAGATTGGGGGCAGCAAAAAAAAAATTGCAAAAATTTGGGTTTTTTTTTTGAATTTTTACTTCTCATAAATTATATTTTTGTCTATCCAAAAAGCTTTGATTCATTTCATTTGGATTTATTATGAGAAAGTTATGGACAGTCTTGTTTTTTGGGCAATTAGATCATCTTCTTGAAAAACAACAACTTGTAGGATTCAATTCTGAATGCAATTTTTGCAATTTAAAAAATAAATAAAAATTTACATGGTTTATTTTACTTGCTAAAACAATCTCACTATTGGGATTAGTGCATTTTAATTCCATCTAAAAGATATTAATATTTTAGATTTTCCTTCTCATACCTACTTCTACTTAACAATTTTTGTAAGAATGAAATTTTTTTTTTTTTTAATTTTTTTTTTCTAGACTCTCAATTCAATTCTCCTTTATAAAGATTTGAAGCTCAAAACTCTGTAGTGCAAAAACTTTTAGTTAAAAATATTCAAAGTCAAAAAATCTAGTCCCACAATCGGGCCCACAATATGCTGAAAAAATTGTTTTTTTTACTTTAAACACTGATATCTTGCAATCTATGCGGTCAAAGATTCTAAATTTTTTTTCCATTCTCATACTAGTTAGGTGTAAGATCATATGGTTAGATCTGTAAAAAAAATATTTTTCAACTTTCTTTAATCTTTGCCATAGAAATGGCAGTTTTGAGTGCTTTTTGGCAAAAAAAAAAAAGGCCTTGGGTCTTTAGGGATTAAGCTAACTCTTGAACTGAATTTTCAATTTTTTTGAAAAATAAAAAATAGTGCAGGTGCAAATTGATTATTACAACATTGTTACCATTGAATTTGACACTTTCTAGTTTTATACCTATATAAATAGAGTTTTCTTATTCTAGTGTACCTCCTTTGGTCTATTATTTTTTTTAAGAATGAACATGATTGTAAAGTTTTGGGTTGACAGTTTAGTACATTTGCAAAACTCATTTCTTCAAAAAATATTCTTTATTACAATAATCAACAAGCTATATATAGGACATATTCATTTTTATAGTTTGAAGGATGGAAACTCTTCATTGGGAAGAGTTTTAAAAAACTTCAGTTGTTTTTTCATGTTGACTGCTATGATCTTGCAATCTCTATAGATGGTCAATTTCATTAAAATGGCGGTATTCCATTATAATGGCACAACATTCTATTAAAATGGCACTGAATTTGTCAAAGATAACACTGCATTCCATTAAAATGGCATAGAATGTGTTACAAATGGCAAAATAATACCGCCATTTTAACAAAATTGACCATATAGTCAAAAAGGAAATTTAACTTACTCTTTCATATTGAATGCTAAGATCTTTCATTTTTTTTTTTTCATTTTTGTGTAGACACTAGAATGAGGCAATATTGGGCACTTTCTTATGAAACATAGTCATAGTCCTTATGGAAAACCTATATGAATGATATGAGTATTCTCTAGCCTACCAACATTTATATTACAAACTATTCAATACAAATTCCTACAATATTAAAATAATATAGGTGGATGCTATGATACATACAATCTTAATTTTGATATATAGTAAGATAAAACTTACATTTGTGGAGGCATTTTCAACTAAAAATATAAAAAAATTTGATTCAAAAATCATATAAAAATTCCTGGAAGTCCTCATAATTTTTTCTAAATTTCTAAAGAAAGTCTATTGCTCAAATGTTTCAATATAACACTGGAGCCTAAAATTAATGAGAAAATCTAAAATTAGTCAAATATCCCTTCTAGGACAAAAATTGTGCACTTAGTAAGCATACATTTGAAATTATAAAAAAACAATTTATTATTAGAACTAAAAATTCTAATTTTTTACCTGTTCTTAACTCTATCTAAATAATGCACCTCCATTACAAGGTAGTAGCCAAAAAATATCTAATTTTAGTATGAATAATTAGATGCATTCTTTGTTTTTATACTTTTCATACAAATCATTCATTGGAGACTTTTAGTCCATGACATCTTTATTAGGTTTACCTTGCAAGGATGCTAAGGCCAATAACTGTCTAATGGATGACTTTTAAGGTTACTATGAAAATGAAGAATGCACCTATTGGTCCAAAAAGCAAAAAAATTGGTTTGGAACCTTGGTGATCGGTCTTACTAGAATTGCATTCCTAAGAGAGCACGCCTTCTGCACTATAATTACAGGCCATTTGGAATTTGAATTAATGTACCTACATCCATTCCAATTGCACCACCACATGACAATCCATAATAAACTAGAACAAATTAAATCAAGCATAATAAAGCCTTTCTACTTATAAAAATTCAAGGGAAAAATGAGCTCCTTGCATTTAGAGTACACAACTTGACATGTGGAAGTGGTCCAAAGAATGATAGATTCCCCAAATATGAAGGGAATGTGAAATTAAAAAGAGTGTCATTCAATCAAGAAGACTCTAAACAATGCATTAAATATATTAAATACTAGCTTTTGCTTGGTGCGACATTAGAACTTCTGATTACTATCATTGGAAGTGCATCAAAAACCTCTTTAAATAAACACAATGAAATTTGGATTTGAAAATTAAACAACCAAAATAAAGCCCATAAAAAGCAAGAGATTGCCCAAATGATAACCAATTACATTCAATAGACTTGCACCATGGAGAGAGTGCCAACATGCTTTCAATATGTATTCTAGTCAGTATCTAAGTCACCTACTTTGAACAAATTCAACTTCTAAGTGCCCCGCTTTCCAATATTAGTAGGAAGTGAGCTCATATCTTGCTTTCCGCCTTCCAATTCTTCAAAAAAAATATGGAGGCAAGGTCCTTGAATGCACTAGCACCCGTTCCCTGAATTGCACTTGCCCATCCATTCTTGTAAAGGGCACTGGATGCAACAAAGATAACTTGGTGAGCATTTGAATATCTTTTTCATGAAATTCCAGGACATGTCATCATATCAAATTGAAATCTTGGTTTTTCGTCACTTGCTTTGACTAGATCCAACTCCCAAGTGCCTCGCTTTCCAATTTTAATGGGAGGTGAGCCCAAATCTCGCTCCTCCCATTCATCCTCCTTCCAACCCTCTCCAAAAGGGCTGCCTAAACGCATTAGCACCTTTCTTCGAACAAGGTCCAACTTGAACTTCCGACGCTCATACATTCCTGAAAAGGGAATTGGCTGTAGTAAAGGCAACTTGGAGAGCATTTGAATATCTTTCGCATCAAGCTCCAATGCAGAACATCCCTCAAGATCAAGTTCTTCGAGTTTCTTTGACTTACTCAAGTCGGGCAATCGCAACAAATGTTTGCAATGCCTAAGATTAAGGTGTCGCAATGCAGACAAATCTCCCAACTCTGCCAAAGATGTCAATCCATCGCTTCCAGCCAAACTAAGAACTTCCAATTGGTTGCATCCATTCAGATTGAGCACCTCAAACTTTGGACAACTCTCTATACTTAATCTCTTCATACCAATACAGTGATTTATTCCTGGAATATCAACTAAATCGTTGCAAAGTAAAACATCAAGAGACTGTAGGTTGGATGGCCGACAAGCATCAAGTCCTGATAAGGTTTGCAAGTTCCGAATTCCCAAAAGGGACACCCTTTTCAAGGATGAACATTTGCTCAAATCCAAAAAATGAGCTACAACCCATCGGAGCTCTAGATTAAATAAATGGTGGCATTGTGCAAGTAGGTCTGACCCCAATATCACGTGCTTTCCCCAAATCCTCAATCGTCTTAGGGACAAAGGAAGTTGGTCTACAATATGAGCACCTTTACTATGACTAGAATAAGGTGGAAAAGATGCTGATGTGGACGGAATTGTTGTCCATGTTGCATAACCACAAAACTTTGTTTTTTTCAAGCATTGACATATACGAAAATATCTTATATCAACTAGTTCCAAAATCTTTAAGCGCCCCAAGCCTTCTAAATTTAAAACTCCTTCTCTCCAATTCAACCCGCAAAGCTGCAGTACCTCAAGATTTGGAAAATAATCCCATTTCATGCCCTCCAAACTTTCAATACCACCAATAATTTGTCCATGATTCCTTGGGGTACCACAATGATATTTAAAAGTAAGCCGTATCATTTTGTGCCAATAGCCACCCCTTGGTGTACTTTCAAGCTCAGTGAAGTCATCATTGTCTACATACAACCACTTCCTTTCTTCCAATTCCAGCAACTCATTAAGAGATCCTTTCACTTCTAATTGGGCAAATTCACGGTATAAATTGTGCATGTTAATTCTTTTGGATTTGAAATCCACATCCACCAACAAACCTTTTCGCTTCAAACGATCAACCTACCAACACACCAACACCACAAAACAACTTTGAAAGACATATATATCTCGTCACTCCATGCATCCATCTAACCCACCATTTTGAATGGAAGTAAACTTGATAAGAAAACTAATATAAATCAAAGGTGAATAAACACTCTCTAACAATCTTCATGTTACTACATCCTTGGAAGAATGTCAAAAACATTAGTAATAAACAACAAAAACTTCACATATGGAACTTGCAAAAGATGAAAGGAATATGTTTACCCTATGCATTATTTCTTTTGCATCTTGCTTGTACATATCAAACACCCATTCAATATTTTGACTTGTAATAAAAGGGTCCCAAGATGAAAAGAATCCCACGTCCATAAAAAAAGCTTGATCCCTTGGCAATAGCAAGTCAAAACCACTCCTCATAATATCAAATACAGGATTTCCTCCTGATAAATAATTGAAAGTCCTCACTTGAGGCAAATTCCTCACCCATATAGAAGGATTTTCTCCATGACAACTTAAGAGCAATCCCAAAGCCTCCAAGGCCAAGGGATGATAGTGGTAGTCTTGTCCATTTCCCTTGAAGAAATAACACCTCTTAACACAAGTCATTATATGATGTTTTTCCTCATCTTCAAAAAACTCTTTGCCACCAACTACACTGTGCAAAAACAACCTCACAGCATCTGCCTCTTCAAGATCTGGCATTTCAAGATAGGCATCTCCATCTAGACCCAAAAGCTCAAGAACACTTTGAGAACGAGCCGTCACAATCACCAAACTGTTGGAGTGATAAGGAAGTTCCAATAATGTCTTTGCCAGTTGGATTGATTTGTAGTTGTCCAAAATATTATCAATTGCTAGAAAGGTTTTTTTCTTGAAAAGATTCTTATGCAAAATATACTTGCACTGTAAACAAATTCACCACATAATCGATGAGATTCAAAAATTGAACTCCCAATGATTGCAAAGGCATGTATCCTAAGTTGAAAAATAAAAAGGTATCTTTGCACTCTCTCAAACAATTGTGCATGAAACATTACATTCAATAACACGTGACAAACACTCAAAAGTTGAGTTCATCAGGAAGAAATAAGTATTACATATACCAACTTATAGCTACCAACATTTGATGACAAGGAATTACACTCTATCAAGTCTTCAAAATTTGCTCTCCTAATTTACTAGCTTCTATAACTTCCATCACATGCATACAATCATTAAGGTTGAAACCAAAAAACGAACCTGCCCTTCATCCAATTGTTGAATGACATCCATGCTTTTCTTTGTCAAGTCTCGCAAAACCTTTTGAAAAAACTCTTTAGAAACACTCGAAGGAACCATTGGAAATTCAATATGGCAAACCCTCCCTTCATACTCTTTTGAAAGTTCATTGCACAAGGTCTTACACGTCATGGTCTTGCCAATACCACCAACTCCATATATACCAACCACTTTGACTTGGTATCGTCTCGAAACCCCAATTCCTTTAATCTTCTCACCAATGACCTATTCAATCCACCCAAACAATTGTTTCATCAATTATAAACTCCTTTGCATCCAACACTCCATGTAGACATAATCTCATAGAATAAAGCCGAGCTAAATTGAAGTAGGGTGAATGCAAGAACACCTGCCGATTTTGTTGCGTTTTAGTAGTACTCATCATTTTTTTCTGTAGTACTTTAAAATTAGAAAAATATTTTTTTTAAATAAAAAAATATGGCTAATGTATATAACTTTAAGATGAAGGTAACCAGAGAATTTCAATAAAAAATTCTCTAATTAGGAGAACTAGAAAAGTGCCAAATCTCAAGAAAATGGATACTTTGATGTTTTAATTAGTTAAAAATAGAAAAAAAGTAAATACATAAAATGAAAATTGGCCATTTGTAAGAACTCTATGGAGATGGTCATTCACCCCAAAAAACTCCAAAATAATATTTTATATGTTACAAAATGCAAGCAAAAAGAAGCGCACTTTGTGGAATTCCACACCACATACAATTAATTATTTTTAGAATTCCTTTAGACAATAGCTACAAGTCTATTAGAAGACCAACCCCTGCAAATTTCAGCTCAAAATTTGTTTTTTTGGATACTAAATAGTACTAAAACCGGGGGCTATTTTTGGATAATAAAATATTTTTGAAAATTAAAAAAAATTAGACAAAATGTATAATAGCCATGGTTACCTTACTTGTAAATCTTGAGTCATTTGGAGCCAAAACGCAAAAGTTATGGCCAAAAAACTAATCAAAACGCAAGGTCTGACGCAAAATAGTATAGGTGTTTCTTGCATTCACCCAGTAAGAAAAAACAATTCTAAACGACAAATTCATTACCTCCAAAATTTTGGATTTTCCTTGCACATGCGAATCGTCCCACCTTATGTCCGGAGCAATTAAATTGCAAACTTCTGAAACAATCTTCTCTTCATAAGCCACAATCTCCTTCAAATTCCTATCATACGGGAGGCCATTGAAAGACTTCAAGACGTCCAATGCATACTTCCAATCCTCCACTATAATTCGCTTTTTTGGATCAGTCTTTGCCAAAGTCTCCCAACTCTGTAACCATTTCTTTTGCATTGTTGCATCCTCCAAATCATGTGTTGAAAGTCCATAAAATAGGGGTAATATCTTTGGCCCATTGGTGGAATCCTTTGACTCATAGTGTAATTTATGAGCTTTAACAAAGGTACTTAATTCAATCATGGGCCACTTGGACATGAAATACTCATCTGATACGACCACAATCAACAATTCACATTGTTCGGCAGCTTGAACAATCAATTCCGGAAATTGTTCACCCTTTGGTAAGCTCTCAGGGCGTCTGTCAAAGAAAGGATAGTGAAACCGATCTTCCAAGGCTTTACACAAGTGTTCCACAAACTCTTTTTGTGCTCCATTATGACTCAAGAAAATCTTGTGCTTGGATTCCAAGATAGGATCTTTCCTCATGTCTTCATTTGACCTGGGCAATCGTAAGATCACTCAATACCAAATTAATTCATATAATTATGACAAATTAAAAGAATGCTTATGAAACAAAATGCACTTAAACTACTTATTCACTATAGTCATCATCTCTTGCTTCATTGCACACTTAAAACCCCACTCATCATCACATGTTTGTTAAAAAATTCAACTTCATAGATAAACAATTATTCTTCAAATCCTACTTCTTCCACTATAGTGCTTCAATTGTACACCTTGATATGTTCACATTACACCAACAAATCACTCTCAATATCACAAACTCTCAAATAGTGACTACTTTTCATCATCATCCATTGCTAGCAAATTGCCGTCATCATCCATTGAAGGATGTATTCAACAAAGGTACAACAATTTGAATCATGCAAGGACAAGTCACCTACATGGGCATGGGCCACGCAAGTTTGTTCCTCTTGTCTTCCATACAAACTCCGTTAAAACAACCTGAGAAATCCACATGAAAATGAAGGCAAAACTTGATTAAATAAAAGTCTCCATGGTCATTCTAAGACTTGCCAATTGGAACAAATTTTGCAAAGGTCCCTTTGAATACCACAACCTTGAAAAGTAACAAGTGACCACATCCATCAGAGCAGGCTTCTGGTTGAATGGATGAAACAAACAATTGCATTGATAAGGCCTCCTCAAGAGCATCCTTTGTGGTGAGAGAAGATATCAATTATACACACTTTCTCTAATCCTAAATCCCTACTATCACCAACAATCAATGAAAAACATTCAACCATCTCAATTACAAAGTGAGTTTAGAGAAAAACATTTACCATCTGAAAATGGAGATGAGCATCCCATCGTACTCACACCTAAAACACTCACTACATTGCTATGGGTAGAAATGTAGGCCCTATAATAGAAGAGAGAGAGAGAGGATTGTTAGTACAATGCTAGTATACATTGTTGAAATGGCCATAAGTATCTAAGAAGGAAATTAAAGAAAAGAAAAGATACCACATCAAATATTAACCTGTAAAGGACATTGCATGCCTCATGGGCATTTTGAAAGTCAAGACCTGAATTTTCACATAGTTTTTTATTTTAAATGTTTTTAAGCTTAACTAAAAACTTGTAGCTCCAATAATCTACTTTTTACTCTATTTGAATTTTTTTTTTGAATTTTTAAAAATTATAATTTTTGTGATACTTTAAAGATATTTAGCATCTTTGAAAAGCTCAAAATACACCACTTTTGAACTTTTTCTCTTGGTGAGCTTAAGGAGTGAAGGAGTACAACAATTATACCATAATGTTTGTCACTATTATTTCCATTTAAAAAAAATAATTCTATACTATGCATTGTTAACCCCTAAAGGAAAAAGCTGCGTTTTTTGGCAACAAAGCGATTTTGGGCAGCTCACTACAAATGGAGTTTTTATTTTTTTCCTTTGAAAATTTTACACAACATGTGCCCGAGGAGTAGCTTTAAGGTCCAACAATTTTCATAACTTTTGACTACATAGATAAAAAGTTATTGCATGATATGTGATTTTCTTTGAACTTTGGGCAGCCCGGGCAGCTCTGAAAATTTCTTTAAAAATGACTTTTAAAAAAAATAAAAATTTGAAATTGGTTCTTTAGATTTATATAAGCGTGGGATGCTTTGAATCACTCAATTCCGATCAATGAGTCAAAAGTTATGGGGAGTTTAAGTTTGCGGGTAGGCATGGAGTCTTTAAAAACCATAACTACCCGCAAACTTAAACTCTTCATAACTTTTGACTCATTGATCGGAATTGAATGATTCAAAGCATCCCACGCTTATATAAATCTAAAGAACCAATTTCAATTTTTTTTAAATTTTAAAAGTCATTTTTAAAGAAATTTTCAGAGCTGCCCGGGCTGCCCAAAGAAAATCACATATCATGCAATAACTTTTTATATATGTAGTCAAAAGTTATGAAAGTTGTTGGATCTGAAAGCTACTCCTCGGGCACATGTTATGTAAAATTTTCAAAGAAAAAAAATAAAAACTCCATTCGTAGTGAGCTGCCCAAAATCGCTATGTTGCCAAAAAACGCAGCTTGATATTTAATGGTTAATCATTTTTGTGTTTACTATGATTTTTACAAAGATTTTTTTAAAAAATCATGTAAATTTTAATTTAGTATTTTTTATTATGAAAAAATGAGATTAAACTTTAGGCATATACTTTCACATGTGAGAAATTTCAAATTCTTGAAATGTGTGTTCTAATGTAGAAATCTAATGAAGTTTGACCAAGGGTTAAATTATAACATCACATTATTTAGAAGAAAAATGGGACCTCAATATGGCCGCTAGATTTGTACCAATAAAGAAAATAATTACTGAATTAAATAAATAAATCTACTTAATTTAATTTATTCAAAACCACACTTTAGCTTGACGACTGTTGTCCACATCAGATTGCAATTTTTTTTAATTTTTTTTTAAAATTGCAAATTTAAAAAAAAAAATTTGGCCAGCACTGCTGAATTTAGCTGCTGAAAGGCAGGCAGCCTAAATGAGGCCCCACTTTTTTCGTAATGTAAATGGACCAGAATGAGAGCAAATTCATAACTAGACCCATGGGTGAGTTTCAAAAGGAGTTTACCATCCAAAAATGGAGAGCAGCACCCCAATCAGACCTAACACAATCAGATTCACACCTAACGCCTTCATATTGTGATCGGTAGCAATATGGTTCCTGTCATGAAAGTAAGAGAAGTCAGAGAACACACATGAGAGTGCAAAAATATGGAGCACACATACAGAACTTTGCAAAAATGGAACCATCATATTAATCAATCAAATCCTCTGCCACGTCAGAGCACACCCCAGCAAACATAAAACCGACATAAAAGCACCCCACCATCAGCCGTCCTTTGGAGACAACAATGACGGATACATGTGCCAGGGTGTTCTCAACTAGAGAAAACTAGGAGCTCTTCTACCCAAGCGTTAGTCCTACAATTAAAGCTTGATTATATATGAGGAATGCAGCAAATGAGGTATACGTCTACAGGAATGATGGGAAAGGGACGGCTACCTTGGAATTTATTCCGAACGTACGGCTCCTTCGATCGAGCAACTTCAAAGGTGTAGCTTTCTTAAGTCCTGGTCACAATTGGAGCGATCAAGCACATCTGATCCAATACTGTACGTCTCGTCAAAACTCAGCCTAACAGAACGATGCTTCGTTCTGAGCAAGGTGAAACATGTCAACGAAACGAGCTTGGGAGGGACATCAGATCGACCCACCGCCAGAGTTTCTTCACCGAAGCTGAACAACACTTCGCAAACTGCCCTTCTGCATGTGCCTTGGCTGTCCCTGATGGCTTGTCTGCAAAAGAGTCGGGCAATGAATCACTGAGCTCTCGCACTTCACCCATTTCCCGTAAGCCAAAATCATGGCTTAATCAGTCCCATCTCTTTCTGCTCTGAGATATCCACCACTACTACCATCACTGACGCTTACGAGCATCACCCTGGTGAGAATTGAAGGCAAGGCTCAAGGATCAACTGCTCAAGGCTCCGGAGGGATGGCTCTTACGGATTGCAATGACAAGGCGCAGGCGATGGTGGAAAGCAGGGTTTGAAGTTTGAAGGCTCCAGGGTCATGCGCACAGGCGGCTGAAGGACACGTGGCGAGACGCGATTGGTGGACGTGCGTACGTACGGAAGACTTATATCTGTGTCGGAATTGGAGAACAGTTTTTCAAGTTTTTTAGAATAGGCACCGAGTTTCATGCTGTTACAGTTTCTACGCAGGACCATGATTCCAGAGATGGGAATCAAGTAGCGTCAAACTTTAACCTTATTGACACAACTGCGATTTCATCGGAGGCAACTGTTCTTTGGAGCTGATGCATGCATTCCCTGGCAACCAAGCAGTGTGCTCAGGATTTGCAAATCAAACGAACATATACGCAGTGCGCAGGAGAACTCGAGCACATATTTAAATCGGCAACACAGCCGCGCAAGAGACTGGTCCATTCAAACTTGAACCTTACGACATGCTCTCACATGTTCTTAACTTGACCGTAACTATTTGTGGCTTTAATACAGGCCAGGTGAAATGTAACTGGACACTCAACCAAGAGTAATTATCAGCAACAAAACATGCAGCAAGCCCCAACATACTAGCAAAAGAATAGACTGAGTTTATCACCTAGTTGCAAGACCCCTCTTCGCCACAGCCATGGACCACCAGCACTCTCTGCAAACCTTAACACAGAATGACAAACGACGTACTGCGGATCGGAAATTCGTTGGAACAGACACCATCGCAACTGTCAATGAAGCAATCGCTCCAACGCAATTTGTACTTGTAATTACCAAAAAGGGCAGCTTGTATCCAACGTTGTGAACAGAGAACAAAGGAATTCCTACTCTCCGCCCTCGGGATGGCGGTCTGCGGGTGCGCCAGGGCTTCGTCTGCTCAGATAATAGCCATTTGACCCACAAATAAAATTTCTTACTTACATTTGCACCAATAATTTCCCACCAACCTAAGCTGCGAAAGCCCTTCGAGGCAAGTGGAAATTGTCTGTGGAACACGACCTCCATAAAACGAACTAAGGACCGATCACCGGACCCCTCGCGCGAGGGATGTCTTGAGGTATTTTCAAGGATCGACAGTGTGCGAATTGTTGAGGTCTCGCTGCGTAATTTTCAACAAGTGCGGGCGACAGAAGAAAGCTAGCTCCACAGTCAAGGCTTACTGTCAGGCGAGAGGAGGATACGGACTTCATGCGCAAACCAAACACAGCATTGCACTCATGAGATGAAAACAGCCGCATCAGAATTCTAGATCGACGAGAAAGGGCATCTGAACCTGTTGCAGAAGCTCCAAAGGATGATACCGACAGCTTTGCTCCCAAGGAAGTTCGTCTCCGCGCGCTCTCGCTCCTGATCTGCGCTGACGAGCATCACCGTGGTGAGAATTGGAGGCAAGGCTCAAGGCTCAAATGATCAAGGCTGAAGGCTCAAATGCTCAACGCTCAAAATATATGCTCAAGGCTCCGGAGGGATGGCTCTTGCTGTTTGCTATAACAAGGCGCGGGATTCGAAGTTCGAAGATTCCAGGACCATGCGCACTTCAGTCGGTTTAAGGCCACGTACGGGACGCGATTGACCGGAGCAGGTGGAGCATGAACAGTTTTTTGTGTGTGTGGTGGATTTTCACAGGTTTGAGGCTGTCAAACTCCTCCAGAATTGCGCCAGTGCTGCGAAGGCTTACAAGTGGCAGTTGACTGCATGAAAGTCTATGCTGGGTCTCCATTTAAGGTAGTCTGCTCTAAAAGCAGCCATTTAAGGGTTGGTCTGCCTTTTCCATAGGTTTCCGTGGACAGAAATATTTTTAGCTCATTTTGCAGAGAAAGGAAATTAGATGTGGAACTTAACACAAGTGGTCTCGTATTTTTTCAAGCATTTTTTGAATTACTTATGAATTTTCAAACATTTGGAGCTTAAGTACCTCTTTGTGACTATAGGTCTCTCAAAATGTGCTCATTTGCAACTTGTAAAGAGATGTGAGAAAATCAAATGTTTACAATGATGGCTCTTGCAATAAAAAACAATTTTTCCTCGATGCACTCAATGGCTACAATGGTCCGTTTAACCCCTAAAGGACCGTTGTCCCTTCGGGGGACAAATGCGTTTTCGGGCAGGTACCTATGGGCTGAAATTTTGTCATGATTTTTTGAAACTTTTTTTGGAGATAGAAAAATTGATAAGCTTTGTGGGAATATAATTTTTTTCACAATCGGTGCCCGGTAAAAAAAGTTATGACCATATAAGCTCAAAACAGGGGACGGCGGGCAATCCGGGCAGCAAAAAAAAAATGGACAAAAATTTGAATTTTTTTTTTTAATATTTTTTTTCTCATAGATTATATTTTTGCCTATCTGGAAAGCTTTGATTCATTTCATTTGGATATGTTATGAGAAAGTTATGGACATTCTTGTTTTTCGGGTAGTTAGAGCATCTTCTTGAAAAAAATAACTTGTAGGATGCATTTCGGAATGAAATTTTTCAAATTTTTCAATTTTTTTTTTTGGCATGGTCTGATTTACTTGTTAGAACAATCTCACCATTGGGATTAGTGTATTTTAATTCCATCTAAAATATATGAATATTTTAGATTTTCCTTCTATCTCGTACCTACTTCTACTTAACAATTTTTTTAAGAATGATAATTAAGTTTTTTTGAATTTCTTTTTTTTTCCTAGACTCTCAACTCAATTCTCCACTATAAAGATTTAAAGCTCAAAACTCTATAGTGCAAAAATTTGAAGTTAAAAATGTTTAAAGTCAAAAAATCTGGTCCCGCAATGTGCTGAAAAACTTGTTTTTTCCACTTTAAATGCAGATATCTTGCAATCTGTGCGGTCAAAAATTCTGAAATTTTTTCCACACACTCTCATACTAGTTAGGTGTAAGATCCTACGGTTAGATGTGGAAAAAGAACAATTTTCAATTTTTTTAACTCTTTGCTATAGATATGGCAGTTTTGAGTGATTTTTGGCAGAAAAAAGGCCTTGGTCCTTTAGGGGTTAAGGATCACTGCCTCATATTCATTCTACAACTATTTATAGGAATAATTTGAAAAAAACGGGCATTTACAAAACAAACTCCTTATGCCCTTCCATGCCTAACCGACCAAGTATAGTTGGACCTAAATTTCAAGCTCATTTTGGAGTGGGCAATTAAATTCCTTTGACCATTTTGAAATTTTTTATAGGTAGTTATGAAGGTTAACTATTGAAAACTTTTATTTTTCACTGAAAAAAATAAATATTTGATTATTGAGAGGTCCTCAAAGTCATATATGTCTCATTGTGGAAGAGTATAGCGTACAAATTTTACTTTGATTTTTCGGCTTTAAGCAACTTTAGCTTACCAATTTCACTTGAATTGAGATCTAAAAAATTGTACTTATCCATTTGTTTCAAAAATGGTCCCAATAGAAAGATTAAAGTGTTTTCATGATTTTCACCGTTGAAAACTTAAACATGCAAGTGTTGACTCGGAGTTACTTGCGATTTCTATTTATAAAAATAAATTGCAATAATTTCAACAATTGCAAGGTGGATTGAATATTTAATGGGTTTGATAGCTCTTCATTTGAACTTAAGCTTTTTGGAAGTGCATTTTAGTGTGCTAACACAATTTTTAGTTGTTCATGTCACCTCTAATCCCAAAAAATTCTTGTATGCAAATTTCTCAAACATTGTGGAGAGGGGGCAACATACCAAAAATAAAAAATATACATTTTTCTTGTTTAATATCACAATTCCTATACAATTTTATACTTGAAATTGGTGAGCATACTAATAATCAAGCTCTTTAACCCCAAAGTGATATCAAGGACAAAAAGGTTCTTGACATTTTTCAGTCCCGATTTTAGGTCAATTCCTGAACTTGGATGGAAGAAAAAAATTGTAGGATTGTTGAACACCTACCCAACAACATCAATTTCAACTAATTTGATAGAGCTCTCTTCGCTTTCTATTGTGCTCTAAAGTTTCAGGATAGCCATGAGTCCCGGAGTGCTGCACAAAAACGATGGGGCAAGGTTGACATCATCAGGCGCAATGGCTAGTGCCATGTGCCAAGTGCTTGGAGGAATACCGTTGGAATGGGTGGGTTAGGGTACATGACCTGACATACGGGAGGATTTTGAACACAAATTCTAAACTGCGCCGGGTTTTTAGAATGAGACGTTGCTGTGTGAGGCAAACTATTCCTTGGATCCTCGCGTCCGAGCTAAGTGGTGCACGACGTCTTCCGTAAGCAGTTGCAATCGCAAGCTTCGTAGCACAAAGGGGAGATTATTGCAAATTCAGTAAGCTGTTCATGCGATAGTGTGCAAGGACGGAATTGAGCCGTAAAGAGTCCACATTTCGCCTCCATGGGTCCATTCGACCTTCTTCTTGAACTTATGATGAGCGTTCTTATTTGTGCAACACAATTTTACTTGACACATGCAAAGAGTACAAGGAGTGGAGAAGATTTTTGCAATGAGCAAAAGAGCAAGAGGGTGTAGAAAGGATTGTGACAACATCAACCAACAGAAATTGGAGTGCGTAGAGGCGAGCGGGATAGACTCCGTAGAAGTTGCTTCGTCTTCCCACTAGAAAAAAACTACGTTGTACTTGTCAAAAACTGCGTTGTACTCAACAAAAAGTGTGGGGTGGATTTTGTTGAATTCTCCCTTCATAATGTAGAATTTTGCATTCTAATACAAAATTCTGCGTTTCACTTATCAAATTTTGTGTTGAAACGGTGGAACGCAGAATTTTGTGTTATGAAGGGAGAACTCAACAAATTCCACCTGTGGGCGCTAGATTACCCACCATTAGTAATAAAGCGAACACCGACCAGGTTCTATGCCTTTATCCACTTTTTTAATATATGGGGGTGTTGTGAGCGCGGTCTACTGTGCCTTCCAAGCAATGGATCTTTTTTGCTAACGTTTCTTAAGTGTCGTGGATGGCAGCAAATAATTAGAATGCATGTAGTAACTCACAAGTTAACTGCAATGCTCAGAGTGATGGTGAAATTCTAACTCCCTAACTATCTATCCTATGTCGAGGGTAGACTGGGTAGTTGGCGTCATTTCTAACGTCCCTAACTACGTGGAAAGGGGAACCCCTATGTTCCTTTTATGAACCTCTAAGACTATCTTGGGTTTTTTAAACTCCACCTAGAAGTTCATCTTTTTAAAAGCTACCCCTAAGTTTCAACTCTTACTCTAACTTTTAACTTCTAAGTGTACTTTAGGTTTTTAACTTCCCAAACTAATTAGGGAATTTAACTTCAAAATTTAACGCTACCGTTTGACTTTGTTTTGACCTTTGACTCCAAGTTTTTACTCCTAAACTAGCTCTAAAATTTACCCTCTAGAGTTAACTCTATGTTTTGACTCTAACTTCAAGTTTTTACTTCCCTATGTTATTCTAAATTTACCCTTCTAAATTTAACTCTACGGTTTGACTTTGTTTTGACTTTTGACTCTAAATTTTTACTCCTAGACTGACGCTAAAAGTTAACCACTACCTCTAACTTTTGACTTCTACTTTTAGTTTTTCACCCTAACTTTTTACTTCCCGATTGACTCTAAAATTTAACCTTTAAATTTAATCTTAATTTTTGACTTTTGACTTTTGACTTTCTACTTCCAAATTTAATCCTATCGTTTTAATCCTAGATTAACTCTAAATGTTACTCCAAGTTTTACTTCTAAATTTTGCTCTAGCTTTTGACCTCTAACATTCACTCTAATTTCGAATTTCTAACTTCAAGATCTAACTCCTATTTCTACTCGTAATTTCTACCTCCTAAATTTAGTCTAAAATTTTTACTTTTAATTTCTACTTCTTACTCGGATTTTTTACTCCTAATTAACCCTAACTTCCTTTTCTAAACTACCCTAAGGTTTCACTGGAAATTTTAACCCCCTAAGTTAAACTTCCAAATTAATTCTACTTTTTAACTTCCCAAAGTTTACTCTAGATTTTGACCTTAGAATTTTAACTTTAAAAAATAAAAATGTAAATTGACTCTAATTCTAATCGCTAATTAATCCCTAATTTTAATCCTAAATTTTCTTTCTAATTTAATCCCCTAAGTTCCGTCCATGATTCTTTTTGGATGAATTTTACTTAAAATTCCTCCGTCCTACCCCCTACCGCTTAACTTAGCCTAACGCGGTCGATTTAAAGCCAAATCCTAAATGTAATATGTTTTTGGAAACCTCTATTTCTAATCTATAACTTTTTGAATCTAAACTTCTAATATGCACTAATCTCGGATGCTAATCACGCTCTAAGGGCTGATTAGGAAAATAAATGCTAATTAGGGAGAAACATCAAAAATTAAATAAAAAACTCACCTCTTCACTACCGGTGTCGGAAATAACTTCGTCCACGTCCACGTGTACATCCTCACGCTCCATGGTAGTCTTTGGCTTTGTTTTGAATTTTTTCCAAGCTCACCGCTTATTTAGAAAATATTACAATTTTTGATGATCTAGACTCCCTCTTTCCCTTCCTCCTTTCTTTTCTTTCTTCCTCTTTCTTCTACACTAGCACTGTTCCACCTAAGCTTTTATGAGTCTTACACTCTGGTTTCAAACTCCGAGGAGGGTTTAAATGTTCCTCCTACCTTCTTACACAACTTTGCTTTGTGTCATCCTAATCCTCCTCCCATCGGTCACTATGAATTCTCAAGATTTCCTTCCTAATCTCCTAGCTAGGCACTATTTATCGTCTCTTCTTTCTACTCCTATAACATGTCCTTCTCCCTAATCCTCCATCATTGTGTGTGAACTCGTTTGGTGGTGATGCAGGTTGGATAGGACGTTGTTATGCAGGTGGTGCGTAGGGTGGCAACCTCTTTTTCTCCCCCCCTTTCTCTTGTGTTTTTGAAGTTCCAATCTGATTTTTTCCTTCTTCCCAACTGGGTTCCAAAATTTCAGACCTTAAAAGATCAAAAAATAAAATAAAAAGGGTGGTTGGGGCCCCGTAGGGCATCGTCCCGTTAGTTCTGGAAATCCAGTAGTTGGATTCAGTTTAGCCAAGCTGACTAGCCCGATGGCTGATGTTCAGTTCAATCAAGCAGACTAGCCCGATGCTGATGTTCAGTTTAGTCAAGTTGACTGCCCGATGCTGTATGCTGGTTGTATGACTGGCTGCCGATCCGGTATGCTGGCCGGTATGTTAGTCCGATATGCTGGCTGTATGTTGGTCCGGTGCTGGCTGGCCCTCCCAAAAATCCACACAACCAGGTTCCCTTAGGGGAACCCACTAACACAAATTTAAAGTGGATTTTTTAGTAGGGGGTTAGGTCCAAGATCGAAGCTTCGCCGTCTGGGGGGTTAGGCCCGAAATTTTTAGAACGGTCACCTAAGCTAAGTGTTACGGGATGGTCACTCTCTTCCTAGAAACTCGTGACCAATCTTGGAAGCTAAACTCTGGACTTTTCCAAGAAGGTCTTGGAAACTAGACTTTGGAATCTAAGGCTCTGGAGGTTCAAAGCTTCGTCGTAAAATTGGGTTTAACACCAACTTTAGGACTTGTGACACTCCACGATTTCAAAGCTCCGCCGTCTAAGACTATTTTAACACACACTATAGGACTTGACGTGGTCACTAGTTCAAAGCTTCGCCGCCGTGGGGGGAGGCCCACACAACAAGGGGGATATTAGAAGAAGGTAGAAAAGACAAGCTTAAGAAACACACGTGATAAAGCCAAAGCTTCGCCGTCCCGAGGGGGGGTCCACACAACAAGGGGAATATTAGAAGAAGGTAGAAAAGATAAACTTAAGAAACACACGTGACAAAGCCAAAGCTTCGCCGTCCCGAGGGGGGTCCACACAACAAGGGAAAGATTAGAGGAAGGTGAGAACACGTAAGTGAGGGAAGACAACACATTAGGACACGTAAAGACACACAACTTCACAAGCTAAAGGCCCCCCAAAGCGGCATCGCCAAGGTACGGTAGGAGGTGACTTTAGGATTAAGACAAGACACCAAAAGACTCCTAAACTCACAAGTTAGCTCAGAAAGGTACAACAAGAGAGAAACAAGGACTCTTAACTCGTAACAAGGGTACAACAACGCACGAGAAGTACACAAGGCAAGATAAAAGGACCCCCAAGGACCTTCAAAGCTTGAAATCTAGCAACAATAGAGCAAAAAGTGCTCCAAAAACACCGTAGAGGTTTTGGCTTCAAACGCCAAAATATCCAAAGCAAATTAGACCCACGAACCCAAACAAAAGTGAGGGGGTGTTCTAGAGAGAGAAATGGGGCTCTTAAATAGGATTCCAAGGGCTCACCCCTCTCTCTAAAGCTCTAAGGTAACTTTATCAACGAGGATTTTCATCCTCATCCTCAAAGATTTTCATCCTAAATCCTAAAAATCTACTTCTACCATCTATGCTGGACCAACATTCTAACTTTTGGAGATTAGTTCCAATCGCCGAACGGATTGCGCCGTTGGATCCAGATTGCCGTGTTTAGTCCCAATTTCTCCATACCCTCCGTACCAAGGCCAAAAACCCATTGTAGACTAATTTAGTTTAAAAACCAAATCGTGGTAAAATCCTAGATCTTGGGGTCTCCTATTTTGATAAATATGAATAGCCTAGGGTCTCCGGTAGGTGTAAGAGAGTCGGGAAAGACTTTTGGTTGACTTCGTTTTGCCATCGTATGGTCCCGGAATGCCGGTCAACGTGGCGGGGACCCCGCCACGTGGTTAATTCCCGAGGAATCTCGCCGGTTCGGGTACTTGCCGCTATTGGAATGTCGTGAAACTTCACGGAGCGCATTATTAACATAAAACAAGCTAGTCTAATTTTTAGTGAGATTTTATTATAACCTGGGTAATTTCCATGAAATTCCCGTTAGAGGTTAGGAGGGTTGACCACCCGGAAAAGGTTCTTCTGCAAGTCGAAAGATGCCGAGATTTTTCACGTGACCTCTCAGGGAGTCGCATGAAAGACGTACAGGTGTGTTTCCGTACCTGGTACGATTGGTTAATGGAGATTAAACTGGCCATCTCCTTGAATTAGCGACGGTGCGGGAATCTTCTGCAAGTAGAGGAATCTTGGCGAATCGATTTCGCCGTTGGACTCCTGGCATGGGATTTATCCTAGAACTCCATCTTTAGGCTGTAGATTCCTCCACGGGCTTGGTCTTACGTTAGTGGCTCCTACATGCTAACAATCGGGATTTTGGAAATTCGTCGATCTAATGGGGAATTCTAAATCTAACTCTAGGACCCGACCTAGCGGCCTCGCTGTGGATCCCTCGGACCGACCTAGCCATGAATCGCCACATTCATGGTGGAAATTAACCCTTTTGAGGCTGTGTGACTCAAATCCTCCAAATCTGGCCTTTTCGTTATTTCTATACTATTTTTAGGCAAGGATTGGGGGATTCTAAGTAAAAACACAAATCTAGACCAAATACTATAATGGGTATGATACAACCTTATTTTGGTTCTACACTCTTTTTATGGATTTTTGTATACTTTTATCAACTTTAAATTGCAAATTTCCAAAAAAATAATTCTACAAGTCCCAAGTGACAAATTGGGAGCTCACCCCACCCCACACTTTTTGTTGAGTACAACGCAGTTTTTGTCAATTACAACGCAGATTTGACAAGTTAAATGCAGTTTTCTTCTAGTGTCCTTCGCGATGCAATTGCAAGTAGCCTCGCAAATTATTGAAGAGTGGCTCGACACCCAAGGGTGCTCGGCGAGACAAAGGAAGAGAATTCTCACCTCCCTGGACGTCACGAATTTGCAACGTCTTCCACTGTGAGGCAAGAGACGCCCTTGGCCAAGCAATCTTGGGAATCAGAACTTAGGTACCATCACTAGAAGAAACGCGTTGGCCCTCGCAGTTTTGCGTGGGCTGTTTTTCGTTGAAAACCATGTTTAGAACGCAGAAAAATGTGTTAAAACGCGTTTTAACACATTTTCTGCGATCTAAACGTGGTTTTCAACGAAAAACAGCCCACGCAAAACTGCGAGGGCCAACGCGTTTTTCTTCTAGTGCATTGGAGGGCACAGGCGGCACATGCACTTGGTTGGAAAGCCAAAACACCATTTCTTGCTCACATAGACACCATCATCAAGGAATTGTGGCTTCACAATGCCGCAGCAGCTCAATGCGAAGGAGACTGACAGGATGGTGGCTAGAGCAAGGCTAGGGCTTCGAAGTCCCAATACACAATGGCAAGTGAAGAGGAGGGTCCAAGGCGCAGCAAGTAGAGGACAGGCAGAGACTCATCCAAGCAGCAACCGCGCGATATAGAGTCCCCAAGTTGGAGAAGAAGCAGTGGTACACTCAATCCTCCGACGATGATAGTGATTTCTCAACTAAAAGGACCAGCGATTGAGAACACATTGGAGCAGGGTCCAATTGGAAGGAAGAGCAAGTGAACACCGAAGACATCCAAGAAAGGGCGGGGCTGACTGCTGCCAAGTGCAGCCATAAAAGGATATTCACAAGTTCCCCATCTTGTCAGAGAACTCACAACTGAATCTTCAGATGGGATCCTTGTTGGATAGACGGAGGTTCCAGGAGGGAGGAATTGGAATAGGGAAAAACAAAAGGAGAATGGCAGGGGAAGGATACGGGGTGATAAAAGCAAGGGGTTTCTGGTAACACCGCCAGGATGGATGAGGCTACAAATTCATTTGGCAAATCGAAATTCTCCACCAATTTTGAGGCACTCCACTTAGAGAAGGAAGGTGGTGCAAAATCTTCTACAAGCTATAAATGGGGTGTTGACCACTCATGGGGCTGAGCAGTTGATTTCACTTGATTTTTACAATAGCAGTGTTGGGGTAGAGTGTCTTACACCTTGGCAATTTCATGAAGAAGACGGGAAGATGGATTTAGGACGTGACTGCTAGGATGCACCGCAACAAAGTCGCTACAGTAACGGGAAGAGTCAAGTTGCTACTAACAATTTGGGAGGGTGGTATACGTCATGTGACAGCGACGGTTGCCGCAGCCATGGGCACGGATCCGTTAAGGGTCTGGACGCTTGGAGCCCATGGGGAGAAGCTTCCAAGAAATTGGTGTTGGTTTTGCCGGCAATGCTGGGATTGAGTCCAACGTCCAATGGTGGAAGTGCAATGCATAGGGAGGTGATACGTGAATTCATCCACACTATCACAGGTGAGGAGACACTGCTAGTAGATTTCAAAAGTATAATTGGTGTGCGAGCGGTGGCAGAAACGCTTTGCTTGGAGGAAGGGATAGAAGGAGCAAGGCCATCTAAACTGCCACAAAGAAGAGCACGATGCAGCCGTCGGTCTCCTTCAGGCCATGGAGCAATTTACCAGCAGTTACTCCCACAATTTGAAGGAACAAAGGAGGCAGTGGAGGGGCTTACTCCATTTTTGGTGGTCGGTGCCTTGGAGCTCCCTCCTTTGTCATGCACCTTTGTTGAATTTCACGGTGGGTGCACATTTACCGGTGTTCAACGTCACTTCTCCGAATTACCTACTGCCGATTAGTGGAAGTTCCAGCGAAGAAGACTGCAACGATGATGACAAAGAGGATGATCCGGATTGGGCTGTGAAATATGCAGACTTTGCGGCAGACTCGGATGAAGCAAACTCCAACTGGGAGCTGGATGAACCGGACGTCATTAGTGTAAGACAAGAGAGTTGCAGGGTACGATAAGATAGGAAAGTGTAAGTGGCTAATTGAAAACTTTGTTCGAAGAGCCAAAGCGCCTACAACTATGAGCAGCACTTAGCGTGTGATGAAATCATGGTGCCTTATAGGGGCCGTAGGTGTGATATCAAGTAGTACATGAAGAATAAACCTGTCAAGTATAGTATAAAAGTGTGGTGCTGTGCAAATAGCAAGTCACAATATGTTTACAATTTGATAATGTATGAAGGGCGAAAAAATCAAAAGGCTAAGAAAGACCTTGGTAGAATAGTGATCTTGAAACTGGTGGAGGACCTCATGCATCTACAGTATGTTGTTGTGACAAATCGATTCTTTAGCTCACCACGTTTGGCTGATGCGCTCTTGTCTCTTGAAACCTGGTTCACAGTGACTGTGATGCATATACTAGAAGAAAAATGTGTTAGCACCAACAGACCTAGAAACGATTGGGGCCAACAAAAAACATTAGATGAAATTTATTGAGGAACGAATTCAGAACAGGAGACATTGCACATGTTCGATCTTTTGCATGGCATGTTGGGCTTCATGTTCAACAAGTTTAGGCAAACGAGGCATGTTTGTTTTGGCTTTATCGACGTGCATTTTTTTTCTGATGCCAAATGGTTGTTTTTGACGAAAAAAATCAAGGTGTCTTGGTGCAACACGTGTCCGCCTTTGGCTTATTTGCGTGCTACCCCTTGGATAGTGGTTGTGTTGCAACTTGTTTTTGTCCTTGGAATGAGTTTGTTCATCAGAATAACATTTGATACGTTTCAAACATGAATAATGTGTTGTATGAAACGCAAACCTTTCCAAAACAATGCGTGTTCCAACATCATTAGCTTGAATTAGGGCTTTATTAACGTGGCTTCCAACTTGTTGACTACATTATTTCTTGTTGCATAATAGAGGATTCTCCTCTTGCAGTGCAATAGGACAAGGTGGAAACCGATGCAACAATGTTTGTATGAACGCAAAATGTTATGACCAAAATGAGTTTCAACAATTTTAGTGTTCATCAATAATGCATAAGTTGTGCTTTGGAACAGTACTGTATTTCATTTTACGTGCACATAGAGTTCAAAATGTAGAAAACAACATGTTTCATAACACATTATTGTCTTTCAAAAACATAAACAGTGCAATGTCTACGTAAAGGTTCCTACTACTTTCATGATCGATAACAAAGCCAAATTTAACAAGCGCAGCTTAGATGCACACCATTAAAAAGACACTCAAAATTTCTAAAAATATAGCTACAACCTTCTTGGAACTAAAGACAAATCAAACTATGTTAGCACAATTAGTGGTTTGAATCCAAGCATACAATGTATAGAAAAACTTGAGTTCAATAGTATTGCATTCAAAAATGCAAACAACATTCAAAACATTTAAATACACAATCACGTGAAAGAATCACAACAAGTCTAAAATCTAAAAGCAAGAGATTTTGAGAATGAAAATATGGACGTACCTATGCTTCAACACAAATAATCCAAGGCAGTTGTTGGGGAGCAAGCGGGAAGTTTTCCTAATGCAAAGAAACTGGTTGAGAGATCTTGAGGAGAGAGACAAACTCTAGAAACCCTTGTGCATGCTAACAGACAACTGACATTTGTCAACACGTGGTGTTGATCAACATCATTATCATATACGTGTCCTATGTTTATTTGTTCAGCCATGTGTTGACAAATGTTCCACAATGAATGAATGTATTGCAAATAAATATTTAATTCCATCCATTGCATTTGCAAATAGAATATGCTGTCACAACCTCTTCCACGTAGACAAATATAAAATGTTGCAAGTTCTACATGGCGCTATGGTTCATTCATGTTTGGACTAACATCCTCTGCGTTAACACAAATTGAAACAACAAATTGTGGTACCATATTGTGATCACATTGTCAACATGTCTTGTTAGCTTTAACATGGTTTTCAACACAAATGCAATGCTTGATCTTAACAACCTTGTTAAATTGGCCATCTAACACAAAAACATTGGGAAATAACATGGATTTCAACATGGTTTTCTTCTAGTGATAATTGTGTAGGGATGTTGGGCCACCTTTCACAATATGCCCACGTTGAATTTCCCGTGGGACATTGGTTATTGCCATGCATCGGTCGCAACAAATAGAGGCTTGTGTATGGTTTGACGAACGCCCCGTGTACTTCCTCAGCACATTATTTGACCCAATAGCAGGTGCGTGTACCTGTAAGCGGTGGGTTGGAGGTAAGAAGTTGCAATTGCCTACCTTACCAATGCAAATAGAATAGCAAGACATGATGTACGGTCTTGATATAGTTGACCAATGTCATGTTGAGTATACAGTACAGATTATGTCTCACAAGTGGTGGCATCGCCTCCTTTATTTTTATTTTGAAAAAGATGCTTAGACTGTCCAAAAAACAAGATTGTCCATAATTATTTCATTACTAGTCTAAATAGACTATAAATCAAAGCTTCACACGTAGGAAAAATATATAGAGAGTAATATTTTAGGGAAAAAAAATAAAAAAAATAAATTTTGACTTTTTGTGATTTTTTTTGGCTTGCTTGCCAACCTGTGTTTTTGGCTTATTGTGTCATTACTTTTGCTCCTAAGCACCGATTGAAATAAAAATTATATTCCCAAAAAGCTTATGTGTGTTTTTAGCTTCACAAAAAGTTTTAAAAAATTACAATGAATATTGAGAGTGTATGAGCCTATCCAAAGTCACATTTTGGCCCTTGTAGGACCAATGGAACTTTAGGGGTTAACATTTGCAGGTAATCCTTTGGTATTAAAATTTATTTGATAAAAATACTAGATGATTGTAAATTAGGATTTATCAAATTTGAATTCTTTAGTTTTGAGTTACTTGATTAAAAACATTTCTCGCAATTCGGTCCATAAATTTCTAAAGTCCCCCCACCCACAAAACAAATAGAAATTTGGTTAAGTTTGAATGATCTTAATTTTTTTTAATTTTTTTAAATTCTTTTTAAATTTTTTTAAATTTTTTTTAGGATAGAAAAATACCTTAGCTTTTTATAAATATATATTTCATTTTGATCGGTATTTGAGAGAAAAAGTTAAGCCCTCCCCCAACTCAAAAATGGAATTCACAAGCAATACTAAAAATCACAAAATCACAAAATCTCAAAATAAAATTTCTAAACTTATGTTTTTCATAGAAAATTTCTTAGTCTACATTAAAAGATTCAATTCATTCCATTTGGACTTGTGATGCAAAAGTTATGGAGAGTCTTATTTTTGAGGCACTCAAAGCATCTTTAAAAAATAGCTCATGGGATTCATTTATGAACTCAATTTTTCACAATTTTTAAAAAGAAAATTCTACAAAATACAGTTTTTTTGCTAATAATAATCTCACCATTGGAATTAGTGTGTTTCAGTTTCATTTTAGAACTATTAACATTTTAATTTTTCTATCTATTGTATACCTATGTCTATTTTAACAAATTTTTAAAGTATGAAAATCAAGTCTTTTATTTAATAAATTTTTTTCCTAGATTCTCAGCTCAATTCTTCAACATTAAAAATCCAGAATCCAAAATTTGTAGTACAAAAAAATTTAATTAATAAGATTCAAAGTCTTATAATCTAGTCACTTAAGGTGCAAAAGAACACATTTTCTTCATTTTAAACGAAAATATCTCACAATCTATATGGTCAAAATTTCTAAAATTTCTTCCACTCTTTTTATACTAGTCTAATGCAAGATTATATGGTTAGATATGCCAAAAATATATTTTGTAAACTTTTTTGCTCTTGGCAATAGAGATGGCAGAAAAAAGTGTTTTTTGATGAAAAAAGGCCTTGAGACTAGAGGGGGGGCAATACGCAAGAAACAATAAAGTGTGAAATCATTACTCTTTTTCTAAACGAATCCTGTGATGGTTGATGTCAATAATCGATGGATCTTGTTGAACATTTTGAGATTGTTGTGTGATTTTGAAAACTATTGATCGATTGCAAGATTATAACATTCAACCAAGTAACCAAATAAATATGTTGTTGATTTCTTGGAACAACCTACATGTCTTTGCTTAGTGTCTAAATACCTTCTTCTCCATGAAGTTTTTGCTTACTACTTCAAAGTTAAACTTTAAAGCTTCAATTCTTGTTTTTTTACTTTGACTTAATGTTAAGCATTGCAACGTTTAACATTGTTGTTTGTATAGCACTAACAAGTCTCGTGTGAATTGCCTCTTAACCTTATAACTACTGATGAGTGTGCAATATTCCACACCATTTCATCCCTCGGATGCAATGATGTGTAATATTCTACATCATTCCGTCAAAGGAAAGGTAGTACAATTGACTACTATTGAATGTTATGCTACTTGTTTGCAAATTTGATTGTTTTAGTGATGGTAAAAAATTTAAAAGATCTTGATGCATGCACTCAGGTAGGCACTCTCCAAAACGCCACTGTTTCTATCAAATTATAGTTATTATTATTAGACTCAACAATTTTTTATATTTTTTTGTTGGCAACTAGAAGAGGATTTCAATGCACCAAAAAGGTTTCATTTGGATATTGCACGGAAAAGTCGTAAAGGGTCACTTCTTTTTTTGGTAAAGGTTCTAAAATTGTTTCTTTAGTGGACGTAGATATTGATTAAATGGATGTACATGTAGTCAAGATGGTGCTTTGGAGTTAGAGGCACATTTGAGAATCCTTCCTTTAACACTTCCAGCAATGTCCAAATCAATTTGTTGGTGTAAAATGTTTGCACAATTTTTTTCATCTCACACATGATTTGGACTAGATTTACACTATTTTGTGAATAGTAAAGGGCAGATTTGGCATAAATTATGTCATTTTCGTAAAAAAGTGTCACTTGTCATCTTGTGAGTGGTGTGAGATGACATGGACCGTTGAAAATTTGATGTGGAAATTCAATTTCAGCACTTGAGTGCCGAATTAGACCTTCACATACGGTACCTTGAGCAAAAATTTGGTACTACAAGCGAGGAAAGCTCACATGAATTGAAGCTATCTCACAAAGAATTACACCCAAATAGTGACATTTGTTTGAATGTATATTAAGCATTTCTTTAGTCAAACTATATGTACACAAAATAATAAAATTAGGTTGCCTTATCCAAAGAAGTTATCTTATAACTCACTATTTGTTACATGGAGGCGCATGCAACTCTCTAAAACCAGGCCAAGAACTAGTATACCAAACCATGCAACATATATGATTCTTGCATTATTGCATCCTTCTACTAAACAATTTATATTATTATATCGTGTAGTATGTTGAGAAATTAATGAGTGGCAACCTAATTTCACTAGTTTTTGTAGTTATGAAAATTAATACATACATAATGTTGACTTTTAATTTAACTGCATTTTTTTTACTCTTGTCGCCTTGGCATAGCTTGTATTTGATACAGTCAACAATTAAACCATTTCAAAAATTACATGCCTACTTGTGTGCGGGATATTTTTTTGATTTTACCAACTATTTTCCTTAAATTTCCCTTGGAGGGGTCACTTAGATTTTTTTTAGCAAACAACGTGCGGCATAATATAGAGAGGTATTAATTTACGATGTCCAAAAATTAGAAAATACTTTGAGGTAACATACGGTGTTCAAATTCAAGTATTTTACTTTGAAGTACTATACCTAGGTCAATAATACATGATTTATAAAAAAATTAGATCTAAGATATCCTACAAGAAATGGATCCAAGGTATTTATTGTTAGTAGGTTGAGTTTATGAGTTAGCTGGCCCACTGCTTTGGATGGAAATAATTTGCTGATGGTCTTACAGTGTGGATGAAACTGGATGCCGTGGCTGCTCATCCACGGAATTAGGGCACTCCGCCACTCCGGCTCTCTCATTTCAAAGTCTATTTAGGGTTTTGGGATTACAACGCGGAAGTCGCCGTTGAAACGTCTGGATTTTTGTGTGCGCTTCAATTGTGGGAGGCATTGCAGTTATTTATTGTTAGTAGGGTTTTGGCATGCGGTTTGTGCTTTTGGAAACCTCATTGAGCCACTTTGGGAACTATCATAGAGGGTAGGTTGTGGATTTAGTTTCTCCACAGTTTTGTTTGTTGTTTTCAAATTTTTCCTGTTTTACCACTGCTCTGGACATTGCAGCCGCAGAACTGAGTTTAATTAGTACTTTTGTAATTGTCTGTAGAGCTTTCAGGAACTAGCACTACAAGTAAAAGGGGTGTTTTAAGTGAGTTTTTAAGTATAGTCCTAGACATAAGATTTTAAGTAATGACCTTTAAGAAGATTTTCAACAAAATTTTACTTAAAACACATGTGTTTTAAGTAAAATTTTGCTGAAAATCTTCTTAAAGGTCATTACTTAAAATCTTATGTCTAGGACTATACTTAAAAACTCACTTAAAACACCCCTTTTTGCTTTGTAGGTTTGTGTTGGTCACGTATGAATGTTTAAGTTCCTACTTTGCAAGTATGTGTTGGTGCGGTATGTATGTTGCAAATCTTGCTCTACAGGTTTAGGGTGATCGAGTTTGACAACGAATTGAACTATTTGTTTCCATTCCTGTATGAATATAGACATTCCCTAATTTGAATTCTTTTTGCATGTATGTCTAAACTAGTCAAATGTGTACTTTGATGTCATTCATACACACATGCTTCAATGTGTGCTCCAATGTTTGCTTCAATGTGTGCTTGCAATGTGTGATTTAATGTGGTGAATACATGGTTCCTTATGTTTCCATTCACTACAAGAAAAAATAGTGTCCGATCCAACATGATAATCAACTCAAATATGTTGGTTAAAATAGTTGATTAGGACACTTTGATATGGACAAAAATCAATACTTCTATGTTGATTTTATATCTTGATTTGGTCACATTAAAATTATTATTATTATTCAATAATTTGCCACGTAAGCTGCCACGTCACTAGACCCGCCAAATGGATTAGATTGCCACGTTTGCAACCAACAAATTGATATTAAATAATTAATTAAATTTTCCAAAATAAATTCTTAAATTTGAACTTTGAAAAATCCAGCATTATATTCAAAATAATTAAATATATACTACAATTGAGCTTTGAATGCTAGAATCCACCACTACATTCCTAATAATCCAACATATGTTCCAATTTAACTTTGAATGTAGCTTGTCTTGGTGTTTGAAGGGAGTGGAAGACAAGGCCTTTATACAAGACGGGTGGTAAGACGTAGGACAACCCATATGGGATTTGTAAAGAGTAAGGAGTAGTAGAAGCTCAACCGCTCATACTTAAGTCAAAAGTAGGATTTGTGGTTTAAGTAGAATTTTAGACCTCATTTAGGCATTGTAGAATTATTTTTTTCTTAAAACTTTGAACTAAGTTATTGTAGAAAATGAACCTAACTTTCATCTCCAAAAATCCGTTTGAGATTTCAAGCCTCCAATCAAAAGTTATGGACAAATTTGAGAGAGGGGTTGGAAAGGACATTTTTTTTGACAATTTCAAACATCCACTTTGAAATTTGTCCATAACTTTTGATTGGAGGCTTGAAACATCAAATGGGTTTTTGGAAATGAAATTTGGCTTGATTTCACAACCTTTTTTTAGTTCAAAGTGCTTTGAAAAAAGTTATTCCACTATGCCAAAATGAGGTCTAAAATTCTACTTTGCACACAATTCTTACATTTTGACAATGAGCAGTCAAGCTCTCATCTTCAAATTATCCCATGCTCTTTGATAATTCATGATGAACAATGGATTTCATTGTAAAAACAACCTCTCCACTATCATTTTCCCTAAATGTCAATGAAAAAGGGTGACTCCTAGTAGTAGTTGGGGCCACCATATAAATTGCTCTCATAAATTGAGAAACTAGAATTGTGAAGTGAAAATTTGGCATATTGTTGTACAAAAGGGATTCTACAATTTCACTTAGAATAGACTATACTTAGGGCCGCTTTACACCTAGAGGCCGGGCCAATTTGGTGTGTCAGAGGCCAACAATCCAAGCTTGTGATTGGTCGAAAGGCTCAAATCAACCCCAACTCCTTTACACTAAGAAGCCGGGCCAATTTGCTATGTCAGAATTTTTTTTCCTCAAATAGACGATCTGACATGGCCCGAGCATGGCCTGAGCTTGTTAAATTGGGTGCATCAAAAATGGGAGGCCAATTCGAGGCCAATTCTTGGCCTGGAGGCCAATGTCAGATTAGTTAAGGCCGGCCTCCAGCCCAAGAATAGGCTGAAATTTTGGACAATTGGCTTGGTGACGAATTGGCCCGGCCTCTAGGTGTAAAGCGGCCCTTAGACCTATTATTATTTGAATGAAATTTTTATGTAAACATAATTTTTTTGTGAAAAGTCAAAATGTCTCATTTCTTTTTATAGGAAGAATATACATCTTGATTAGAATTACATATTGTAAGTTCCATGAATTTTAAATTTTTATTGATTGAAATCTTATTGATTGAAACCTTATTGATTAATATCTTATTGATTACAATTTGACCTCAAAATTTTGACTTTTTTATTTTCGATTCCATAGATTGCAAAAAATAAAAATAAAAAATAAAAATAACATTAAATAACTATATATATCAAAAACATATTTGCAATTTATGGAGTGAAAAATTAAAAAGTCAAATTTTAATCAATAAGATTTCAATCAATAAATATCCAATATTCATGGATCTTGTAGTATGTGATCTAGTCAAGATGCACATTCTTCCTATAAAAAGAAATGAGCCATTTTGACTTTTCACAAAAAGTTTATCATTCCATGAAAATTTCATTCAAATAATAATAGGTCTAAATATAATCCATTCTAAGTGAAATTGTACATAAAGGTAGAATCCCTTTTATACAACATGTCAAAATTTCTCTTAATAATTCCAATTTCTCAGTTTATTAAAAAAATTAATATAGTAGCCAATTATTTTTGGGAGTCACCATAAGTCCATCACCTTGCCATCTAGAATATCTTGATTTTAGATGGTCATTGGACTTTATTTTGGACTTTTCCACTAATATTGGACATTTTCATTTTTTACAAAATTTTGGTCATTTAATTTTTTGCTGAATTTGACTATTTATTTTATTTATCTTTTGGCATACTTTTAAATAATTATTTTTGGCCAACCCTGCACTACTACTACGATATGTGGGAAAATGATATTGAGAGGATTGCCAAATCAATTGAGCAATTCTTTTTTTGTTCAAATCAACCAAATCATGTTGATTGATGTTTAGAGGACTACCAAATCAACAGAGCCCAAATTTTTTTATCGTAATCAACATAAATGCATTGATCTTTTGTTAATTAGGGCCCCTTTTTCTTATAGTGATTTTTCTTGGGGCCTACTCATGCTGTGGCTGCTGTACATGCACAGCAATTAATTACTTTCCCATTTTTTTGGTTGAAGCCTGTTGATCTTCTAGCTCTGCTGAATGCATAGATTTTTTTGGCTAACCCAAATTGAAGATTTTGCTTGTTCAGCATTTTGGATTCCATATCTTCATGTGATTTAGTCTTAAGGTGTAAGACTTTTTGTCTTTAATCTACGTGTTTGGCTTTTTTTCTCTACTTTTTTTTATTCTAACAAAGGAAGGGTATCCAAAATTATCCACCCTTTTCAATTATAATTAATTATAGGATTGGATAAAATACCCCCAATCAGAAAATTAGGTAATAATAGGGACCACTTAAATACTTGGAAAAATCAAAATACCCCCTAGAAAAATACCCCTTCGCCGCATGTGGTTTTTTAAACTCCCTATGGAGTGACTCCCCCAAGAAACTCCCGTACCAAATTGTACCAAGTCTAGTTATTTTCGTGGTTTTTTTGCTCTAAATAAAAAAATTCTAGATTTTTTCACTGCTTTTTTTTGCTGATGTTTCTAAATTGCAACCAAATTTTTTACTAATTCCACCGGCTAACTTTGAACTAGACACTGACTATTCCTGAAGATTGATGTCTGTAATATTCATATAAATGATTCTATAAAAGTTGTGCATTTTTGCAATGGATACTTGCAATTTTTTTCTAATCTCTTTACCATGTGAACATAATTGATATTGTCAAGAACTATAGAGCTTCCATGTGGCATTGATACAAGTGTCAAGGTGAGCAAAACTTGTATACCAAGCTTCACAAAAATTGATTAATGAAACAACATCCCCATTTTCAACGTATGTAGGGTTTACTCCAGTGATTCAATGCTAGAATAGGCTAGAATTGGAAAATTGTAGCAGGCAAGATTATTATTGATTTCTATAGTGCTTCAACAAAGAGATTTATTCGGAAAAAAGGTTCTATCATATAGTAGGGCTTTAGAGAATCCACAAATATAGAATGAACAACCCACCTTCCTTTAACATATTGAAGCAACTTCTTAAAACCCTAACACTCCTTTCCAATAGTCGGGGTAGGTAAAAAACCATGATGAAATTCTTCTTTATGCCATTCAAAATTGTAGAGACCTTGTTCCAGGGTGAATATCAATGTTGATATTGTACCACAAGAGTTACTTTTCATCCCAGAAGACAAGAAAGCAATATTCTTCAAGTCCACGGGCTTGTTTTTCAATTGACAAGAATTCTTCTAGCTATCAGAATATTGTTTATGTAGGCCACCTCATTCATCATTAACTTAAGGTGTGCTTAGTAAAATTGACCCTACCAAATATACAACTTCTATTCATGAAAGCCTAGGGCTGACTTTAAATACATTACTTCTAGTTCTTTGAAAAATCACAAATTGTCCATAAGTTGTTCCAAAAATGAATTTTAAGAGAATCTAAAATCTCCTTTGACAAACAACAAGATTTAACCTTAAAATTACAGTTCAATATTAGGAACCATAAGGTAAAATCTTGGATAAAAATGACCCTTATAGATTCTTGTCTAAAATGTACAACTTTCTTTTATAACAACCAAGGATTGATTTTGAGTTTACTTATTTTCAATACTATGAAAATTCTTAGTTTATTCATACAATGCCAATAAAATGCATTCTAAAAATTTCTAAAATCTTCTTCTAACTACCTAAGAAAATTCAACAACAAAATTTATGAGTTCAATAATACAAACCATGATCTAATATTTATTTGGATGATTACATGTGTTATTACCAAATACTTAAAGGGTCCCAAAAATGAGACAAATAATTTTCTTGAATTTTGTTGGGCCAACATGAAAGAATTTCAATGTGAATTAACGTGATTGTAATATTAAAAAAAAATAAAGAAAAAAAAATGGATTTTTGATATTGTAACCAACCCTCAAAATTGATCTTAGATTCTTATGCTTTGGATGTAATTATTTAAGCAATAATCAAGCACAATCACTTTTTATATTTTGGGTATAAAGTTTCAATTATATATACATATCTTAAGTTGTGAAACTTCTCTCCAAAAGTCCCAAGAATCACCCTGGAGGACTCTTGAAAGTTTGAGTAGGTGTGAGCTCCCAATTCGTTACTTAGGACTCATAGTTTTCTTTTTTCCTAAATGTTATAATTTAAGTTGTAATTATATGCAAAAGCCCTAAAAAGAGTGTAAAATCAAACTAGTTATGTTATATGTCAATATGGCATTTGGTCCTAAATAGACTTTTATCCCTAGAACAACCCTAAAATCCACTTGTAAATAGGTTAGAACCATGGAAGTAGTGGGAGTTAACATGTTTGAAGGTTCTTACCCAAAATAGCCTGAAACCATTGTGCATGTGACCATGATTGACTAAATTGGTCTGAGAAGAGTCCAAGGAGATCTCTAGATAGATTCTCCAAGATAGGTTTCAATTTTTCCATCCCATCAACGAAATAGTAGAAACCCCAATTGTTAGCATGCAGGTGTCACTTTCTCAAGATGGGCCATCAGAGGAATCTATGGCCACCGGATTTTGATCTAGGGCCGAAAACATGCTAAAAAGTCAAAAGCAAAATCCATTCGCCAAGATTCCCTCATATGTAGAAAATTCCCTGATTGCCGGTAAATCAACGAAGGTCTATTTGCCTTCCATATCAAAACGTGCAAGATGGATACATTAACTTGCACACCTTTTGACAGACTCCGTGAGAGGTTCCCCAAGAAGTTTTAGAATTTTTTGAGTTGAAAAGATACCCTTTCCGGACGGTCAACCGCTTATAATCACGATGGAAAATTCATGATAATTACCTTGGTTGCGGTAAAATCTCACTAAAAATTAGGTTAGTTTTTTTTATGCTAATAATGTGCCCTCAAAAGCTTCAAGGTGTTCCGATAGCGGGAGGTGCCCAAATCACCGACATTCCTATAAATTATCAACGTGGCGAAATTTACACGGAGTTGATTGGTGTCCCGGGAGCACATGAAGTCAGAACGAAGTCAATAAGGAGTCTTTTCTTACTCCCTAGAGCCTTCCCGACGACCTTAGCTAGCCCCCTTTGTCAGAACAAATAACCTTCAAAAAACAGATTTTTAACAATTTACTGATTTTAGTTGGCGCTAGTTTCAGGCGAGTTTTGGCAAAGTGAATAGAAGTTTGGAGACCTCAAAATTAAAAATGGTCTTCCGAAGCCAATGGCGCAATCCATTTTTAATTAAGAGTTGATCTCCAATAATTAGAGTTTTGGACCAACGTAAACTCCAAAATAAGTGAAAATTCTAGAAGATAAGGATGAAAATCCAAAGAGATAGGATTACCTAGGTTAAATTCAAGGAGGTGGGTGCCTTGGAAGAGTATAAAAGGGCACCCATTTTTCTCTCAACCCACCTCCATTCCTATTTTGAGATTTGTGGGTCCAACTTGTGCTGGGTGTTTGGGGCATTTTTAGCCAAATAACTTAATAGTGTTTTCAGGGCACTTTTGGCCCCATTGTTCATGTTTTGCAAGCTCTTGAAGGACCTTGGAGGTCCCTTTAAGCGTTGTGGTCATCCTCGTGTTCTTGTGGTGATTTGGTTGACACTTTTGTGTTTATTGAGTGAGTTGTGAGTCTCTATACTAATCCTAAGTCACCCTCCACCGTACCTTGGCGATGCTGCTTTGGGGGGAACTTTAGTGTGAGTGGTGAGGAAGGCTAATTGTGAGATTATACTAGTTTGTTTCCTCGGTTCTTTACTAACATGTCGTGGCAAGTGGGAGATTGGTGAGAGTTAGAAGAACTCACCTTTGTCTAAAGGGGGTTTGATCCTAGTGGGGTCCTCCTTGACGGCAGAGCTTTGAACCCTTGGATATTTCAGTCCCAGCTCTACAAGGATTCCTGTGTCCTAATTATTAACATAAGTTTGTCAATTGTGTTGTAAGTGGGAACTTGTAGATTCCGCTACTTGTTTGACAGAACTTTTATCATAACTTTGTCACTTTTCACAGAAGCTACGTCATCTGCTATTTCAAAGTGACAAGTTTTCTAGCTGGCTTGGACCGTTTTCAGGCATCTTGTTTCTCATTCCATCTTTTCATCAATTATTGCTCAGCTTCTTAAAAAGAACATCGTGGTCCACCTCGTTGCTGAAATACTAGCACATAGACAATTGACATTTCTTACCTCTACGCGAGCCTCTATGCGAGCCTCTACGCAAGCTACTGGTGGAGCCCCTTCCTGAATCACAAAAAATCAATTTAATAATTGATGTTCTATCGCACTCACATAGAAGAATATAGAAGAATTTAAAACGTCAAAATTTGGCATGTTCATGTGTGAGCGCTTGTTTACCCACCCTTGGTAAAGAAGCGAGCACAACCAGGCTCTCGGTTAAACAACCGTTTTGACTCGATCTATGGGTGTCTAGCGCCAATCCATTGTGCCTTCCAAGCAATGGATCTTTTCTATACTCCTAAGACTTGCTAATTTGGAAAATGAAGAAAACAAAACGAAACCCTAATTGGAATTGCTGTGACTACTAAGTCTGGATCAAAGCCTACGAAGGCTTAGTGGTTTGGGAGAGGAGTGAGTTCTAATCTAAACTTATCTATTCTAAATGAAAGAGTACCTTATGTGATTTCTAAAAGTATAAAGCTTGTTCAATTTGGACTCTCCTAGAGGAAGTTATGGACGGATGAAGGTTGACCGCTACTCGGTCCCTCAAACTTCATCCATGCTTTTCTACGGACTACTGATTTCGATTTGACTTGGAATTTGGGCTATGGGCTTAACCCCCTAATGTTAACCTAATTACCAAGTCTTGACTCAATTTGGATGAAATCTTCTAGGGTTCATCCATTACTTGCCCCGAACTTCATCCTTCTCTAACTGCTTTGGATTTAGGTCTTTCCTTAAGCTGGGTTTAGTTTTGGGTCACCCTAAACTTGTTCTAAGATGTTCTAAATCTATACTTAACCTAACCTTAATCTTAAAAGCCCCTAATCCGCCTTCTAATCTCACTTAAGGATTTTAAGTGTGGTTACCAATGTACTAATCGTAGAACTTAAGACTTGTTCCGAGGAGATCTTGATTTTAGCTTTCTACTTTGACTAATCACATTAGATTTGGGTTTTCCTATCAAAAGTTATTAATGGATGAAGTCTGACCGCTAATCGGTCCTTCAAACTTCATCCGCTAATTACGGCTAGCCCTAATTCCAAAACTAAATTCTAATTTGACTTTCGGTTCCTAAATTAATTCCTCTTTTTATGTTAGCTTTTTTTGTTCCTCTTGGATGAAATTTGTTAGGTTTCATCCAACATGACCCCCTAACTTCATCCGCTCATAACTCCTTCGTTTTAGCTCGGATCTGGACGTGTTTTAGGTTTTCGGAAACCCCTAGCCCTCTACTATAAGATTTTAAAGTTAATTCTAACCTGACTTTGCTTCTTGCCTACCCTAGCTCTCGGTCTCCTTTAGTGATCTTGATAAAACAAAGTTAAACACGGAAGAGTGGGGTGTTTAGGGGCCCACCTCATATTGGAGGTCTTGGATCAACCGGTCGAGGTTCCCCCCCTCGGCCATGTCCCTCCTTCTTGGATTCTTGGCTCGGAGAAGATTTTGGGACGAAGTGGTAGATGCGGTGGAATTTCTTTCTCCTTCTTCCTTCCACCCCTTCTTACACCAACCGACTTTGTCTTCCAAAGTTCTTTACCCGTTGACTTCGCCCTTACACCTCTTACACTTTGGCCTTCCCAAGTGCTTATGTGGTTGACCTTTCTCTTACACCCCAAGGGCACGTTCTTTTTTACTCTTACGCTCACTCCTTTAGTGGTCCAAATTTGTTAGTTGAGAATTTCCTAATCCATCCACTAGCATGCCTCTCTCCTATTTCATCTCCCTCCTTGCTTGTGATGCTCAAAGTTTTTGGTTATGGTGTGTGGAGAGCTTGGGTGAGTTGTGCGTGGAGTGATCGTGTGAGCTTTTGCAGGTTTTTGTGTGTTTTGTATGATAATTCCTACTACAACGTGTACCCCCCGAGTCCTTTTCCTTACTTTTCCTCCTTCTACTTGGAAGATATCTCCACTTCTACCACCCTAGCTTTCCACTTCTACTATCCTAATTTCCCATTCATCCTACCCTTTTCTTTCCTACTTCTACCACCCTACTTTCCCATTTATTCTACCCCTCCTTTCCCCCTTTAGTCTTCCTAAAAAGGAGAATCAAAAGGAACCAAAAAAAACCCAACACGAACTGGCCGGAGGCGCTGCCTGGAGGCGCAGCTGCAAGCACGAGCTCGAGCGCGGGTATTGGGCGCGGGTATCGGGCGTGGGTATCGGGCGCGGGTACGGGCTGCGGGTACGGGCTGCGGGTACTGGCGCGGGTATCGGGCTGCGGGTACGGTTGCGGGTACCGAGCTGCTCCGCTTGGGCTGCTCCTGCTTGTGCTGGCTCCGCTTGGGCTGGCTCTTGCTGGGGCTGGCTCTTGCTGGGCTGGCTCGGCCCGGGGTTTTTTCCCTTCTTCAGGACGTTTTTTCTGAACTTTTGGTAAATGCCAAAATAATGACCGAGGCCACTTAAACCAAGGGAAAGCCAAAACTAATCCTAGTTCTACATGGACTTTTGCCTATAACGTTTTCCTAAGTTCTTGGATGCTAAACTTTGAAGGTTTCCAAAAACCTCTTGGAAACTAAACTTTGAACCGAGTTCTCTGGGGAGATCAAGGCTTCGCCGTCGAGTTGGGTTTAACACCAACTCTAGGATTTCTCCCTGCCCGTAGGTTCAAAGCTTCGTTGTATGGCGGGTTTTTAACACGCACTCTAGGACTAGGGGAGTTATAGTCAAAGCTTCGCCGTCAACTAGGGGGGCTCACGTGACCACATGCAATTTCAAAAGAGGAAGAAAACCGTTAGGACATAACCACCCTGGGGGGCCCACAACTCCACCGTACGGGGGGAGGACCACACGCCAAGGGTTCTTAGAGAAAGCAAAAGAGTTTCCCGACTGGGAGAGAAACACTCGGAGGTTAATCTAGACACGCGGGTTAGAAAACACAATCCTTAAACACTAAAGATCCCCCAGTGGGCGGCAAAGCCAAAGCGCTGCGGGGGGAGCTTTAGGATCACGACAAAACTTCAAGGAACTCCCAAGCAAGTTAGTGCTTCAAGCAAAGTACTTCAACTAACAAGTTAGTGACCAAAGTGACTAAAAAATAAGCCAAATAATATCCAAGACTACTCAAAACTCATAGACACAAAGGAAGAAGGACCCCCAAGACCTTCAAAAGCTGAAAATAGAACAACAACGGAGCACCACGTGCTCAAAACACCGTGGAAGTGCCTTTGGCTAAAATCGCCAAAAAATCCAACATAAGTTGGACCCACGGACCCAAAACATGAATGGGGGTGGTTTTGGAGAGAAATGAGGGCCCTTTTATAGGTTTCCCAAGGCCCTCACTTCCCCTCTTTTAACCTAGGTAACCCTATCAACTTGGATTTTCATCCTTATCTTTTAGGATTTTCACGTAGTTTGGGTTTTACGCTGGTCCAACACTCTAACTATTGGACATTAACTCCAAATCGAAAACCGATTGCGCCATTGGCTTTAGAAGGCGATTTTTAGTCCTAGGATCCCTCCACCCCCTATGCCAACGCCAAAATCCCACCGTAAGCTATCGCTAACTAGAGTCAGTAAAAGAGGTAAAAATCTACTTTTTGGAGGTTACCTTTTCTGACAAAGGTGACTAGCTAGGGTGGTCTGGGAGGTCTTAGGGAGTAAGAAAAGACCCTTCGTTGACTTCGTTCTGACTACGTGTGCTCCCGGGACGCCGGTCAACTCCACGTAAATCCCGCCACGTGGATAATTCGAAGGAATGTCGGTGATTCGGCCGTCTCCCGCTATCGAAACACCACGAAACTCGTCGGGGCGCGTTATTAGCATAAAAGAAACTATCCTAATTTTTAGTGAGATTTTACCGCTACCTGGGTAATTATCGTGAATTTCCCATCGTGGTTTTAGGCGGTTGACCGTCCGGAAGGAGTATTTCTTCAATCGAGAAAATTCCGAAACTTCTTAGGGAACCTCTCATGGGGTTTCCCAAAAGATTTGCAAGTTCACATCTTGATCTTGCATGTCTTGATACGGAGGGCAAAAAGATACCTCCGTTGGTTTACCGGCAGTCAAGGAATCTTCCGCATACGGGGGAATCTTGGCAAATGGATTTCGCTTTTGACTTCCCGGTATGGTTTAGAACCAAGATCACAATCCGGTGATCGTAGATTCCTCCACTGGCCTGTCTTGCGAAAGTGACACCTGCAAGCTAACAATTGGGGTTTCTACTATTCGTCGATGGGATGGGGAAACTGAAACCTCTCTTGGGGAATCTGCCTAAGAATCTCCCTAGACTTCCCTCAGACCAATTTAGCCCAGCTTGGTCACTTGCATAGTGATTTTAGGCTATTTTGGGTAAGAACCCTCAAACCTTCTAGTTCCCACTACTTCTATGGCTCCAACCTATTTACAAGTGGGTTTTAGAACTATTCTAAGGAGAAAAGGCTATTTAGGACCAAAGGGCATATTGGTATGTAACATGTCCATTCTGGTTTTACACTCTTTTTAGGGTTTTTTGCGTATAATTACGACTTAAATTGCACAATCTAAGAAAAAAGAAGACTATGAGTCCCAAGTGACGAATTGGGAGCTCACATCATGCTGGCATGTATTCCATAGAATGAACATAACATGAAGGTATTCAATACAGTGGACGCTTCAATCCGCCACTGTTTTCTAATCCCTACACGCTCAACCATAAACTTTGTAGACACCGACGACGTCTTTGCCCAACTCTTATACCCTTCTCAGCAACGCTAGGAAAAGTAGAAATGTCTTTGAGAAATACGTTAGAACAAATATGGTGATTTACCTATCACAATCTCCACCCTCACAAAGCACTAGCTCTCCCACTACACCTGTATGCACATAGAACCACAATGTCTTAGTAAGGAATTACTTCCCCAAACTTTTAATATGACAGCTGCTTTGGCCATGAGGACCAAATTCCGGCCTCTGTTTTACAACTGACATGAATGCGACCACACTCACGACAGCTCCTCCCTCCTAGCCTTTTCTACTTCCTTCCTGTGCCTCCTTCTTCTGCCAGAGCCTTCAGTTCCTCCTACATATTCCAGAGCTCGTGCTGCATCCTGCAAAACTTTAGAGCTTCGATTACACCAATTCATTGAGTGCTAGATCAGCGTAACCATTATATATAACAGTGCAACTTCATTGATGCTCAGTACCCTTCGTCTTGCTTTATGACTTCCGTCGCATTATTTGTGGCTACTAGAGATGTTCATGTTGGCTCATGACATTGTAAATCTAATTTTGGTCATCATAAGTGCAAAAACCAGCATCATCAAAAAAGCATGACTTGAAAATACCTTGCACAATTAACAATCCTAGGACGACAACCACATGAGCTTCCCCATAATGATTACCTTGACTTCTATTGATAACGTCATGTCCACCTTTGGCGAGTGCCATTGTTTGTCACGGTGAACAACTCTCCTTCCTTGGCAAGTACATGCGGCTTTTGGGCTTTTCCCTGTTCTTGAGTAATATGAGTCATTCTCATTTTAGAATAGAAAATTGGACAAAAGAAAGTTCCCAGATGACCTTGTCAAAACTATAGGACACACCATGCCGCTCACATAGTCTAAAGGTTGTCCCAAGTCTTCTCTTATCAACCCAAAGCAATTCATTCACAATTCCAGGGACCTACATTTGATCAACTTCAGTTTCATAAACCAGAAGGAAGGTGCAGATGGAGAAGTTGACATATTTTTGAAGATTTAACAAGCAAAAAAACTAAAGGACCAAAGATTCCTAATTTGAATATGACTAATTGAATTAGTCAAATTGAAAAAGCAATAGAATTTAGAAGAATTCACCAGAATCAAAGAAAACCATTGCATAAGTGGTTCAAAATGATCAATAAAATTGGGTAGAAGGAAGTCACCAAATGACCCACTTAGAAATGCTATAAAAATCATGAATTTGGACAAGCTTTTTTAACATCTCAAGGACCAAGAAGGTCGAACTCAATACTAGGGACCTAAACTTAATGAGCTACAGTATTAGAAACCTTAAAGAAGTTGAGAATTTGGAAGGCGTGCTTTTGAAGATTTCATACAAAACAATAGTGTGAGAAGGACAGAAAAGTGTACCACATTGGCAGTATAACCTCGCAGAGTCGCAGGACCAAGAGCACCTTCCCACTCTCCACATCTGGAGGCTCTCACGCTCCCTAACTGGGATGGTTTAACATTTGAACCTATTATCATCCAGTTGCAAATCCGTAGAAAGCAACAAAACCATGGTCATACACAATGCATATACAGTAGAACTCTCTTTCTGCAAATTCCCTACTTGCATAAATATTTGGAGTTCTTTATCTACGTACTCCTTGTGTGCATAAAGTGTGATGCAATAACCACCGATGGAATTATTGTGTCAGACTCGGAGTCATTTATGTCAGATTCAGACCACCTGCATCTATTAGTGCAACGTCTACAGTCCCGTTGGTGTCTCTTTTTGTCAATTACTGTTGTAACGGTTTTGGTTAAAATTGGAATAAGCTCATGTACTATAATACTCGATGACTCTTGATACAATTCACAATGCCACTCCTTTGGCTTTAAACTTTTGTGATACAATTCATAGTGACACATAATTCCTTTTGTTTTAGCTTTGCGATATAGTTCATAGTCACTCCTTTTGCTTGAATCTTCTGTGAAATACTGTACAGTATTATAGCACAATGCACTACGGAGCTCATTGGAGTGCAGCGGAGTATTTGATTCATATCTAGGACTTCTAATTGATTCATCAACTTCCGATTCAATTGAGTTAGTGGTGAGTTTCTAGTCAGTTATTGTTCTTTTGTATTGTTTGAGTTTATCAATGACACTTTGAACTTGAATTTGGCTTTTCATATTTTTATTCTCAATGAGAGTCATAATTCAACATAAATTATACTCACTAGTGAGGCTCTGATTGACTCATCAACTTCCAATTCAACTTATTGTAGTCACTAGTGAATTCCCAGGTACAATTTATTCATTGTTTCTTTAACTTGTATTGATTGAATTTGACTTTTCATGTTTTAATTCTCAATGAGATTCATGATTCAACTTGAACCATATTCACTAGTGTGCTTTTGATTCACTATTTCCATTTGGCAATTGTGAACAACATATTTAACTTGTATTTGACTTTTCATGGCAACTTGCATATCTCTAAAGGTATGTTTTCTCTTTGTCATTCAGGATAATGTCACCACCAAGACGTCGTTCACGTGAAGCATCATCTGCTTTGCCGTATAGAGATGCTGCAAAACAGATCCAACCTACATTGCAGGATAAGGTTCATATCATGAATTGGCACAATGCCAACAGCAAGATTCAAAGCAAGACCGTTGCACACTTTCATACTCATAGTTTTCCTAAACTATCTCAGTCAAGTCTCTCTCGTTGGTTGAAGGTAGAACAATGGTATTACAATTGTCTAGCTAATGGTGATCCTCTGTCAAAGAAAAAATGCAGGCTTGTACACAATGCTGCATTTGAAGAGATGTTATGTGCATGGATCAATCAAATTGAGGAGCAACTCTTCAATGGTCTCACCGGAGATGCCATTAAATTAATGGCAAGCAAAGTCTATGATGCACTTGGAACTCCTGTCAACGATCGTCTCAAACTCTCAAATGGATGGCTTGACAAGTTTAAGTAGCGCTACAATTTGAAGTCCATTCATTTTCACGGAGATTGAAGCAACCTCTGCATCAAGCTTAGAAGTTCAAAATGATTGTATGAGAATTTTTACATTGCTCAATTCTGCCTTTTAGGACGGTTATTCTTTGGACAACATTTACAATATGGACGAGACCTCATTTTTCTATGTTGCCACATTTGATTCAGGTATTGCTCGGCATATACACCCTGGCAAGAAGCAACTCAAGGTACGATTGATTCTTGTACTCACTGTTAACGCATCTGGAAGTGATCGATGTGAACCGTTATTAATTGGAAAATCCAAGGCACCTCGTTGTTTTAAAAAGAAGACTCCTGCTCAATTGGACTTAAAATATTTCAACAACTAGAAGGCATGGATGACTGGTGCTATTTTTCAACATTGGGTGGGTGAGTGGGATGCTAGTCTTTGATGTCAAGGTCATAAAATTATTCTTTTCGTTGATAATTTCAAGGGCCACAAGCTTGATGGGGTGCAATTGACACACATCCGACTTGAATATTTTGGTCCAAATCTTACTGCGCATGTTCAACCATGTGATGCGGGTATCATCCGAACTTTCAAGGCAATTTATCGGCGACTGTTTGTGTTATGTGTGATTGACACACTTGTCACCGATAATGTTGATATCTCGACCATTTTTGAGATTGATCAATTATCAGTGATGCATCTTGCAAAACAAGCATGGATTAGCATCAAAGAATCGACAGTCATAAATTGTTGGAAGCACACTAAAATTCTTCCGCATGCAAACGATTCCATATTACAAGAAGTGCCGAGTGAAGAAGATGAAACTGCGACTCTTCAAGACGCTCTTGATGTTTTACAATGGCAACTTCAACTTCCAACTTGCACCCTTCTTCCAGCTCATGAGTTCATTGCTCAAGAGGACACAACAATTGATCTTCACCTTACACACGTCGAACTTGATGAGATATTGAGGGAATATTTTAATGTAGACAAAGAGAGGGATGCCAGGGTCCAGGGATGCCACTGTAGATGTCAGAGATCACTTGGTTCGAAATAGAAGGCAATCAGCCATTACAGATTTTTTAGATGAACCACCAACCAAATGTAATTACTGTACAACCAAAGCATGTTGAAATAAATGACCTTTGGCACTTGAACTTCTTTGTGTGCATAATGCTCAAAACTATTTTCCACCGTTCCCATGCAGAAAGAGAGGTTCTACTGTAATCTCAAGCATTATGTCCTTCCTCTCTATACTCTCTAGGGTCATTGCAAGAAAGACCGGTCCTATGTGCTAGTCGCCGAGCGAGTGACTCCCTTGTCATCTGCTATAACTTTTGAAGCAAAAGTCCAATGAACATGAAATTTTTATTCGGAATACCTAATCGGATCCCTTATTTTTTAGAAATTAAAAGAAATCATTTTATATTTAAAAATCATTTTTGTTAATTTGTCACAATGTAAGGTTTAGGGTTTTTACAACATTTGGAGTCCTCAAATTTAATGATCTAGAGCTGAAATTTTCATGGTCTATTTGCATAGTAGAAAAGCATATTCCTACCAAAGAAAATCTAAAAATACATTATTTTGTGTCTTCCTCATGAGTGCAAACAACACTCCCATTGCATGCAATTTTTGAACAATGAAGATAGTTCTAAGATCAATATTTTGGTGAAATCTCATCACTATGAACTATTCTCAAATGGACAATTTTTAATTTTTCTTAAAATTTATTTTTCTATTTTTTACAAATTAAAATGTGAAATTATAGTGCAAGTATCCATTTTCTTGAGATTTTGCACTTTTCTAGTTCTCCTACTTAGAGAATTTTTCTATGCTTTTCCTTCCTAGGGTATCTTCTTCTTAAAGGTGTGTACATTAAACATTTTTTTTACATTTAAAAAAAAATGATTTTCTAATTATAAAGCCTTCCCAAAAGAAAAAATGTGTACTATGGAAAACGCTATGCTTTTTGAACGGTCTTTTTTACAATGACCCTCCAACCAATCCAGAAAATATCTGTGAAACAACGTATTCAAACAGCATGATCATCTCCATCCCTACTCACCCTTATTCTTCTTCAATTGGTAGTGGATTCAAAACAAACTTAAACACATCCTTAGGATTTACACCTCTTGACTTTGCTCCCAATGTTCGAATGCCAAAAAGTGGGAGGCAAAATTCAAACTTGCAACTTGTGGTGACGTCAACCTTTGTCCCTTATTCATGTTCTAGTCTTAAACAAAACACAATCAATCCAATCAAGAATTGTACATGGGTGAATGCAAGAAACACCTATACTATTTTGCGTCACACCTTGCGTTTTGAATAGTTTTTTGGCCATAACTTTTGCGTTTTGGCTCCAAATGACTCAAGATTTATAGTTAAGGTAATCATGACTAATATACACCTTGACTAATCATTTTGTAATTTTCAAAAATTGTTTACTACCCAAAATAGCCCCCAATTTTATGTCATACTTGCCAATTTGGAGGGTTTTAGTACTGTTTAGTACAAAAAAAACGAATTTTGAGCTAAAAATTGGAGGGGGTGGTCTTCTAGTATACTTGTAGCTATTGTTTAAATTAATTCTAAAAATAATTAATTGTATGTGGTGTGGAAGTGCACAAAGTGCACTTCTTTCTGCTTGCATTTTGTAACATATAAAATATTATTTTGGAGGTTTTTTGGGTGAATGACCATCTCTATAGAGTTCTTACAAATGGCCAATTTTCATTTTATGTATTTACCTTTTTTTCTATTTTTAACTAATTAAACATCAAAGTATCCATTTTCTTGAAATTTGGCACTTTTCTAGTTCTCCTACTTAGAGAATTTTTTTAATGAATTTCCTTTGGTGGTAACCTTCATCTTAAAGGTATATACATTAGCCATATATATTTATTTATTTTTTAATTATTTTTAAAATTTTGAAGTCCTATAGAAAAAAAATGATGAGTATTGTCAAAACACAACAAAATTAGCAGGTGTTTTTTGCATTCACCCACATACACAATCTGCTTTGCTCATACTTGTTAGAATGGAATTTTTTGTAATCTCAAACTTATAGCATTCAAGTGCCAAGCTAGAGCTCTAAAAGATACGACTAGCATAGTAGAGCTTATAGTTCTAAATAACACCAATTTTGTGAAATTGGCAATACTTCCAAAACCAAAATTGTAATATATACCTTCACAAAGGCCTAATTTTAGGCTACAAACAAAGATAGGTATAGATTTTGGTATGAGACCCAGCGTCTTGAATCGCGCCAAATTTTTGGAATACTGGTATCGTCATTCTAAAGAAATGTTGAGATGTATAGTTGTTGAGTTTGGCAATCCGAACTTAGCATCAATGTCACTGAGATCTGAACACTATCATCTCCCATGATTCTAACAAACATAAGGTTCATTCATTGACACGGAAGATGAAATGTTCATACTTGAAGAATTCAAGAGGGTGCAAGAAGAGAGAGCCGTACGCCCATACCTAAGCAAAGATACATGAGACCTCCATATTTAGTAGCCAGTTTCTCTAGTGATCTATGAGGCAAAGTAATAAATCAGGAAAGTTTTCAACGCCTAATCATGGCCAGGGTTCATGGGGCAAGTGCTTCCACCTCTTGGCTTCAGTATAGTAATAAATCAACAGAAATGAAGCAAATAGAGAATGATGAGCAAGGCGCAGGCTTGAGCCAGCCACAAGTTGTATTCATTGTGGCGCGCAAAAGTGCACTACCCCAACTCCATTAGGAAGCCTCCACACTTCTTAGTTATTATACATAAACAATTTCAAGCAATTCCTGACGTCTCTCACGTAAATGGCTAGGGAGCACACCATGTTGCAGTTGTCACTCTTAAATCTTAAGCAAATAGAAACAAGGATACTAAAGCTGTGACTGGTCCAAAAAAACAAGAGCACATAGAATAAGAAATTTGAGATTGAGGTGAAACCCTAAAAGTAAGAGTTATGTTCAAAGTGAGAGTTTTGTCCAACTAACTCAACTCTTAAATCTCACCCTCTACACCCCCCACCCCACCCCAAAATCCTATTCCAAAGCTAAGAAGGTTCCAATAAGTACGACTTGCTGTATTTGTGCAACAATGAGCTACCGCAACATTTACACACTACAAGAAAATGGAGGTAAACGTGACTGCAAAGAATGACTCCAAAACAGTCATTCCGGACAAACATGACTCCATCATGACTTCAGGCCCTGTAGTCATAGTGGACAAGTCATTCTTTTGGTGACTGCAATTCTATTATTACCATTCAGTTTGACCTTGGATGAAAAAAGGATGAGAGTGTCTATGTGGCTTGATGAGGTGGAGGACTAAATTTTTGGAAAAGGTTGGGCAATTGCCCATTTTGGAAGAAAATTTGAAAATTTCTAGTTCCACGTCGGATGGTTGTGCAGTCATGGCGCAGTCATTCTGCAGTCGAGAGGGAGTTCCATTGACCTATAAAAGAATGACACGTATCCAGTCATTCTTCAGTTACGGTCACGGTTTAGGTCCTTAGCGGACGAGTGAGGTTCTAACACGTGGCAAGACATTCTGTAGTTATATGTAGGGTGTGCTTTCAACTTTGCCAAGTCATTTGTGAGTGATGCACAGAGTCATTCTAAAGTGACAGAGATTTAAGATTTAGGTCACTCTTTAAGGATGCCAAAAGTCATTCTCTTATTATTTTCAATTTGTGGCCACGTGTGCAAAAAAAGTGTAAGGATAATTGCACATGGAGTAGTGTGAGCGCTTATTTACCCACCCTTGGTAAATAAGTGAGCACAACCAGGCTTTTGAGTTTCAGGGTTGATTTTTGTCCTATGGGTGCCTAGCGTAAATCCATTGTGCCTTCCAAGCAATGGATCTTTTCTAAATCCTAAACATACACAAGTTTGCAAGAAAACCAAAGAAATCAAGAAAACCTAACTTAATTTGCAATATTTACTCTAATTGGGGCGTACCAACTAGGTCGCTGTGGTTTTTGAACTAAAGGTGATACACTCTAAATTTAGCCAAATCAAAAGAGAGAGAATTTCATGCCATTTCTAAAAATATAAAACTCAACATTATACGACCTTCCTAGCAAAAGTTATGGACGGATGAAGTTCTAGCTTCTAGAAGTCTATCCAAACTTCATCCTTGAATTTAGACTCTTTCTTTATTTTATTTTACTTCGAGTTTTTGATCCTGACTCTATATTTACCACTTCTATCCAATTTCTAAGTTTGGACTTGAATGAATGAGTTTTAACCTATTTCATCCATATCTTGACCCAAAGTTCATTCGTTGGTTGCTCCTAAATGGTTAAGAATTTTTCCTAAGTTAACCCCTGAAGGACCGAGGCCTTTTTTCTGCCAAAAAACAGTGAAAACTGCCATTTCTATAGCAAACAGTAAAAAAAATTGAAAAATGTTTTTTTTTGCAAATCTAACCGTAGGATCTTACACCTAACTAGTATGAGAATGTGTGGAAAAAATTTCAGAATTTTTGACCGCATAGATTGCAAGATATCTGCGTTTAAAGTGAAAAAAACAAGTTTTTCAGCACATTGCGGGACTAGATTTTTTGACTTTAAACATTTAAAATTTAAAATTTTTGCACTACAGAGTTTTGAGCTTTAAATCTTTATAGAGGAGAATTGAGTTGAGAGTCTAGGAAAAAAAAAGAAATTCAAAAAAACTTAATTATCATTCTTAAAAAAATTGTTAAGTAGAAGTTAGTACGAGATAGAAGGAAAATCTAAAATATTAATATCTCTTAAATGGAATTAAAATTCACTAATCCCAATGGTGAGATTGTTCTAGCAACTAAACTAAACCATGAAAAAAAAAAAAACTGAAAAATTTGAAAGATTGCATTCAGAAATGAATCCTACAAGTTATTTTTTTCAAGAAGATGCTCTAACTGCCCGAAAAACAAGAATGTCCATAACTTTCTCATAACATATCCAAATGAAATGAATCAAAGCTTTCCAAATAGATAAAAATATAATCTATGAGAAAAAAAATATTAAAAAAAAAAATTCAAATTTTTGTCCATTTTTTTTTTGCTGCCCGAGCTGCCCGCCGTCCCCTGTTTTGAGCTTATTTGGTCATAACTTTTTTTCCCGGGCACCGATTGTGAAAAAAATTATATTCCCACAAAGCTTATCAGTTTTTCTATCTCCAAAAAAAGTTTCAAAAAATCACAAGAAAATTTCAGCCCGTAGGTACCTGCCCGAAAACGCATTTGTCCCCCGAAGGGACAACGGTCCTTTAGGGGTTAAACTAGTTTTGGACTCTACTAAGTGCCTTCTACCTATTTCCAAATCTACTTTTTCTCCTTGATCATGTTTTTTAGTACATGTTGGATTCTTATCCCACTTATGTGACTCGGTGCTACTCTGAGCAGTTTACTATTTTTAGATTTTTTTTGTTAATTTTTCTTTGTAGGCCTTAATTCTAGCTTTTCAAAATGCTAAGACACTTGCTAATTGGACTTTCCTACTAGGAGTTATCGATGGATGAAGTTTGACCGCTAATCGGTACTTCTAACTTCATCCAAGGTTTTCTATTATCCTACAACTTGAATTCTAATTTTTGTTTCACTTCTGGATTCTAGATTTATGTCTCTACCTAAGTTTCTATTCTTGCTCCACTTGGATGAAATTTACTAAATCTCATCCAATACTACTCCTAAACTTCATCCGCTAATATCTCTTTCAATTTGATTCCAAATTCTAAGTGTGAGATGGTTCTGGAAACCTCTAACTAGGCTCTACAACACTAATTACCTGGTTCTTGGAATAATCTTAGTCTAGACACTCTGAATTGACTTGAGAGTTCGGCCCTACTTTTAAATGTCTATTTTTGAGAATTTGAAATGGAGGGTTTGTAGTTAGGAACTTACCTCGGAGTTGGTATCGTTGTTTAGGTAATCGTATACCTCTTCAAACTCCCCATCATTTGCCATGTTTCGGAATTGTTTGGTAATTTTGCCCACGGCTTAAAGTAGGAGTTTCCGTACAAAGGTTGTCAACTTTTTAGACTCCCCCTTTCTTTTCTTTTTCTCCTAATCTATCTTTCTCTTCTAACACTATTCTAATTCAATCATTTATACTTCAAAGGTTGACTTGGCATCTAAACAATAATTGATCTTCTATCAACTCTTCAAGTCAATTATTATTTTATCTAAATTCTATTGGTTCAAAATGACTCCCAAGGATTTCCACCTAATCCAACTTCCAATTTTCTCTTCAACTTCCAAATGCACTCTTCATCTTCTTCACTTGCATTCTACTCTATTGAGTTGGAAGAGATTTGAAAACACACTATGAGAGGTTCTAAACTCTATTCTATTTCTATATTCTATTGGAAGTTTTTGGCAATTGTGAAAAGTCTCTATTCTTATTCTAGTTCTATGCAATATTTTCTCCAACCTTTTCTCTTCTCATCCTACAACTTGTCTCTTTACTCTTCTATCTACCTTTCTCTCTTCCTACTTATTTATTATATTTTTTTCTTGTATTCAAGGACTAGTTTATTGCCAAGAGTTGAGAAAAATTTGAGAAGGGTGCCGGCCCGTTTGGCCCAGCGATTTAATTCAGTTTTGAACCCAGCCAGAGCCTACTGTCCAGACACAGACTATCCAGAACACAAGGGCTGTCCAGAACCGAAACAAGAGCCGATCAAGGGCCTTGGGCCGACCGGTCGGTGGGTGGCCGGGTCTTCAATTTTTGGTTCGCCGGGACACATGGCACTTGCCCGTTGGTTGGACCCCTCCCCATGTGGTTACTTGTGCCGATCAGCTTTTGGGCAGTTCCGTCTCCTCTCTGGCGAGTTGGCTGGGGGGTATTTTGGGGGTATTTTTGTTCTTTCTCTACTGAAATTTTGGCACTACCTCTTGGTGACTAATCAGAAGATGGAACTCTAATTTTGGGATTCTAATTTAACACTTGTGAAGCTAATTTTTGGATACTAAACTTGGGTCTCTAAACTTGCATTTTGGACACTAAACTTGGTGAGATAGCAACTCTTCCGGTTTTTTGAGAATTTCTAAAAACTATATAGATTCAAAGCTCCGCCGTCTCTTGGGAAATCACTAAAAATTCTTTAACTTTCTTCTAATCAAAGTCAAAGCTCCGCCGTATTTTCTCTTACATTCAAAACATAAAAAAAGATAGCTTCCGTAATTGTACCACGTACTAAACTCCCAAACAACTAATAAATTGGCCACATGAACAACACCACAAGGTTATACGTCAAGCACTAGAGTCCCTGAAAGCAGCATCGCCAAGGTACGGTAGAAGGTAAGCTCTAGGATTAGTTCAAAGGTTCCAATAATCCAACAATAATACTTCAAACGGACCTCAATGCAAGAAACAAGGCAAACTTTGAAGAGACCCCAATGTCCTTCAAAGAGAGCTTGAAAAGTAATGACAAGGGAGCTCAAAATGCTCCAAAAACACACAATTTTGGCAACGTGGCCTAAAATGGCCAAAATCCAACTAAATGGACCTAAATGTGCAAAGTGAGCCAAAATATGGCTACAAGGGGTGTTTGTAAGAGGGAAATGAGCCCCCTTATATACATTTCCAAGGGCATTCACCCCCCCCTTCTTTTTCTTAGTAGTAATCTTATAATCTAAGATTTTCATCCTAAATAATCAATTTTGACTTTTTACGATGGTCCAAACTTCTAACTTTTGGAGATTAACTCCAAATTGAAAATCCATTGTGCCGTTGACTTCAGAAGGCCATTTTTAATCTTAGAAAAACCCTTTAACCAAACTCCAAAAAACGCAACATAACCTACCGCTAACTGAACACCAAAACGGGGTAAAAACTCAAATCTTGGAGGTTGACTTTTCTGAGAAAAGTAACTAGCCTAGGTTCTTTAGTAGGTATGGGGGAGTAAGAAAAAACCTAGCTTTCACCTCATTCCGATTTCATATGCTCCCGGTGCGCAAGTCAATTCCACCGTAAATTTCAAATTTGCCAATTATCGAGGAATCTCGCTGGTTCGGGCACTTCTGGCTATCGGTATGTCTTGAAACTTGGTGGGGAATCTTATTAGCATAAAAGAAACTCATCTAATTTTTAGTGAGATTTTACCGCAACTTGGGTAATTTCTAAGAATTTTCCATCGTAGGTTTTGGCGGTTGACCGTCCGGAAGGACATCTTCTGTAAGTCAGAAAATTCCGAAACTTTTTATGGAACCTCTCATGAAATTCCACAAAGGATGTGCAAGCTCATATTCTTACTTTGCATAAAGGTCAGAGGAGAATCAAATTCTATCTTCTCCTTTTAATTCTGGCAATTAGGAAATCTTTCACATATAAGGGAATCTTGGCAAGCCAATTTCGCCATTGAGTCCCAAATGTGATTTCCACTTTAGAATACCATACTCCACCCATAGATTCTTCTTACGGGTCCATCTTGAGTTTGTAACTCCTGCAAGCCAACAATTGGGGTTTCCGCTATTTCTTCGATGCTATGGGGAAAGTGAAACCTATCTCTGGGAATGGACTTAGGACCTCAACGGTGTTCCCTCGAACCAATTTTAGCCATAAGATGTCACATGTACCGTAGGTTTGGTCTAGTTGGGCCAGGTTAGCCCTTAATTCTACTATTTACCTATATTTCCACGTTTTAACTTATGTACAAGTGGAAATGGGATTTATTTGGGGAAAAATAACCTATAAGGGACCAAATGCTATATTGGTATGTGACATACCTATTTTGGTTTTACACTCTTTTGGGGGCTTTTTGTATATAAAACTATATTTAAATTTGTAAAAATTGAAAAAAATAAAACCGTGAATCCCTAGTGACGAATTGGGGGCTCACAAGTAGTCAATCTACAATCATATATGAATATATTCAAAATTTTACAACAATATATAATACACAATACGTCACATATAATACACCATACACAATCTGCCATATACAATACAACATACACCATACATCATATTTGGCATATGTCTCACACAGCTTCCAAAGTCACTTAGAATGCAAGTATGAAGAGATAAAATGACAAGCCTTTTATAGAAGTGGGGTAGTGGTAGGCAAGACAAACCATGTTGGATATGTAAAATGCAGGAATTGTATTACAAGTAATATTTAAGACCTCATTGAGGCAAGTAGATCAATTTTTTTTTGTAAACTTTGAACTAATAAAAGTTAAGAAATCAATCTCACTTTTATCTCCAAAAATTTGTTTTAGATTTCACGCCTCAAATTAAAAGTTATAGACAAATTTGTTAAATGGATTGGAAAAGATTGGCACATAAAGAGTATTTAATTACCTATTTGACTTCCCAAAAACATGGACGTATGTAGTTGTTTTTTATTTCCTCACTTCATCCAAGGAAAATATGATGATGACTATACATGATGTCTACAAATCACACAATGAATCACAATATACAACGCACCGAAGTAGTAATAGAATAAGTACACAATCTTCCAAAACTACCGAATGTGCAATCTGTGGGGATACTAGGCTAGATGTCTGAGTGCCAGTAGCGCAAAAGTCATTTGTTAGTCATTTATGAGACATTTCCATAATGCTGCAATCCTTCACCGCGATTTTTAAATGACTAGGATGAAGTCATATTGAAGTCACAAGAGTCTAGACTACGAAATAGCGTTCAAGGAGTCATCTGGGAGTATTGTATTGCATGTGAGCTTTGTCCTTCTTGTCTTTGGGTAGCTTATAGTTAGCAATGTCTTTGCGTCTAGGAGGTGAACCATAAAGGAGTGGTGGGCGCCATCAAGTTGATGGCAAAAGAGAACCTGTTAGTTAAGAGGAATACTAGAACATTACTATAGAAATTATTTTTATGGATATTGTTATAGATGTCCGGGGTGCTATGAGCGCTTATTTACCCACCTTTGGAAAATAAACGAGCACAACCAGGCTCTCGGTAAATAACCGTTTTGACTCGATCTATGGGTGTCTAGCGCCAATCCATTGTGCCTTCCAAACAATGGATCTTTTCTATGTTCCTAAGACTTGCTAATTCAGAGGATGAAAACAAAACCCTAATTGGAATTACTATGAGTGCTAAGTTTGAATCAAACCCTAAGAGGCTCGGTGTCTTAGGAGAGGAGGCAATCTCAATCTGAACTTATCTATCCTAAATGAAAAAGTACCTCATGCCATTTCTAAAAGTGTAAAGTTTATTTGATTTGGACTTTCCTAGAGAAAGTTATGAACGGATGAAGTTTTAGCTCTAACGGGTGCTTCTAAACTTCATTCATTCGTTTCTATGAACTCCTAATTCCGATTTGACTTGGAATTTGGGCTATAAGCCTAACTCCCTAAGGTTAACCTAATTACCAAGCCTTGACGCAAATGGATGAAATCCTCTAGGATTCATCCATTACTTGTTCCGGACTTCATCCCTTCCTAACTGCTTGGGGTTTAGGTCTTTCTTTGAGTTGGGTTTGGTTTTATGTTACTTTAAGCTTGTTCTATGAGTTTCAAAATCTATAATTGACCTAAACCTAATCCTAAAAGCTCCTAATCCACCTTCTAGTTTTACCTAAGGGGCTTAATTACGTTTGGTAAGTTACTATTTTTAGAAAGTTAGGACTTATTCCTCGTAAACCTTGATTTTAATTTTCTACTATGACTAGTTACATTAGATTTAGTGTTTCCTAGCAAAAGTTATCCATGGACCGCTACTCAGTCCTTCAAACTTCATCTACTGATTATAGTTAACCCTAATTTCAAAATTAATTTCTAATTTTACTTTTGGTTCCTAAACTATTCTCACTTTTTAGATTCTATTCCTTGTTCCCCTTGGATGAATTTTGCTAAGTTTCATCCAACATGACTCCCTAACTTCATCCGCTCATAAGTCATAACTTCTTCGTTTTAGCTCGAATTTGGTTGCATTTTAGGTTTTTGGAAATCTCTAGACTCCTACTCTAGGATTCTCTAATCTATTTTGACCTGACTCTTAGTCCCTAAGGCCTAGCTCTCAGCCTCACTAATAAGTGCTAGTTTCAAAAATTTAGAATGCAAGGAGGGAGTTTAGTAACTCACCTCGTCTTGGAGATCGCGAATTAAGTTGCTTAGGTTCCCCTCAGTTGCTATTTTGGTGATTCTATTTGGTTCGTGAAAGTGGTCATTTTATATTATAAATTCCAACCTTGCTCGTCTAGCTATTCTCTTTTCCTTCCCCTTCTATCTTTTCCTTCTACACTATTCCCCTATGTGCTCTTTAATGTCTACCAACTACTTCTAATATTGTGAATGATGCATCCTCTTTTTCTTTCTTACGCTTGGAGCAATCGGTGGCCCACAATGGTTTGTAGGATTTTTGCTAATCTATTCCCTATTCATCTTCTTCCCTACTAAAATCTCCTTCTTGTTGGCCTTCCACATGCTTTGCTTTTGATCTTGGAATGTGTGAGTGTTTGCGAGGAGTTTTGTTTGAGCGTGTGTGAGTGTGCAAGTGGTGTTTTCCAGCTTGAAATTATGAGTCTTCTTCTACCCTACTCCTCTTTTTAGGCTCCTACTTGCTCTTAAATTCTCTATTTAGTTACTTCTACTTCTTCTTCTTCTTGAAGTCTCCTTGCTTAACCTATCCTATTTAGGTCCTAACTTTTCTTTCTCCCCTCCCCTTTTGCGTTCTTAGTTGTAGTTTGTTTTTGTTATAGACAAAAACCCGAGAATGGAACACCAGAGAATAAAAAAAAAAGGAAGATCGACCCTTACCTGGGCTGACCCCTGGCTGGGCTCCGGTGTTATGCTCTGGCTGCTGGGGTTCCAGTACTGGGCTCTGGTACTGAGGCTACGGCTGTTGGCTCTGGTACTAGGGCTCGGTGCTAGGGCTCCGGCTGGCTGGGCAGCCTTGTGACAAAATGGACAAAATGGGCCAAGTAGTAAAGACTTTACAATAACACAGAAAAAAGAGGATAAGGATGTCTATAGTAATTCTTTCTTCTTGGGAATATATTCTAAGATGGATCCTACCTATAGCTAGGCTTTCTTGGAAACTAAACTTCGGGGGTTTCCAAGCTTGTCTTGGAAACTAAACTTTGGAGAGCATGATCCCGGGGGGCCAAGGCGTTACCAGCGATTTGGTTTTAACACCGAATCTAGGACTGCCACTTGGAACTCCTAGGGCCAAAGCTCTACCGTTGCCACCTTTTTAACAAACGATCTAGGACTTGGGATAACTGGGGGTTTCAAAGGTTCGCCGTCATGGTCTTTTCCCTCAAAAAAAACAATACGAGAGGAAGGACTCCCTAGAGACGGGTTAGTTCACTAAGAGTCCCCAAGTCGAGCAACCACTATCCTAAATTCCAAAAGAAAGACTAGAGGGGCCCAATGCCGCTTTCCTGTTAGTCCCACTCAACACAAAGATTTACACTAAAGGCCCCCAAAGCGGCATCGCCAAGGTACGGTGGGGGTAACTTTAGGATTAGTGCATGAACTCAAAATGTGTCACAAAAGAAAAGTATAAGATTACAACAAAACTACTACCTTAAGCACAAGATGGTATACCACTTAGGGAGGTTCCCTAGGATCCTTAAAAAGCTTGAGAAATACAAAAATAAGGCCAAGAGTGCCCCTAAAAACACCGTTCAAGTTTTTTGGCAAAAACTGCCAAAATATTCTCCACTACATGGACCCAACAAACCCCAAACAAGAATAGGGGGTGGCTTGAGAGAGAAATGAGGGCCCTTTTATAGTCTTCCAAGGCCCTCACCTCCCCTCTTTTAACCTAGCTAATCCTATCTTTCCGGATTTTCATCCTTATCTTTTAGGATTTTCACCTAGTTTAGGGTTTACGCTGGTCCAAAACTTTAACTACTGGAGATCAATTCCAAATCAAAAATCAATTGCGCCATTGGCTTCAAAAGGCCATTTTTAGTCTAGAGGTCCCCCTACCCTCTATTCCAACACCAGAATCCCACTATAAACTAGCGCCAACTAGAGTCAGTAAAAAGGGTAAAAATCTATTTCTTGGAGGTTACCTTTTCTGACCAAGTTGACTAGCCAGGGTGGTCTAGAAGGTCTTAGGGAGTAAGAAAAGACCCTTCGTTGACTTCGTTCCGACTTCGTGTGCTCCCGGACGCCGGTCAACTCCACGTAAATCCTGCCAAGTGGATAATTTGAAGGGATGTCGGTGATTCGGGCATCTCCCGCTATCGAAACACCATGAAACTTGTCGGGGCGCGTTATTAGCATAAAAGAAGCTAATTTAATTTTTAATGAGATTTTACCACCACCTGGGTAATTATCGTGAATTTCCCATTATGAATTCAAGCGGTTGACCGTCCGGAAGGGGTATCTCTTCAATCCAAAAAATTCCGAAACTTCTTGGGGAACCTCTCATGGAGTTCCCCAAGAGATGTGCAAGTTCACGTCTTGATCTTGCATGTCTTGATACAGAAGGTAAAAATACACTTCCGTTGGTTTTCCGACAGTCAGGGAATCTTCCGCATACGGGGGAATCTTGGTGAATGAATTTTGCTTTTGACTTCCCGGTATGGTTTCAACCCAAGATCACAATCCGATGGCCACAGATTCCCTTGCTAGCCCGTCTTGAAAAAGTGACACCTGCATGCTAACAATTGGGGTTTCCACTATTCGTCGATGGGATGGGGAAATTAAAACCTCTCTCGGGGAATCTATCTAAGAATCTCCCTGGAGTCTCCTGAGACCAATTTAGCCAAGCATGGTCACATGCACAATGGTTTTAGGCTATTTTGGGTAAAAAAACCCTCAAACTTGCTAGCTCCCACTACTTCTGTGGTTCTAACCTATTTACAAGTAGGTTTTAAGGCTATTCTAGGGATAAAAGGTTATTTAGGACCAAAGGGCATATTGGTATGTAACATGTCCATTTTGGTTTTACACTCTTTTTAGGGCTTTTTGGATATAATTACAACTTAAATTGCAAAATTTTAGAAAAAAAGAAAACTATGAGTCCCAAGTGATGAATTGGGAGCTCATAGGTGCCCTTAATGGGTGCAAGAACATAGCAATGGTCAAAAAATGCATAATGAGCGTGATCTTGATAGGAAGATCCAATAGTTCTATATTTGAAAATGAGGATAGGAGGGAATTACTAGCCTATTACTTTTAGAATACTATAAGTAGTTGATTGGCAGTCATTCGCTAGTGACGGTATAGAGGCAATTGGAACATGCATTGGAGTCAAACCCACGTGTGAATAGTCGTTGAGCCAAAATGGCCGTTTCTGTAATGGATCATGTAGTGAAGGGAATCATTGTCCAATTTTACTATTTTGCAGTGGCGTTGTAGTGAAGACTGGTTCTTTGTATTAAAGTTCTATATCTTGTGCCTGCAGTCAGCCATGCAAGATCAAGAATCATAATTTCAAGCCTTGCCCTGTGGGCAGAGATAGGCACCTCTAAATCGCGAAACCTGGTTGATATGCCAATTGTCAGTGACCATTGAGTCATGTAGTAGTGGCCTTTGAGTGATCCACGCCTGCAACCCTCAAGTGCACAATACCTAGATTTGACTAAGGCAAAACTGTTTCAGTGGTTGCAGTCATAGCCTAGTAATGTGGCAATTATTGTCGTCCACGTCAGCACAAAGCTATGCTACGAATCTTCCTAAAAACGCACTTAGGCAGCTTTGGAAGTCATTTTCCAATCGCAATGCAGTAAAGCGTAGTCACAATGTATGACGGGCGGGTACTCAAGAATGACTAAAGCCGACACGTTGGATTCCCCACTTTCCCTACGAAAACCCTGACGACATTACAAACAAAAACAAAAAGTCACAGATGACCGTTGGAGTTTGTCAAAACTTCATCCTGAAGTCGCGTACAGTCATTCCCTAGTGATAGCAAGGAGGTGATGCAATTGCAACGTGTAAGGCGCCCACACATCGGAATTATCTTTGCAGTTCAATGTCTGCATTTTTTTTCACTCGGCGTAGTCATTTTGTAATTACAAAACAACTCCAAGTGATTTTGATTTTGCAATTGCAGTGAAGTGCAATGTGTTGAGTCAAAATGGCTTTGTCACAGTCGAACGTGATTTAGTTTTCTTCCCTATCTGTAAAATTCAGTGGACAACCTGCCCGTCTTAGTACGAACAGAGGTCCGGATCGTAAAAAAGTCGAAGTGACTCAAAAGCTAAGTGCTAGTGATTCAGTAGTCATTTTTTAGTCGCACAATAATGAAGCCTAGTCACAACATATGACAAGAATATGACTCGGAAATGACTTTGCTATTCACGTTGGATTTTCCTCTTTTCCCGCCAAGAAGTCAACGATGTAGTGAACGAGAACGTCAATCTTGCACTCCAATTTCATCGATTGTTCATCCTATAGTCACAACCCCAACTCCGAAATGATTGGGAACAAGCTTTGAATGCACAGATGGTGCAATTATAGAGTCTGCAATCATTTTCTAGTGAAACCGAACATGCAATCATTCTTTTGCAGTCACAATTAGGCCCATTTTCTTGTAGTGACATTAGCCTGGCACTTCTCAAAGTTTAAAAATAATCCCCCAAAAGTTTTAGTTCCAAACTTGTTAGAGTATACAAAAAAGTACAGTTTCCACAACTGAAAGGTTTATTCAAAGTTCTAGTTCTTCAAAATGAAACATCCATGGATCATACAATAACAGACTTACTATGCAAGAGCAAACCATAGATCAGCGAACAAGAGCATCTAAAACACGACCTTCTTCTTTGCCCCAATTTGCTCACTTGCGCTGCAAAAGAATGCTACTGTCTTTGTCTTCTGTCTATCAATCGGTCTACCAAATACATATACATCATGACAATTCAATGGCTACGGAAATTGCAAGGCAACGGAGAGCTACCAGCAGCGTTGTGAAACATGTAATTATATGAATTTGAGAGCTTGAACGATGCGACCCTAGCGACGCAACAACAATAGGAATATAAGGAGGTGGCAAAGTGGAAGCCAAGCAAAAGAGTCGTTCAACTAGGGTTTCCGAAGGTTTTCCGTGAAGCATAGATTCAGTACAGTGAGTATGTATGGCCATCAGATGGGATCTTCACTATGACAGAAAATTGACGAGCACAGCAAAATGATAGATTCAAGGTTGAAAAATGTGTGCTTTGTCGTCTTGGACATTGTCTTGTCAAAAATTTGTCAATTTCTACGCCTTTTCCTTGTAATGTAGATTGTGTGTTAAAAATCGTGGACAAATGGCGGAGTCTTGAACCCGCGAGTCTTAGGAAGTCCTAAATTTGGTGTTAAAACCAAAGTCACAGCAAAGCTTTGAACTTCCTAAGTATCCGGCATCAAGGTTTAGTTTCCAAAAGAAGTAGGAAACATTCTAAGGTATAGTTTCTAAAATAGGGACCCTCTTGTAGGAAAAAACGTAGTTAGAGGAAGGAAAAGAAAGGATCCTTGGGAGGAACGTTCCCCGCTTGGATCCAAGTGGGATTTTTTTGTTGGGTTTTTTTAATTAATTTTCAACCCGAGCAAGTGTTAGAAAGAAGGGAAAAAACGTCAAAGCCGTCCAGCCAGTGGCCAAGCTAGCCCAACCCAACGGCCAAGCCAGCCCGGCGCTCCAGCAACTTTTTTTGGATTTTTTTTGGATAAATCTAATTGCTTTGGGTTAATAAAAAAAACACTTCAATTAGTGGGGTAAAGACCCTAACTAGGAAAGGGAGTCAAGGGAAGGAATAGGAATAGAGCTAGCTAGGGTAGGATTAGCAAAGAACAAGGAGATAGAATAGAAGGAGGTAGAGGAAGGAAATTTAGGATAGTGAAGTCAAACTAGGGAGAGTAATAAAAAAGTGTAGCATAGTTTAGAAGGTAAGAAGCACTCCGTTACACTCACCCACCAATCATTCCTCCAAATTCTCAAGTGGCCAACTCAAATCTTGCTTACACCAACAACCTTTCAACATCAAAAGCAAAGAACAAGAAGTGAGGAAGACACATGAAGAAGAAGGTTTAGTAGGATAGGAAAGAAGGAAGGAAAGGATTAGAGGAAATCCCACGGACCATTGTGAACCATTGGAAAGGGTCAAGCGTAAGAGGAAAAAAGAACGTGCCACTTAACCCCTAAAGGACCAGCCTGCTATTTTTAGCACTATAGCAATTTGGGGTAGGTACGTGTGAGTGGATATTTGCATATTTTAGGCTGAAATTTTAGTAGAAGGTGGGGACGAGGAATATCTTTCATATGAAACAAATTTCATGACATTTGGAAACATGAGTCAAAAGTTGTGGCCTAATATGTTATTTTTTTTCGTAACTGGGCAAACCAGGCAGATCAAAATAAATCACTTTTTGCAAAAACAAAAAATTTGAAATTGGTTTTCTAGATTTTCATACACGTGGAAAGCTTTGAATCATTCCATTTTGATCAATGCGTCAAAAGTTATGAGGAATTTCAGTTTGCAGGCAATTCTAGATTTTCTATTCTAAAATAAACTTTGAAGTTGTTTATTTCACTCAATTTTCAATATTTTTTGAAAAAAATAAAATTTTAGGATGTAGATTGTTTATAACAACATTACAACCATTGGATTGACATTTTACAATTCCATAATTAAATTCTTAACAATTTTGTATTTTGAATCATTCTCTACTTCTTCCTACTTACTATTTTTTTCCTACATGTTGTACAATTTCAAATGATTTGAAATTTTTAAAGCATGTAGCCAACTTGTTTAGGAAAAGAATTCAAAGAAGTAGCATTACTTTTGACATTTTTTCATACAAATGTGACCTTGTGAAGTGCAGCTGCCTTGTTTTTCACAGGGAAAAAAAAAAGATTTCTATCAATTCAAACGCTAATATCTTCCAATTATCCGCATGGTGGAAAATTCTGAATTTTTTTCCACATCTTCTCAAACTAGCGTACTACAAGATCCTACGGTTCTTACATGAGTCCAAAAATGTTTTTTCCCCAAAATTTGGTACTTGTGCTCAAAATGGTAGTTTTCAAGCGTTTTGGGTGAAAACATAGTCAAGGAACTTTAGGGGTTAATTGTTAGAAGGGTGGTTGGTAGACATTAAGTTGGCGTAAGAGAATAGTATAGAAGGGAAAGATAGAAAGAAAAAGAAAGGAAATAGCTAGGCTGGGAATTACAATTGAAGTCAAATCTCTATAATACAAATTGGCAAATTTTTCAAGGAACAAGAGGGCAAGCAAAATGGCGCAAGAATGGAACCTCAGCGACCTAATACGAGATCTATAGTACAAGGTAGGATTCTAAACCCTTCCTTTCCATTTTAATTTCCACGATTAACAATTGCTAGTTAGGGCCGAGGCCTAGGCATAAGTTAGGACTTTAGGAAGCAAAGTCTAGTCAAATTTGAAAATAAAATCCTAGAGCAGAGATTTGGAGGTTTTCAAAAACATAAGATACACAGGATTTGGAGTTTATATTAAGAAGACATAGACATATGAAGTTTGGTAATTAGATTGGATAAAAAACACTTTGGAATAACAAAAAAAGGGACAAAATCAGGAAATTAGTAAACAAAAATAATCTAGAACCCAAAAGAAGAATTAGAAGTTAGTTTTGGAATTAGGGTTAGCAGTAATTAGTGGATGAAGTTTTAAACACCAATTAGGGGTCAAACTTCATCCATCAATAACTTTTGATAGGAAAAGTCAAATGTCAAGTTAGAGACGATTTTGGAAAGCTTAAATCAACATCTTTAAGGAACAAACATAAAACTCTAAAAATAACAACTAATTAAAAACCATTCAGCACACCAAGGAACAATGAAGGAGTGGTTTAGAGTCTTTAGACCAAACTAAATTTCAAATAAGGGAGAAATTAGGAATAGAAACATGAAGTAGGCACTCAAAGCAACCCAAAATTGATACAAACTTAGTAAAAAGATAAAAAAAACCTAGAAGAAAATTAAGGATGAAGTTTAGGTTAGGGAATGGATGAAGTCAACTTAAATTAACCCAATTCCACTCAAGCTTGGAACTTAAGTAGAGTCCAATAATTTAGAACCAGAGTTAAATATCCAAAGTCAATTCAAACAGGAAACAAATCTAAGAAGGTGGATGAAGTTTAGATAGCCTCTTAAAGGCTAAATTTCATCCATTGATATCTTTTGCTAAGAAGGTCGGATAGGGGGGAGCGGTCGGCTTGGGGTATCCCACTTTAGACACACTAATTAGGATATTTTTGTTTCAAGCCTCCAAAGTTTGTCTAATTTGTTCATTTTGATCAAGTAAAAAGACCCTAAAAATAAAAAAATAAAATTTTGCACCTCAATATGATCAAGATGTATATTCCTACCGATTTTTAAGAAAAATAATTAAATTTGTGAATTTTTTCATAGGTGTGAAAAAAATCGCTGAATTTTGGGAATTGCAAGCTTTATAGTGCACAATTCTTTAAAAATTTATACATAAAAAAAATTATTTTATGTATTAGACCACTTTATATAAGTCTCCTCCAAAAATGATATTAAGAAAAAATTATTTGATATTCCAAATGCTTGTTTTTGAGGATTTTATGTGTCCAGGACAACACCTATTTTTTCAACTATAAAATTCATTAAAAATTTGTAAAATTCTTTTTTTGTGCTGAATTTTTTTTCATGATACTTTACAGGTATAGGCATCTTAAACCACATTTTGCAAAACCATAATTTATTACATTTAAAAAATGAAGTTGTTTGACACAGTGTGGTAAACTACATTATAGTTAAGACGGCTTTTTTGGGTACCTCAAGCCGACCATCGCCCTAGGGTGGTGTGTTATGTTTTTGCAAACGGCATGGGATGCCCTAACACTTGGAGTAGCTAAATTTAGACTATAACCATCTCACTTTCAAAACCACCGTGACTTCTTAGCTTTGAATTAGTTAGGGAAGTCGTTGTAATTCGAATTAGGTTTCTTTGTTTTCTTTCCAAAAGTTGTGAATGTTTAGGAATGTAGAAAAAATCCATTGCTTGGAAGGCACAATGGATTGACGCTAAACGCCCATAGATAAAATCAAACCGAAATTATCAAGAGCCTAGTTGTGCTCAATTATTTACCAAAGGTGGGTAAATAAGCGCTCATAGTAGGCACCTATGATCTCAATTTTTGGCAAAATTGTTTGAATTTTTTGTGAGATAGGAAAACTAATTAACTTTGTAGGAATATTTTTTTATTTCAATGATGCTTGGGAGCAAAAGTTATGCCACAATTAGCCAAAAACACAAGCAAGGGCGGGCAACAAAAGAAACTATAAAATATTTAAATAATTTTATATTTTATTTATTTATTGTAGATTACATTTTTGTCTATATAGAAAGACTTGATTCATTCCATTTGATAATTGATGTGAAGTAATGAAGTTCTTTGTTTTGCGAGCACTTTTAGCAATTCTTGAAGAAAAAAATGTATTGGATATTCCATTTATGAACTCAATTTTTTCAAAAATTCAAAAAAAATTGCACATGGTTTAGTTTGCTTTCTAAAACAATTAATCATTTCCATCTTAGAGCTATCAACAATTTAATTCTTCCTTCTTCTCATGTTGACTTTTTAATTTGAAGATTGAGGTGGGGGGATTTTTCCCAAACCCTCAAATCAATTATTCAAAATTAAAAAAAGATTAATTCACAAGCTATAGCACAAAAACTTTACATTAAGAGGATTCAAAGCCTTATAATCTAGTCAAACTAGGAGCAAAAACACTTATTTTATTCACTTTAGCCCCTAAAGTTCTATGACTATGTTTTCATTGAAAACACTCAAAAATTGCCATTTTTAGTAGAAGTACCAAATTTTTGACACATATAATTGTAGGATCTTATAGTAAACTAGTTTTAGAAGATGTCGAAAAAATTTCAAAATTTTCCAAAATGCAGATTGGAAGATATTAGCATTTGAATTGGCAAAAATCCTTTATTTGTCCATGCAAAAAATAGGGCAGCTGCACTTCACAAGGTCACATTTGTATGAAAAAATGTCAAAAATGGTGGTGATTCTTTGAATTATTTTTCCTAAACAAGTTGGCTACATGCTTAAAAATTTTCAAATCATTTGAAATTGTATAACATATACAAAAAAAATAGTAAGTAGAAAGAAGTAGAGAATGATCCAAAATACTAAATTGTTAAGAATTTAATTATGAAATTGAAAAATGTCAATCCCAATGGTTGTAATGTTGTAATAAACAACCTTCATTCTACGATTTTTTTTTTCCCAAAAAACTTAAAAAATTGAGTTAAATAAACAACTTTAAAGTTTATTTTAGAGTAGAGAATCCATAATTGCCAGCAAACTCAAAACCCTCATAACTTTTGACTCATTGGATGAAATGAAATGATTTGAAGCTTTCCACGTATATACAACTCTAGAAAACCAATTTCAAATTTTTATTTTTGAAAAAAGTGATTTTTTTTATCTGCCCGGACTGTCCAGTTATGAAAAAAAATATATATTTGGCCATAACTTTTGACTCCTATTTCCAAATGTCATGAAATTTAGTGCATATGAAAGATATTCCTCGCGCCCAACTTCTATTAAAAGTTCAGCTTAGAAATCTCTAGTCACATGTACCTGCCCAAAATTTCTATACAGCCAAAAAACGCATGCCAGTCCTTTAGGGGTTAAACGCTTATGTCTTGTGATCAATATGGTCAAAGTTTTTGAAATTTCTTCCACACATTTTAATACTAGTTTAGTAGAAGATCTTGTTTTTGGATATGCAAAAGAAACGAGTTTTGAATTTTTTGTTGTTTGCATTAAAAATGGCAATTTTCAGTGTTTTTTGCCAAGCAAAATAGCCTTAGAACTCTAGGGGTTAAACTAATATGGAAATAAAAGTCAAAAATTAAAATAAATTATTATTTGTCTAAACCATGATAAATTCACATGAATTTTATTCCAAATTAGAGTTCAAAGAAAAAAAAATTAGAATTTCATGAATGAATCTAAAATAGTACAATTTTTCATTGACCTATTAGTCATATGGCGGTGCTGAGAACCCAAAAATATTTAACCCCTAAAAGCCCGTTGTCCCTTCGGGGGACAAATGCGTTTTCGGGCAGGTACCTACAGGCTGAAATTGTATTCTGATTTTTTGAAATTTTTTTTGGAGATAGAAAAACTGATAAGCTTTGTGGGAATATAATTTTTTTCTTAATTGATGCCAGGGAAAAAAAGTTATGACCAAATAAGCTCAAAACAGGGGACTGCGGGCAGCTCGGGCAGCAGAAAAAAAATGGACAAAAATTTGAATTTTTTTTTTTGATATTTTTTTTCTGATAGATTATATTTTTGCCTATCTAGAAAGCTTTGATTCATTTCATTTGGATATGTTATGAGAAAGTTATGGACATTCTTGTTCTTCTTGAAAAAAATAACTTGTAGGACACATTTCTGAATGCAATTTTTCAAATTTTTCAAATTTTTATTTTTGGCATGGTTTAGTTTACTTGATAGAACAATCTCACCATTGGAATTAGTGCATTTTAATTCCATCTAAGAGATATGAATATTTTAGATTTTCCTTCTATCTCGTACCTACTTCTACTTAACAATTTTTTTAAGGATGAAAATTAAGTTTTTTTGAGTTTCTTTTTTTTTCCTAGACTCTCAACTCAATTCTCCACTATAAAGATTTAAAGCTCAAAAAGGCTGTAGTGCAAAAATTTTAAGTTAAAAATGTTTAAAGACAAAAAATCTGGTCCCGCAATGTGCTGAAAAACTTGTTTTTTCCACTTTAAACGCAGATATCTTGCAATCTGTGCGGTCAAAAATTCTGAAATTTTTTCCACACATTCTCATACCAATTAGTTGTAAGATCCTACGGTTAGATGTGAAAAAAAAAACAATTTTAATTTTTTTTTTTCTTTTTGCTATAGAAATGGCAGTTTTCAGTGTTTTTTGGCAGAAAAAAGACCTTGGGCCTTTAGGGGTTAATGAAGTTTGAAATAAAGGCTTTATATAATAAAAAAATTTAATTTCAACATTCCTTGACATCTAAACTTATGATTGCTTGGTTTTTAACATCATAACTGGTAATTGGCATAGAAGATAACTAATTAGATATAAACAGAGTGGATTCTTAAAAAGGAGAAAGGGAGAAAGTTCAAACTTTCATATTGTAAATGTAAAGAATTCTTTAAAAACCCATTTATTTTATATTAAAATTACAAAGAACAATTTCTTGTCCAAATCAAAAATTATTTCAATATGTTTCAAACATAAACTTGAAATTCTAAAGATTTCTAAGAGTGTATTTCCAATCTCAAAATGGATATTTGACTACTTTTTATTCTATTTGTTGTCAATGGATTTGTCAACATTTGTTTCCAGGATTCTATAGCAATTGAGCTCTTTTTAAGCTCAAGATATAAGTTTGTCTTTGGGTTAATATGATCCCAACGATCATTACCAAAATGAAATTGCTCACAAAATGCAGGGATGGACATGTCCCTTGAGTCTTTCAATTTTTGGAGATATGATTGCAAAACGGTAGTCAAATATGGAGATGATTCATCAATACTTTCAATACTAGTGATTCGGAACTTTTCAGGATGTATCACATTAAATGGATCATTCAAGAAGTTTTTTTGTAGGGTTGTTATCAATTAAAAGTGTGTTTAAACATGTTGACCCGCTTCCTAACTTGTTCTCCTTGAAGATACTATACAAGGTTTTAAAAAAGATTCCTTTCTTTAGCCCCTAAAGGACCATTGTCCCCTCGAGGGACAAATGCGTTTTTGGGCAGGTATCTACGGGCTGAAATTTTCTCCTGATTTTTTGAAACTTTTTTTGGAGGTAGAAAAGTTGATTAGCTTCATGGGAATATAATTTTTTTTCACAATCGGTGCCCGGGAAAAAAAGTTATGACCAAATAAGCTCAAAACAAGGGAAAGGGGGCAGCAAAAAAAAATTTGCAAATTTTTTTTTTTGAATTTTTGAATTTTTTTTTCTCATAGATTATATTTTTGTCTATGTGGGAAGCTTTGATTCATTTCATTTGGATTTTTTATGAGGAAGTTATGGACATTCTTGTTTTTCGGGCAGTTAGAGCATCTTCTTGAAAAAAATAACTTGTGGGATTCATTTTTGAATGCAATTTTTCAAATTTTTTCAATTTTTTTTTGCATGGTTTAATTTACATGCTAGAAAAATCTCACCATTGGGATTAGTGCACTTTAATTCCATCTAAAATATATGAATATTTTAGATTTTCCTTCTATCTCATACCTACTTCTACTTAACAATTTTTTTAAGAATGAAAATTGAGTTTTTTTTAATTTCTTTTTTTTTACTAGACTCTCAACTCAGTTTTCCACTATAAGCATTTAAAGCTCAATATTTGTAGTGCAAAAATTTTAAGTTAAAAATGTTCAAAGTCAAAAATTCCAGTCTTGCAATGTGCTGAAAAGCTTGTTTTTCCACTTTAACCCCTCAAGGCCTAACACGGTTTTGACAAAGGAGGTTTTCAATGAATCTTCCCGCTTTGATGTTTTTTTGCACATGGATGTGCTTGAAATTTTTAATTTTAACCGTACAAAAGTAAAGACTACTTTGTCTAGTATGCATGGAATTAATTGTAGAAAATATTGACGGTTGGATTTTTAGATTATAACAATTTTGGATGATGAACTTTATAGGCAAAAAACGCAGCTTTTGGGGAAGAAAAACTCTAAGAAGATGAATAATGTTTTTTTTCCTCCAAAAAAAAATTGTATTGGAATCTAAGGCAAGTGTAATATTTTTTAATTCTAAAAAATGAGAAATAAAAAACTCTCTCAATTTTGTAGACATTTTCAAACAAAAGGAGTACAAAGCCAAAACTGACCCAATTGGATCCTACAAAACTTATAAAAATTTACATATGTGTCAAATTTTGAAATTTAGTAACTGATATTATTAGAATATTGTTTGGAACATCTTTAAAAAAATTGGAATCATTCTAATTATTTTTGTATTCTTAATTGCACCAAATTGAACCTTGTATTTTAAAAAATTGCTAAAAATATAAATTTGAATTTATTTTCTCTAGAACCATTTTATTTGTGAAGAATAATGACTAGAAATGTCCAAGAATATGTTTTTTCCATACCTACTATTTCTTTCATTGTAAAAAAACTATGTTTGCTCCTATTTTTTGATTAGACTACATTTTCTAAACAATTTTTTAAACACTTCTCACATTGAAAATTTGAAAATCAGAAAGTGCAACAAGTTTATAAACTTATTGCTCTACAAGTTCCTAATTTATAAAATATTGAGATTTGTTTCATCCAACCGAGAATTTGCCATTGAAAATTTGAAGAGGACACATTGTGTCCTCTTAGTCCTTGAGGGGTTAACCACAAATATCTTGCAATCGGTGCGGTCAAAAATTCTGAAATTTTTTCCACACACTCTCATACTAATTAGGTGTAAGATCCTACGATTAGATTTGGAAAAAACAATTTAAATTTTTTTCAACTCTTTGCTACAGAAATGGCAGTTTTCAATGTTTTTTGGCAGAAAAAAGGCCTCAGTCCTTTAGGGTTAGAATACCAAAATCTTTATAATTTGACACATTGCAATCTTTCCTACTAAACAACTACTATCGCTTCGCATTGGAAGATTACATTCCTTTTTCATAGCATCTATGATCTTTAGTGCATCTTCCAAGAATGAACAAGTCGAGAATGCCACTTCAAAATTATTCAAACAAAATATGAGGAATTCTCTAAGTTTTGGCCGCATACAGTATTGGTTCTTCATCTCAATACAACCATGTTCCTTGACGTGTTTCAACAAGGTTCCATTCAAATCAAAGACAAGGAAATATTTGTCTACCTTGTCTTTGTTTGTTGTTTTTGCAACCTCTAAGTTTTCTATTGGGGGCTTCAATTGCCAAAGAAAAATGTGTGTATTCACTTGCATGCCTACTTGTGAACTTTCATGGTCACGCAAACTTGTAAATTGCTCGTTAAGACTTTGGATGGGTGCAAGAATTGCAAAGGTTTGGTCTATGGTTGTGTTTAGACTTGCTACTTCAATGCAAGAATTTGGTGCAATTATTTCTTGATCCTATGCTTGATCAATAATCACTTAATTTTAGAATTTATTTTATCAATCTAAGCTTGATTTTTGTATAAAAGTAATGAAGTATTCAACATATAGCAAGAGACAAGGCAACATGCTTCTTTTTGCCTTGAAGTTCTTTTATACATATCCCTTCCTACCAAACTTAGTTGACTTTTACTTTTCCATTAATGTAAAAGTAAATAAGCTTTTGCTTTGTTTTAGAAACCTTTAGAGCAATTTCTTTTTCCAAGAATTACTAATATATGGAATACTTTTCACAATTTCTTTGATCAAATCAATCGTTTTCAAGCCAGGAATCCTTGGTCCTGCACATTTTCACAAGGGCATAACATCTCTCATAACACCCTTTTGATCTGCTATGTCACAGCGGTTCAAGGGCAGTTTGTTTTTTCTAATGGAAAATTCAGAAGTTCAATCATCAGCCTGTCGGTGCACTTCATTTGAAACTGGGACAAGAAACGCAAGGAAAATTGGATAAGAGCATTGCCACCACTTTGCATGGAATCAAACTTAGCACTGTAGCTCTGCGGTGTTGACGAAAAGCTTTTACACCCGGTGTGATGTTGGTCCCCACGCTTTCATGCCATGGCATCACGGCATCAGCTATTGTTCATGCCCGTGTTGTGTTGGTGGGCTGTCTGGACAAAAAGCTCACAGCTATTCATCAAGGATATCATAGAATAGTAGCTGAGTACAACAAGAAATGGCACGGGAAGATGCCGTGCCAAACCATTTTTTGAGTCTGCAGTGGGGTGCGACACTTCTTCCGGGCTCAGTAACCACCGTGTTGAACTTTTGTTTTGTGAAACAGTTGTGATGCTCTAATACCTGGGTGATGGAGCATCGAACACTCTTAGAAGACTTGGTGACTACCACTAAAACAGCTTGCAGTTGATGGTGTGGATAGCAGAATCAAGACATGAAGCAGCAAATCTTGTGAGCACACTGGCAACAAGGGGCCGCACCAAAATGACTTTGCCATTGCACTCACCTACACGTCACATGGTAAAGGATACTACAGTATTAACCCTTTACGTACTAAGAATTCATGATTTTAAGTTGCGGACTTTGATTGATTGTATTGTAGAAAGTATAATCTAAATGGAAAATTTTACTATATCATTAGCTTGAGTGAAGAACATTTCATGCATTGGTTTAAATAAAAAATTATCAAAAGAAATAAAAATCCCCATATAAACTCTTCAAAATTGCTTAAAAAAATATGAGGCCCAATTTGGGCTTCTTATTACATAAAGGGTTAAACATTCTGAAATATTGGGCAGTGTGTCTATTCTTGGAGGTGTATAGATCTGTTGAGAGATCACTTGGGTTACAAGAGCTAAAGGTTGTTGAGACCAAATATTTATCACCATGTATGAAATCATTCAAAAGTGCCTATAGATCCCACTATTATGGGGGAGCATTTAACTGCATTTCCAAACAAAGAACAGTGGCCATAGACATTCAGCTAAGACATTATAAAGTAGGAGGCTTTAAAATTGCATGGGCATTAAGAACTACTCCTATAAATGGCTGTAAAATGGACATGAGGTGGTTCTAAAATTGACCTCTATAGTCATTGAATGAATCAAGGAAAAAAAAACAATATTATTTGCAAGAGCCAATCATTCTCCTTGCTTTCTCCAAAAATCTGTAGGATTGCAAGTGAATAGTTTATGGAAGACCTAGGGTTATAAATAGGGACCACAATTGAAAATTCATAAATAATTCAAAAATGCTTCGAAAAATACAAAACCACTTGTGTTAGATTCTTCGTCTATTTCTCTTTGTCTAAACATGAGCTGAAAATATTCCCATCCAAGGAAATACATGAAAAAGGCGGATCAGCCCTGACATGTGTAGTTTCTGAACCTCCTTCCTTTCACCACTTGCTAATTGAAGGCCAGCCAAGTGGCCTCATATAAGAATAAGCATTGCTAACACAGGAGACAAGATAAGGTTATTGGCAAATTTAGTATATCCTTGACATTGCTTACACAGAGGATTCCAAATGCATGAGAACTCCAGAAAACTCATTCAACTCGAGTAGGAGTAAGGTAGGTACACCCAAATGTGCCACTGACCTTAAACCACCATCTTTATTGTGTGTACATCTCCAAAATCAGTTCTGTACCTATGTAGAAGAAACGCTTTTAGAACCAAACTTTGTCCCTTAATAACTTTTGCATACAGTATCCAAATGCCACGTTCTCTGGTGCATTGAAACCTCCTTTCAGTTGCCAACAAGCACATATGAAAATCTGACCAGTCTAATAATAGTAAATAGGCTCAGAAGCAAAAAGTGGCGGTTTTGGGTGTACCCACCTTAGGAGTCTTGCTTCCCGGCAATCGTAAGTGATGACTTGTGTAGAATTCATGTTGGCCAGTTTATCCAAAAGTCCAAAGAAAACTTTACGGTTCTTGTCTTTGAGAGGGGTCTGTGCTCTCAAGGGATGCAGGGCTGGATTTGCCCCTACATGCTCCTCTGCCCGACTTGGGTTTCTTGCTTCTACCGAGGCGCTAGCATTCTGAGGTGCATTGGTGGGGCTCTATACCGCAGTACCATGCTGGAAAACTTTGCCTCTGCTTCTGCTCTCCAATTCCTTCACATCAAGTAAAGTAGAAACAAAAATCTGGCCACAAAAAAGAGGAACTGAAACAATAACACAAACAAGAGAATTTACATTGAATCGGCAAATTGAGGTTAATGGAAAAGCGTGAATCAAGAACTGTGCCAGTAATGCAAAGAATAGTCATTTGTGCATCCCATTTCTCGCAGTTGGAAAAATGCCACTTTAATGAATATTGTGTTAAGGCACAGGAGACGAGGCAATGAAGCTCAATATCAAGGAGGACACTAAATCCTCCATTTGAAGTGGGCCTTCAGTTGCGGGCCTGATTTACCCCTAGGAAAACGCAGGAATTTTTTATTTGCCACATACAATTTCTTTTGCAAATTTTGAATTCATATTTGCAATCAGAGGTCCCCAAATTAACTAGGGGAGGTCTACAACACCCTAGACACGACTCAAAATAGTTTTTTTTTTACTTTCACACCTGGAAAACACAAAGTTCACCCTGCTGGTCCCACTTTGAATGGAGGGTTTAGTGTAATGTCAATATCAACCCAGATAGTCAAAAGAAACTTAACCCGTACAGGAGTAAGAGGCCCAAACTAGGTCTCACAGTGTTTTCTAGAAAGCAGCTTCGAGTAGGTAATGTAAGGACTCCCTTTTGTTCAATTTCATTCATTTTGGACCAACTGTGTCCTGTTCTTACAATGATAGTCCAGGGGACTTAAAATTTGACTCCGTCTCAATTACAATTCTTTACAATAATGTCAGAGTCAAATTAGTCGTTTGCAGACCACGAATCCGGCCTCAATCCTTCAGGGCTGAACAAGAGCATGTGAAACTGCCTTACAAGAGCAGATGAGAGTTTCTAGCAAGAAAAAATGGAACTGACCATAACATTCAGTAGCAGTCACTGGCTCTGCCCTCCCCCAAACGACATGGTGTGGAATATACCACACCATTTCATCCGAGGGATGAAATGGTGCGGTATATTCCACACCATATCAGTAACTACTGATTTCGTGCGGACAGTTGTCAATATTTGTCAGAACTGAACTTTCAGCCCGCGCTGCGACTGTACACTGAAGAAGTGAAAAATTAAAAATTTCAAAGTAAAACTGAATACAAAACAATAGGAACTTTAAACAAAATGCTAATGGATTCATTGAGAGTCTTGCTTTCTATGTTATTGTAGATTTACTTCACTTTGAATTGGACCCATTTATGCATTGTGCTTTCGAAATGAGAAGACAAATCTTTATATGCACATGGAGTGGTAGGAGGTAGAGCAATCCATGTGGGATAAATAAATTAGAATTTGTAGGTTCTTATGCACTCATAGTCATAGTTAAGTCAAAAACAAAGAATTGTGTTAAAAGTAGAATTTCAGACCTCGTTTCGGCATAGTAAAATAACTTTTTTCAAAAAACTTTGAACAAAAAAAAGTTGTTAAATGAAGATAAGTTTCACCTCCAAAAATCCGTTTGGGATTTTGAATCTCCAATCAAAAGTTATGAATAAATTTTGGAGAGGATTCTTAATAGACATTTTCTACAAAGTCATTTAAAAATTCATTCCAACCCGTCTCCAAATTTTATTCATAACTTTTGATTGGAGATTCAAAATCCCAAACGGATTTTTGGAGGTGAAACTTATCTTCATTTAACAACTTTTTTTAGTTCAAAGTTTTTTGAAAAAAGTTATTTTACTATGCCGAAACAAGGTCTGAAATTCTACTTTTAACACAATTCTTTGTTTTTGACTTAACTATGAGTGCATGAGAACCTACAAATTCTAATTTATTTATCTTACATGGATTGCTCTACCTCCTACCACCCCGTGTGTATATATAGAGTTATCTTTCACTTTGAAACCCAAAGTATGTTATTGATTACAAATATTAACAAGGCATTAGTGTATTATTCATTGGATTCTTTGCCAACATCTTTCACTACAATATTTGATGATTTGTATGTCTAATCCTAAAATTAAGAAAAGAAAATGGAACATACCCTAATGCACTGTCACTATCCCGGTACCGAAGCTTACATAAATTAAGTGGGGATGAAAGTCGTGGATGAAGACTTCGGAGAGGAAAAGGCAGCCTCTCTGAAGGCTACTGAATGTTATGACACAAACTTGAATGTGGAACAGAATTATACCTCAAGGAGTCAAGGGTCCAAAGAACAAGGCTGGCAAAATCAAGAAGACCCATGTATGGATGATGGATGTTAAACCCATCCCACTTCTTGAGGGCGGGATTTACCCAAGGGAAAATGCACGAATTTTTTATTTGTCACAAATATATATTTTTTCAAATTCTGAATTTATATTTGCAATCAGAGACCCCAAATTAACTAGAAGAGGTCTATAACATACCTTAGACATGGCTCAAAATAGGAGGATTTTTTACTTTTATTCTCAAAAAATACAAAATTTACCATGCTAGTCCCACTTAGTAAGACGGATTTAACGTCCTACCGTATCAGTCCCTCAATGGCTTGTCATTCAATTTCTAAGAATCCCAAACTTGTGGAGCACCGAAAAGGGTTGCTATTATATGAGTATAGGAGTGTGAGCCCATGAGCCTAGAATACTACACACCTATGTTATAGGTGTATATACTATAGAAATCGACTATGATTATAAGATATATATGTTACAAATACCCATATTATAGGTATTTATGATACATACACCTTCTATAGTGTGTGGTATCTATATTATAGATACCTGTATTGTAGGCTCAATGCTCACAAGCTCGCATTCTTGGGCTCACATACTAGCACCATTGGAGCACCGAGTACGTCCTTGATGTATAGCTTCTCCATAGCATCATTTATAGTATCCGTCATGGTGAGCTCCCTCACTGATATAAAGACCACTCAAGGCTAGTATTACATAGAAGAGTCGATACGTGATTCCAAACAAGAATGAAAATTCAACCACAATTTGTCCCCTAAACAACCAAGGATTCACGGAGTTCGCTTATGAGTGTTTTTCACCGTAGTGGCAAAAAACACCCCTAGAAGAGTCTGGAGGGGAGTGTGTACTAACTTTCTAGCCTTCCAAGCAATGGAGTTCTTCCATGTAACACTACAGATTACTATATTTAGATGCTGTCTTCAAACTCCTAAGCAAACATGAGAAAATACCACAATTGTAACCAATTCATAATTCCCTTCACAATTAAATTATTTCATTCCTTCAAACAATTTGATTTGAGTTAAAATCCTCTAAAAATGCATAAACATGCAATCCATTGCACCATATCCATTCACTTGCAAATTGCACATACACCCCAAGGACTCTATTTTATGCACCTTGTTATTTTATAAATTGAAGGATAATCTTTCGCCTTGGAATTCACTTAGTGACTAATTCACTTATAGATATTTTGATAACCATGCAACATTCAAAGGCAACACATCTAAATCCTAAATAAGTTTGTTCATCAAATGCTCAAAGATCACAAAACCTCAAAGTCGTTGTTGAATCTAGGGGCAGCAGACCCCCTCGCACTAAAATGGACGCCCTCTCTTCATATCCACTCCAATTTGGTCGAGCCTTGGCTTTTTGAAAAGCTGACTTGTTGATCTGCCACCTCCAAAAAATTCAGCTCCATTTGAGTTATTGTCCACCTGATCTCGTCCGTCGAAGTTGACTATCTTGTTCTAAGTCCACAGCAGACCCACTCGCACTAAAACGGACGCCAAATCTTCATCCTTACTCCAAATGAAACAAGACTAGGCTTGTTGAAAAGCCAAATCAAATGCGCTCTAGATCACCAAGTTTTGCCTTCAAATTTGTTATAATATTCTCGATCTTGCCCTCCAAAGTTGCTGCTCTAATCTAGGACTCATTTCCTAACTCTAACTTCAACCAACCTCCTCCCAAGCCATGGAAGAACTTGTGTCAAACCTACTCGACAAATTTTCCTACTCATACTACCTTAGATCTCTCACTAACACTTTTGTTCTTCCATTCTTCCCAACCAATTTGCACAAGCACCATACACACACAAAAAAGAATAAAAGAGAGAGAACCACCAAAACACAAGAGAGCTTCAAACCCTAGTTTCCCACCCTAAGAGCCATTAAAATTACATCCCTACATTAATCTATTGAAATTTGCACTAAATTGTGGGAATTGCACTACTTTACTGTAAATCCCACTAGTTTACTGTTTTTTCACTATTTTGGAGTGCCTTTCACAATGTTAGTGTTCTAATTGTTTTTCTAACTCTACTAATTAGTTTTGTATTTTTTGTATTTGCGTTTTTAGTTTCTAATTCATTCTTCATACAGTTTTCTTCATGTAATACTTTATTTCTAATTTCTCCACATCTAACCATTTATCTATTTAATTAAATTTTCGTATTTTATTTAATGTCTTTTAGTTTTAAGATTTCTAATTTTCTCTAGGATTCTCACATTGTTTTTGCATAACTGCAATTTCTAAAGTTCATACCTTTGTTATAGAATTTTCATTCCTATCTATTAAAAAATCCATTATTTTATGTTTATAGTTTAAATTCATTCAACCAACACTTTATAACTTATAATTTCATCTCAATGGCCTATGTTTCTAATTCTAAGATGTGAGTCCATGTAATGGTGCACACCGCTAATGATTTATTTTGATCATTTTGGGAAAATAGACAGCTATTTCTTCAATACTCATTAGATACTTGGTGAATCTTAGTGATATCTATAACAAAACTAGGTGATCATACGTAGGTTAAATTTGGCTACTAGTCTTAAAATACATCAATAATTTGACTATTTTGACCGTAAAAATATTTAAAAAATTTATAAAAAATAGTCAACGTCTTTTGGATGTAGCCAAATGGCGACAAAAAACATTAGCTCATGTATAGAGTTTCTAATATTCCCAAGTTGATGAAGGGTCATTCATAGTCCCGGCTTGCACCCAAGGAAAGTGAAAGGCATTGGATAGCACGTGTAGTCAAATGACTTCGATTTACACTCAGATGGGGTACTTCTATAAAAGGATAGATGTAGAAAGTGTAGGAAAACCTAAGCTTAGACTTTAGAAGACATTTGTAAAAATATTCAATAAAAAGATAGGAAGTGCATAGTCACTTGAATAATTCCAAAGGTGTTTGTGAAGATTCTTATGGTTCATGCCTTCATTAGGGATTTTTTAACGATACCCCTAAGTGAAGGGACCAAATGTTCATGTTCTCTAATTTTGGAAGTAGTGACATTCCTTCCAAAATTAAAAAAGATGAGTGGTCTTTCCACTTTGGTAGCAATATGTAATTGTGTCCTATTTGTAAAACCGTCCCATCTCTATTCTTGACTAAAATGTACAACATCCATACATGAGAGCCTAGGACCAATTTTAAGTACACCTATTTTGAGCACTTTGAAAATTCATAGTTTATTCATATGGAATCCAAAAATTACATTTTAAGAGAATCTACAATCCACTTGCAATTACCAAGAAGATCCAATAAAAGCTCTAACAATTCAATGATAGCAAACATTTCCAAACCCTTATTTGGACACATCTAATAAAATGTTGTTACCTTAAGTGAGTCACTCAAAAGAAAATCTTTAGTCTCAAAACTAACCAATGAATCTCTTATGTTAGAGTGATTCCTCAAAAGTAACTCACTAGCAAGTTAGTGTAAGTGACCTTTGATGACTTGCTTACGTTGCAAAGTGTCTTCTCAAGGGCAAACTTTAGATGAAATTTGAAGAAAATTTAACCAATTAATAACACCTAAGAGAGTCAACATTTGTAGTAAGTGGATGATGAACATTTTCAATAATTTATTAGGGGAAGCTATATGAAATGGGAGAAGTAAAGCTGAAAATCACTAATATATGCAAAAATTGCAAGGATAGAAATTGCATTTAGAATCAACATTACGACATGCAACACTAAAATCTAAACGTCACCCATGATTATCTCCTCAAAATTCAATGCAATGCAATGAAGCTGTATGATACAAGTTGACATGGCAGCAAATCCATACAGAAAATTCAACTTGGGCCTGAGTATACAAAGACGTGTATGCAATCAAAATAGTAACTGACAATCATAACTGTCCAAAGTTATTTCATAGAAGTGTAGTATTGTAATTTTATTTGTGTTTTAAGCTAATACAAGTTTTCAATCTTTACTTAGTCTCACAACCCTGTACAAAATGACCATAACGAGCCCAATAGATGTCGATTCAAACATTTGTAGTTAATTCTAAACAATAAGAACAACAAATACTAATCATAAGATGTGACAATGACAATATGGTCATTAGCATAGAGCCTACCCTCATCGACCTTGAGAATTACCAACTACCAACTAGCTTCCCTCAAATCAACTAAACCTAATCTATGAGATTGTTGTGTACTCCCTAATAAATCTCCACTCTTAATTTGGCATCTACTAGGTACAATCTCAATCGGCAAGTCCGAAATTAATACTTTGTCCTAAATTTAGTGCCCAAGCGTGCCCAAGCACCAAGCCAACCTCCACCTTGTGTCCTTGTTGAACCAACAATTTACAACACGCTTGTTATTCAAACCAACTGTTGCTTCAAAAAAATCCAACATCACCTCTTTGGATCCCACTTTCAAGCTTGGTGAGGTCACCATTGTCCACATCTAACCACTTTCTCTCGAACATCTCCAAAGACTTATTCAGAGATGCTTTCACTTCTAAGTGGGAAAATTCACGATACAAATCATGTATTTTAATTCTTCCAGATCTTAAGTCCACATCCACCAATAAGCCTTTTCGCTTCAAGTGCTCCAACTGCCAATCCAACACCAAAAAACAACTTTAAAAGACATATATATTTGACCTATATTGTAATCCACCATTTTGAATCTATGAAGGAATTTGGCAAGGAAACTAACATAAATCAAATGGGAAAAAATATATAGACTCAATGAAAATAGATATTCTCGAACAATCCTACAGTAGTAGAATTAAAATCTTGTAGAAATATACAAATAAATGATCATTAAAAACAAAACCTTCTAATTTGCAACTTGCAAATATAGAAGCAATATGTATACCCGTTGTAAAATTTCGTCTTTCTCTTGCTTGTGTGCATCGCATAAATATTCAATAACAAAATCCAAAGAATGATCATGGAAGTATGAAAAGCGTCCCAGGTCTATAAACAAAGTTTGATCTCTAGGCGGAAGCAAGTCAAAACTACTCTTTAAAATATCAAACACAGGATTTCCTTTGGATAAAGGATTGACAGTCTTCTTTTCAGGCAAATTCTTCACCCAATCCAAAGGATTTTCTCCCTGAAATCCCAATTGCAATCCCAAAGTCTGTAAGGCCAAGGGATGATAGTGGTGACCTTGTCCATCACCCTTGGAGAAATAACACGTCTTAACACAAGTCAATATATCACGTTTCTCTTCATCTTGAAAAAACTCTCTACTACCAATTGCATGGTGCAGAAACAACTTTACAGCATCTGCCTCTTCAAGATCCGGCATCTCAAGGTAGGCATCCCAATCCAGACCCAAAAGTTCAAGAATATTTCGAGAGCGAGCCGTCACAACCACCAAACTATCTTGGTGATAAGGAAATTCCAACAATGTCTTTGCTAACATCATTGATTGGTCATTGTCCAATATGTTATCGATTGCCAAAAAGGTTCTTTGCTTGAAAAGAGTGTTACGCAAAATGTCCTTGCACTATAACATATTCACCACATAATTGATGAGACTCATAAATTGAACTCCCAATTATTGTAATTGCATGAATTCTCAATTTGAAAGTAAAAATGCACCTTCACAAAATTAGATATAAAACATTACGTTCAATAATGCATTAAGAACTTTATTAAAAAGAAACACCTACTGCATAAACAAATACATGGCTACCAATGACGACAAGGAATATAACACTTGATCAAGTCTTCAATATTTGCTCTTCTACTTTACTTGCTTTCAAAACTTCCAGCACATACATAAAAACATTAAGATTGAAACCAAAATACTCACCTGCCCTTCATCCAAGTGCTGAATAACATCCATACTTTTCTTTGTCAAGTTCCACAAAACCTTTTGAAAAAACTCTTTAGAAACACTCGAAGGAACAACTGGAAATTCAATATGGCAAACCCTCCCTTCATACTCGTTTGAAAGTTCATTGCTCAAGGTCTTACAAGTCGTGGTCTTGCCAATACCACCAGCTCCATATATACCAACCACTTTGACTTTGTATCGTTTCGAAACCCCAATTCCTTGAATCTTCTCACCAATTACCTATTCAATCCACCCAAACAATTATTTAATCAGTTATAAACCTCTTTGCATGCAACACTCCATGTAGACACAATCTCATAAAATAAAGCTGAGCTAAATTGAAGTAAGAAAAAACAATTCTATGCAACAAATTCATTACCTTCAAAATTTTGGATTTTCCTTGCACATGGGAATCGTCCCACCTTATGTCCGGAGCAATTAACTTGCAAACAATTAAAACAATCTTCTCTTCATAAGCCACAATCTCCTTCAAATTCCTATCGTACGGGAGGCCATTGAAAGACCTCAAGACGTTCAATGCATACTTCCAATCCTCCACTATAATTCGCTTCTTTGGATCATCCTTTGCCAAAGTCTCCCAACTCCGAAACCATTTCTTTTGCATTGTTGGATCCTCCAAATCATCTGCCGATAGTCCATAAAATAGGGGTAATATCTTTGGCCCATTAGTGGAACTCTTTGGCTCATTGTGTAACTTATGAGCTTGAATAAAGGCATTCAATTCAATCATGGGCCACTTAGACATGAAATACTCATCTGATACGACCACAATCAACAGTTCACATTGTTCGGCAGCTTGAACAATCAATTCCGGAAATTGTTCACCCTTTGGTAAGCTCTCAGGGCGTCTATCAAAGAAAGGATAATGAAACCGATCTTCCAAGGCTTTGCACAAGTGTTCCGCAAACTCTTTTTGCGCTCCATTATGACTCAAGAAAATCTTGTGCTTGGATTCCAAAATAGGATCATTCTCCATGCTCTCACTTGACCTGGGCCATCATAAGATCTCTCAATACCAAAAGAATTCATATAATTACAACAATTAAAAGAATAAGTACTATGAAACAAATGGCACTTAAACTACTTCTCAATATAATCATCATCTTTTGCTTCATTGCACACTTACAGCCCCACTAATCACCACATGCTCTTGTCCAAAAATTCTCCTTCATAGAGAAAGGAGAATATTTTTCAAATCCTACTTTTTCCACTCTAATGTTTCAATTTCATACCTCAACATGTTCACTTTACACCAAAAATCACTCTCAATAACAAAAACTTCTCAAACAGTGATTGCTTCTCATCATCATCTAATTGTAGGATGTATTCAATAAAGGTACAACAATTTGAACCATGCAAAGATAAGCCACTTACATAGGCATGTCCTTGGGCCGCGCAAGATGGTTCATCTCGTTTTCCATACAAACTCCGTTAACACAACCTGAGAGACCCACATGAAAATGAAGGCAAAACTTTATTGAAAAAAGTCCCTGTGGTAATTTTAAGATTTGCCAAATCATTTGGATCAGATTTTGCAAAGGTCCTTTTCAATATCACAACCTTGAGTTGTAGTGTACAGTACAAAGTGACCAAATCCATCAGAGTAAGCTTCTGGTCAGAGAAGGTCCAATTTCAGAGCAACTTGCTTGGTGAGAGTAAGATATCAATTATACACAGTTTTCCCAATCCTAAATCAACACCTTCACCAACAAGAATATGAAATCAAGGAAAATCACTTATCCATTTCAATTACAAAGGAGTCTAGGGAAAAAACTCACCATCCGAAAATGTTGATGAGGATCCCATTGTACTCATGCCTAAAGCCCTCACTACATTGCCATGGGTAGCAATGTAGGCCCTGGAATAGAGGAGAGAGTCACATCTATTAGTGCAATGGCAGTGAACGTTGTTAAAATGAAACAATCATAAGTATCTAAGAAATGATTCAAAAAACAATATATACCAGAATAAATATTAAATGATCACAACAGTGACATCATAAATAGCCTGGAATGAGAGCAAATTTATAAAGTCTAGAGGTTCACCATCCCAAAATGGAGAGCAGCACCCCAATCAGATTCACACCCAACACCTTCATATTGTGATGGGTAGTGATATGGTCCCTGTCATGAAAGTGAGAGAACACACGTATAAGTACAAAAGCATGGAACTTTGCAGCATTAATAAAAAAAAATGGAGCCAAGGGAAGGCCCCTTCAGCCCTTTGAAAAACTGTGACCAACAATGAACAACAGACTGCTGAATAAAAATATAATTTTTTTTCAAATTTTTTGTAAAAAAATAGCAATTAAGCCTGTACTACAGTTGTCCACACTGGACTGTGATTTAAAAAAATCGTTTTAAAAATAAATAAAATTATTCAGCAGTTATTTTCAGTGCTTGTGCAGATCTGGGGACCCTCCTGAGGCCTCATTATTCTTCTAATGAAATGGAACTGTCATATCTATCAATCAAAATCATTTGCTACATCAGAGCCCATCACAACAAAGATAAAAGCACCCCATCAAAACCCATTCAATGGGAGATGACATGACAACAATAACGGATATACATGTGGCTAGAGAAAGCTAGGAGCTCTACCCAGGCAAGCGTTAGTCCTACAATCATAGCTTGACTATGAGGAATGCAGCAAGTTTGGTATACATCTACATGAATGACGGGAAAGGGCCAGCTACCTTGGAATTTATTCCGAAGTACGTCTCCTTCGATCGAGCAACTTCAGAGGTGTAGCTTTCGTTAAGTTCTGGTCACAATTGGAGCGATCAAGCACATCTGATCCAAAACCGAACATCTCGTCAAAACTCAGCCCAACTGAACAATGCTTTGTTCTGAGCAAGGTGAAACATGTCAACGAAACGAGCTTGGGAGGGACATCAGACCCACCGCCAGGGTTACTTCACCTGATCCGCGAAGCAGACATCCACCACTGTAGCTGAACAACACTCCCTTTTGTGCCTTGGCTGCCCCTGATGGCTTGTAGACCTGCAAAAGAAACGGGCACTGAATCATCGAGCTCTCGCACTTCACCCATTTCCCGTAAGCCCAAATAATGGCTGAAGACCCATCTCTTAGTTTCTGCTCAGGCTTCGTTGCCTTGATCCATCACTACCATCACTGACGCTTACTCTGACGAGCATCACCGTGGTGAGAATTGAAGGCAAGGCTCAAGGATCAACTGCTCAAGATTTCAAGAGGAATGGCCCCTGCGGTTTGCAATGATAATGACAAGGCGCAGGCGATGGATGAAATCAGGGTTTGAAGTTTGAAGGCTCCAGAAGTCCAGGGCCGTGCGCACAGGCGGCTGAAGGACACGTGGCGGGACGCGATTGGTGGACTTAAGTACGGAAGACTCAGAATCTGTGTCGGAATTGGAGAACAGTATTTTCAAGTTTTTTAGAATAGGCACGGAGTTTCATGCTGTTTCACGTACTTCTATGTGAGTGTTACAGTTTCTACGCAGGACCATGATTCCAGAGATGATAATCACGTAGCGTCAAACTTTTACCTTATTGACACAACTGCGATTTCATCGGAGCTGATGCATGCATTCCCTGGCAACCAAGCAGTGTGCTCAGGGTTTGCATATCAAACGAACATATACGCAGTGCGCAGGAGAACTCGAGCACATATTTAAATCGGCAACACAACCGCGAAGGAGACTGGTCCATCCAAACTTGAACCTTACGACATGCTCTCACAGTAGGTTCGTAACTTAGCCATTATTTGTGACTTTTATACAGGTGAAACGTAACTGGACACTCAACCAAGAGGAATCGTCAGCAACAAAGCAGCAAGCCTCAACATACTAGCAAAAGAATAGAGTCTATCACCTAGTTGCAAGCAAGACCCCTCTTCGCCACAGCCATGGACCACCAATACCCTCTGCAAACCTTAATTAACACAGAATGCCAAACGACGTACTACGGTTCAGAAATTCGCTAGACCCGACACCATCGCAACTGTCAAAGAAGCAATCGCTCCAACGTAATTTTCCATTTAGTCGGATCTCAAGCCAAAGCAGAGGACAACTACAGTACACTGCCATGCATTCTAGTTACCAAAAAGGTCAGCTTCTATCCAACGTTGTGAACAGAGAACAACTCTCCGCCCTCGGGATAACGGTTAGATCTGAGGGTGCGCCAGGGCTTCGTCTGCTCGGATAATAGCCATGTGACCACAAACAACATTTCTTACGTTCAGTTGCACCAATAATTTCCCATCAGAGCTCTAATTAAGCTGCGAAAGCCCTTCGAGGCAAGTAGTAATTTTCGGTGGAACACGACCTCCAGGAAACGAACTCAGGACCGATCACCGGAACCCTCGCGCGAGGGATGCATGTCTTGAGGTATTTGCGGATCGACAGTGTGCGAATTGTTGAGGTCTCGCTGCGTAATTTTCAAACAAGTGAGGGCGACAGAGGAAAGCTTCACAGTCAAGGTTTGTTGTCAGGCGAGAGGAGGATACGGACTTCATGCCCAACCCAAACACAGCATTGCACTCATGAAATGAAAACAGACGCATCAGAATTCTAGATCGACGAGAAAGGGCATCTCAACCTGTAGCAGAAGCTCCGTGGATACCGACAGCTTTGCTCCCAATGAAGTTCGTCCCTGGGCGCTCTTAACTTGCTCCAGATCTGACGAGCATCAACATGGTGAGAATTGGAGGCAAGGCTCAAGACTCACCGAGACTTAAGGCTCAAATGATCAAGGCTGAAAGCTCAAAATGCTCAGCGCTCAAAAATGCTCAAGGTCTTGCTGTTTGCAATAACAAGGCGCGGGATACGAAGTTTGGAAATTCCAGGGCAATATATGCGCACTCACTCAGTCGGCTGAAGGCGCGGGATTCGAAGTGTGAAGATTCCAGGACCATGCATGCGCACTGAGTCGGTTGACGTGTGGGGCACGATTGACTGGAGCAGGTGGAGCATGCATGAACAGTTTTTTTTGTGTGTGGTGGATTTTCACAGGTTTGAGGCTGTCAAACTCCCCCAGAATTGTGCCAGTGATATGAAGGCTTACAAGTGGCAGTTGCCTGCATGAAAGTCTATGCTGGGTCTGCATTAAGGTAGTCTGCTCTAGCTAAAAGCAACCATTTAAGTGCTAATCCGCCTTTTTCATAGGTTTCTGTGGACAGAAATATTTATAGCTCATTTGCAGAGAAAGAAAATTAGATATGGAACTTAACACAAGTGGTTTCGTATTTTTTCAAGCATTTTTGATTTACTTATGAATTTTCAAACATTTGGAGCTTAAGCACCTATAGGTCTCCTAAAATCCGCCCACTTGCAACTTGTAAAGAGATGTGAGAAAATCAAAGACAATGATGGCTCTTGCAATTAAAAAAAAACAAGTTTTCTTCAATGCACTCAATGGCTACAGTGGTCCATTTAAGGATCACCTCATATTCATTTTACAACTATTTATAGGGGCAATTCAAAGAAAATGGGCGCTTTTTGAACAGACTACTTTACTCTTAATTGCCTAACCGACCAAATATAGTCGTTTTAAAATTTCAAGCTCATTTTAATGTGGGTAGTTAAATTCCTTTGATTATTCTAAAAAAATTTACAGACAGTTTTGAAGGTTAACTATTGAAATTTTTTATTTTTCATTGAAAAAGATAAATGTTTGATTTTTGAGAGGTCCTCAAAGGCATATATATCTCATTGTGGAAAGGTAAAGCATACAAATTTTACTTGATTTCTTGGCTTTAACCCCTAAAGGACCCGCATGTGTTTTTTGGCAATATAGAAATTTTAAACAGATACGTGTGACTAGATATTTCCATATTTTTGGTTGAAATTTTAATAGAAGGTGGGGACAAGGAATATCTTTTATATGCACTAAATTTCATGACATTTGGAAATATGAGTCAAAAGTTATGGCCTAATATGTTACTTTTTTTTGTAACTGGGCAATTCGGGTAGATCAGCAAAAATCACTTTTTTTTAAAAGAAAATTTGAAATTGATTTTCTAGAGTAATAAATATATATGGAAAGCTTTGAATCATTCTATTTTGACCAATGAGTCAAAAGTTATGAGGAGTTTTAGTTTGCGAGCAGCTATGGATTTTCTACTCTAAAATAGACTTTAAAGTCGTTTATTTCACTCAATTTTCAATATTTTTTGAAAAAAATAAAATCATAAGATGTAAATTGTTTAAAACAACACTACAACCATTGTGATTGACATTTTTCAATTCCATAATTAAAATCTTAACAATTTAGTATTTTGAATCATTCTCTATTTCTTTCTACTTACTATTTTTTTCCTATATGTTGTATAATTCCAAATGACTTGAAAATTTTCAAGCATGTAAAAAACTTGTTTAGAAAAAAGAATTCAAAGAAGCACCACCATTTTGAACATTTTTTCATAGAAAAGTGAGCTTGTGAAGTGCAGCTGCCCGGTTTTTCACCGGGCCAAAAAAAGGATTTTTGTCCATTCAAACGCTAATATCTTGCAATCCACATGGTGGAAATTTCTGAATTTTTTTCTTCATCTTTTCAAACCAGTGTACTACAGGATCCTATGGTTATATATGTCAAAAAGAAGTTTTTTTTCAAAAATTTGATTCTTGTATTGAAAATGGCAGTTTTTGAGTGGTTTCAAGAAAAACATAGTCATGGAACTTTAGGAGTTAAGCAAAGCTTGCCAATTTCCCTTAAATTGAGATCTAAAAAATTGTACTTAAATTCATTTGTTTTGAAAACGGTCCCAATGGAAAGAATAAAGTATTTTTATGATTTTCACCGTTGAAAATTTAAACATGCAAGTGTTGATTTGGAGTTACTTGCAATTTCTACTTATCAAAAAAATTGCATTTCAACAATTGCAAAGTAGATTGTGTAATGAGTTTGATAGCTTTTCATGTGAAATTAAGTTTTTTGAAAGCTTATTTTAGTGTACCAACATCATTTGTAGTTGTTCATATCACCTCCAATCCCCAAAACCTCTTATATGTAAATTTCTCAAACATTGTGGGGAGGGGGCAACATATTAAAAATAAAAGCATACATTTTTCTTGTTATAAATTCACAACTCCTATGCAATTTTAAACTCGAAATTGGTGAGCATACTAATAATCAAGCTCTTTAAACATGTATACAAATTTCTCAAACATTGTGGAGAAGGGGCAGCTATTAAAAATAAAAAACATACATTTTTCTTGTTATAATTTCACAACTCCTATGCACTTTTATACTCGAAATTGGATAGTATACTAATAATCAAGCTCTTTAAACACCTATACGGTTAGATTTTGAGAAAAAATAATTTGCTTCATTGGAGATAACTATAAGTCCATGCTCTTTTTTCATAGAAAAAACACACTTAGAAAGGCTTAGGCACTTAGGGATTAACATAGTTTTATGGAGCTTCATGATGTCAAACTCCTCCATGAATAGGGAGAAACTATGTTTTAGGAGTAGCTTTTATCCTTGTTGCCAAACAAAAAGCAACCAAACAATTCAATCCCAATGTTAAACCCTTAATTTCCATTGCTCCTACAACTAGGGTACAAAATGGATTTGGGGTAGGTTCCTGTAAACCTAATTTTGGACATTATTTTTGAAACTTTTTTGCAAGATCAAAAAAATTGATTAGCTTTTTGTGAATATAATTTTCATTTCAGTTAGTGATCAGAAGCAAAAGTCAGATCACAATTAGTCCAAATTTCAACTCAGTGGACAACAAAAGAAATCCTCAAAAACTTGAAATAAAAATTTTATAAATTTGTTTCTCATAGATTGTATTTTTGTTTATATGAAAAGTGTGGATTCATCCTATTCATATTTGTAATTTGAAACTTATGGAGCATCTTGTTTTGCGGGCAAGCAAAGCATCTTCTTGAAAATGGAATGTATAGGATTCATTTATGAGTTCAATTTTCACATTTTTCCAAAACAAAAGTTCCACAAAGTTGACTTGGATTGTGAGAACAATCTCACCATAAATTGGGATTAGTGTGATTTAACTCCACCTTATAGCTATTAACAATTTAATGGCAATTCAGACTCTCATCGATGTGGCCAAAAAATGATCATTTGGAAACTGTTTCTTCGATATATCACTCGATAACTGGTGTAAGTCATGCAAGAAGCTCGCGTCTTGCTCATTCTGGATTCCAGTCCGTATCATAGTTGTACTCAGCTTTGAACACAGACAACTGAATTAACTACATGCCATGACCTGAGATCGAAAACAGAAGGTTCACACAGACTGATCAGAGCTCAGGCACATGCTAATATTCCCGGTAATGAGGCCAAGAATTGGAGAATCTGGAAACATTTCTAAAATTCAAAGTCCTAAATATCAATGTCTCATACATATATGAGTTGAATTGGCAAAACTAGGTCTATTAATTTCTGGAAAACAAGAGTAAGTTTACTCTAAGCAATTTCAGCTAGTTCCCATCCACTACTGTCTGCATCCAAAGCGGTCTCGCGATAATCCATCTGAACTCTTGCAATCAAAGGCAAGATTGAGCTTCACAACGGCCTCATCTGTCCAGAATTAACCTGCATATCACGAACTTTGAGCGCCATCATGGAGTTAGAACAGGGGATGCAAAGAAACGAGTACACCCCTCAACATAGAAACTCTTTCAGAACTTCAATCTCGACCTACCTTCAGGATTACCAAAACAGCAAAGCAAACTCATTCAAGGGAGCAAGGAATGTTTATCTGCTGTGATTGTCATTGATATCTGTCATGGAACATCCGATGCAACGCAGGATTCAAATCAGTTTGGGACGGTCCAGGAGGATTCCACATTCCCGGCCCTCCTCCAGGAGGATAGTTGTCATCTTTCACGGGCTCCCACGCTCTCTTCACCTTCCTCACTTTCTCATACGGATCCACAAACACCTCATCTTGCTTGCTCAGAATCTCGCACTCCTCCGTCACGAGCTTCGTGAGCATCTTCTCATCATTCGGATCCCACTTCTTCCCATTCAATCTCGACAGAAGTTTAAACCCTTTCACGAACCGAAACACCCATCGATCGAGCAATGTGGGATAATCATCTCCATACTCTCCCTTGCCATGTGCTTTGAGAGCCACATGCGCATCGCAGTAAGCTCTCTCAATGTAAATGTCGAAAGGCTCATCCTTGTTGCGGAGACAGACGTGCTGGAGGATCTGCTCGATGCGGCGGTGGCGGTAGTCGCGACGGTCGTGGTCTTTGAGCCACTGGGGGTTGTTGGCGAACGTCTCGCTGTCGTCGGGTTGAGGTCGGTCGCAAGATTTCCAGTTGATGGAGACCTCGGAGTCGTAGAAGTCGGCGGCGCGGGGTTTGGTGGGGTCTTGGTAAGGGGGGTCGCGAGATTTGTACAGCTTTTCTGTGAAGGGGTGAAAGCTGTCTTGGCGGTTCGACATCTCAGCAGATTGTTAGGGCTTAACGGAGCTTACCTGGAGAGGCTCGAATAGAGTTGCGGTGGAGATAGGATTGCTGTCAGTCAGTCGCAGATAAATCTACAAATGGAGGTCAGAAATTCAACCAACTCTCCACGAACGAAACCGTAGATGGTGGAAGTCCTATTCTGTGCAAGCCTGTGGAAGGGGAGCAAGCCAGGCGACAGAAATTCTGCCGCTGAGAGATTCTAAGCTCCCCACGCTCGGTTTTGAAACCCTAAATGCTATAAGTCCTACCTATTCTGTGCAAGCCTGTGCGGAATTCGGAGAGAGAACTGAGACAGGGTTCTCTAGCTTTGGCACCCTTGTACAGCATGGCGACCTAGTATCCTCGACGGACGCAACTCTTCCGAAGAGGCGCATTGAGCACAAAATCAAGCTGCGTCAGGATATCCAGTAATACGTTTAAATTTTTGAAAAATGCAAATTTCGAAAATGCAAACGTGTGCATGAAACTCTCTAACCGTGAAATCCTGCAGATTGAACTTCCGTGAACATGCGATGATCTGTTGTCAGTGAATCGTAGCAAGATGACAGTACATGGATTTCTGCTAAACAGCGAAGATCACTTTGGCCGGAGACATGATGTCTAACCGCCCTCGGACTTATATGCCTCAAATGCAAGAGGACAATGTCCATAAAGCTACATTCATCAAATGAGAGAGGAATTGAAAATGTCCAAATGATTCTGGTTTCCTTTGATTGATGAGAGCATCAAAATGAATCAAAACAGTAGAATGATTGAAGTCCAGTTGCTCGATGAGGTATAAGGTACACTTCCATGTGAGCAATAGGAAGACCTAAGTTGCGCTGGCCCAAAACTGCAGAATGACTGAAGTTTAGTTGCTTGATGGAGGCATGAGGTACACTTCCATGTAACTAGGCAAGAGTAAGACCTAAGTAGCTCTGGCTTGCCCAAAACTGTAGAAGTCGATCTTGGGTTTCAAGTGTAGGCACTTGGAGTTCCATTGTTGTTGTTATACGACGGCCACGCCGAGCCTCCCTCTCGCGCCATCGAGATTAGAATGTAGTAAATCTCAGCTGTCAGAGCCGTGATGAAGGTGAAAGCCGCGGCTGCTGCAAACAAACTCTTCTGCACTTGCTTGCACGTCACAGTTGGGTCTGACGTATAGAACAAGCCCTTGGTCTGGATTTTGTTCTCGCTTGCACCCGCGATGAGCGCTGCCGAGGCTATAATGAAACATATCCTGCACCACACTCATCAAAACGTTTGTAAGCAATTGATCGAAAGCTCGAGAGAACACTGGGACAAAGAACGCAAGTAGATGCAGTTGAGAGCTCGTTTGGTTACCATGAGAGGATGAATAGAATGAAAGCGACAGCTCGAGCGCCTCCTGGCTTAGCGCTACTCCCGCAGCAGAGACATTTTGTAACACCCATAACGAGAGTCTGCGCAACCAAGAGGAACAGGAAAGCGCCGGCAGCGAGGCCTGTCGCCATGTCTGTTGTGTACTGGCACTTTAAGGAGCCCATGTCCTCGTCGATTGTCGTCACGTCCCCCTAAAAGCAAACCAATCCTCCATTCCGTCAGATGCCTGTAGATACAGCCGATCGAAAGATCACCAAGGCCTGTCTACAATCGTCGTTCCAGCAAGACTGAAGGAGTCACAAAGAAAGGGATCGACATAACCAAGAATCAAGAGAGAAGAAATTGCAAACGTACAGCACAATCTACTGAGTTTAAATGAAGTTTCACGCACCAACAAAAAAGAGATCAAAGAATGGAGAACAAAAAGCAGAGAACAGTGAATAGAGAAATGTTCAAAGTCGTGATCACCTTGCTCCTCCTGGCCATTGCCCCGAGAGCAAGACCAAAGGCGATGAGGTAGAAGACGGCGCTGACGCCGATCACCAAGCCAGAAGCAGACCCCATCTTGACCAAACTATTGCTGCAAACTCCGACTGCAAACTGCTTCTATCAAACGTTCCCGCAAACGCAAACACACACAAACACAAAGCTTGAGTTCACGGAAGCCCACCCAGCAACAATGCAAGCTACAGCTGCCATGCCATCGGCGACATTAGCATTGACAGGAGGATTGAGCAGAGTACAAAGTAGCTTGAGTTCACGTAAGGTCTGGATTTGATGCAAAACCTCACACACATTCGATTGCAAAGAAAGGTAACCACTTGAGCAGCAACAATGTGTACCTGGCGAAATGCAAGAAACGTAGAACGCTACGGCGATGTAGATCGAGCTAGCTTGACGATGGAGAAACTGACGCAACAGCTTGAAGGAGTAAACTGGGAAAGGCAAGAAGGAGCAAGCTTGCAATGGCAGCTTCGACTGCCGACCTGGGTTTGCAAGCATTTCTATGTCTGACAGGAAAGCTTTCAAATTTCTGGTTTCATCATTTCGCCCCTGCCGTTGGTTTCATTGCTGTACTGTACTGTACGTGACTGCCTTGCCAGCAAAGTCTCCCACACTTCATCATATGGGTCGCAGTTATTTTGCTTCCAGGGTAGTAATTACGGGGTATTGGATTTGCTTCCAGTTCCATCGGAGATTGTTATAACTCCCAATGGTATGAAATTATTCTTCAGCGATGAGCCTATGACTGCAAGATATCCTTCAGCTCAGTTAAGGGATTGGTCTTTGTGTTAAGCTTATTGCAAGAGTACTGGCATTGGATAATGTCTGGGAAGATCTGAGAGGTTGTGTGAGCAGGGATTTTTGGTAGCGAGTTTGAGCAATACAATTTGGCAATGGATTCTCCCTTTCACAATAGATGATATAGTTCATATAGTTAATAAATTTGCTACAAAATCTTCAAAGAGCATACCTGGATTTTGGGTGAATGGATGTGCATGATCTGGATTAATAATTGATTTATCATCCATGTTAAGCACGTTTCATCCATGTCTATGGATGTGAGTAGCTTCATGACTCCATTGAAAAATTGCTTTCTGTACTGCCCAAATGTTCCTGCTATTAATGAGAGTGGGTTTCAATACACCAAAGTACATACTGTATTGAATATTGAGGTTAATTGGATGCCATATGCAAAGCTATGAGGGTTTAAAGTCCTTGATGGCATCAATCCAAAACTTCAGGTCACTCTACACTCTACAGTCTACATTCTCCTAATCAAATTTGCACTCAATTTCTACATTCTCAGGCTGAAAATTTTGGGTGAGTGTCATTATAAGTAGCCCTTCCTAAAGACCAGTAGGATGAAATCCCCAGATTCAAATTTGAAGTATTTTAAACATGAAAATCAGGAAACCAAATTTGACAATTTTTTTCACTGTGCAGTTAAGAACACATGATGAAGTAAACCATTGAATAACCCATTTGCTATCAGTAATACTAGTGTAGCCCTTTGCCGTTGCCACACCCAAAACAAAAGTAAAAGTCATTTTGAGAACCCAAAATAACTCAAAAACCCATAACTTTCCCTCTACAGGTCCAAACGCCATGAAAGTTTGGTTCAAAAAGATACATGATTTTTAAAAATTTTAAGATCTAAAAATAATTCAAAAATCCATAACTTTCACACCGTAGGTCCAAACGCCACGAAACCAAGCCCGTGCACCCCTCCTTGCCCAGAGCTTTCCGACTGTACCAAGAGCCCAACACAAATCAAAGTAAAAGTAATTTCCTAATTTTTTTATCCACAAATCCTTCGAAATTCAATAACTTCCGCACCTTAACTCCAAACACCACGAAACCAAGCCCGTGCACCCCTCCCGGCCGAGGGCTTTCCGACGGTACCAAGCATGCCACCGGGGGACGCACGGTCCGGGAGATCTCGACGTGACAAACAAAACAAAACAAAACAAACAACATGTCTTAAGGTATGGATTAACAGGAAAATTGCAAACTTTTCTCAATTGTTTCCCTGACATTCAATTGATAAGCTTATGGTACAAAAGAAGGAACAAGAAGGATTGAAAGCTTCTAATTATATTGATCATCATTCTCGTCCTCAACTGATCTTATAGCCCAGCAACATGATTGACCACATTGATAGTATTTTTGTACTTCAGTGAGACACAGAATTGAAGGGCTCGTTCTGGATGTGTACATAATTATTGGAGCTTCAGTTAGAACTTTTTTGCTTCAATCTGTTGAATGTTTTTGAAGGTCTGTTGAAGATCAATTGATGGTTTGTTATTTTGTGCTAACTTGCTGAGGATTATTTTCGTTTGCGGTGTATAAGTTCAATGACCAATGATGAGAGTTGCTTGAATGCCATGATTGGGGTCTCCATTGATCGATGAGCTCAACACTTAGTGTCAATTCTTTTCATGTGACTGACTGAGAGGGGCAAGATGCTGCCGTGGCCGGGTCCCTGACTGAGGGCCAATAATGTTCGTGCCATGGCCAATATAGCTTCAGCAGGTGCGCGTCAATAATGAATGGCATCCTCTGGCATGCAAGCGGAATACAGTCTTGCAAACTCTTCATGAGCGACAATTTGTGGCTGTGTGTCCTTTTCCTCACTCATCAGTATTATACCGTACCCGGATATGAAGTAGCTGCAGTGGAAGATATTTCTAAAATAAGATGTCAAAATTGTATGGGAAATTAGAGTTAACCCCTAAAGGACTAAAGGACTGGCATGCATTTTCTGGTTGTATAGAAATTTTGGGCAGGTACTTGTGACTAGAGGTTTCCATATTTTAAGCTGAAATTTTAATAGAAGGTGGGCGTGAGGAATATCTTTCATATGCACTAAATTTCATGACATTTGGAAATAGGAGTCAAAAGTTATGGCTAAATATGTTACTTTTTTTTTTGTAACTGGGCAGTATGGGCAACAAACAATTTTTGGCAATTTTTTTTTTTAATATTTTTTTTCTTGTAGATTATGTGTTTGTCTATCTGGAAAGCTTTGATTCATTTCATTTGGATTTGTTATGAGAAAGTTATGGACATTCTTGTTTTTCGGGCAGTTAGACCATCTTCTTGAAAAAAATAACTTGTAGGATTCATTTCTAAATGCTATTTTTGCAATTTTTCAAAAAAATAAATTCTCATGGTTAAGTTTACTTGCTAGAACAATCTCACCATTGGGATTAGTGTATTTTAATTCCATCTAAAATATATTAATATTTTAGATTTTCCTTCTATCTCGTACCTACTTCTACTTAATAATTTTTTTAGGAATGATAATTAAGTTTTTTTGAATATTTTTTTTTTCCCTAGACTCTCAACTCAATTCTCCACTGTAAAGATTTAAAGCTCAAAACTCTATAGTGCAAAAATTTTAAGTTAAAAATGTTTAAAGTCAAAAAATCTAGTCCCACAATGTGTTGAAGTACTTGTTTTTTCCACTTTAAACGCAGATATCTTGCAATCTGAGCAGTCAAAAATTCTGAAATTTTTTCCACACATTCTCATACAAGTTAGGTGTAAGATCCTACGGTTAGATGTGCCAAAAAAACATTTTTCAAATATTTTTACTCCTTGCTATAGAAATGGCAGTTTTGAGTGTTTTTTGGCAGAAAAAAGGCCTTGGGCCTTTAGGGGTTAATTGTAAAGTTGTCTTGTGCTTGTGAACCTATGTCAAAGGAAGGTTTAAATAAGAATAGAACTAAACAAACGCGGTACCAAACTCAATCAAACCTAATCTTGGGTGCTGGAGGGAGTTTGGTTCTATGTTTTTTCCAAACTCTGGCTCTTGTTCTTGCCTTGCACACACTTTACAATTAACTCTATTATTTAGAGTAAACTTGCCAATCACCACATAGATAAAATTCAAACCCTTCTCCTCATAAATATAGAGATTTGCATGTTTTAAAACTTCTTGTGATTATTAAATGTCATGTTAAGGTTTACCTTCAAAAAACAGAATGCAAAAAGATTTCTTCCTACAAATTTTATTGCAAGTTAAAGGCGATGAAGCTAAAATTTAGTTAAAAATTCTTTGCAACCCTTCACCACATGGTGTGCAATCATTGCGTAGTGATACAAAATTTTGTTCCCATCGCAATTGAATTGGTAGTTGAATCATGTGGTTATTGTATGGTAAATGGCAACAATTGTTGTTTGTTTTTTAGATCTATGCGGTCATTGGCGGGTTTACTCTAGTCAAAAAAATTGTGTGGGAAAGAAAATATTGTTGGATGTTTTTGTTATTATATTTCAGTTTCAAGTCCACCTACAGGATAGTTTCAGTGGTTTAGGGAGCTGCAACTTTGAAAAATTATAGAAGTTACATGCCACATCCGATTTTTATTTTATTTTTTAATTCATGATTTTCAATTGCTAATACTACAAAGATATTATTGTTAATAAAAGGCGCCTCTAACTATGTTGATTTGCTTATTTCGACGTTTTTGGGTGTTTCTATCTTAACAAATGCTTTGTTCAACAAGGCATTTTGGAGCGATTCTACATTGGACCTTAGACCTCTTGCAACAAAAGCTTGACTAGCTCTTTAGAAGAGATTGCTTGCATACCTTCCAAATATTACCCCCTAAATGCATTCAATGTTTTTAGGCCCAAAACTGCTTCAAAGTATTTAAACCCAAAGCAAGGCTAAAATCTTCATCTATGTTTATTCATTAACAAATTTAGCCATAGAATCCTTTAGTTAACTTATTAAAATAAGTCCTCCCAAAAAATTTAGGATGAAAACCCTTATCAATTTCAAGATCAAGTTGCTTGGATATGAAAAAGAAGTATTTTCAACTCTTCCCAAATGGTTAGGTTTTCATCTTTCAAACTTTTTAACCCCTAAAGGCCCAAAGTCCCCTTGGGGGACACTTGGGATTTTGGGCAGGCTCGTGTGACTTAAAATTTTGACCTGATTTCTTAAAACTTTTTTTGAAGATAGGGAATCACATTAGCTTTCTAAAAATATAATTTTTTTTCAATCAATGCGTGGGAGCAAAAGTTATGCCATCCGGAGTCTTAAAAGTAGTTCACCGGGCAGAAATAAATAAATAAAATGAATGAATTTTTTTAATTTTTAATTTTTTTCCGAAAGATTTTTTTTTTGTCTACATTTGAAACTTTGATTTATTATATTTGGACTAATAATGAGAAAGTTACAAACAATCTCGTTTTTCGGGCAATCTATGTATTTTTTTCAAAAAACAACTTACAAAATTCATTTTTGAATGCAATTTTCAAATTTTTTCAAATTTTTTTTTGATAGGGTGAAGCTTGTTTGCAAAAAGAGTCTCACCGTTGGTATTATGATTTTTCAATTCCATCTTAGAGCTATTAACAATTTTGTATTTTGTTCAATCTCAAACCTACGTCTACTTAACAATTTTTTTATATGTGAAAATCAAGTTTTGATATTTTGAAAAAAGAATTCCTAACACTCAACTCAGATGTTCAACAAAAAAATTATAAATTTATGGTCCGTAGTGCAAAAAAATATTCCACAAATGGGGGTCAAAGTAATCTGAAATTGCAGGCCAGCATTCAAAAAACTCACTTTTCCAACTTCAAATGCTAATATCTTCCAATCTGTACAGTCAAACTTCATAAAAATTTTACCACATGATGTGAGACAAGTGAAGTACAAGATCCTACAGTTAGATTTTGAAAAAATGTTTTTTTTGATATGGCAGTTATCGTAGCAAAAATGGCAATTTTCAGTGGTTTTGGAGCCAAAAAATGCCTTGGCCCTTTAGGTTTAACCTAAAAATGTTAATCCTACAACTTTCAACTCTCTATAATATGTTGAAGAAATAATTTGGGGAATACATGTAAAAAATTTCAACAAAAAAAATTTCATATTCATACTTGAAAAATAGTAAGTAGAAAGAAGTAGAGTATTATTTAAAATACTGAATTGTTAAATTAGTTATAGATTTGAAAACTGCCAATTCCATTGGTTGTAATGTTGTCATAAACAATCTACACCCAATGCTTTTATTTTTTTTCAAAAACATAAAAAATTGAGTTAAATGAAGGACTTCAAAGTTTATTTTAGAGCAAAGATTCCAGAACTGCCTGCAAACTAAAACTTCTCATAACTTTCATTTCATTAATTAAAATGGAATTCAAAGCTTTCTACGTTTATATAAATCTAGAAAACCAATTTCAATTTTTTTTTTTTTAAGTTTTTTTTAGCTGCCCGAGCTTCTTGCTAAACAAATAGAAATTACATATTGTACAATAATTTTTTAACCATGTAATCAAAAATTATGAAAATTGTCACGTCTTAAAGCTACTCTTTGACCACATGTTGTGTAAAAAATTTGAAAGAAAAAAAAATTCCATTTGTAGTAAGTTGCCCAAAATCGCTATGTTGCCAAAAAAAAAGAAGTTTGGTACTTGAAGGGTTAAAAAATCTTAAGCAAACAAATTAGACTCCCTCATAAAATATATTTTTTTAATCTCCATCGGATATATGGTATACATTAATATATGAATATGGATATGTATACAAGTTTATGGCCATACAAGCATGAGCATAGCAAACAAATATGAGATATGGATATGAATATACAAGAGAATTCAATTTTTTTTTGTTGATTTGGTTGTATTGTCCTAGATAGAAATTTTTAAAAAATGAACCAAATCAACAGAAAATTGTCCTAGACAACATGACCAAATCAACAAAAAAATTGATTTCTCTAGTATTATATTGACATTGGATACGGTATGACATATACTATATATGAATAAGTCATGTGCATATTGCATATGGTTGCATATCCCATATCAATTATTACCACATATGCATTCAAGAAAGATTTATTGTCCAGGGGATAATAAAAAATGAATACATATTTTATTTTATTTTATTTTAGGTGGATAGGAATAATGAAAAATAAATAGAAAAGTTTTTTTAAAATTGGGAGGGGCTCAGGGTTTGGGCTTTGGTGTCCTTTTTAAGCGACTAGCTACTCAAAAAGGATAGCTTAATAATGCAATGAGGACTAAATGAAGATAGCTTATAAAAAATGTTAGCAAATTATTAGTGTCATTTAAAAAAATAAATACATCAATATATACAAGAGATATTTATTATTTAAAAGAGGCTTCAAGTGTTTATAAAACTGATATCTTTTTCTTCTTGTTTATAATATTAGTAAATGTATATTCATCCAATGGCTTTAGTTGATGTATTGCCGGACATATTGTCACAATTTTAGAAGTGAAAGTATTCATAGTGAAGTGAAAATTATTAAAGTGAAAGTGTCAATGATGAAATGTCCTCTTGTTGTATAGAACTTGTATCACTTTGCATTTTTTCTATATTAATTAGGAAGCAATAAAGCCCTCATAATAATTTTTTAATCTTGCATATTGTAATTATAATGAATTTTTTATTTTTTATTTCTATAAATAAATTCTTTGGCTAAATGCTATGTATAATATTAAATAATAATTGTCACAATATATTTATCTAGGTCGGTAGAATTAAACATGTTGATTTATATAAAGTTTTTACTATTTTTTGTGTTCTATTTCTCTAATTTAGTTTTTTGTGATTGATTTTATTCAATGTTGATAGAAACTTCAACAAAAAATTATATGTTCTAGTATTCATTGTATGTCATAAAGAATAAATAAATAAAACTTTAATTTTTAATATTTTATTACGTCAATTTATAGAATAATATCTAATTGAGTTATTTATAAATTATATTTTAAATTTTAAATATATTAATTGAGTTTTGTTTAAATTAAATATTTGAATCAAATTTAATAATTATTGAATAGAATAGGAATTTTCTTGTCTCTTGTTTATTATAATTGAAAGAATTTACATATTGATAGATGCCAATTTAGGTGATAAGCACCTTCTAATGTTTTGTTTTTTTGTATACGGTGTAATTCTTTTTCAAAAAACATCACTTTTAACTTACTTTAAACTTATTTTTAAAATTTATTTGATTGTGACCTACAATCACACCTTAGAAGAGATTTGGGGAGTAAAGACATTAGAAGAGATTTGGGGGCAAAATAAGTGCAAGTTCCCAGACTGTGAGAACTTTGGAAACGCCTTGGAAACTGTAGTCTGATGTGGCCGAGACAGTGCCACATCAAAAATTAATTTTTAATTAATTTTTAAATTTTTTATATAATTATTTCAAAACAAAATATATTTTATAATTTTTTTCAAATTAATTTTAAAAATAAAATTTATTATTAAAATATTCTGCTTGTTCTAAACAAGGGTATTAGGACTGAAATGGCCCTCCTTTGCCCTCAAATCTCTCTTAATGAGATAGCGACTTCCTGGGCTATGGGAACCCTAAGAATTTTGCCACATCCGTAGTCTGATGTGGCATAGAGAATGCCACATCAAATATTAATATTTAATTATATTTTATATTTTATATTATATTTTATAATTTTTTTATAATTTGAAAAAAAAATTTATTTATTTATTTATTATTATTATTATTATTAAAATAATCTGACATTGTGTTGTAGTTCAAGGAAAAAAAGCTTGGAACGGTCCTCCCTTGCCTTCAAATCTCTTCTAATGCATCACACATTTAAAATTTTCAAATGATATAATTATAATATGTATTAAATTTTGATTTCATTACAAATGTATTGAAATGGACTATAAGTGGAAATAGTTCATTAAATATTCTTAAAGTTTATATGGAATATACTATGATATAAATTTTAAAACCTATTATTATGTGTAAGGATTAGTGCATGATTTATAACATATAGTAGTATATGAATATCAAAAGTTTGAAATGTAAGAAAATAGAATATCATGAATTTTCTTATATCAAAATAATGAAACAAAATGTGAATTTAAAAACAAAATTGCATATTATTTTCAAAATACTTATTTTCAAAATTTTCAAAATTCAAAATTTAACAATTTGTACAATTTTTTTAATAAAAAACATTCTAAAAAATAGATTGTAACATATTTAATTTAATTTTAATTTAGTATAAAACCAAATGTTTCAAATGATAATTAAAAAATTCTTTTAACTTCTAAAGATTGGAAGGTCTTCTAAGTTGAAATGGAAGTTCATTTTGTAATTTAGAAAATGCTTATGAAATGATGAAGATAGATTGAAATTATGATGTTTTCAACATTAGGATCTCAAGCAAGACAAAGTTATGCAAAGAATACAAGTCTTTCTAGAAGATTTTACTATTTTGATTTTGAGGATATATAGTTTGATCGAATGAAGTTGAGAGTTTACTCCCTAGAACAATCTTTGTTTTTAATGATTTCGCCTTAGCATTGGTCTCAAAAACTTTCCAATTTTTTAGAAGAAAATTTGTGAATGAAGTCAACTATATCAACTTAGATATAATCTTTCAAGCCATTTTACAAATATTAATGGCACATAAATCATAATAGTTTTGTTTATTGGGACCAAACATCTCTATCTAAAAGTAAAATAAAAATAAAAATAATGTTCAACATTACAAATTCTCGAAAATTGTAGACAAAAAGATAAGACATGTAAAATGATTTGATGATTTGATATTTAAATAATACATAAATTATAACATAAATTGTATTAATGACACATGAATTGATATTCAAAAATTATTTTTTTATTTGTTATGTAGCATTTTAGAATATACTAAACCTTTAAAACTATAAAACGCTCTTGAAAATACAAACCATGGTAATTAATTAATGGTAATAAACACGGTCTATAAGATTGTGCAAAAAGATTGTGGGAGCTTCTCAAGAAACTACCCCTTTGGTAGAAGTAGTTTAAGCAGCTTTCAAGCTCGTGGAAGCTAGTGGAGTTTCTCAAGTACCTTGTGGGAGCTTCTCAAGAAGCTACCCCTTTGGTGGAAGAAGTTTAAGCAGCTTTCAAGCTCGTGGAAGCTAGTGGAGTTTCTCAAGCACCTTCCAAGCTTGACGGAGAAGCTCAAGATCCTCGAGTGTATATTGGAGTCGAGATTGAGAGGTTCCTCAGTCTCGACAATTCACTTTGATGTCCTAGTTCATAACATTAGCCTTAATTCTTCATCTAACTCTTCATCTAAAGTCTTGTTCTCTGTAAGTCTTATCTGGAGCACTCTTATTCTTGTTTTGAGTTTGTCTGTAACAATATCTTGACTTATATATACTTGAATTTTAATTTTGGAATTTTTTCTACAACTTTATATCATTTTAGATGACTAATTTTTTTTTGAAATTCAATATTTTTTTTCCAAAACATTTGAATCTTGTAAATGTGAATGTTCCCTTTTAAAATCTAAAAAATTGTCATTCAATTGTGTTTTACGGATTGATTGTCTCCAACTATGAGGATATATACATATTTTTTCAATACACTTGATGAAAATGAAAAAAAATTCCACTAAGATGAGGCTATAGTTGTAAGGCTAAATAATTATTTTAAAATTTATTCTTCATTGCCCCCTAGTCCATATATCTTTTCTTAATATACATATTATAACAATTGATATGGGATATGCGACTATGAACAATATCTATATGTTGAATCAATATATTTTATCATATCCATATGTAAAACTATTACCTACTTATATTTCTATGTTGTACGTGCATCCGTACATTGTATTGTATTCAATACCAATATTCATATCCATATCTCATATTTATATTCTGTGCCTATGCCCGTGCATATACTCATATCAATATCATTGTATTAACCCCTAAAGGACCGAGGCCCTTTTTCTGCCAAAAAACACTCAAAACTGCCATATCTATAGCAAAGAGTAAAAAAAATTGAAAATTGTTTTTTTTTCACATCTAACCATAGGATCTTACACCTTACTAGTATGAAAGTGCGTGGAAAAAATTTCAGAATTTTTGACCACACAGATTGCAAGATATCTGCATTTAAAGTTGAAAAAACAAGTTTTTCAGCACATTGCGGGACTAGATTTTTTGAGTTTGAACATTTTTAACATAAAATTTTTGCACTACAGAGTTTTGAGCTTTAAATCTTTATAGTGGAGAATTGAGTTGAGAATCTAGGAAAAAAAAAGAAATTCAAAAAAACTTAATTATCATTCTTAAAAAAATTGTTAAGTAGAAGTAGGTATGAGATAGAAGGAAAATCTAAAATATTAATATATTTTAGATGGAATTAAAATGAACAAATCCCAATGGTGAGATTGTTCTAACAAGTAAATCAGACCATGCAAAAAAAAAAATTTGAAAAATTTGAAAAATTGCATTCAGAAATGCATCCTACAAGTTATTTTTTTCAAGAAGATGCTCTAACTGCCCGAAAAACAAGAATGTCCATAACTTTCTCAAAACATATCCAAATGAAATGAATCAAAGCTTTCCAAATAGGCAAAAATATAATCTATGAGAAAAAAAATATTTAAATTTAAAAAAAAAAAATTTGTCCATTTTTTTTGGCTGCCCGGGCTGCCTGCCGTCCCCCCATTTGAGCTTATTTGGTCATAACTTTTTTTATCAGGCACCGATTGTGAAAAAAATTATATTCCCACAAAGCTTATCAGCTTTTCTACCTCCCAAAAAAGTTTCAAAAAATCAGGAGAAAATTTCAGCCCGTAGGTACCTGCCCAAAAACGCATTTGTCCCCCAAAGGGACAACGGTCCTTTAGGGGTTAATGTATATCATATATTTGTGCGGGTAAAAAAATATTTTACAAGGGGATTTAGAATCATAAATATCTAAGTAATTTTGTAGGTAATAAGTGATATGAGTGATATGACTTGAAGAGGTCATGGGGCTTGTTGTCAGAGAAATAATCATGCCAATTTCTAAGAAAAAGTTGGAATTGATATAAGTACATTTAATCTTGACCATGTTACAACAATTGACTCACACTGTAAAAACCCTGTGTTTTTTTTAGGTCAAATTATAGACATGGATGTTTTACTAAACATCAACATGTTAGAGTGAAGATGGCCCTATAAGTTAGATTTCCGTGGATGTTGAGTAGAACATTGGCAGATTACTGTAAAAACAAGTTGATGCTATTATTGATGTTTATGTTTTATTTGACATGAACACAAACACAATGATGTTTTTTGGAACGTCCATAAAACATAAAATTGTCAGATTAGTGAGCAAATCCATTTGGATTGCGGATAATTATGTAAAAGTTATTGTAGGTTGCGGTAAAATGTTGACGAGATGTGAAAAACATAGGGGAAGGGTAGCCACATGGCATGCTTCGTAAGAAAGGGAAATGGATGGATGTACATCTTGGATGAAAAAAAAAGCTCTTTATACAAGTGTGTGGGGGGTAGGAAATAAAGCAACCTATATGGAATTTGTAAAGCAAGAATTGTGTTCAAAGTAGAATTTCTGAAACAATGTCCAAATGTCTGGCGGTCAACTTTTCATCTTCAAATTATCCCATTACCTTTGAGGGATCATGACGGACACTGGATTTCATTATAAAAATGTCCTTTCCATCCTTCATTCTCATTAAATGTCAATGGAGTAATTCCTTCATTTGGCCATCCCAAATTTTCTTGATGGTATTTGGTAAGTTTTTCTTTAATTCTTGCTAAACTTGACAATTTTTCTTCATATTTTTTGAATTTTTTTAAAATAATTTTTTTCTGCCAACCTTGCCTTATGAGTCAAAGCCATGAGTTTAGTATGTACCAATTGATGTCTCAAAAAACGTCCAGATGTCTAAGTTGGCGTTTCAAAAAACAATATTAAAATTTTTGGACAACATAAAAGTGTGCTGATTAGGCATGCCACGTCATCCTAGTTGGTTACCACTTCACTTTTACGGCCACCACATTAGGTGCTACGTCATGGATGGGCCGGATGAAAAAAAAATTCACATGGCTCTCTTTACCCGCATAGTACTTATATAGCATAAGATGGCAACCACATGGCAAGATTTTAGCACCTTTAAAAAGTATGTTTTTATGGATGTTAGTTCAACATTAGATGTTTTTTGAGGGCATGGGAGGGCCGTTTCAAGATTGTTCACCTTGTTTTGAACCATTGCATTGTTGTCAAAATATTATATAATTAAATTATTTTTTTTGTAAAGTAATTGAAATAATATTCTTTGATGCGGCACTCTTCCGACCACGTCAGATTGTTGATGTAGCGCAATTTCTATATTTCTCATTGCTTGGGAACCCGTGGCCTTGTTTGGGCCTGAAATTCCATCTAATGAAACATTTAAACATCAGGGCGCGAATTTGAATGTTTACACCATGTCAATCTTGACACAATTTTTTGGACATCTACATTGACTGGCGTAGACATCACCCACAATGTCCACATCTCTAATTTCAAACGTCTCAAAAAAATATAGATTTTTCATAGTGTCATAAAGATCCTTCTTTGAAACGTACGCCCTCTCAATATGAGAGTCTAGGGTGATTTTAAGTACACACATAATCAATACTTTAAAAAAAATTAATTTATTCATATAATTCCAAAAGAACATGCTAAAAGTAGTTGAAATAGCCTTTCAATTGTCAATGAGAGTAAACAAAAGCTAAGACAATTTCACAATAGAATCCATGTTCAGATGTGTAGGCAATTGATTTTAGGCACACAAATAGTTAAGGTTAGCTTCCAAGCTATTGGGGCTACTCTAGAAATGGGCCTATTATGCCTCTGTAAAAGTAAAAATATAACATTATTTGAAAATAAGATGCAATTGAGATGTGACAATGACATTTTTTGGTTGTGCAAGTTTGTTTGTTCATGTATTTATTGGGAGTAATACCATTAAAGAATTGTGACCAATTTCTAAAAACTATTGTATCCATTTTAAATGATTAAAGTTACCATTAATGGATTCTCTTATTATTGATTGGGGGTTGATTTAGAGACACTTCTAGTCTTTAATACAAATCTCTTTAGAAAATCATAACTAATTTATAATTTTTTAGCAAAAAATTATTCCACTTCTTATTACTTTGTATATTATTTCTCTACATGTGGAAAAAATTTATACTTCCACAATCTTCTAAGTAGCAAGATTAAAAATTGTGACCAAAAAAGGGTAATTCATCATAAGAAATTTATATCTCAAAACATCTTTTTTTAGCATTTTTGAGTCCAATTAAGGTAGGGGCATCCCAAAGCACTAGGTATCTAGAAGTGCCACTTGATGATATGCTCTAATTATCTAAATATCCTAAATCAATATATACATATTGCTGAAAAAACAATATTAGACTATCTTACCAAAAAAATTTAATCTTTTATAATTATTGTGCAGGGTATCCAAAATGATACATTCTTTAGTGCATTAAGATCTTCTTTTATTTTTCAATCTAAATATATAATATTTGATTAGTCTTGTAATAGAAATTGAAGAAAATATTAATATTAAATTTTCCTTTCACTATAAGAAACCTATGTTTTAAGTGACTAGTATACAAATTGTTTTATTGGACGTCCATTAAAATCCGTCTCCTGAAATTCATACTTGTTACTAAAAACTCGAGTTTCTTATTTTGTATATGAGGGATAGTTACACCTTCTTCACCCCATTCTCAATCTTTAAAGAATGGGGACGTTATGTTCTCTCGTTGGCTATTCATGGCTTGTTGAGGTCCCATTCTCTGAAGATTGAAAATGGCCATTTTTCTCCTCCAAAGATGACGAATGGGCATTAAGAAGATTTAGTAAGCAAAGTTTTTACTGCTACGCTTCTTACTTTCACCCTGCCGTTTTGTGCGTTGCCTGCGTTTTGCGCCTTCATCTTGTAGTATGTGCAACTTGAGCCTTCATCGTGTGTGTTTTGCACGTTGCCCGCATTTTGTGCGTCCATCGCTATTTGAACATCTCAAGATGTGCATCCCAAGGGAGTTTTGCGCATTCAAAAACTTTGAATTAATTTGCGTTGGTTAATTGCATTCTCTAATTTTCCATTTTCATTTGCCACACCAACAAAAAAGGGTACGGTACACGTTCTTCATGGTTTCAAGCTCCTAATTGGCTCCTCTTTTCTCTCCACAACTTCTCATTCTTCATCTTCATAGAAATTTCATTTTGGGAGAAGGTCTGACTAATGTACCCCCCCCCCCTAACCGACTAAATAAGGAATTCCAACATGATCTAGAATAGTGAAGGCAAAACAAATATTTTTCATAGGTACATCAATAGAATTGACATGGATTGCAAAAAAATTGGTAATTTTATCGCTTGAATTGAAATTACTATGAATTTTGGGAGGCAAAAAGTGTACCAGACCCATGGCCAATGTCTAGACTCTTCTAATTCTGATCATTCAATAACTTTTTACCTAATCATTATTTTCTATTTTTTTTTTCACAACTTGGGACATGTGTCATGTATTTATTAGTTCCAACCTTGAAAACGAAAAAAAATCGCATTCTAAGCATGGTGAGAAATACGTGCACCTATAGGTCGGGAATGGGTCACTGGTCGGGAATGGGGGGGTACCTTAGTCACTAGGCATGAGCTTCATGAGCTTCCAGGTCGTGGTCGAAGTCCCGAACGAGGTCTCCCTATCCTCATCCTAGGCCGCTCATTGGCACGCCAAGTCTCACAGCACGAGGTCTTTCCAACTGGAACCTCACAGGAGGTTTTAGGGTTTTAGCAAACACTCGTTCCAGCTTAGCTCCGTCCGTGCTGAGCATTCCAGCACCATATCCACACTTCTCGCCCCCCCTGCGGAGCTTCCCTTCCATAGCCCTTCTCCTTGCGCACATTTCGACCGCCTCCGCGCTTCATTTGGTGATCTACGCTCTCTGCGGTGTCCAATTTGGCGTCTTTGGCGAAAGGCTCGATGTTTGCTCAAATGTTGAAGATGGTGGTTGCGTCGATGATCTGTTGAGTGTTCTAGGATTGTTCTGGTAGTGTGGGAGGGGTTTGTGGAGCAGTCGGCAGGGATGAGTGTGCTCTGCCCCTCCGCCACTGCCCCCGCGTCGTCGCTGTGGAGCTTCTGCAGGGGTGGTTCCTCATGGGGGAGCTCCCAGAACAAGGATTCCAGTTGGAAATGCAAGCTCCGGTGTCAGCCATTTTGTACGAGGCGCAATGGTGCGGTGGGAGTTGGCAGCAATGGGGATAGGGTAAGGGCGCATGGGATGTGTGAAGGGTTGCATGTGTGGCGGAATAAGGCTTTTGGAGCTGGCGTCCTTGGTTTGTCCGCTCACATTAGGTTGGGAAATTCAGTAAGAATCTCCTGCTCCTCTGGTCGCGAATTTTGTGAAAATTCAGCGCAGGGGAAGCATTGCGACGAGTTTGGGGATTCTGTGACGTCTGGAGGTTGTGCTTCGTCGTCGACTCCTTTGTCTTCGTTGTGTTCCTCCCTTTCCAATCATTCCTTATCCAGAGAATGCGACTCTCGAGCTCATGGTGCTCTCGAGTCGAGGTGTTGTAAAGATAATCGAAGGCAAGTAAGAGATGGTGGAGATTTTTTGAACCACAGTGACCATGTTGTATTCATAGCAAGTATTGCTCAATTTGCTCGAAATATGGGGAAAGCATTGGCATTGGGAGTGGTGATTGCAGCAGTAGGGTTTGGGCCAAGAGGAATTGCCGTTGCAGCTCCTGCTGTTGCAGAAGAGGCCGCCTCTGAAGTGGAGGAGCTGGGCGACGAGTTGAGTGAGGCTGAAATTGAGGAATTGCAAAAGCAGGAGGAGCTGAAGAAGTTTGAGAGAGAGCGACAGTTACGGTTCGCCCTTGGGATTGACCAGAAGCTCCAAGAGCTCGAAGCTTTGGGAGAACAGGCTGCGCGAGATTCTACGAAGAAGTCGGTCTTCCTCGCGAAGCTGGAAGAGGCAGTGCGCGGGACCTATGCGGGTGGGCGGCAGTTGCAGGGGCAGAAGATTTTGGAGCTGAATTCTACAATCGAGGAGCTCAGAAAGGAGCGAGACGTCATTTCGAAGAGGGCTGAGAAGATGGAGCAGGAGTACTTGTCTACTAAATCAGAACTACAGAAGTTAGACGACGAGTTAGACGATGCGAACTGGGAGCGAAGAGAGGCTCTAGAGTTGTCAGTCAAAGATGCTGAGACGCGGTCTGGTGAGCTTTGGCAGAAGGTGTCAAATTTGGAAATAGAGATGATGGAGAGGCAAAGATGGGTTGAGAGTGCAGTTTTTGACGACCTTCCCAAAATTGAAGATCAGGGTAAGGCTGAATTTGAAAGTGTGTACCAGCGATGGCTTCAGAGGGAGTCGGGTGAAGATGGAACATCTGAAACAGTTTCCAGAGTTATGAAAGACTTGGAAGTGGCTGGTGAGACAAATCGAAAGCAAGCACTACTACCCCTTGCTGTTGGCGTTGTCGATGATAGGCAGATATCTGAATTTGAAGTGAATGCCCAGACACAGGAGCTGCTTGATAAAATTCAGAAGGAACAGGAAAGGGGAGTCGAGTTGAGAGCGCAGTACGAAAGCCTAGTCAGAGATCGGTTGGGTTTAGGCAAAGATGCGGACATTAGCCATGTGAAACTTCCTGTTGATCTTGGAGCGATGGAACTTGATGAGGATCTTTCTGAAGTGGAGGAAGAGAGACACGCGTTGGTGCCCGACTTGGAGTGGGCCATGGGGTCGAGGGCCTTTCGGGACCTAAGCAAGGAACATGCCAAGCAATATTTTCAAGAGAATCTTGAGGAAGCCCGGGAGTATGTTCAGGAGAAGCAGGCAGCGATTCTGGTTGCAAGAGACAGGGTGATGGCCGAGACCTGGTTCAATAAACAGGAAGACCGCTGGGAGATGTCTCCGATGGCTGCATCTCATGCCGTCACCAGGAAATTGGTTGCCAAGGCTCGTGTACGTCATGACCGGCGGGTCATGTATCTCACTATTAAGGGCAACGACCGTGAATATTTTGTAGACATTCCACTTATGAATGCAGAGCTTGAAGCAGCAGGGGGCTTTGATTCGTTGTATATAAAGATGAACGTTGATGGAATTCCCACTACTACTGAGTTCATGTGGATACCACTGAAAGAGTGGCCCGTGTGGGATCTTTTTCAGTTGCCCTTCAAGGTCGTCTGGTGGGTGCTGGAGGACATATGGAACTCTCCTCTGCTGGTCACGATTAGACCCTATTATTTCCAGACATTGGCTGAAACTTTTGAGGAGATCATGGTTCGGTTTGGTTTTCCGGTAATTCAGGCAGTGTTACCACTCCGCGCGCGTGTTGCTCTCGGATTCGACTTGCCAGAAGGGGCTGAAGTAGCAGAGCCTACTGATATTATGGTATGGCAACAGGAAGCGCAAAGGAAAACCGACGCGCGTTACGGTGAAGGTACTGGTTCTCCAGCGTGGTGGATTTCACTTCCACTCCGTACTTATGTTGTAGGTATCCCCCTCTATTTCTTCGTGACTATTGTTGGGGGACTTTTGCTGGCTCCCTTCACGCCTCGGAAGCTGGCCATGAACGAAGCACAGTGGAAGGAAAAGAAACAAGAACAACTGGAGAAGGAGATCAACAGGGAGAATAAGAAGGATGAGCTCGATCCTATCAAGAATGTGTTTGATAAAATGAAGAGAGTGAAGCACCCCCAAGTTAAGCTTCAGGATTTTGCAGGCATTGATGCTGTGAAAGAGGAAATCAACGAAGTCATCAGCTTCTTACGGAACCCGAGGGTGTTCAAGGAAATGGGAGCTAGACCTCCCAGAGGGGTGCTCATCGTTGGTGGACCAGGGACAGGCAAAACAACTCTAGCATTTGCCATTGCAGCTGAAGCGAAGGTCCCCATGGTGGAGCTGCAAGGTGCAGAGCTTGAAGGTGGAGCTTGGGTGGGGCAAGGAGCATCCAACGTGCGTGAGCTCTTTAAAATCGCACGGGAGGTTTCTCCGCTGATCATTTTTATGGACGACTTTGATCATTTTGCAGGGGTTCGGGGAGCAACCTCTGATACTAGGAAGCAGGATCACGAGTCACTCATCAATCAACTCCTTGTTGAGCTCGATGGTTTCGAAACGCAAGAGGGAGTGGTTCTCATTGCGACGACCAGCCGGCCTTTTGCTATTGATGAAGCTCTGCGACGGCCAGGTCGCATGGATCGAACCATCCAGCTTCCAATGCCGAATGTAAATGAACGGGAGCAGATTCTGCGGAAGGTGGCGGTTGACACTATGGACCCCAAGCATGTGGATTTCGTAGACTGGACTGAGGTAGCAGATAAGACTGCAGGCCTTACACCTGCCCAGCTGAAGTGTGTGCCTCGAGCCCTGGAGAGAAATGCCGTGAGCTATAAGAGTGTGGACGATGATGAAATCTCCAGCGTGGCAGGGTGGTTAGCAACTTTTAACCAGGTCATGCCTATGTGGTTCAAAAAGACGAAGCTGGTGGTAAAGTGGAACGAAGATCTGATCAATTGGCTCGGTCTGCGTTTGACGAAGGAAGACCTTGAATCTGCAGTGGAGACTATGGACGTATTCAACGAGACGCGACCAGGAATTGAACTGGAGACTCCCCCTGTTATTTGGACACGAGAGTACAAGTTCCCGCATGCAGTCTGGGCGGCTGGACGAGCTTTGACTGCATATCTCCTTCCGAGTTTTGACACACTGGACCAGGCATGGCTTGACCCTACGTCCTGGGAGGGGATTGCTTTCACCAAGTTGACGAAAAGGCTGGAAGCAGGGTATCAAGAAACGGGTACCATGACACGGTCCTACTATGAAAAGAGCCTGGTGTTGAGTTTTGGCCCGTATATTGCAGGACGACTGCTACTTCCGTTTGGGGAGAATAACAATTTATCCATGGGAGAGTTGGAGAATGCGGAGGAGATTGCAGCTACGATGGTGATGCAGTATGGATGGGGGCCAGATGACAGCCCACTGGTCTACGCCAAGCATGACTCGCAAACTTCTCTGGCCATGGGCGACGAGCATGAGATGGAGGTTGCAAAGAAGATTCAAAAGTTGTACCACATAGCCACGGACAGGTGTGGCAAGATGCTGCAGAGGAATCAACAAACACTTCATGCTGTCGTTGAACACTTACTTCAGTACGATTGCGTGACAACGAAGGACCTTGCAAGAATAACGGCCGAAACTGGGGCAGTATTTGAGGTGGATCCTTTTGAGCTAGTGCCCTACTCACGGCTGGAGATGTCAACTAACGGCACAACTCGTGTAACAAAAACGTTGCCTGCTGGGGCTTCAGCCAATTGATGAGAATTGTAATAGTCGCCTCTTTGCCAGGTCAGTGAGGGCTACTGTACTGTACAACGACCATTAGTGTTCATGATTTTTATGCAGCGGTTTTGCAGGTTTAGGTTAAGCGATAGATTGCATTGTTCACGTATTTCTTTGTGGTCAGCATTGTGGTGTCCAACCCACGCCAATGTTTCAGTATCTAAGTTAGGTTGTGTAGTAGAAAGTTCGGTTGATTAGACTCAGACAAGGCCCTCAATAGTGATGCATTCAGGTCATGTTGGCATTGCCATTAGTTACATGGCAGCCAGTTACATACGAGACCGTAGACCGAGTCTGCTTTATGGTCTTGGTCTGATGTTTCAATAGCATCAACAATTGTCAGTGTGTGCCCAACAATGGAGGGGGACATACAGGAGATACACAAAGCATCGACCCACATAGAGTGACAATATTTTTACCTTCATAAAAGCAGTTGAAAAATGCTGTATTTTACTAGTTCTCCAATTGTTAGGTGTCTTATGTGGAGGGAAAAGTTTTTGCACACAGGAATTTCAGAAGCTTATTCCGTAATCGTTACCTCAGAGAATTGTGAAGTATTAGTGAGATTTGCTTTAAGGAAAATATTCCCAAGGTACGATTTAATTAATCTGCGTAAGTACGAGGGCTCCCAAGGAGTCCCCCCCATTTGCTGAGTTTTCTGAAGTGCGAATGCTTGGCAAAAATTCCTACCTGAACTTTTATGTGAAATTGAGGGCACACAAATTACAACTTCTGGCTCTGAGAATACTTCCTTCTATTAGACTGGAAAAGGGTTCCAATGCACCAAAGATTGAAAATTGTATTATTTGGATTGTGTGCAAAGTTATGAAGGTTCAAAGTTGTACCAAATTAGGGTGGTCTACATCCTCCTAATCAATATGCACCAGTTAAGGTGACTGATTTTGGGTGAGGGGCCAGTACAGGTGTCCTGCCTTACCTTCACGTTAGAGGTCAAAGACTCATGCTTCAGCCTTGGAAGACCTTCGTAAAGAAGCAAGCGATAAAACTTTCAACATACATGCTTGCTTGCTAACCTTGGTTTCATGGAAAAGATTGAACCTGTTGTGTACTTGAAAAAGCAGCCAAGACTAGAGAGTGGCATTACACCAAGAGGTCATTTTTTCCATGGTTGGACGACTGCCACAACGACAATGGCAGCTGTGACAAGAAGAATGACAATGGCTATGCACATGCACTTGCGAGTACTTTTTTGCAAGGTCTTGGCCTTCTGGAGAGCTACTGTTCCTGCCGCAATATGCTCCACTGCTTTGCCGACCTGCAATTTCAGCTCAGAGTGGAAGGGCATGCAGTCAGTACCGAAAGAAAATAAACTCCATTATTGAGAAACTTGTAAACAGTGATATACCATGCTGCGTTCGAATGGCATGAAGAAGTTGAGGACACAAAATTATTAGGGACATGATCCAATCTCCTCTTGACTGGACCCTGTTGCCAGCAGCAACTTATCTATGGTTGACCTCTAATTAGCAACAAGTAGTGTAAGCATGACTGGGCTTAGTATCTGTGGCTATTGATCTTTGAATGGAAATGGGGTTGTCTATTGTCATTTTTAGTGATCTACAACCTTGTACTTTGAAAATTGCATATGAAAATCTTATACAGTGACAAAGATTTGATTCTACAGAAAATGGCTTTGGTGCCAAAAGTGATCTCTCTTTATCTCTAGAGTGATCTTCCAATGAAAGCACAATCCTCAATGAGTTTTTTTTTTTTTTTGAAACAAACTTACGATTCCCATTGAATCCTTAATGAGTTTGCTAACTAAGGTAGAAGATGCTATAACTATTAAGGAGTTCTATTACTAATCTTTCAGATTTGTTTGTATTGAGGTTCAAAATGTACCAAATGTAGAGGATGGAAATAAGTGGACTAAGGTTTCTATATTCGATAATTGACAAAGCATTTTTAAAGATGTCCAAAAACTGCGTTCTCTTTAATTTTGGACTACAAATGGCTTCTTTCCTATCATCCTCAGAAGGAAATCAAATTTGAATGACGCAATTTTCTTAAAGCACCGGGAATAGTATCCTTTACCATTTGCTAAGTGACCAAAAGACCAGCTTAGTAGAGTGAAGCAACGCACCTGAGTTTCAATGTTGTCAAGAAGCTCGCCTTGAGCTTCGACAAGCACTGCCATGTCAAGAAAAATCTGCCACATAAAACAAATCTATCAATGCTAATTTTCCCACTTCAAAAGGAATTTTTCTCTAGAAAGAAAGTCAGCTGCATAAAGTGTCTTATTGTCATACATCCATTGAGATATGTCACAAAACACAAGCCTGGAAGTTCATCTTGAAAGTGGACTAAATGACAAAAATACACCTGTCCAGTTTGAATAGGATGAAAAAGCCTGAAAGTAGCACAGTTGTAAGAAGAAGAGGGGATTGAACCTGATGAAGTTCCAAGAGCTTCTTTTCAATTTCCCTAACTGCATCATGTCGCTCTTGGATTTCAGCTATAGTGTCCAATATCTGCACCATAATGCCAAGTCTGAGTTTTGAGATAACCACAAATCTTTTGTTCAATATGAGTCTTTTGATCAACCAAAAAGTAAAAAATCTGGATGAGATTCAATGACACAACTTGACAATGTGCCAATAAATTTCTTTGAATCTTATGAATCCTGAAAGGTTAATTAGTCTAAAGAAAACTCTACTACACCTGACCTCGCCCTTGCTCCTGTATGGCCTTTTTGAAAATCTGCTCACTATCTCCGGTGTCGATTAGGCGTTCAATCACCTGTAGGGCACGGCCACATTGGAAGATATAAAATAAAGAAAGGCACAACCGTTAAGTTATGAATCAGTAGATCTAGCTATCTACAAATGAAAATAAAAAAATGTCAACATATTTACAGCAAGTGGACTCGATTATAGGAATGATATGTCATACAATTCATTTCAAGGATCATTCAAACTGCTCTCAGAAGAGAAAATAATGCAGCATAGACTTGATTTGAAACATTTGCCATTAAACAGAATTGAAAAATACACTTGGATGTGGTTTGTCACACTTACTGATTCATCCACTTTCTGCCCTGTCACTGATCATACATCATATTGACACCCAAACAAGACCAAAAATAAGAACCATATTGTATTGGGTATAGTGCTTCCTTAGTTAATCATACAAGAAAAAATAATCACAATAAGAACATCATGAATACTCTAAGAAAAGCATGAAATTGCCATTAACGCTCTGAGAGCATGACTCACCAGTGAAGACACGTCGTTCCACAACCTCTCGGTACTCGTCTTGAAACTTTTGTCTCAATGCCTATAGTTCAACCGTACACACTAAGAGCATATTCTCAAAGACACAACTCACAATAAAGTTGGCCAAGTGCAACTTGGTATCTAACAATTAAAATGTTACCATAGTTAGTAGCATCAAGACTACCAATATTAGAAATGTTGCATATCTCATTGCTTCTCACAACATTTTTGAATAGGGAGGCAGGCATGGAGGCACTATGCATGATTTCTACAAAAATGTCAAATTTCTTCTTATGTCATTTTCTCACATTTGCAAACGTCAAAATTTCAAAGATGCAATTACTATATGGTTAGCATGAGGCAAAATCATCTGTCTTGTTAGATAAAGAGCGACAGTCAATTGGCATCTCACTTTTTATCAACGCACCTGAAAATCGACCATGAGCTCCTTCAGTTTCTTCTTTAAGGTTCTGAATTAATTGTAGACAAAACAAGTCATTGGTCATAGAAAAGATTAAACAAAATCTACAAAACTACGGTTGCAGGCACTAGTAAACATCTTGCTACAATTAAGGATGGTCAAAGAATGACTTACGAAGTAATAGCCATTCGTGTTCGATCAGTGCTTGACCCTTCATGACAACCCTTAATTTTACGATTTGCAATATTCTGTCAAACAATCACCAGAAAAAGAAAAAACCGGGTCAACAGAAAGCATTGTTGTCACATTAGTCAAATTAGAATCATCAGACATCTCAAACGGACAGACTATTTAGGCGGATAGAACAAACAATATGACTACCATAAAGTAGTCACATCGAGTAAGTTAGGGTCTTTGGACGTCCCAAATTGGTTGTCCAAATCATCCCAGACGAGGGATAAATTAGACAATTTGGACAACCGGTCCATCCAATGTGACTACTATGACAGAAAGCTAGAGTAAATAGAATCAAAGTTACATCAATTTGATTAGTCACTAGTGTATTGTCAAACAATGGTGTATTTTGCATAAAAGTGGATCCCGCAAAACAAAACTCCAACTAAACTGTTAAGGTCCGAACAAAAATCCCTATACCGCTTTGTCCAATGCTTCTAATTTGCCTTTTAAGCCTTGAGCAGTCTTGCTGATATCATCCAGATCTTTTTCCATTTTTTCCTTCAATGCTGCACATTTAGATAAATGGGACTTGATAATTAGGTACACGATCATTATATAAATTGCACCTCCAAACGTAGAGTCCAAATGCCACTCATTATAACAATGTATTCAGTAATAGCAGACTATTTCAGAAACTATAATTAAAGAATTGTAAAGGGAATGTTCAAAATGATTTGTATTGAGGTTTAGGGTAGGGTCACAGTGAGCCTCCACATTACCATGAAGATTCTCTAAATGATGTCTAGAAGTCTTTAAAGCAATTAATATTTTACTAGAAACCCTACCATAGCATTACATTGAATACTACTTTTAGCTATAATTCAGTTATAATTTGACCAGTTTTGCAAGAGATGGGGCAGAAATTGACAGACACAACACATCCAAGACAGACTGAGGAGCATTAGAAATCTATATACTAACCTTTCATGGTTGCAGCTCTTGTCGTTGTCTTGGACACTTCATTCGTCTCCTGTCAGACATATTCAACAATCATATTCGCATGGCACTATATCAATATCAAGCATATAAACTAATCTCTCAGATCTCTCAACTCTGCTTGTTGTTGCAAATAGGTTTTAGTACCCAAGCTACCACACTTCGGTTAGCTTAGAAGTTGTATGTATTTCCAAGGGCTATTCAAGTACGTAAAATTCATTTTCATTCAGGACATGCTTGAAAATGAACCAAGTGCGAGTTACATTCAACAGACCTGCAGGTTTTGAAACTTCTTCCTAATCTCTGCCATCCAAATTTTGATGTCATTGACCTGCCAAAACATATCGCTCCCAACGATTAGTCATGAGGGTATACTTAAAATTCAAAGTGAGTGACAGACTGAGGAATGAAATGCTCAATGACTGATTCGAGAGAAGAGCAAGGTAACAGTTAAACCCCAAAGTACAGAGATTTCCGATGGTTTGAAAATGAAAAATCTGCGTGACCGTGTTGTGAAAAATATAATGCAAACACGGCTAAATTATCAATCACCAGAATCAATGAAGAATGATGCATGAGTACTTAGCATTCTCGAGGAGCTGCCTCAAAAGTCGTGCAATAATAAGAATTCAAATTCTACAAACGCACAATCTAGAGCATCTCAAGTGGGAGCTACCAAGGAGGAAGGATGTGAATACTATGCATGATTTCTACAGAAAATGTTAAATTTCTTCTTAAGTCTTTTTCTGGCTGCGATCAGTTCTCACAATTGCATAAAAATTGTCTGCCACTAAACTAAATAGAATTGAACGTAAGAAAGTCTTCATATAAGTTACTCAAAAGTGGCAAAAACAAAAACATGACACCAAATTGGGCACTTGTGGCGCTCAGGCGTTAACCTCCTGGAAGAACCGGGTCATGTCCAGGCCTGCATCCGGACTACCAGATGGCCCCGCCTCGAGGTCCACCTGTTTGCCATAAGCACCGGGCCTATCTGCTTCAGAAGAATCATCGTTGGAATCCTGCACACTCGAAATCAAATAATTCAGCATCTAAAACCAACCACGTGATATTCCCCGTAATTCCCCTTCTACGCAATACAAAACTCACGGTGCGTTCAGTAGGAAGTGACCAAATCACATCGTCACCACATTAGAGATTCATTTGCAACAGCCTGGAAACCTCATTCTTAACCCCTAAGAAACAGAGATTCCACTGCATGAAAGTCACTATTCCGATTGAAGATATTGTGAAAAATACGATGCCAACAGGGCTAAATTTCGTATCACCAGAATCAATGAACAACATTGCAATTGGTGCTCGAAAGAAGAAAGAAAATCAAAAGGAGAAAGTCTCCCTATGAGCCACCCAAAAATTCCAAAACAGAAACATGTTTGATTCATTTCCTTATCACACAATGATTTATAACTCAATGCAGCCACTCGTGATTAACCCTAATCACCACAATTTCCACATTCTGCAACAAGATACCTCAAAGAGATCATTCATGGCGAACAATCGATGACTGACTCCTCAATCGATCAAATGGGTTCCCAATTATCACAAACTCATGATCCAGAAACCTCCATATATTTTACTGCCATGGCTATGATATGCTCCACTCTCATTCTCATTAACGGCGCTTGTTGATGATGTGCTTCAACCGTTCTCGATCGGGACCATTAATGTTTTACGGCTTCGATTCTGATTCTGTGGTGAAGAATTTGTAGCGAACAACGCCATCTCAGAGGCTTCGAATCGAATTCTGCAATGCCGCACTACAGAAACGTACGTACAGCAGAAAAACTAAAAGAATTAAACGCTTGTCCTGCAGGAATAGCCTTGTGAGATTGTGGAGATTCTATTGGAGAGCGAAGACCCTTCGTCTTCGACAGTGACTTACTACAGAGCGAATGTAAACCCTAAATGCCCTGACTCATCTCTTGATTTGATTATAAATCATCTCTTGATTTGTAAATTGCAACAACTGGAGGAATGATTTTGAGTTGATGTGAGAAAAGTTCAAAATTTTGAGGGATAAGTGTGTTCAATTGATAATTGAGTAGCACCATAATCAAGCAAGGAATGTTTAGTGGGATGAAAAATGCATCATTTGGAGATCATGAGAAGTTGTCAATTCTATCCATCGGTTTGAAAAATGCACTTCAAGATGTATAAGATTCATGTCATCTATCAATAAAATTGTGAGACTTGATAACATTTGCATACAATATTTTGTGTGTTTGAATCCACTTTCATTAGTTACCAAAAAAATACAAAAAAGTTGAAAATTTAATTATTAGAAACTACATTGTATTTCAAAATTTAGAAGTCATGTTGCTCCTTTAAGGTCAAAGGGCCTATAACCAAAGCAATTGTTTTGACAACCATGATCGACAGTCATTGGGGTCTAATTTTTTAGTCACATTGTAACAAATTGCAACTTATCTTACGTGAAGTCCAAAAATGACTTTCAAATATCACATGCAAAAGTCATAAGAGATCAAAGTTGAATTGGTAGATCCTCTAAATTTATTTCTTGATTTCTATTTCTTTCTAATGAACATTATACAATGACAATGAACACCTATTAGGGAGCACCTATTAGGGCACACTCACAAATAAACCCTTGCATTTCATATGTCCAACCTTCTTGAGAGTAGGGGCTAGCCCTTGCAATTTTAACCCTATAAGGACACCAGCCTATATCCAAGGTAGTCACTCAAAAATGATGTGATTTTTAGTCCACTAAGCCTAGGTGCATTCTTCATTTCTACGATGATATTAAAAGTCAGCAACAGCATCATTACAAGATTAACTTCATTAACTTCATGATGTTCTTGATCAATCTGAGCTACATCAGTCTTGAATTCATTGCAGTATCCCGATTTCTTAAACAAAACTACGTCCCACACATGCTTCAATTATTTCCCGCATCATATTCATAACATTCTTAAGTAGTGCTAGCAAGGTCCCTTTGTTAAGTAGTCCTTCTCAAGTGATTGCCGAGCCGGTTGCAGTAAACTGCCAGGTGAACGGTAAAGACTTCAGGTGAACAATTTGTAATAAATTTCTGAATGCGATCCAATTCTGGACAAGGTCGGTCTCTGATTACTAAAAATCTCTGAAATTGTATAAAAAAAATAAAAAAAATCTCCACCTTTCATGGAGATCACCACATTCTTTACCCAGAGTATCAAAAAAAGATGATGAATAAATGGGCACTAAATGTCAAACATTTGGACAGGCCAGGTCCTAATGACATTACTTGAGCTGACGGCACTTGTTTCCAATGAAATATCTATACTACGATGCCTATGGCTACGAGCAACACTAATGCGCCCACTTATAGCACTTGCAGGAAAAGCTTCAGTTCCCACTTTCCCTTTGTCAACCCTCTCTGAATTGACAACGTGAGCACATATTGCAATCGGCTCTTTGAAGGTGAGAATCGTTTGCGACCAGTGTGTTCTAGGGGAATGTGGAGACGTGGTTAAAAGAACCGGTTTTTCTTTGCAAAACCGCTCTGTGAAACCGGTATCAAACCAGACAACCAGCCCATGACACCAGGACACATCCAACTTAGTGGATTCTGTCCTACTATCACTTAATTGACTTTCACCTGAAGATGGCAGTAACTCCAGCGTGAAGTGTGCAGTAAAGTCGGTGTCATCTGCCTTCATTGTGGCAAGGTCAAAGGCCTGCCAAACGAGAAGTAGAAAAACAATTTGTAAGCCAAAGAAAGAATCAACAGAACACTTCAATTATCTTGAACAATGTAACCAGCCAATTGTAAGTCAAGCAAAAAACAAACAAAGACTTCAATGACCCTTGACACCAAAAAAATAATGAAGAGTCTCCTCCGAACAATGAAGAGTCCCGTCTTCTACAATGGGCATAATTTCGTAGGAAGGTAGTCCACAATTTCGGTTTACAAGCACATAAAATATTCATACTACCCCATTCATGAACACATAACTGGGCTGAAGATTGAAATTACCTGAATGAGCGAGGATGTAGTTACAACATCTTTACTGTCGACAACATCTATGATAGGATTCTGAGTCGCATCACGGACCACTTCGTCTCCAACACACTTCATGTTGAAGCCATACACATTTTCCCAGAAGGAAAGACTTGTTCCACCTTTGCCAAATCCTGCTACATACTGATACAACAGCCAGACTAAGAACCTCCACACCTTGCATAGTAAAATCCATCACAACCAAAAATATGAGCTCGTGAAAGAGGAGCAAATCCCTAAAAGGAGGCTTACCATCTCTGCAGTATCGGGAAGGATAGCACCACCAGGTTTCAACCAGCGGTCACGAGCATGAAGCACGGATGGTAACATAGATTCGAAGAGCAAGCAATACCCCATCCATTCACTGACTAGAACATCCACTCCGTGAACTTCTACAGGCATCGTTAAATCAAGCTCTTCAATCATGCCTGACACTACGGTCATCGCACCCTCTGGAGTCGTGGCATCCTTTAAGAAACCATTTTCCTTTGCTATCTGAAAAATATCACAAGTCATTGCGAAATTCAATAAGCCAACCGTTCAATTCGAAATACATGGGACTCTTGCGGTGCTTTAATAATTTCTTGAAAACCAGTTCATCCCGCACGTCCCGTCTTCTTAACTCAAGATAGACGAATAATAACCCAAAAATCTAGCTCCCATGTTTTGCCCTACTGATCAAGTTCTCTTCCGGGTAAAACAACCAAAATATCAATTGAATATAAATAACTACAGATCACCGAAACAGAAGACCATTCTTAAAAATATACTTGGAAACGTCTAACGCATGGACAGGTAGGAGTACCTGTGTGGCCACGGCAGCCATTTTTGAGCTTCCATCTACTGCAATAACCTTTGAAGCACCTGCCTGTGCAGCAAACAAACTGTGGAGGAACTATAAAATAAAACGGCCCTTTGGAACAAGTTACCAGAAATGGACCCCCCGACACATAAAGCGCTTCGTATCAAAGAAACTTGTATCTCTACAATCTCGACATGTTGAGGTAAAATTCGTGATACAAATAGGGTCATTTCTCAAAAGATACTGGCCTGCAAGGGTTTTTGGAAGCAGTCGGTTTACAGGAATGCTCCTATATTTACAGTCATGGAATGCTTCTATAGTTACAGGTTCCATTGATGGAGATCAAGGCGGGGAAAAGCAACATTGATGTACCTGAGAATGCCTGTGCCGCAACCCACATCCATGACCACTGCATTCTTCAGCAAAGTTGGATTCGCAACAATGGCATCTCGGTAAGCATCAGTTCGAACCTGCACAAATTTGCCATGTAGATGGTTTGATGAATCCATGAGCATGAAAAGAGCAGGTAGTACATGAAACATCATAAAACTAATGCATGTGGATCGAAAACCAGATTCATTATACAACTAGCGCCCAATGTCCAGAGTTTGCAGATGTCTATACCTTGTCAGAAAGCATCTCTCGGTGAATCCCAAAAGCACTGTACGAACCAAAATAATTCGTATTCACATTCCGTAGCTCCTTCTTCGCCACTTCAGCAAACGAAACCTTGAGATCTTTTTTATCCTTCTTCTTGGAGAGCCTTGGTTCGGAAGCTCCATTTGAGCTCCTGACAGAGGGTTTCAGGTCATCTAAGAGACCAGGGGCTCCATCATCTGAACCTGAAGACGAACGGGCAGACACATCCACTGGGCTGGCAAGCTCTTCACGTATGCCTGCACCCAGAGACTGAAAGACCTTCGTTAGATCTGCAAGCTCACTGGACTCCACAGGAGCCTTCGAGTCAGAAGAAGATGGGCTGCTGCTGCTGCTGCCCCCGTTGCCTTCCAGAAGCTCCTGTAATGCCATGCTCTTATCCGCGGCATCAAACTCTTCGACATCATCTTCATCATCAAAACTGTAGAGCAGAGGATCATTCTCCAAGAATGGCGTGAGAAATTTGTCGTCTTTCCATTCAGGTACACTGCTAGCCTCCGGCCCCTTTTGCTTTGTGTCCAACGCACAGAGAGACTTTTGTAACTCCAAAATGGCTTCAACACTCCAACGTTCCGTTTCAGCAGCCTGGACAATTGCGATGCATCAGTGGAGAACGAATCTGAACGCCCATGAGACGTGCAATTGAGGGTTATCAATGTCGAAGATACAAAAAACATTAGGGAACTTAAATCCGTCTCCTATTGACTGACCCTTGTTACCCACAGCAACTCATTTCTTCCAATACACTAGATTGGTGTTCGGCGTATCGAATGTAAATATGACTATATCTGAATTGCTCAATGGCCACTAACCTTCGAAAGAATACCAGGGTTTGTCTACGGTCCCTTCAATAGAGGTCTACAACCTCCCGCTTGAATGATTGCATAAGAAATCATCACACACGGAGATTTGATCTGAAGAGAGTTTGGCTCATGTCTCTCTAGGAATCTCTAACAAGTGATCTTCAAGCGAAAGCACATTCCTACATATAGGAAAGAAATGCTTAAAGTGACGATCCGATAATCCTCGACCTAAAATGTGTCCCGAATCCCGAAACTTATATGCACGAGCCAAGGCAAACTGGTTGAGAAGAAGACCATGCAAGCACCTTTGAGCGAATGAAGTGATCTCCCAACGAAATCACGTTCCTACATACAGATTAAAATGTTTAAAATAATAAAACGAGCACCCTCAACCTCAAATGTGTCCCGTACCCCAAAACCCTAACGCACAGGCCAAGGCCAGCTGGTTGAGAAGAAGACAAATGCAAGCACCTTTGTGCGAATGCATTGATCTCCCAATGCAAGTCCATTCCTACATGTAGATTAAAATAGCTTAAAAGTGACGGAACAATCATCCTTGACCTCAAATGCGTCCCCAACCCCCCAACCCTAAAGCACGGGCCACGGCAAACAGGTTGAGAAGAACGCACCTTTGTGCGAATGAAGTTGATGAGACGCAGAGTGTCGTAGAAATCCAGGCGCGCATCCGCTCGAAGCTTGAGAAAATCGAAGGAGTGCACTTCCGAACAGTGCTGGAAAACAGCCTTGGGTGAGGGGAGTTCAGTGAGGCAAAAGAGGCATCGCGTGGCCTCGTCTTCTTCCTCTTCCTCCGCTGTGGCGCCAGTTGCTTGCCACTCCTCCCAATCTCCACTGTCTTCGTCGTCGCTCTCAAGTGCTGGTGGAAGTTCACGTGAAGATGCAGCCATCGCTGCGGTCTGCGGAGGAAATGATGCTGGATGACAGAAGAAATGCAAGCGCTGTTACACGGCAATGGAACTCCCCGCCTAAGCTTCTGATGGACGAGGGTTTAGGGTTTAGGGTTTTAGAGGAACTCCTCTACTCCAACTACCCTACCCACAGTATATTGCAGACTTCTTTATTAGCACTATCTAAGGTGAAAACTCCCCAAACCTTCAAAATAAGCAATTCAGCATAGTGGGAGACATCTCTTTCAAGGAAAAAACCATTTAAAAAACCATTTTTGTAGTATTAGCAAGTGAAAATCATGAATTTTCAAAACAAAATTATAATTTTTGCACAAGCCATGTAACTACAATGAATTTTCAAAGTGGAAGCTCCCTAGCCACCACTCAAAGGATCATATAGCTTGGTCATAAAACCAAAATTTAAAGAATCAACAATCCACTAATCATAATCAACTATGGATATAGTTTAATTGCACTTTTGAAAACATTTTCAATAGAAGTCTACTTGTTGAAAATGAATACAGAGACAATTTTAGGTGTTATTACTTTAATAATTTTATTGCTGCAACATTTGCAACCACACCCTATTGCATCAACAAGTAATTCAGCTATAAGTTAATGAATATCAAGCTAAAAAGGTCTTGTTAGGGTTTTGGAAGAACATGTGTATGAGAAATGGCATATTCTGTGTATGTAATATAACAAATGTGGCATTCACACTAGTATAAGAAAACACCAACAAAGCTTTTAGTGTTAACTTTTGGTAGAAGGTTGGTCACTTGGTTTTAAATAAGTGCAATAAAATTATTCCAAGAGATTTTTGCCCACGTAGATTTTTGCCTATAATTTAAATTCTCCAAGAGCTTATAAGTAATTTTGGATTAAACTATGATCAATCCTTTGAAAATTCATAGTTCATTCTTATTTATAGTGTCCTAAAAATACAATTGAAGGGAATATAAAATCTTTTTTCAATTGCTAATAAGATTCGACCAAAATTTAGACAATTTAAAAGTAGAATATGCATGCTTAGATGCTTATGTGGACAATTTTTGGTATAGTTACCTTTCTATGTTACTATACAAACTTTCAACCAATGGCAAGCAAAACAAACAATCTGTTATTTATGACTACAATAAAAATTATATTTAATGTCATCTATACTAATTTGATTTAAGAATGCTATAATTTTATTCTTGATGAATACTCTTATCAAATATGCATATAGAGATCCTCTCTTTTGGATACTATTGATAGCTATGCTTTTGGTGAAAATATTCATCTACTGTAAAAATTTATTGCCTTATGTAAATATTTAGTACGGAAGAGACTAAATATAGTTTTTAGTGTACTTGTTGATTTAGAAGAAAATAATGTTTAAGATAGACATATCAATTATGAACCTTGTTCTTAATTGCTTACTATTCCACTAATGAAATTTAGTCCAATATTTCACCCCTAATATGTTAGTTGATGTACTAGGTATACCTTAGAGGAGTATTCATCCAAACATTAAGTTTCTACTTTTCATCTAAAGTTTAAAAGATTGTGGATTTTTTCTTGCACTAATGCAGATGCTTTCAACAAGTGTAAGGAAATGTTTTCAATTGGATGAGGTTTAAATTGTCAAGTAAGTAGGCATAGAGTTTATCAGAATTTAGTCTTGAGATTGATCAAGGAACACTTTTTGAATCATCATTGGAATTGTATAGAGAATTAAAAGAGTCACATTAGCATCTATAAGAACAAAAATTCCATTGTACCCCTAGGGGCTACAATACAAAGCTATGTGATTTTGCTTTGATTGATTACAATGTTTGTTTCTTTTACCAAATTAACCAAAACACATTTGAAATATTCCCTCATTTGCTATTCTTTTGCTATAAAAAATTTGTGAATCCAATAGTAACCAATGTGCCCACAATGGCTTCCTATGCCAAGCAAACCACCCAATCCAGACACCTAGAAAATGACCCATTACAATTTTATATCAACCTTAGACAAATTTTTTGCAAAAAATGAGATTTGAGCTAATTAGATTGACTTATTGGCTACAATCAATACCTTGGGTGATGGTGAAGGAGTTATTAGAGACTGCAATAGGAACTTCCACCTTTCTAGTTTAAATTCATCATAAGAAATAACTTTTTTATTCCTTCATGTCATGGCCATGTTAGAAAATATTGTGGCCATGTTATGAAATATTATAACTGCTTTATGTAGTGAAATGACCATTATAGGTACACTTTTTGGTGGTTTTGGGATAGTCTAGAGATTGCTTTGAGCCAATTGGATAGCACACTACAAAAATTCATAACAAATTCATACTTTGTCAAAAAAATAAAATTTTGAATGCTCTCCCCATTTCTCACATTTGTCTTTACATGGAATTTTTTTTAAAATTTTTTCAATAATGTCAACAAGGCAAACCAGGCCGGTTTACCTTAGTTAGTTCTAAGCTTTTCTCTTTCTTACTATTTTCAAATCTGTCTCTCACCTCGACATTTCTGTCGCTGCTGCTGCTTCTTCTTTAGCTTTGTCTTTCCCGTTTTGCGACCAACTCTTCTTCCGGCGCCTCAGCTCGTTTGGGAGTTGGGACACTCCTCCTTGTCACAACACGTCCTTCCTTTGCCGTTTTCCATTTCAGTAGTGGGACCACTCAGTTGACAATCCCGTGAAGACAGAAATCTGTGTTGAGCGACTTTTGTAGTCCTCGTGATTCCTCGGGAGCTTGAGAGGCTTTGTCGCCGTCCGTCCGTGGTTTTGTTGCTTCGGTTCGATAGAGTGGATAGAGTTCGGTGGACGAGCTGCCGGGTCTTTTGCTAAGGATCGGAGAAGCTCGGAAAAACTTTTGAAAGGAAGCGGAAAGAGTGGTGTCGGAAGTTTTCGATTTACGGGGAAAAATTTACTTGAGCGGGTTTCCGATTTTGTTGACACAATTTTGTCAAATAAGCGCGCACGGCATTGGAATTGGTGGTGGAGTCGTATGGTCTACTCGGCCTGGATCTTTGAAGATTTTGAATTGGGTGACAAAGCTTCGGCTTAGTCGTAATTTGGGAAGAGTTCATATTTTGAGGATTTAGGGTTTGGGTCTAGGGTTTGGTGGCTTGGTTGGATCTTTTCGGTGGAGTGACATTGGGAGCGATCGTTTGTTCAATTGAGACTCGCTTGTTTGCGGAGTCAAACAGTGGATCTGGATTCCTGGAGTAGATTCTCCCTTTGTCGGAGTACGAGGAATTTTCTGGAGTATTGATTGATACTCTTGGATGCTTTGATTGCTGCTCATCGACGCAATTACCGTAATTTGCATTAACGAGCCTCTGTTAATCAACGGATGGTTCCAACTGGTACATCACTGTAGTCGGAATCCGGTGGGAGTAGGCTTCGATCCGGGTCACTGTTAAGCTCATGCTAGACAGCGCTACTTGAAGATTGAAGACCGTTTTAGATCATTGTAGCGATTGAATAACGTTTCTTTCTCCCGGAAATTCTTCAATCGCAAGTTTTCTTTACACCATTGCGAGAGGAGCAGTGCTGACGCCACTTCTTGGCTCGCTAATAGTCGAAGCTCGCTGCCATTACCTGGCGACGGAGTCTTCTCAAGCGTCTGCATTCGGCGTTTCATTCAACTGCACAGATTTTGTGTCATAACCTAGGTTTGAATTTTTTTTGTTAGGTCTTGCACATTTGAGGTCACCTTTTTGAGACTCTCAAATTTACGCAAGTGCTGAGTTGTTGTTTGTTAAATCTTCGATTTCGCATGTTCAAGATTGCAGGGTTTCTAGGCTTTTGCAAACTTATGGTACAAGCTATCTCTCAACGAGGTTGAGAAGCTGTTCCTCAACGAGATTGAGGTTTAGAGAATTGCGCCCAAACATCATCTCCGTGTTGTTTTGAGGTGACTCATCTCTTAGTGTACACAGTGTGGAAAATCTAGGTCAACACGGTGTTGGAAATTGGACTTCTTCAGTGAGGGCTTTCGCTTTCTGTAAATTGGTTTACTATCGACAGGCGATAGGCAGTGTATTTGGCTCATCTGAGACTTAGCACTACTTGGCACATTTTGAAACTCCTGAGTTTCTGCATCGATACTAGCAAGTCTGTTGCAAGTGCTTTTTGAGGGGTTTTGTTACTTCATTCAGCAATGGAGAAGAGGAAAGCGCAGATTCCCCTTGTGTGCCACGGACACTCTCGTCCAATTGTGGATCTTTCGTACAGCCCCATCACCCCTGATGGCTTCTTCTTGGTCAGCGCCAGCAAAGGTATGTGCTCATCTTTGGAACTGAATTATCCTTTATGTCTTGATGTGTGGATTTCAGCTGATAGCCCATTCTTGTGACTTTTGCTGTTTTGAGTGATTTCCATTCTAAGAATGATTTATTTTGTTCTTATTATATTGGCGGAGTCTTGCCCCCATTTTCGAGAGTATTTCAATGCACTTTTGTATGTATTATTTGGTTACCAAATGAGGGAGTTATGAATTGTTGTAGGAAGATCCCAATTACGAGCATAGAGTACCCGTGAACGCTGAGGATTGCATCTACTATGTACCTCATGAATCTAATGGAAGCATCTTTGACTTTGATAGAACTTAGAAGAATCTCATCTCTTACAAGTCACATGTTTGGATGGCACTTGTAAATGGCTTATGGTCCTGGTCGGAATGGGAGTGTTAATGATTATTGAGATCTAAAATTTTGAGCAACTTCGTTTGTAGATGGGAAGCCAATGCTCCGGAACGGAGAGACAGGTGATTGGATTGGAACCTTTGACGGCCACAAGGGAGCTGTATGGGCAGCGTGCCTCGACACTCCAGCAATGCGTTGTGCCACTGCATCTGCTGATTTCAGCGCGTAAGTCCTTTACTCCCGCTTTTGGACTGAAGCATTTGATATCAAAATGTGGGATCGCTTGTAAATTTTTTAAGAAGAGGATATAAGGACCTTCTGGAAGGATCTGCAGAATCTTGGCCTCTGGTTTTGGTTATTCAATTGGAGTTGAAATCTAGATTATCACAGTCGTGTGCTTTTATTCTTCTTTTCAACAATTGTTTTAGTATTTTTATTCACATTTTTCATTACAAATATAAACTGTGTACGCGTTGAGCTCAAATTGTGTCCTGTTCATTGCATCTGTTGCGGAAGATTTTGAGCTCTGAATTAATTTTCACTGCGAGAAGGCATGAGTTGCTGACGTCTGGATATGGATTTTGAATTGCAGGAGGGTGTGGGATGCTCTGACAGGGGATGAGCTTTGCTTATTTGAGCACAAGCATATTGTTCGTACCTGTGCATTTTCTGAGGTCTTCCCTCTACCCTGCACCCAGCTGTACGAAATCCAATGTCTCGTTTCTGCACTCCTGGGAAATAGCTTGGGCTAAATTTTGACTTTCCATTTCAGTGTGTCTTCTGCAGGTAAAGCAAGATAATTATCTTATTTGTATGTGAATTTTGTTCTGCTTATACGTGAATGTCGCTCTTGGGTCGTGACAATGTACAAGTCACAGTGCCTGTCGATGTTTTGAATTCTGATTGAGGTCTTGGTGGCATGGTTGAAGAGCACGACCCACTTGCTAACAGGAGGTGCGGAGAAAGTGTTGCGGATTTTTGATCTGGGTCGGCCAGACGCACCTCCAACGCTGTTGGAAAGTTCCCCAGAAACTCCGATAAGGGCGGCAGTCTGGCATCACAGTGACCAGACCATTTTGAGCTCGTCGAATGACATTGGTGGTGTTAGGTAAGGCTACGCTGATTTTACAGTGAATGTGACCTCCCTGCAATTCATAATTCCTTTCATCTACTGTATGTTTGAGTAACAAGGTTATATAAGAGGTGCTGCCATTGTATATGTAAGTGACCTGATATTGTTGCGTCCTAAATGATCAGAGTATGGGATGTAAGAACCAAGTCTGTCGTGCGGACTTTGGATACCAAATCTTCTTGCACGAGTGTGGAGGTCAGCAGGGACGGTCGGTACATCACCACAGCGGATGGCAACACTGTGAAGTTTTGGGATGCCAATCAGTAAGTTCTCTCTTGGGTTTGTTTGACTATGTACTGCATCTACCGAATGTTGGATTGACACTGGTCGTTTTGTTGCTTGAAGATTTTAACGGGTTTGATCGCTCGTGTTAAGAGTTAGAACTGATGCAAACTTTTGTGCAATGTCTCATAAGGTGTGTCCTTTGTGCAGCTTTGGGTTGGTGAAAAGCTATACAATGCCTAGACCGGTGGAATCAGCGTCCCTGTTTCCCTCTCGGGGGAAGTTCATAGCAGGGGGTGATGACATGTGGGTGCGCCTCTTTGATTTCGACAGTGGCGATGAAATTGGTGAGTGACAAGGTTTGCTCACTCATCTTGAAGTATTCGATGAAAGTAGTATGTAGCCGATTTTCTAGAGCACTGCGCATAATTCGAAGTCAGTATAGCAGCTGCCGGTCATCGTATGTACTTTGATGACACAATGTTCTTCGTTGGTTTTAGTGATATAAAATTTAATCCTGTCTGTTTTCTTTTTCACAATATGGTCAATCAAAATTGGCCATATTTTGCCCTGTCCATGCGGAAATTTCTGTCCTTCAGGGTTTAATGCTATGTTGATTGTGTGTGCAGAATGCAACAAAGGTCACCACGGCCCTGTGCACTGTGTCCGTTTCTCTCCAGGGGGTGAATCTTACGCATCGGGCTCTGAGGATGGCACCATTCGTATCTGGAAGACCGTGAGTGCGAGCGAGGAAGTCGAGGTAGGTGGTGGCTATGCTGAAGGTGCTGCGGCAAATCAGATAAAGGTACGAGTTGACGAGGTTGCAAGGAAGGTGCAAGGCTTTCACATCGCTCAAGAAGATGGCGCACTCTACTGATAATGAAAGACCTGATGTCTCTACTCTAGCTGAGGTTTCAGGGATTATGCTTGAGGGGGAATTGTCTTTGAGAGGTCGTGGAGCATGTTGTAGTTTCCAAGAATTTGAGACTACTTTGGGAGTAATGCGAGGTCATGTTCTCTACTGATGCATGTACTCGACATAGTTCAAGGCTGTCAGTCAGGAGGGGGCTGCTGGAATGTCCTCTGTTTGTGCAGTACATGCAGAAATGATGACTTGATTTTGGATGTTTATCAAACTATGGAATACATGGGCTTCTACGACCTGGAGAATCGTGTCTTTGACTGGTTTGTTTTACGCGATTTCCAGTATGTGAAGTGTTTTGTGGTTTGGATATCTGTCTCACAAGTCTTAGAAGGTTGTCATCGTATAGTCAAGTTCATATGATTTGGTTAAGTTGCAACTTATGGGTGAAATATGCATACGAAATTGGTGGGTGATCATTGCAGCTTTTTTGAAGAAATTTGAATTGCTAAGAGCATCGCCAACCAACTCACCATCAGTGCCTTTGGTTGCCCATGTTCCCTTTAGCCTTGAAAGCTCTTTTAAATCCGAAATAGTTTTGGGTGTTTGGGGCATCCAAAGTGAAGTAAGGTAGCAACACCCATAACCGTTAGTGTACCCATAGTTGATAGTAGAATTCCCTTAAAGTGTCTTCAAATGTACCTTGAAACTGTGCCAAATGCTTAATTGTGGTTGGTGGACTCTGATTTTTTTAGATTTTGGTGCTAGATTCAAGACAGATTTACTAGAGTGTGGTTTAGGGTGCCCTAGGGAGTTGTACTTTGAAAATTCATAGAAAATAGATGCCTTATCCAAAAATTCTATTTTTTTTTGGGAAATTCATGATTTTCAGTTGCTAATACTAAAAAAATATCATTTCTACAAAAAGGTGTCTCCAATTATGCTGAATTGCTTATTTTGATGGGTATGGGTGTTGCTACCTTATCAGGTTTTGTTTTTGTTCCCTCAACTTTTTTTTGAGATTGGAAAATCAATCAACCTTCTAGGGAATCTCATTTTTACCAAGATCTACCAATTGGTTTAAAATTGATGTGTTTATTTGGTTTTGATCATTAATTTGGGTAAGTGGAGTTTAGTGATCCTTGAACTAGTTTATGGAGTTGGTTTAAAATTGATGTGTTTATTTGGTTTTGATCTTTAATTTGGGTAGGTGGAATTCAGTGATCCATGAATTAGTTTATGGAATTTAGTGCAATATGCTACCTTCAAGACAAACAAGCATCAACTTTGGCTACCTTGAGAGTAAGTGACATTAGAAAAGAAAGGATTTTGCAAGTTGTAAGGGATGATTGGGAGTACTATAATCCAAAACTGACTAAATAGATGCTAATTTCGATGTAGAAGAAGTAATAATTTGGCTATCAAATTCTATTGGTTTTTGCAATCTTAGCTAAAATATATATTTTTTGAAGATTTTCTCCAATATACTTTTAGCTATTGAAAATTTCAAGTAGCAATGGAGCAAATTCTAGCCAATTCTCTGAATGCTGGTGGAGTTGAACATTATTTTGCTTTGAAAATTTGCATACTTTCTCCTAACTTAAATCTGAAGTCTTTAGATATTTTTGCAAAGTAGAATTTGAGTAACTTATAGGGCTTGAAAGCTTGACAAAGTTGCATTGCCAACCTTGAAAACATTGTATTGTTCTTTGCTTAGTCATATCTTTCACGGACATTATTTTTAAGCCCCACTTTTTTTAGGGAAGATCTTTGTACTAGTCAAAAATAAGATCCTAATAGTTGCAAATTCTAAAAGTAGTTAACTTAGATTTATAAAATCTATCTTTAGAAGGTGCTATTTTTGGCAATTTTAGGAGCCAATTTTCTAATCTTGACGCGAAGAACTATAGAGGTTAAATGTGAGATTTAAACTAGTAGGATTTTAGGCATAAATTTGGCATTGATTATGTGTCATTTGGGGGTTTACGTCCTATAGCACCTCAAAAATTTGAGAATGGTTTGGTTGAAACTCTAAAAATTACACCTAGAAAAATGATTTGTTTGATACCTAAGAAAAAAAAAAATTCTTGCATACTATGGCCCCATTTTAAAGGCTTAATCCTTAAATGCCAGATTGGTGACCGTGGAAATCATCCCTTTTGTTACTAAGTAAGAAAATCTACTTTGAAAAAAATCCAAAGTATTCATTGGAGGTCAAACTACTGTATAAGATTTCTTCTTTTTGCTCAAAATTCCAAGGATGAACAATTGCATGCCTGTCCTATATATAAAGATTCTTTATCATTCATCGGCCAAAAAATGGCCACAACATCATTTAAAGGTTAAAAAATACTCATTGAGTGGGAGGGCCACAAAAGGGTATCCATGGTCCTAGGAATTGGACATTTTTGCAATGAAAGATCAATTTTGTTTATGAACAATGTTTAAAATCACAAACAACTTCAAGGTTTTGTGAATATGATTTACATTTTGTGCACTAGCTTAAAAATGCATCAAGCTTGGGCATTGAGTCTTCTCATAATATTCAATAGCCTTTAGAGAGGTTGCTTTTTCCTCTCCATAGTCTTCATCCACAAAATTCATCCATATAGAGAATTAAAGTATGTTTCATTACCGGGACTATGAAGTGCTCTATTTTTTTTGCTAATTCTAGATTGAGACAAACAAATCAACAAATTAATGTTAAGATGGTTTGTTGAAAATCCAAAGAATCCATTGATTCAAATACTAATATCATTTAATCATCTACCATAAAAAAGGGTTTTAATGGCAAAATGAAAGAATTGTTTCATTGACATTTGTGAGAATGAAGGGTGGAGACGACATTTTTATATTGAAATCCATTGTATATCATGAATCCTCAAAGGTTATGGGATAATTTGAAGATGGAAGCTTGACTACTCATTGTCAAAATGGCATTGGAATTGTGCTTGAAGTAAAATTTCAGACGTCATTTAAGCATAGTAGATAAGTAGAATACCTTTTTTCAAAATATGTTAAACTTAAAAATGTTGGTAAATTAAATTAAATTTCATATCCAAAAACCTGTTTGTAATTTTGTAAATCCAATCAAAATTTATGGACAAAATTTGGAAAAGATGTTTGAAAATGTCAAAGAAAATGTCCAAGAAAATGTCCCTTCAAACTCTTCTATGAAATTTGTTCATAACTTTTAGTTGAAGCTCAAAATTTCAAAAAAAATATTGGATATGAAAGTTTAACTTGATTTTTCAACCTTTTTTAGTTCAAAAGTTTTAGAAAAAAGTTTTGTTTACCTCCTACCACCTTATATGTATATAAATAGGTAGTCTTTTCAATTTAAAATACAAGAAATGAATGGCTTTTGAAGTAAAGTGAGACAACATAATTGTTGACTCCATTGTTTTCAATGAATTGAATGTTGGATTTTTTCTAAATTTCATTTAAAAGTATTGAAATTTATTTTACTATTGACTAGGAGTCTGCGGTTGCAACCTAGCTAACTTCAATTCAATTTTTTGACATTTTTGACACATAGCCTTTTGATTATTGACGGGATGTGGAATAATCCAATCTTTCAAATCATATCATCTGAGGGATGAAATGATGTGAAATATTCCACATTATTTGTTGCAGGAGGCAATACTATTGACTACTACTGAATGTTATGCTAATGTAGATTATGTTCATTAAAGTAATTATGACCAAATTGATGGCAAGCTGTGCCTCTAATTTTTGCAAGTGTAGGAGGCTTGAATTCAAACCACACAAAGTAACCGTCACTCGTAAGACATTAAGGTGGGACCACCCATAGTCAATCACTTAAACAATTTTCAAAAAAATCGTAAGCAGTATTAGACAAATAATTTTTTTGTCAAGTAGGAAGATAGGAAATATTAAGATTACAAATTTTTCAGAATTTTATTCCCAAAACTGAAATTACTTTGATTTTTGAAAGCCAAAAAGTTGTCCGGACTAATATTCAATATTTGAATTCTTCCAATTCCGATCATAGAGTAACCACTTATCCATTGGCTACTTCCTATTTTCTTGCTCACTACTTCAGGACATGTATAATAGCCTTGTTAGTCCATGCCTCAAAAAGGAGAAAAAAACACATTCTAAGCTTTAACCCCTAAAGGACCAACATGCATTTTTTGGCTGTATAGAAATTTTGGGCAGGTACGTGTGACTAGAGATTTCCATATTTTAAGCTGAAATTTTAATAGAAGGTGGGCGCAAGGAATATCTTTCATATGCACTAAATTTCAAGACATTTGGAGATAGGAGTAAAAAGTTATGGCCAAATATGTTACTTTTTATTGTAACTGGGCAGTCTGTGCAGCAAAGAAAATTTGTCAAAAAAGTGATTTTTTTTTTTAAATGTTTTTTTTCTTGTAGATTATATTTTTGTCTATCTGGAAAGCTTTGATTCATTTCATTTGGATTTGTTATGAGAAAGTTATGGACATTCTTGTTTTTCGGGCAGTTAGAGCATCTTCTTGAAAAAAATAACTTGTAGGATTCATTTCTAAATGCAATTTTTGCAATTTTTCAAAAAAAAAAATTTTCATGGTTTAATTTACTTGCTTGAACAATCTCACCATTGGGATTAGTGTATTTTTATTCCATCTAAAATATATTAATATTTTAGATTTTCCTTCTATCTTGTACCTACTTCTATTTAATAAATTTTTTAGGAATGATAATTAAGTTTTTTTGAATTTTTTTTTTCCCTAGACCCTCAACTCAATTCTCCACTATAAAGATTTAAAGCTCAAAACTCTGTAATGCAAAAATTTTAAGTTAAAAATGTTTAAAGTCAAAAAATCTAGTCCCGCAATGTGTTGAAATACTTGTTTTTTCCACTTTAAACGCAGATATCTTGCAATCTGAGTGGTCAAAAATTCTGAAATTTTTTCCATACATTATCATACTAGTTAGGTGTAAGATCCTACGGTTAGATGTGCAAAAAAAACATTTTTCAATTTTTTTTACTCCTTGCTATAGAAATGGCAGTTTTGAGTGTTTTTTGGCAGAAAAAGGCCTAGGACCTTCAGGGGTAAATTGGAAATCTATTCCAACCTTGGTTGAAAATAGTTGCAGCCTACAAGCTAGGTCTGGCTCCTTCGTTGGGATGGGTGGTCCTGCCTTAGAAGCACAACTGACAATCGCAGTGGCAAATATCCGATACAATCCATGAACTTTGAAGTTCGCAGTATGGATAAAGTGGTAGCTATGAAAGGCCGTTGCATTTAGACCTAATTTTTGTATTATATGAATTTATTATTCATTTTTGTTTACTCCCAGGTGTAAAGCCAAAACTATCTTTCTTGTAAAGGACCTGCGACATTTTCTATATTACAGATCTATCTGCACGTGTGACCTGCTCATTAAAGAAGTATCCTTTGACAGACAGTTAAAAAACTAACTACGAGTATTTGTAATTCCTGTGGATTGCTAATAGAAAACTTGTAGAGAATACAACCAGATATTGTGAGAATTAAGTTAAGACAATAACAAGCCAAATCTTCGTGGAACTCTGCGCAGGGGACACTTAAACCTTTTTAAAGACCTGTGAAATTTTTGACTCCCAATTTTTTTTGGAAAGTAGCAGTTTCTCTCCCAAGATTATTAATTAGACTCAGTGGCATCCAAAAATTCAAAGAAGTTGTGAAATATATGGACTTCTCCAGTCAGATTCCGCAAGACATTGTAACTGTTATTCCAGACCCAGGCTCAGTCTAAATATGAAAAAAAGTGCGTGGCAGCCATCTTTATTTATCGTCAATCTAATAACAGATTGAGCCAACTGAAGCTAGTTATCGATCTACAGTCAGCACAACAGAAATGTACTGTATACCTCAGTATACACACATGTCAGTATACTCGCAAGCATCTTATTGTATAAGAATGGTTGCTAGTGCACCCATTCGATCTAAACTGCGATGAAGCGTATGATCTCTAGACTATATCATTCGATCAAACGCAGATCCATGCATCGAGACCACCCTACCGACGGTATTATTTCTAATCACAAGCTACTAGCTTGAACGAACGATGATGTCGCCAGTATGCAAGACCAGCTAGCTAGCTGCTCAATTGCATATACGGAAGTACATATTTCACTACGTACTACCAGTCTCAGTCTCCTTTATTCGTATATAATGATTTGATTGCTCAGGCCCACACGTACACATGTAATACTAGCTAGATTATCGATCGCATGCATTCAGTAGCTCATCATGCAGGACTTCAGGACTTCATCCTTTGCCGTCAAACGATCAGTAGTTGCAGAAGCCAAGCTTGCAAGCTCCGCGGCATTTGTGTCCGCAAAATCCGCAGTTGTTCTTGTCAGTCAGCAGATTTGCACAAACGCCGCTGCAGCAGACTTCTCCGAATTTGCACGCGTTGGTACACGACCCGCACTTGAAAACATTAAAGCCGCCCACGTCGGAGCAGCTTTGGGTGATGTTGAATGCGTCGGGGCAGCACGTCGCATTCTTGGCCAATGACCCGAGCAGCGCCTTGCAGTTGTAATCGGGAGCCTTGCCTGAGCCGCAGAGATTGATTGCGAGGAGCTTGCGTCCCACTGGAGTCTCCGAAAATCGACCTCCGGATTTCGCAACAGCTGGTCCATCTTCCGTGCTGGAAGCTCCAGCAGACACGGCCAGCAGCACCAGAATCAAGGGCAGCACGACTGCCTTCACCAGGGCAGCACTGGAGCTCCAGGTTGCGATCGCCATCGCGAGAAACTTCAAGCAAATTGGCCGAGTTTCCGATCCTTCACACGGACACGAATTAAAATGACACTGACTGACTGATGAATGAATGATGTATCGATCGGTCCCCATTGCAGGCTTTTATAGTTGAGGCTGGTGACCTTTGGAATGGCTGAGGGCCGGATTCTGGGCCATGGAACTGTACGTTTCGTGGTGCGTCGCCTTGTCACGATGTGGTGGAAATTTTGCTCGCGAATGGCGGAGCCCTCGGTAGCTAACCTTGGTGATTTTCAGTGGAAAGTAATTACAGCTGGAAGATTGGTTTGAATCGAATTCTAAGTAACTGTACTTGCAAATTATAATGGTGGGGACGCACGTACTTGGTTTGATTCATTCAATTGGCATCAGTGATTCGTGTGTCAGAATTGGGACGACATTCAGGCACCTGGTCAATGGTGTAAATTAAAACTAGCTAGGACTGGTGTCGACCGATCTCCAGTTGCAGACTGACTAGGTAGGCAGGCGCTTAAAAAGTGTCAATGTCTTGAAATTTTGCCGTTCTAACACATTTGGTGTTGAACGTAGCCCAAGTTTTATGTCTTTTAATGTGTTTTTTGCACAAACAGAGAGTCCAAATGGGAAATGTGGCACTTTCATGTTTAGACTATGCGGTCTGAAATCTATACCGGTCCTAGAAATGAATGAAAAAAGGCATATGGAATGGATGAATGCAAGAAACACTTGCCAATTTTTTGTGTTGTGTTTTCACAATACTCATGATTTTTTTTTCTGGAGTACTTTAAAATTAAATAAATAATCTATAAAAATCTAAAAAATATGGCTACTGTATACACCTTTAAGATGAAGGTAACTACCAAAGGAAATGCATAGAAAATTTTTCTAAGCAAGAGAACTAGAAAAGTGCCAAATCTCAAGAAAATGGATATTTTGATGTTTTAATTAGTTAAAAATAGGAAAATTAAAAATAAAAGAAAAGTATATATATATAAAATAATAAAAATTGACCATTTGTAACAACTATGGAGATGGTCATTCACCCAAAAAACTCCAAAATAATATTTTATATGTTACAAAATTCAAGCAAAAATAAGCGCACTTTGTGGACTTCTACACCACATAAAATTAATTTTTTTTAGATTTCCTTTAAACAATAGCTATAAGTCTACTAGAAGACCATCTCTTCCAAATTTCAGCTCAAGATCAGTTTTTTTGGGTACTAAATAGTACTAAAAACCTCCAAATTGGCAAGAGTGACATAAAATTGGGGGCTATTTTTGAATAGTAAAATATTTTTGAAAAGTACAAAAAAATTAGGCAAGGTGTATAATAATCATGAGTACCTACCTTATAAATCTTGAGTCATTTGGATTCAGAATGCAAAAGTTATGGCCAAAAAACAAATTGGAATGCATGGTGTGACGCAAAATAGTCCAAGTGTTTCTTGCATTCATCCTGTTAAATTACTATATTTGTGGCCTCTTGTGTTTCATTATGCTTTTCTTGCATGGAATTCATAGTATTCCAAGATCCTAAACCATAACTCATTGGAAAAGGTGTACAATAGTCATGAGTACCTTACTTATAAATCTTGAATCATTTAGAGCCAAAACGCAAAAGTTATTGCCAAAATACAAATCAAAATGCACGGTGTGAGGCAAAATATTACAAGTGCTTCTTACATTCACACAAATACCACCATTTTAGCAAAATATTGATTTCGGTCAATGAAAATCCATGCACTCGAATTAAAAGTCACATTAGAGAAATTTTGGACTCTCCGAAAGGCCGCTAAGAAACGCCAAAAGGGACCCCTACATTGCATTTATTTTGCATGATAAGGAACTTTTCCCTTATTCCTATACTTCATCATTATTCTCAAATGTCTAAGCATTCATCTCAAACTTAAAGACAGACGGATTGTTAATAATTATTGTGCGGTTATTGTTGTTTCATGGGTTCGTACCATAATCGCACTGACTCAATGTATTTTTCCGCACTGAATCAGTGCGAAAACAATGAATATCAATAGTGTACGGTTTATGTACTTTAATTATATGATTGTTGTGCAGTTTTGACACAACAATTGTATAGTTAAAGTACATAAATTGTACGCTATTGATATTCATTGTTTTCACACAGATTTAGTGTGTAAAAATACAGTAAATTAGTGCGATTATGGTACGAACCCATGAAACAACAATAACTGCACGATAATTGTTGCCAAATCGTAGGGTCTAAACTTTGTGATGTTGGTCCACATGAATGGATATTAAAATGAAGGAGGGTTGTGGAGTTAGTATTTTGTATTCAATTGCAATTAAACAAAGCCGTCGCAAACAGTGTACTCCTCTGACAACCATAGAGTAGGAAACTCATATATACTCGATCTTTGTCAAAGAAGATATTTGTAGAGGGTAAATCTTTCTTTTGTCAAAGATTCCCGTTCTTTCAGTAGCTCCATAGGGATCCCGAATTAGATTTGCTTGTTACACCTTGGCAACCTTCCAGAATATTCAAAAATTCTCTAATTAGACTTGCTTGTTACACCTTGGCAACCTTCCAAAAAATTCAAAACTTCTCTAAGGTAGAAACACCCAAAAGTGTCCTTATCCCCATTCATGTACCCTAGAGGTCCACTAAATGTGTCCCTAGACATTTATTAATGTGTCCTACAAATGTTTAATTTGAGGTTTAATTCTGATTTGTTGATGAATTTGAAAGACAAATACTTCACTCTGATTCGCTGACTGCTGATTTCTGCAGATTTCGGTTCAGGGTGCACCTATGTGACAATTTCAGTGGTCTAGGGAGCCGGCACTTTGAAAAATCATAGAAATTACATACCCACTACAAGAAAAAGGGGTGTTTTAAGTGAGTTTTTAAGTAGTGTCCTAGACACATGATTTTAAGTAATGACCTTTAAGGAGATTTTTAGCAAAATTTGACTTAAAAACATGTGTTTTAAGTCAAATTTTGCTAAAAATCTTCTTAAAGGTCATTACTTAAAATCATGTGTCTAGGACACTACTTAAAAACTCACTTAAAACACCCCTTTCTCTTGTAGTGACCACATCCAAAAAATCTAATTTTTTTTTTAATATTCATCATTTTCACTCGCTAATACTACAAAAATATCAATTTTAGGAAAAGTTGCCTCCAACTATGCTGAATTGCTTAACATTGACGATTTTGGGTGCATTCACCTTAATGCATTCTGGCACTTTGAAACACCAAGCGTTGTGATCGAGACTGTGATAGGTGAGCTGTACATTTTCTTCTCCTTTTTCTTGCAATTACAAAAAAATACTATTCGCCATTTCAACAAATGTCTGCTTTCTTGTCAAATCCAAACTTGAATATTTAAGTTGTTCATAAAAATATTCATTCCTTAATACTACGAGTGGCATTCATTCCCAGTCGATATCGTTAAATTGGCAATTTTCCGTTATTTTGGCGCATACCGCATAGAATATCACCTATTTAACAAAATTGATGTTGACTACTTTTGAAGCAAGAGTAATTGCACTAGTTTAACAAAATTGCGGTTTAGGGTTCCATCTTCTCAATATTTTGTCATTTTGAAGAATTTGGCTTTAGATTGCATTTGTCGGTAACTCACAAGGAGTTATATCAATTTCCCCTTGTGAAAGTGGTACGGAGTAGAACATAACTTGCGCTTTCCTTGTAATAAGTGATTACAATGAATTAGAATCCTTTTTTGTGAATTTTTCACAAATTCCCTGTGAAGAAATCCAAATTTGCAGATTTTACAATACATTGACACATCTTACTTTTCATTGTTGTTGAATTGGTAATTCTACCCTAATTTTTTTTTGTAGATTTTAGAAAATTCAATTGCCCATATCAATGGTGAAGAGTGCCACGATCTTGGAAATATAAGTTGTGAAAGTGTCAAACTTTAATTTGAGGCATCAAGCATTTGTAGATTCAAAAATTCAATTCATAAAATTCAAAAAAATTTAGATTATTTTTCTAAAATCAAGATATGTTTAAGATTTCAAAATTTATAAAACTGGGATTTTTCAAAAACTTCTTGAACCTACAAATTAGAAGATTTTCAAATCTAAAACCTTCAAAATAATGAAATTAAACCTTAAAAATCTATAAATAAGCTAAATTTGAGCCACAAAAATTCATGAATAATTTTTATTATTTATACCTTAAATTAGATAGGTTGTTTGTTAGTTTGTTTATTTTGTTGGAATGTTGGATACATTAAGATCTAAGAAACTGTGCATTCCTTGGCAACATTTTTATTATCATTGGAAAGCTCTCTACTAGGGGGATGCATGAACTTTATTTTGTGGCACTTGGACCTATGGTGTAAGAGTTATAGAATTTTAAAGTTTTTATTATGAATAAAAAAATTGAAAAAAATTATCTTTTATATTGGAAAAACCATAACTTTTACATTGCATGTCCAAATGCCACAAAACAAAGTCCTTGCACTCTTTTATGTATAAAGCTTTCTATTTGAACCCAAAATACAACCTTTCACAATACTATGTGAAAGTTATTGAAGTTCAAAGTACTAATGAATTAATCCCTAAAGGACCTATCCATTAAAGGACAAATGGGATTTTGGACAAGTACCTACCGCCTGAAATTTCGTCTTGATTTTTTAATATTTTTTTAGCAAATAGAAAAATTGAGAAGCTTTGAAGGAATATAAATTTTTTTCAATCGGTGCTTGGGAACAAAAACTATGCCCTAATAAGCTCAAAATAGAGGAAAAGGGGCAGCAAAAAAAAATGTAGAAATTTTTTAATTTTTTTTCTCATAGATTATATTTTTGTCTATTTGGAAAGCTTTGATTCATATCACTTGGATTTGTCATGAAAAAATTATGGACAATCTTGTTTTTTGGGTGATTGGAGTATCTTCTTGAAAAACAAAACTTGTAGGATTCATTTTTGAATGCCATTTTTGCAATTTAAAAAAATAAAAATTGCACGTGGTTTAATTTGCTTGCTAGAACAATCTCACCATTGGAATTAGTGCATTTTAATTCCATCTAAAAGATATTAATATTTTTTATTTTCCTTTTATCTTATACCTACTTCTACAGTTCTATTTAACAATTTTTCAAGAATGAAAATTAAAAAGTATTTTGAATTTTTTTGAATTTTTTTGAATTTTTTTTTCCTAGACTCTCAACTCAGTTCTTCACTATAAAGATTTAAAGCTCAAAACTCTGTAGTGCAAGAAATTTAAGTTAAAAATGTTCAAAGTCTAAAAATCTAGTCCTGCAATGTGTTCAAAAACTTGTTTTTTTCACTTTAAAAGTAGATATCTTGCAATTTGTGTGGTCAAAAATTCTAAAAAATTTTCCATTCATTCCCATACTAATTAGGCATAAGATCCTATGCTTGGATGTGAAAAAAAACAATTTCCAAATTTTTTAACTTTTTGCTATAGAAATGGCAGTTTTGAATGTTTTTTGGTAGAAAAAAAGCGTTGTTCCTTCAGGAATTAAAAATAAGAAAGCTATTTTTACTTTTATTTTTGTTGTGGCAACGGCACATGGCACACTAACCAGTTTGTTTGTTTGTTTGTTTGTTTTTAAATTTTGTTTGTTTGTTTGATACACTAAGATCTAAAATACCATGAGGCCCTCAACGGCATTCTTAATATCGTTGGAAGGGTGCACAAACTTTGCTTTGTAGCCTACAATATAAAAGTTATTGAATTTCAAAGTTTTATCAATTAAAAAGTTGAGTTAATTTATCTTCAACAATATTAATTTATTAAAAAGTTATTATTTTGGAAAACCATAACTTTCATATTGGAAGTCCAAATGCCACAAAATAAAGCCAATGTACTTTTTTGTGTATAGAGCTTCCTATTTGTGCCAGTTTTGTGGCATTTGGACCTACAGTGTGAAAGTTATGGATTTTTTTAAATTAATCCCTAAAGCAATTCAATGTTTTTAGGCCTAAAATTGCTTTAAAGTACTCAAATCCAAAGCAAGGCTAAATTCATCATCTATATTTATTCATTAACAAATCCAACCATAGAATCCTTTAGTTAATTTGTTGAAATACACCATCCTTAACCCCTAAAGGATCGCAGGGGTGTCCAGATTTCCAAAATTGTGAAGATCTATTATAAAATGCAACTTAGAAGAATATTTGAATGATGACTTTCAAACAATAGTTGTAAAATGCTATTTGTAGATCACATCCATATAGTAAGTTCAACAAAAATACATACTGATATTTTACAATAAAATTTTAAGCCAGAAATTGGAAATTCCTTCTAAAATCAATTGTAGATTGAATATTTATTATTTTTAAAATATTTTTTTTCCTATGAGTTTAAAATATTGAATTCTAATTATAATGATTTTTGAAGATTTTTATTTGATTTTTTGATTCAAGTCATTTTTAAAGGGTCAATTTTTGAACTAAAAAAGTTACTATTTGAGGCTAGACTTCCTGATACCTTTTGAATTATAGAATATTTTCAAAAGTAAAATCTTCATAATCTAAACCGTACAAATGTTAAAGAACAAATATAAGGATCTTGACAAAAAATTGATGGATGAAAAAATGCATTTTGGTGAGTTTGGGACGTGTTTCCGTTCATTCGTAGTTCAAAATCTGCACTCATGGTCCTTTAGGGGTTAAATTTTAGAATAAGAATTGCAAAATCATGTTGCTTGGATTTCAAAAAGAAGTATTTTCAATTCTTCCCAAATGGTTAGATTTCATCTTTCAAACTTTTCACACAAAAATGAGTACATCCCACAATTTGTTACTCTCCATAATATGTTGAAGATATAAGTTGGAAATACTAACATACAAAAAATTTCAATGAAAAAATTTCATATTCAGGCTTTAAAAAATAGTAAGTAGAGAGAAGTAGAGCATGATGTAAAATACTAAATTTTTAAGACTTTAATTATAGAATTGAAAAATACCAATTCCAATGGTTGTAATGTTGTAATAAACAATCTACATCCAATGCTTTTGTTTTTTCCAAATATGTTGAAAATTGAGTTAATAAAGAGCTTCAAAGTTTATTTCAGAGTAGAAATTCCATAAGTGCTTGCAAACTAGGACTCTTCATAACTTTCATCTTGTTAATCAAAATGGAATGGTTCAAAGCTTTTCATATACATATAAATTTGAGAAACCAAGGTCAAATTTTTATTACTCAAAAAAGTGATTTTTTTGACCTGATGAGCATTAAAAATTACATATCATGCAATAATTATTTAACCATGTAGTCAAAAGTTATGAAAATTGTTGTGCATTAAAAGCTTCTCCTTGGCCTACATGTTGTGTAAAAATTTCAAAGAAAAAAATAAAAAATTTATTTGTAGTCCAAAACTATTGTGTTGCTAAAAAAATGCCATTTGGTTCTCCAGGGGTTAAAAAAATGAATTAAATTATCTATTAGTTTGAAAAATCTATAATTTTTACACTACATGTCTAATTGCCGCAAAATAAAGCCCTTGTATTCTTCCATGCATAAAAGACATTGAATTTCAAGGTTCTTACAAATTTACAAATTATTTTTATTTTGGCTATGGCAATGGCACAAAGTACATTAGTCTATACCTTAAATTAGGTTGTTTGTTTGGACAAAGCATATTAGTCTATACCTTAAATTATGTTGTTTTCTGGCACAAAGTATACTAGATGGCAAATTTTATTAAAATGACACATTCTAGAACTTTGGCACTTTTACAATTCAGATTTCAGAACAACTAGTCTAAAATCTATACCTATCCTAGACGGTCAAAATGGCACGCTATCAATCTAGAGTGTAGAATACAGCCACTATTTTAACAAAATTTGCCATCTAGTCTATATCATAAATTAGTTAGTTTTTTTTTTGTTTTTTTTTTGTTTGATATGTTGAGATCTAAGAAATTGTGAGGCATCAAATGGCCTCAAATACCATTAGAAAGCTCTCTACAAAGAGTGCATGAACTTTGTTTGTGCTATTTGGACCTACGATGTGAAAGTTATTGTATTTTAAAGTTTTTATAATTTAGAAAATTTATTTAAAAATTATCTTTTATTTTTGAAAACCATAACTTTCACAATCCATGTCCAAATACCACAAAACAAATCCTTTGTATTCCTTCTTGCACAAAGCTTTCTATCTGTATCAAGAATGCAACTTCTTTCACCGCAACAAAGCCCTTGCATTCCTTCGAGCATATAAGATATTGAATTTCAATTTTTTTTTTAAATTAAAAAATTAAAAAATTATTTTTATTTTTATTTTGGTTGTGGCAAAGGCACAACGCACACTAGCGTGCATTAGATTTAGAAGTAAAAAAATATCTACATTCCAGAAGATTAGATTTTTCAAATTTAATTGATTTTCTTTAATTGAGTGGTTGACATTATAACATTTTAAAAAAACTCAAAATTCTTCCAAGAAAACATACAAAATAACCTATGGTCTCACTATCACCTTTTGAGTTTCAACAGTTCCTTGTAGGAAAAAACAGTTTAATTCCTAAATGATTAGGCTTTCAAAATTTGAACAAATGGTGAATTTCATTAAGATGATGGTATTCCATGTGCCATTTTCAAATCTTGCGGTCTAAATTTAGCAAGAAAAAGGGGTGTTTTAAGTGAATTTTAAAGTATAGTCCTAGACACATGATTTTAAGTAATGACTTTTAAGGAGATTTTCAGCAAAATTTTACTTAAAACATATGTGTTTTTAGTAAAGTTTTGCTGAAAATCTCCTTAAAAGTCATTACTTAAAATCATGTGTCTAGGACTATACTTAAAAACTCACTTAAAACACCCCTTTTTCTTGTAGTGAAACCTCAAAAGTAACATCTAGGACTAATATAGATTACAAACATCTAGGATAGTTATAGATTTCAAAATCTAGGGCTAATATAGTTTTTAGACCGCAAAATCTAAAAAATCTAGGATTGATGTAGATTTCATAAATCTAAGATCAATATAGATTTAGGACCGGTATAGACCAATTCAAACCGTGCGGTTTGAATTGTTAAAAGTGCCAAAGTAACAGAATGGCGCCATTTTAATGAAATTGGCTATAAAAACGGATAAACGCCAACACATTTGAAGATCCAGGTATGCAAAATTGCATTTTCTGTCCTTTAAGTTTTTTGAAGATTCATGTATAATTAATCCTTTAATATTTGTAACTATGGTACATATTTAAAAGATTTTGCTTTGCAAATATTCTATAATTCAAAAAATATAAGTGAGTCTCACATTAACTATTTTAAAAATGACTTGAATAAAATATAAAATAAAAATCTTCAAAAACTACTATGATTAGAATTTAAAACTTTAAAGAAAAAATTCTTGTCCAAATTACAAATATTTAGAAGGAATTTTCAAAATTGGCTTGAAATATTATTGAATTTTTTTGGTTTGTAAACTAGTTCATGTAACTATATGGATATGATTTAGTGATCTACAGATCATATTTTAAAAATATTTTTTTTGAGAGTCATCATTAAATTATTCTTTTAAGTTTCATTTTATAATATTCCTTCATATTTTAAGAAATCGACAATACCCCTTAGTCCTTTAACCCTTAAAGGACTGGGGGTGTTTGAGCATAGTCCTTGTTTTCTTGACTAGATCTTGTAACAAGCATAATTCCTCATTTGTGTCAAACAATTTTGATGATCGCTATTGTTGAAATAAAACAAGACTAATTTAGATTTTCTATAAAAAAAACATCAACAAAATTGTACAACTTTTGAGAAAATGCCACCATTGATAAGATTGATGAAAGATGTGTGGTTATGGAGTACTTTGTATGTAAGCTGAAATCAAAATATTGAAATCGAAATGCTCAAAAGTGCTCCAAAAATTCTGATTTTTTTCCCATATATATGTATCATCATAACATTGATGTCTAATTTTTTTCAAATCATTTTGAGGTGTAGAAAAAAAGATATGAGAATGTGTGAAGTAACGGGCATCAATGTCTTTTCCATTCTCAAAAAATTCACCAAAAATTGCACATTCAATCATTTCTTGATTGGAGTGCGCCAATGGATTCACCAAAGAAAATCATCTAGGGTCTCTTTGTTGCTTACAGATTGTTAGTGAGGTTCACATATCAAATTTTTTACAAATGTAGTTGTAGAAGTCATGTGGTGGCCTTATGGTCCTTTAGGGGTTAAGCAATAAGTGCCCAAGTCTTTTGAAGTGTGTTTTTTCCAAGTAAAAAAGAGCATGGATTTATAGGTATCTCCAATGAAGCTAGTTTTTTTCCCTTCAAAATCTAACTACATGGATGTTTAACCCCTAAAAGACCGGAAGGGTGTCTAGATTTCCAAAATTGCGAAGATCTATTATAATACGCAACTTAGAAGAATATTTTAATGATGACTTTCAAATAATAGTTGTAAAATGCTATTTATAGATTACATCCATACAGTTAGATCAACAAAAACACATACCAATATTTTTCAACAAAATTTGAAGCTAGAAATTGGAAATTCCTTCTAAAATCAATTGTAGATTGAATATTTATGATTTTTAAAATATTTTTTTTCTATAAGTTTAAAATATTGAGTTCTAATTATAGTAATTTTTGAAGATTTTTATTTGATTTTTTGATTCAAATCATTTTGGAAAGGTCATTTTTTGAACTGAAAAAGCTACTTTCTGAGGCTAGACCTCCCGATACCTTTGAATTATAGAATATTTGCAAAGCAAAATCTTCATAATCTGAACCAAAAAATGTTAAAGAACTAATATAAGAATCTTGAAAAAAAAGTGATGGATGAAAAAATGCATTTCGGTGAGTTTGGGACATGTTTCCGTTCATTCATTGTTCAAAATCTGCACTCATGGTCCTTTAGGGGTTAAAAAGCTTGCGTATTAGTATGCATACTAGTTTTGAGTGTGAAATTGCATAGGAGCTGTAAGATTATAATAAAAGAAATATATGTATTGTATTTTTAGTATGCTATATCTTTCCACAATGTTTGAAAAATTTACATATATAAGAGTTTTTGGGATTGGAGGTGACATGAACTACTAAAAATTGTGTTTGTACACCAAAATGCTCTTCCAAAAACCTGCTTTAGTTTAAATGAAGAGCTATTAAATCCATTACACATTCAATCTACCTTGCAATTGTTGAAATTAATGCAATTTATTTTGATAAGTAGAAATTGCAAATAACTTTAAATCAATACTTGCTTATTTAAATTTTCAGTGGTGAAATTCATGAAAACATTTTACTCTACCCATTGGGACCATTTTCAAAAAAAATAGATAAGTGCAATTTTTTAGATCTCAATTCAAGTGAAATTGGCAAGCTTTGCTTAAAACCAAGAAATCAAGTAAAATTTGTAAGCTTTATACTTCTACAATGGTACATATATGCCTTTGAGGACCTCTCAAAAATAAAATATTTATCTTTTTCAATGAAAAATAAAAGCTTCTAATAGTTAACTTTCAATAAATACTGCCTATAAATTTTTTTTAAATGGTCAAAAGAATTTAATTGCCCACACCAAAACAAGCCCAAAATTTTGAATTGACCATATATGGTCTGATGGGCAATTTCGTTAAAATGGCGGTATTCCAAGTGCCACTTTGACAGTGTGCCATTTTCATCATCTATGACAGATATAGATTTAGAATGGCTGTTCTGAACCATCTAGGACAGGTATAGATTTAGAACGGCCATTCTAAACTATTTTCATGCCATTCTAAAATAATATCGCCATTTTAACAAAATTGCCCATTCTAATAGATAATTAGAAGTTTTAAAGGTTGAATCCCTTGTGAGACTGAAAATAAAAAAATGCATTTTACACCAGAATATGCAATTCTTGTATTATATGTAGGGATCATGAATCAATATTAAAATGGCTTAGAAGATAGCGTTTGTTAAAATCATATCAAATTAAAAGAACCAAAAAATTAGGTAAAGATCAAATTTAATAAAAAAGAGATGTAGATTATGTTGTGTTGCTTATTTAATAAGAAAAAACTTCACAATATATATGAAAATTGAAACATTTACACATAATTTCTAAAAATCTATATAAGAATTTTCCTCCCAATTAAAATTAAAATTTATTCACAATGTTTTATTTACAATTTAAAAAAATCTTAAATTTTTATTAAAAAGCCCAAAAAGTTTAGAATAGCTTGTTCCATGATATGTGTATTAAAAAATTTATATAATTAGAATTTTAATGCTAGTATTGTCTTTAAAAGTATTCATTTCATGTATATGATTACATTTTTGGATTCCTTGTTGAAAGGGCTACAAGAGTATTTCACATTAAAACAAATTATATTCCTTAAGATTGTACTAAAATGCATTATAAATAATTATAATCAGGGCCATATAATATGGGAGCTGCATACCTAGGATTTTAGACAACGGAAGTGATATGACTTCCTTATAAATAAAACAACCAAGCCATCTGAGGTGAGCAATTGACATTGATCATAATCTAAGATTTCTAGAAGTTTCCAATTTGTCACACAAGAAAATTCTAAATATTTATTTAAAACATAATCAAATATCTAAAAACATTCTTTGAATGGTTGAGGACATTTGAAAATATTGAAGAAATTTGTTTAATACTTTAAACACATGTTCAATACGCACTATGATCTTTTTAATACAATTTTTGGAACACAAATTATAATAGACAAGAGTCAAAAGACAATCTTGCCTTTGGCACATTTAAAATCTAGAGGAGCCAAGGCTATGTTTTTTTTTGAGCAATTCTTCATTCAAGAGCAAACATTTTTTTTCTAGGGAATATTTGGCAAAATATTCTCGCTTTTCAGTGGATGAAATCACTAACTTGCTACCCAATCTTGGCATAGTATTCTTCAATTTTGGATGAATGTACATCATTTTGGATGAATAAATGAAATCTCATCTATAGATTGCAAGTTCATCCATTTTATGGATGTAAGTGGGTGATTGCCTAAAAGACCGGTATTAAAACATTGTCACTGAGGGCGAGTTAAAGCTTTCTTTTGCTATAACTTTTGCAGCATGACTCGCATGAATTTGAAATTTTCATTAAAGATGCCTCTCTTGAGTTTAATCATATCTCTTATTTTTCAAAAAAATTCAAAAACCATTTTATATTTAAAAATCATTTAAACTAATATGCCATGTTTTGAGTTTTAAGGGTTTTTAGTACTATGGAGTCTCCAAATTTAATGATTTGGAGCTAAAATTTCTATGGTCTATTCCCATAGTATAAAGTCATGTTCCTACCAAGAGGAATAAAAAAATATTATATTTTGTGTCCTCTATGTCCATGCAAAGAAGGATCCCTTATGCGTGCAATTTTAAATGTTGAAGATGGTTTCAATATAATTTTTTTGGTGAAATCTCTTCAGCATAAAGTCTTTTTAAATGGACAATTTTAGTTTCTTTGAAATTTTTTTTCCTATTTTGTACAAATTAAAAACGTCAAACTATGTATTTTCTTCGAAATTTCAGCTTACACTTTCTTGTGAATAACTTCTTACCTAGATTTTTTTTAGGTCTGAAATTTTGGTAATATGCTATTTCTAGTGTTATACTAATTATCCTTATTTAATTTAATTTAAAAAAATTTATATGCAAAAACTTATAGTATTGGGAGTATTAGCCAAAAATAGCCAAAATAGAACAAAAATAGCCAATCATTTATGCAATCATCCAAGTAGATTCATCCTTCTAGAGATTATTGTTTTCTAAAATAAATGGAAAAAAACAACCCTACGCCAAGTCGCCAAAGGCCAAATCACCAAAATTAACTGGTTGTGGAAGATCCACATTGTCTACGTGCATTTAGATTTTAGAGAACAAGTAATCAAGGTGGTTGCAAGAAAGACTAGTACTATTTTGCGTTACACTTGGATTGGCAAAGTTGTCATTTGCTATAACTTTTGAAGCATGAGCCCGATTAATTTGAAATTTTTATTGAAGATGGATAATATGATAGTAATTAGATCCCTTATTTTTCAGAAATTTTCAAAAATCATTTTATATTTAATTTTAATTTTGGCTAATTTGTCACACTTTGCGGTTTAGGGGTTTTTAGTACTGGGGAGTATCCAAAATTTATGATCTAGAGCTGAAATTTCTCTGGTCTATTCTTACACTAGGGACACATGTGCCTACCACAGGAAATTTAAAAAAACATTATTTTATGTCCTCAACATGAGTGCAAACAGGGCTCCCTTGCACACACACTTCTAGACATTGAAGATGGTTTTGAGATCATTCTTTTGGTGAAATATCTTTATTATAAAGTTCTCCCAAATGTCCAATTTTTAGTTTCCTCAAAAATATCTTTCCCTATTTTTTACAAATTAAAATGTGAAAGGACCTATTTTCTTGCAATTTTGCTAGTTCATGAGACTTTTCTAGTTCTCCTACTTAGAGATTTTTCCTACACTTTTCCTTCTTAGGATACCTTCTTCTTAAAGGTGTATACATGAAAAATATTTTTCACATTTTTTTAAAATTGTTTTTCTAATTATACAGTACTCCTGAAAGAAAAGGTGAGTACTGTGGAAAACGCTACAAAAACCGGTCGATCTTTCTTACAACCACCCATCATTGTTTACGTTGACTATTCTCTGACAGTTTCTGACATTGTTCTTATATCCGTTTGAAATTGATGAGTAACTGCATTAGAAGAAATCTCAGCCCTCCGAAGGATTGCTTTGGAATGACAAGCCAAGCTATTTCAGAGCTCGGCTTATTACTTCAGAACAATCCCGCAATGGGTTGACTGCCTATCGAAACGGTCGAAAATCGTGATTTTTTTTTTTTTTTTTAAAAATTTTTTTTACTTGTAAATTTCGGTTCCTGCAGCCGCTGCAATTTCAGCTGAACGGGAATAAGAGAAAAATAAAATTTTCAGGAAAAAAAAAAAGTAAATTTCAGAGTACCTCGGAGGGTTGTGGAGCAACCCTCCGGAGGCCCCAGATTTTCTCTAATGGTTTTCAGTTTCATTGGTGAATACCACGTTTCAACATGTTTCATCTCAAGGCATCGATCGATCAGTCTCGTAACAGTCTCGTAATGGCACGATTCAGATCGACTTCAATCAATTGATTGAAGTTGTTTCTGACAAATTTCCGTCTTGTGACGATCTGATCGATATGGTAGTTCGACCGTGTCTCTCTCTCTGTCGATCTGTACTGTACTTATGGAGAGAGCTGTGACGACATCGTCCATTTTGTTAAATTGGCAGTATTCCTCAACTTTAGCAACTCTTTGATCGAGCTCGTGACCAGAAATGTCAATCTAGCTATGTGTACGGGTAGACCTGAGTTTTTTATGTAGTTATTGGAACCAAAATTCCCCCAATTTGCAAGTGAAAATTACAGTGGAATTTCGCCAATTTATCCAAATTCACTATCGGCGGACTATAGCAGAATCAGTTATTAATGAATTTGTCCTTGACTGCACGTACATTAGTGAACAGAAGTCCATTTCGTTATATTTCGTTGTACTAGCGAGCGCCTTGAAACTGAAGCTGTAACAGTCAACCAAAAAATTCGTTAAAAATTTAAAACGACGGTTTTTCACAAACTAGACACTTCTACGTTTAGACGGAAAAAAAATTGTACTACGGTAGTCATAGACTGTAGAGGTAAAGAAGGAAAGGAGTGGAAAAATGGCGTATGGAATATCGCCATTTAAACCAAATTTCTCATAGTCGTAGTTTTGAGCTGCAGAGTGTACCAATTTTGGGACCCTGAATCAAGCTAATTCGACATTTCGACTTTCCCACACTATCATTGATGTCCAACGTGCAAGTCAAGTCATGAGGCGATCTATGACTGAGCATTTGACTCTAGATTTAATTACGTAATTGACCGACCTTTGAAGAGATTAGTTCAGGGAGGGAGGGAGAAAGGCAAGGAATGGATGAGATTAGTACTTAACTAGAACGCACGATTGTTGCACAATGATACCGTTGAATCCAGTTGACAGGGAACGGGGGACCAGTAAAACATCAGAACAGAAGTCTGAGGAGGAGAGTCCCTCAGTCCCTCACAAAAGTGGCTAGGCAAGCCTGTTGTGAGAGTGACAGTGCAATTAATGAATCCAACTATATTCCAAATCTTGTTAATTAGAACCTCCCCAGAAACTATATTCTAATATAATATTACTTGTCCAATGTCGGAACGTGCGATCGACGCTCATGTTCACGCACACGTAACCGACGAAAGGCAGTTAGACTTACGTGACATTTGACATGCTAAAGACCAGAAACGGGATAAGTAGCCGGTGCATGCATGTGCATTTCTTCAAAGTCAGATCGTCATTTCCGTTAAATTAATTGGCGCAAATCTGGCGCCAGAAATTGTGACACAGATCTTCGAAAAGTTTGAATTTCAGGCTACAAACTAGGACAGGTATGGATCTATGCTTCAGCCTTTTAGGAAGTGCGTCCTGAATCATGGCAAAGTATTGGAATACCGCCAATTTAAGGAAAATGAAATGGACGTTTCAGCTTCGATCGGACGAACAGTAACCCGCGCGCTGTAACATAACTACCGGTATACTTTTCGTCTGCACTCTGCACCTTTTGTATTGAAAATCTTTCCCCGAAATTGGTTTGAGCGAATCTAGCAGACGAATTAGTCGTCAGATTCTTCAAATTGACCAAATTCAAGAAATTGTCACTTTTCCTGTCGCCCATCTGGAACCTAGCTCAGATCCCATACCAGTCCTGAGCTCCTGGCTTGTACTTCAATTTCGCAAAAATTGGCGAATTTCTCAAAATTGACGTAGTTATGTACAGCGCGCGAGTTGAAATTAAAGTAGATCTACATCTGGACTGTTTTTTAGAGCTTAGTGTAGATTAACGTCAACTTCGTTTTTCTTTACACCAGGCGCAGTGATAGGTTGGTCTGTACGTATTCTTCTCCTTTTTCTTGCAACTGAAAAAGAAAAGAAAAAAGAAACCTACAGCGAATTTCAATTTCCAGCTCGTCTTGATAAATGAAGGAGTTCATATAATAGTGCGCACGCAACTTAGAAAGCCTAGAAGATTGCCCGGACGATCGTCGATCAATTCCACAATTAGAGGATAGGGTTTGGTGTACCAGATGTCAAGCTGGACATCAAGCTGTTTCAGTTCCCTAATACAATTTAGACATTACAACATTGAAAAAAGGTTAACCTATCTTAATTACCTTGGAATATTCATATAGTCAAGGTGACATCAACAGTTAGTCAGAGATTCTATTCTTTTGCTAGGCTCCATATCCAAAAATAATATCTAGACTAGTTTGTCAAACATTGACGACCTCTTGGAGAGCTTCTTTTTTCTCTAATGAATGTCATTGATTGCATAATCAAGCAATGGTTCTCCCCATGCTATGAAGGTATTATGCTTTGTTAAATATCTGGGAAGGACTTATTAGTTACAAAGTAAATCAAGAATTTGGGTTGGCTGAGGAGCCATATAAGACAATATTTTTGTTCACTGCTGGGTCCCCTTTTCAAGAATGCAAAAGGGACCTTGCTTCATCGCTAAACAATATTATGTGTAGATTACATTCATGAAAGATGGGCAATTTTATTAAAATGGCGATATTATTTTAAAATGGCATGAAAACAATTTAGAAGGGCCGTTCTAAATCTATACCTGTCCTAGATGGTGAAAATGGCACATCATCAAAGTGGCACTTGGAATACCGCCATTTTAGTGAAATTGCCCATAAAGACATTATGACCAAATTGGTGGCAAGCTGTGCCTCCAATTTTTGCAACTACAATTTCTTGTGTGTGAGAGGCTTCAATTCAAAACCACACAAAGGAATCTTTTCAGTGACTGTGACAAAGACTCTTAAGACGTTACGGAAGCGCAACTGACAATTGCAGTGGCAAATATCCGATACAATCCATAAACTCTGAAGTCTGCAGTACGTATGCATAAAGTGGTAGCTATGAATGGCCGCTGTATTTAAACTTAATTTTGTATTATATGAATTAACCAATATTTTGTTAAAATGGTGGTATTCCACAAACTTGGCACTTTTCAATTTAGACCATGCAGTCTGAATTCTATGCTAGTCCTAGACTTTACGGCTAAAGAAGGACTTGAATGGAAAAATGACGGATTTCATATGCCATTTAACGAAATTTCCCATTGAACTCATTATTCATTTTTGTTGCTCCCAGGTGGAAAGCCAAAATTATCGTTCTTTTAAAAGACCTGTGACATTTTCTGGATGACAAGCTCATAAAAGAACTACATGACCTGCTCATTAAAGACTGAAGTATCCTTTGAAAGACAATTACAAGAACTAACTATGATATGTCGTGATTCCTGTGGATTGCTAACAGAAAACTTGAGGTGAACATATATATATATATATATATATATATATATATATATACTGTGAGAATTAAGACAATAACAAGTCAAATCTTCTGGGAGGTGAGCACATGATTGGGACACAAACTTTTTGGAAGACCTGTGACATTTTGGACACCCAAAAAATTTGGAAGTGGCAGAACTTTCACTCGCAAGACTTAGACCCAGTCAGTGGCATCCAAAAATTCAAAGAAGTTGTTAAATATATATATGGACTTCTCCTGTCAAATTCCCCGCGACTTGTAAATGTTATTCCAGACCCAGGCTCACTGGCTCAGTCAGTCTATGAAAAAAAGTGTGTGGCTGCCATCTTTATTTATCGTCAAGCTAATAACAGATCGAGCCAAGTTATCTACAGTCAGCACAACAGAAATGTATACCTCAGTATACTAAACATACATGTCAGTAACTATATATACTCGCTAGCATGTTATTGTATAAGATAACAAGAATGGTTGCTAGTGCACCCATTCGATCTAAATTGCGATGAAGCTCATGATCTCTAGATTAGATCACATCATTCGATCAAACGCAGATCCATGCACCGAGAGTACCCTACCAACGGTATTATATATTCTAATCACACCCTACTTGAACGACCCGACGATGTCACCAATACGCAAGACCAGCTAGGTAGCTTCTCAATTGCATATACGGAAGTATATATTTCACTACTGCCAGTCTCAGCCTCCTTTATTTTTTATATTCGGTTGCTCAGCCCCACACATACACATGTAATTAATACTAGCTACTGTAGATTATCGATCGCATGCATTCAGTAGCTGATCAGGAATTCAGTATATAGCTGATCATGCAGGACTTCAGGACTTCATGCTTTGCCGTCAAACGATCGATCAGTAGCCACAGAAGCCTAACGTGCAATTCAACGAGCCGCGGCAGCTGTGTCCGCAATACCCGCAGTTCCTCTTGGCAGTCAGCAGATTTGCACAAACGCCGCTGCAGCAGACTTCTCCGAATTTGCACGCCGTGGTACACGACCCGCACTTGAAAACATTAGAGCCGCCCACGTCGTAGCAGCTTTGGGTGATGTCGAATGCGTCGGGGCAGCACGTCGCATTCGGCCCGAGCAGCGCCTTGCAGTTGTAATTGGGAGCCGAGCCTGGGCCGCAGAGATTGATTGCGAGGAGCTTGCGTCCCACTGGAGTCTCCGAAAATCGACCTCCGGATTTTGCAACAGCTGGTCCATCTTCCGTGCTGGAAGCTCCAGCAGCCATGGCCAGCATCACCAGAATCAAGGGCAGCACGACTGCCTTCACCAGGGCAGCACTGGAGCTCCAGGTTGCGACCGCCATGGCGAGAATCTTCAAGCAAAAGGCCGGGATCCGATCCTTCACACGGAAACCAAATAAAATGACACTGACTGACTGGTGAATGAATGATACATTGATCGGTCCCCATTGCAGGCTTTTATAGTTGAGGCTGGTGACCTTTGCAAGGGCCGAAGGCTGAATTCTGGGCCATGGAACTGTACGTTACGTGGTGAGTCGTCCTGTCACAATGCGGAGGAAATTTTGCTCGCAAATGGCGGGGCCCTCGCTAGCTTGGTGATTTTCAGTGGAACCTCACAATTACAGCTGGAAAATTGGTTTGAATTCAAAGTGATTGTACTTGCAAATTGCAATGGTGGGGATGCACGTACTTGGTTTGATTCATTCAATTGGCGTCAATGATTCGTGCGTCAGAATTGGGACATTCAGGTGGTCAATCGTGTATTTAAAAACTAGCTAGGAATGGTGTAGAGTGATCTCCGGTTGCAGGCTAGCTAGGCAGGCGCTTGGAAAGTGCCAATCTCTTGAAATTTTGCCGTTCTAACAAATTTGGTGTTGCACGTAGCCCAAGTTTTATGTTTAATTTTTAATGTGCTTTTGCGCAAACAGAGAGTCCAAAATCTTTGAAGATTTCAGAATGTGGATACTCTGATCGAAAGAAGTTCCTACCCTGTGATATTTCATTATACCTTCTTTCCCAAATACTAAGAGCTTGTATGAGTTACAATAAGACTTCTGAATATGCGCTTTTTTTTATTACTAGTAAACCTCTGTTCCTTGCTCACCCGGCCTGCTTTCATCGAGATTACATCATGAACAATGTGACCAGATACCTTAGAGTATAAACATGCTTCAATCAGGTCCATATAAGTAGGTCTCTTGATTTATAATTTTATATCCCATCAGTTCATCACTCCTCAAACGTACCAGGACCTATAAATGTACGATTGAATCTATTATTTCACAAGGTCATTCCTGAAGAATAACGCTCTAGACTCTAGAGAATCTAGAAATTGTGTTGACCTCTTCAAATCTCGAAACAATGTCAAGTACTCGATCAAGTTTATGGTGACCCTCTAAACATGACTGATAGTTCGTAAGGGGTGACCCCTGCCACTTAAACTTCCAACCTCCTGAGATCTTTCACCTCTTGAGTCCTCTCACCTCTTGAAATCAGAGGTGAAACTGTCCATTTCGTTAAATTCACAGAATTCATACAGGCTGAAACACAAATTTATACATTTCCTAATTTTTAGGGTTGTGTGCAGATGACTGTCACGGGCGTCTAGAATCGCACCAAAATTGGTAATTGATAATCTACACAATCGTCATCCTCAAAAGACAATCGTGGCTTACTGACCCAACATATGTTACTTTAAAATCACGCAATGCAAAAAGCATACTTAGTGTAGAAGGGAGCTCTATCAAGTACGGAGTATAATTATATACGTGTTTTATTCTTATTTTTTTTAGCAAAATAATGTAAGAAGAATTTATTTCTCAAACATACTGTCTGGTCAAATTCATTAAATTGATGCAATCTAGAATACCTCAATTTTGAGATTCAAGTGCTCAGAGTTTTTCAAACTAGGTCTGGTATGAAATTCCAGGTGTCTGAGTATCTACCAACAATTAATAGAACGTAACGTCCATTTTGTTGATTGGCGATACGCAGTCCAATATTCTAGCATAGTACAGTAGAACCTCTCTAAGTCGATCCCCTTTAAGTCGATAAACCTCTCTAAATCAATCATGTCAGACCGGTCCCGGACTGGGCCAGATAACAAAGGCTGTGACTAAAAATGACCCTCTCTAAGTTAATAAACCTCTGTAAAATAATCATGTCAGACCGGTCTGGGACTGATCGACTTAGAGAGGTTCTACTGTAGCATGTTTTAGGGCTTGTGCCTCGAAACATAAACCCATACATATGTGCTCCTAGTTTGTATCGTAAAATTAGACCTTTGTGAAGATATGTATGACTTAAACATCAATTTCATTAAATTGGTGATATTCTATTATTTTGGCATGGTTCACAGAGCATAGCCTAAATCCAAATATTGTATATGCCCTAGTTTGAGGTTTGCAATTAGACCTTTGTGAAGATATATTTTGCAATTTTTGAGTCATAGAATATTGCCAATTTAACAAGATTGACATTGACTATTTTTGAACTCAAGTTGGAATTGCACCAGTTTAATAAAATTGTAGTTTAGGGTTCCATCTTCTCAAGAATTTGGCATTAGATTGCGTTTGAGGAATTAACCAATATTTTGGTAAAATGGTGGTATTCCACACAAACTTGGCGCTTTTAAATTTAAACCATGTGGTTTGAAATCTATACTATTCCTTGACTTTAGGGTTAAAGAAGGAATTCAATGGAAAAATCAAAAATGACAAATTTCATATATCAATTTAATGAAATTTTTCATAATTGAGGTAATTCTCAAACAAGTTATATCAATTCCTCCTTGTGAAAATGGTAGAATGTAACTTGATGATTGCAAAAAACACCTGTCCTATTTTTTGTCACACTCTATGTTTTTTGTTTTTTTTTTGGCCAAAACTTTTGCCTTTTGCCTCCAAATGACTCATAATTTATAGGTTAGGTACTTAGGTACTCATGAATATCAAACACCTAATTTTTTACTATTTTCAAAAATATTTTACTATCCAAAAATAGCCCCTAATTTTATGTCACAAATGCCAATTTGGGAGGTAGTATTATTAGGTACCCATAAAATAAATTTGGAGCTAAAATTTGGAAAAGATGGTCTTCTAGTACAATTGTAGCTACTATCCAAAGGAATTCTAAAAATATTTAAATTTATGTGGTGTAGAAGTCTTCAGAGTGAGCTTCATTCAACTCACATTTTGAAACATATAAAATATATTTTTGGTCGTTTTTTTGGTGGATGACCATCATTCTCTATAGAGTTGTTGTAAATGGCCAATTTTTTATTTTTTTATTAAATTTTTTCCTATTTTTTCCTAATTAAAAGATCAAAATAATTATTTTCTTGAATTTTGGCACTTTTTTAGTTTTCCCACTTAGAGAATTTCCTAGGCTTTTCTTATACTGGTTATCTTCATCTGAAAGGTGTATACATTAGCCATATTTTTTTTTAAATTCAAAAATTATTTTTAAAATTTTAAAATATTCAAAAAAAATCATGAATAATATTTTAAAACGCATCAAATAGTATATGTGTTTTTTGCAATCACCCACTTACACTTTTTGTCTTTGTGATTACTGTGAGAGTTAAATTATTAGAATCTCTTTTTGTGAATTCTCTACATGTCCCCCATAGAAAAATCCAAATTAGTACATTGATACATCTTACATTTCAATAATGTTTTTATCCGATTTTTTTTTGTAGATTTTAGAATATGATACAATTGTTCCATATTAATAGTCAAAAGTACTATGATATTAGAAAGAAGGGATCAATGTGCAAGTGTCAAACTTTGAAGCATCAAGCATTTGTAGATCCAAGAATTCTATTTATAAAATTCAAATATTATTAGACTTTAGTACTTTAGATAGGTTATTCTAGAAGATTAAAATTTTTAAATTCAATTGATTCACTTAATTGAGTCAATGATTGACATCTTCATATAACATTTTTTTAAAAGACTCAAAATTCCCCTAAAAGAACATGCAAAATAATTTGAGGTCTCACTTTCCCTTTGTGAGCCTCAAAAACCCCTTGTGGAAGAAAGCAATTTAAATCCATTATGAAGCCAAGGATAAAAAGATGCATTTCACACAAGAGAAGTGGTATGACTTTATTATGACAAGAACAATTAACCAAGCAACCCAAGGTGAGCAATTGGCATCGATCATGATCTAAGATGTCTTAAAGTCCCCCAATTCGTCACATAAGAATATTCTAAATATACATTTAGAATATATTAATATAATCAAATATCTAAGAATATTCTTAGGATATTTGAGAAAAATCGGAAATATGGAAGAGGTTTGTTTAGTACTTTAAACACTTGTCTAATACAACACGCAACATGCCATGTTCAACATGATTTTTGGAACAAAAATTATGTCATATAAGACAACTCGGCCCTCGGCACAGCCAGAATCCAGAGGAGCCAAGGGCCACAATTAACTGGCGGTGGAAGATCGACACCGTCCACATGCATTTAGATTTTAGAGAGTAAGTAATCATTGTTACGTTGACTATTTTCTGATACTGTTCTGATATCAGTTTGCAATTGATGAGTAACTGTTTTCAGTTTCATTGGTGAATAACACGTTTCGACATGTTTCATCTCAAGGCATCGATCGATCAGTCTCGTAACGGTTGTGTTGGCACGATTCAGATCGACTTCAGAGCGTCAAAATTTGGATCTTCCATTTAGTTTTCAAACAATATATATTTAATGAAATTGATTGACGTTGTTTCTGACAAATTTCTGTCTTGTGTCGATCTGATCGATATGGTAGTTCGACCGTGTCTCCCTCTCTGTCTAGCTGTACTTATGGAGAGAGCTGTGACGACGTACTAAAGCAGAATCAGATATCAATGAATTTGTCCTTGCCTGCACGTACATTAGTGAACAGATGTCAATTTCGTTAAATTTCGTTATACTAGCGAGCGCCTTGAAACTAAATCTATAAAAGTTGCAGTTTTGAGCTAGCTATACAGTGTGTACTGTACCAATTTTGGGACTCTGAATCAAACTTAACCAATACGACACTTCGACTTACCCACATGCTCATCGATGTACACCATGCAAGGTTCAATTTCAGGCTACAAACTAAGATAGGTATGGACCTCTGTTTCAGGACGTGCGTCCTCAATCATGGCAAAGTATTGGAATACGGACAATTTAACTGAAATGAAATGACGTTTCAGCTTCGATCGGACGAAAAATAACCCGCGCGCCGTACGCAACGGAACTACGTCTAACTTTTCGTCTGCACTCTGCACCTTTCATATTGAAAATCTGTCACAGAAGTTGGTTTTTAAAGTGAACCTAGCAGACGAATATATAAGACGTCAGATTCTTCAAGTTGACCAAATTTGAAGAAATAGTTACTTTTTCTGTCGCCCATCTGGAACCTAGCTCAGATCCCATACCACTGTCCTGAGCTCCTGGCTTGTACTTAAATTTCACAAAATTGGCGGATTTTCATGACTTTGTTTACACGGACGAAAAGTATACTATGGGCAATTTCGATCATTAAAATTGCGGTATTTCAAGTGTCACTTTGACAGTGTGCCATTTTCACCATCTAGGACCAGTATAGATTTCAGAATGGGCATTCTGAACCATTTAGGATGGGTATAGATTTAGAACGGTTGTTTTGAAGTTTGAATTGTTTTTATGCCATTTTAAAATAATATTGCCATTTTAATGAAATTGCCCATAATATGTACAATTACGTACAGCGCGCGGGTTGAAAAGTAGATCTAAACTTGGCCTGTTTTTAGAGCTTAGTGCAGATAATGTCAATTTCGTTTAATTGGCAAAATTTCATTACTTTGGTGAGGTTTAGGCCATGCGGCCTAAACTCAAAATCTATTCCAGTCATAGTTTTTGGCCTGAAATTAGACCTCTGTGAAGATATGAGTCACAATTTTTGGTTTTTGGAATATTGCCAATTCAACAAAATTGACCTTAGATGAATTTCACAAAATTTGGCACCCAATTTAACCAAATTGACAATATTAAGTGAGATCTGTCTAGAGCTCAGTCAGTGCAAATCCATGCACTCGAATGGAAAGTCACATTCTGGCGCTCTGAAACACCAGGCGCCGTGATAGTTGGGCTGTGCATATTCTTCTCCTCTTTCTTGCAATTAAAAAAAAAAAAAAAAAAATCATGGCGCCATTTCTGCTTCTCGCCATAGCTGGACTGGAGTAAGTCGTTCATAAAAATATTCATTCCTTGATACTGCGGGTGGCAATCTCTCCCAGTAACGGCGATATCGTTAAATTCGGGGTATTTCAGTCTTTCGGGGTATTTCGGGGTTCAGGCTGCGCGGTTAACCCAAAATCTATACCTGTCCTAGTTTAATTGTGCCTGAAATGAGACCTTTATGTACATATATGTCATTTCTGGAATACCACCAATTTAATGAAATTGACGTTCAGTCCGTCACCATTGAAATCGCCTTTCAATTCCCAGTCTTGATAAATGAACAAGGAGTTTCATAGTGCGCAAGCAACTTAAAAAGCCTACAGTAGAAGATTGTGACTATCGTCGATCAATTCCACATCATGGGACTCGTTACTCCACCGAACGGGATCCAAAAAACATTTCCACAGCCAACTTTATTGATCATTGAAACAGAAAGCGCTCGATCGATCAAGTCACACAATAATGCAATTCAAACACAATGATCAACGTTTATAGAAGCTCTACATATAACCCTCGATCTTCAGAACAAGCTACTTGTAAAAATATTAAATAGTTGCTTGCCCATCCCATTCTAATCTGTGATCGAACTCAAATCCCGAGCTCATCTCGAAGTAATATATACGGAATTATTCCACTACTACATATCACTGTCTCCTTCACTTGCCTCATTGGTCACCCAGATCTAATACTAACGATCGAATTCAGTAATACGCGGATTATGACTTCAAACTTTGCCGGTAGTTAGTAACCGCATAAGCCCCACTGACACGGCAAGCCCCCTGGGCATTGCCGTTTGCACCATCCGCAGTTGTTCTTGTCATTCAACAAATTTGCACAAACACCGCTACAACAGATATTTGCAAAGGGGCACTTGGTGGTACACGACCCGCACTTGTCCAGCCAAATGGAGCCCACGTCCCAGCAGGCTTTGTTGCCGAGGCGGTCGGTGCAGCAAGTTGGTTTGTTGGCGAATGGGAGAATCGAAGCACAGTTGTAATCGGGAGCCGAGCCTGAGCCGCAGAGTTGAAGGTTGAGAAGCTTGCGTCCCATTGGAGTCTCCGAAAATCGACCTCCGGATATCGCAACTGGTCCATCTTCAGTGCTGGAAGCTCCAGCAGCCATGGCCAGCAACACCAGAATCAATGGCAGCATGATGACCTTCGTAATCGGCATCGCACTGGAGCTCCAAAGCGCAACAGCCATAGCTGAAAATCCTTGCGCTATTGGGATCCGATCATTCACATTGACACCAAATTTCACTGATCAACGATCGAACTAAAGATGAATTCCAAATCAATTGACGAAGCCCCGAATTGCCACCGCCATGGTGTATACGTACAGCAAGCTATGGCAAATATTGCGAAGAGCTAAATACCTACAGGTGCGTGCACAATCGAGAAGAAGACGGGTGCGATTGAGAGAGGACCTTACATGCAAACTAATGCAGGGTAGAGTAGAAACGTTAACAATCTGAGCAAGAGCCTTCATTAAACCACAACTCACAATTCAAGGGAGAGGGCTGCAACTCAGCGACTCTCTGGAAAGAGACACTGTTGTTGGCCTACCCACCGTGCTTTCCTTTCATACATCATGGGTCCTTTTGCTCCTACGAGTGTGTGAAAGTCGAACTATTCTAAAGGTGAAGGTCTCTTCTATTGGTGTGACAATAATCTTTTTAAAGCTTTCAATTCAGAGACGTCAATGTCACAAGAGGAAGATGATTTCGCATGCGCAGATCAATTGAAGAATAAATTTATACCGATTTATTTTTCACTTTGCTTGATTTTCAATATTTCCTCCTAGAATTTCTTCTAGTAATTGGATGCTGGGATCAGTGGGATGGATGGTACATCAGGCAGGTTAGGAGGAAGTTCACTTGATTAATGACAATCAAAGTATGATTGTGTAGTGCACTGAGAAGATCCTTTGATGCCCTTGCTGACACGCGAAGAGAATTCTTGAGATCTGAGGAGATATGAGACGAAAAAACTTCATATCTTTGAGGAGATCGAACTTTTGATACGGGGTCCGTTCGATCATTGACTCTTTGAAAAGTGTGCATAAAGATAGAGAGTGCTTGAAAACGACTCTAACACACTCAAGCTAGATAAGACGGAAAAAAAAGTACATACAGGCTTTCAAGCGTATCCAACCCAGATATCCAATCAAGATACAACCTTTTGGTACCAATTCCATTACCTCGGTGCCTCCAGAACACGCAACCCCAGTTGCTTGTGACTCGTTACCCCACAGACCACAAAGGGCTTCACAAACATATCCACGGCCAACTTTATTCAACTAACTGTCACTGAAACAGCAAGAGATCGATCGATCGACCAAGTCACATATGATAATGCACCTCAATCACACTACACAATGTACACCTCGGTATACATGCTGCACGTATAACACTCGATCTAGATACAGGACAAGCTACTCATTGAAAACATATATATGTATATAGTTGCCAGCGCTAATTAAACTGCGATCAAATGCAGTCACCTCCTGATCGAGCTCCTCTCCAAGTACGTGCCGCGAAAAGCTAGATCGAACTGCACTTTGATCACAATTTTATTGAACGAGCAGTGCCACTATCTAAACGGCCAGCGTCTTCATTCCACGGAATTAAGTCACTGCTATCCCTCTCTCCTCCACTTCCCTCATTGGCCGCCCACCCACATGTCATACTATATTAGATGATCGATGGCATTCCGTGGCTGATCATGCAGGAAGTTATGCAAAACTTCTTGCACCCTTTGCCGTCCAACGATCAGTAGCCGCACAAGCCGTTCGTGCAATTCAACGAGCCTTTGCATCTGTTTCCGCAAAATCCACAGTTGTTCTTGGAAGTCAGAATATTTGCACAAACGCCGGCGCAGCAGAAGTCTCCGGCAGTGCACGTGGTGTTACACGACCCGCACTTGAAAATATTAACGCTGCCCACGTCCCAGCAGCCTTGGGTGATGTTGAATGCGTCGACGCAGCACCTCGCATCTTTGGCGCCTATTCCGAGAATGTCCTTGCAGTCGTAATTGGGAGCCGAGCCTGAGCCGCAGAAATTGAGCGGGAAAGTGAGTGTGAGTAGCTTGCGTCCCGCTGGAGTCGCGGAAAATCGACCTCCGGATGTCGCAACCGCTGGTCCATCTTCCGAGCTGGAAGCTGCAGCAGCCACGGCCAGCAGCACCAGAATCAAGGGCAGCAGGACAGCCTTCGCCATGGCGCTGGAGCTCTGGCAGTAACTTGCGACAGCCATAGCTAGAAATCGGGAGCCGATTCTTCCGACACCAAATGAACGGATCAACGATCGATCTGCAAGCGGATGAATTCAAACACAATGGATGAGTCCCCGAGTCGCCACCGCCAGAAACTGATCTCGAGAGCAATCCCTGATGGAAGCACTGGGAATGGAATGGAAACGGTCACTGGTTGTTGAGAACTACGTCAACATTGAGCTTGTTTTATAGGTGAAATTTCCCCCCTGGCTGTACCTGGTGAGCTTGAGCTGTGCGTGCATGAATCATGAATGGATCCCGAGTAAAGATGCTGTACTTGTTGACTTGTTGTGATACTTCGTCGTGAGAGCTGAGTTCATTCAATTGCCTGCAGGCGTGCATGCCCTGAGGGAGCACTCGGTGGGTTGCTATAGCAGACATATTGTAACTACATGCGGACTAGCTGAGCAATTTGTGATTTTTTGTCAATGGCCGGCTGCGTGTGACGTGAACCGAGTGACACTATCTGCACTTATATTTCCTGATCGATCGATCATGTCCACCATTCACGTCCAGCGTTGTTACAGATCTGAATTGAAACTTACGGTCACTGATCGTTGAAATGGCGCCGGGTTTTTTTTTTTTTTAATTGTTGAGAAGAATACGTACAGCCCAACTCTCACGGCGCCTGTTGTTTGACAGCGCCAGAATGTGACTTTCAATTGGAGTGCATGGATTTGTACTGACTGAGCTCTAGACAGAACTGACTTATCGTCAACTTGGTAAAATTGGCGATATTCCACAAGCCGAAAATGGTGACACATATCTTCACTGAGGTCTAATTTAAGGCCAAAGATTGTGAATGGTGTAGATTGTGGTTTCCGGCCGCGCGGCCTGAACCGCGCCAAAGTAATGAAATTTCGCCAGTTAAAACGAAATTGACGTTATCTGCTCTATGCTCTGAAAACCAGTCGAGGTTTAGATCTTTTTTTCATCCCGCGTGCTGAACGTAACGACGCATACTGTTCTTCTGTGTAAACGAAGTCATAAAATCCGCCAATTTTTCGGACTTTAAGTACAAGCCAGCTTAGCCAGAAGGTCAGGGCTGGTATGGGATCTGAGCTACAGTAGGTTCCAGATGGGCGACAGGAAAAGTGATAATTTCTTGAAATTTGGTCAATTTAAAGAATCTGGCGACTAAATCGTCTGCTAAGTTCACTTAAACCAATTTCTGTGACAATCTGGTGGAAATCTGGAGGAAATCGCAGAGTCGTCCTTGGAACTTAATAGGCCGGAATATTGTGAAGCAATTGCTTTTAATTTGGATGCATGTTTGGGCGGGGTCAGTTTCATTTACTTGGTAATAAATCGTCAATTTCGTGATTTGTTGACATACATATAATGCACTCGAAGCTCTAAAAACTTGGACTGGTATAGAGTAATTTCTTAATTTTGAGATTTTCACTTTTTTAGATTTCAATCTTATTGGACCCACATAGCCACATCTACAAGACTGTACAATTATATAAGTTTTTATTACATTCTATAGGGTCTTAGAATAATGTGATCAAACGGTCTCTAGAATAATGTCAGTGGTCAAAGTGTCAAACAAGATACCAAAAGAACTTTGATCTATATTTCATATGATCTAACCTAGGTTATCTAGCTTTGAATATCTTAGTTTTTATTTAGCGCTTTTGGTCTACCTATGTCACAATTTGTGGGGTCGAAATTGCACAAATGTGAAAATCAAAACTATAATGGAATTGTGCCCATGTATCCAAATTCAAGGTCTAAATGCTCAACCATTTGTTGATTGTTGGGATGACAATGAATTTTTTGAAAAGTCCCATTCAATTGATATTCGTTGAAAAAGCTTTAAGGAATATTGAATGAGTAGTTGAATACTAAAATGTTCCACTTTGTCCCAACTACAATTTCCAATCTGACCCCTTAGAATCTTAGATGGTCGAGAAAGTATCAATTTAAATCATGAATATGGGACAAAATGTTTTGCAAAGTACTTATTAGAGAGTTGAATTATATTTTTTTTACAAAGTGCAAATTAGTTATAAATTTTTGAAGCAATCAATCCCAATTAAGGTCCGTAATTGACACTAGCTCAAATGCATCAACACTTGGGAGAGGATACCGCCTATGTAGTTGCGCATTTGTGTCTAGATGATCATGTATGATGAACTTCGTTTTGTCAAGATCCACATCACCAACGGATGGGCACTTCGACGCCTTCGGTGATCGATCTAGCTCTGTGGACTTTTTGGAAGTGGTTGTTGGCTAGCTACTGATACAACAACGTGCATTTTGTTTTACGCATAGACTCCCGTACTTGGGCTTAGTCGCAAACAGCTTTGTGATCATCTTCCTCAGCTTACAATTTTTGTTAGCGACGTCTGGAATCTCGCAATCGAATGAACCGAACGATCTCTGTTTTGGCCTGCGTCAAGTGTTACGTTGCTGTCTGACTTGTAGACAATCGACAAGGTGCCAAGTACTATACTGTACATGCTCACTACAACTCACACTTGTAGCACATGAGACACGTCAAGCGATTCCGAACTGCACATTGCCCAAGGCAGCAACTGGTTGTAGCAGGTCACCCCGGTCACTGTCCGACAGGCACACACCTTGAAATAAAATCGCAGATCATGGAGCGGTAATTCCTGTTGTGGTCCCGAAAATTCATTGGGCATGTGAACGTTGTGATCTCCTCTGTACCTCCCAAATTTCTCCACAAAATACATCACAAAGAACTGAAAAACATGCTCTTCAAACCTCCATACACTGCAAAATGTTCGACAGTTGTGCAAGATCAAATGTTCAAATCTGAAAATCTACTCTTCTGAAACTAGACCAGACAAATGCATCTATTCAAGGCAATAATCAATTGTAACGGTGAATTGAACTCGTTCGGCAAATATACGCAGCACACGCAACATGATCGTCCAGCTGATTGATGACCTTCCTGAGCATTGGGGTTGAATCTGGGCGGTGAGGGACTAATTGGCGAAATTTCTTTGGGTCGCTTCAGGCCGTGCGGCCGGAAACCACAATCTATACAATTCACAATCTTTGGCCTGAAATTAGACCTCTAGCTGCGAAGATATAGGTCACCAATTTTGTTGGAATATCATCAATTTAACCAAATTGACGATATTAAGTCAGTTCTGTGACTTCTCCGTAGAGCTCAGATGGGCAGTTTCATTAAAATGGCCATATTATTTTAAAATGCCATGAACACAGTTCAGAACGGCCAATCTAAATCAATACTTATCCTAGATGGCTCAAAACGACCGTTCTGAAATCTATACCAGTCCTAGCTGGTGAAAATGGCACACCGTCAAAGTGGCACATGGAACACCGCCATTTTAATGAATTTCCACATTCAGTCGGTGCAAATCCATGCACTCCAATTGAAAGTCACATTCTGGCGCTGTCAAACACCAGGCGCCGTGAGAGTTGGGCTGTACGTATTCTTCTCAACAATTAAAAAAAAAAAAACCCGGCGCCATTTCAACGATCAGTGACCGTAAGTTTCAATTCAGATCTGTAACAACGCTGGACGTGAATGGTGGACATGATCGATCGATCAGGAAATATAAGTGCAGATAGTGTCACTCGGTTCACGTCACACGCAGCCGGCCATTGACAAAAAATCACAAATTGCTCAGCTAGTCCGCATGTAGTTACAATATGTCTGCTATAGCAACCCACCGAGTGCTCCCTCAGGGCATGCACGCCTGCAGGCAATTGAATGAACTCAGCTCTCACGACGAAGTATCACAACAAGTCAACAAGTACAGCATCTTTACTCGGGATCCATTCATGATTCATGCACGCACAGCTCAAGCTCACCAGGTACAGCCAGGGGGGAAATTTCACCTATAAAACAAGCTCAATGTTGACGTAGTTCTCAACAACCAGTGACCGTTTCCATTCCATTCCCAGTGCTTCCATCAGGGATTGCTCTCGAGATCAGTTTCTGGCGGTGGCGACTCGGGGACTCATCCATTGTGTTTGAATTCATCCGCTTGCAGATCGATCGTTGATCCGTTCATTTGGTGTCGGAAGAATCGGCTCCCGATTTCTAGCTATGGCTGTCGCAAGTTACTGCCAGAGCTCCAGCGCCATGGCGAAGGCTGTCCTGCTGCCCTTGATTCTGGTGCTGCTGGCCGTGGCTGCTGCAGCTTCCAGCTCGGAAGATGGACCAGCGGTTGCGACATCCGGAGGTCGATTTTCCGCGACTCCAGCGGGACGCAAGCTACTCACACTCACTTTCCCGCTCAATTTCTGCGGCTCAGGCTCGGCTCCCAATTACGACTGCAAGGACATTCTCGGAATAGGCGCCAAAGATGCGAGGTGCTGCGTCGACGCATTCAACATCACCCAAGGCTGCTGGGACGTGGGCAGCGTTAATATTTTCAAGTGCGGGTCGTGTAACACCACGTGCACTGCCGGAGACTTCTGCTGCGCCGGCGTTTGTGCAAATATTCTGACTTCCAAGAACAACTGTGGATTTTGCGGAAACAGATGCAAAGGCTCGTTGAATTGCACGAACGGCTTGTGCGGCTACTGATCGTTGGACGGCAAAGGGTGCAAGAAGTTTTGCATAACTTCCTGCATGATCAGCCACGGAATGCCATCGATCATCTAATATAGTATGACATGTGGGTGGGCGGCCAATGAGGGAAGTGGAGGAGAGAGGGATAGCAGTGACTTAATTCCGTGGAATGAAGACGCTGGCCGTTTAGATAGTGGCACTGCTCGTTCAATAAAATTGTGATCAAAGTGCAGTTCGATCTAGCTTTTCGCGGCACGTACTTGGAGAGGAGCTCGATCAGGAGGTGACTGCATTTGATCGCAGTTTAATTAGCGCTGGCAACTATATACATATATATGTTTTCAATGAGTAGCTTGTCCTGTATCTAGATCGAGTGTTATACGTGCAGCATGTATACCGAGGTGTACATTGTGTAGTGTGATTGAGGTGCATTATCATATGTGACTTGGTCGATCGATCGATCTCTTGCTGTTTCAGTGATAGTTAGTTGAATAAAGTTGGCCGTGGATATGTTTGTGAAGCCCTTTGTGGTCTGTGGGGTAACGAGTCACAAGCAACTGGGGTTGCGTGTTCTGGAGGCACCGAGGCAATGGATTTGGTTGAATGTATCTAAATTGGATCCCTAAGTGGAAAGGCTTGTACTTTTTTTTTCCGTCTTATCGAGCTTGCGTGTGTTGGAGTGGTTTTCCAGGAGAACTTTGAAGATGGCATGAGGCTGCAACGGCAATTTCGTTAAATGGACATAATTCTAATACGCTGGCATCTTTCAGAACGCCTGTTCTGAAACATAAATTCTTATTTATCCTAGATTTTAGACCTTTACGTACACAATGTATGTCACAAATGAATGTATTTCACAGATTCTGGCACCGGAATTGCACCACTTCCACGAAATTGACGTTCTGCTTAGTTTTGTGGAAATATGTGAGTGCCCACATATACGAGTGAAAGAATACGGTTATGGGAAATTTCGTTAAAAATGGTGGTATTCCATAGGAAGAACGGGGAGGTGTGACCCCCGTATAACATTTCAGCATGTAACTATACCCCCAAACTTTTTGAAACAGAAAGTTTAGGGGGTATAGTTACATGCTGAAATGTTATACCCTGCCATTGGGGGTAAAGCCTTCCCATTCTTCCTTTTTCCATTTAGCTCAAAAATCTAAGACTTATATAGATTTAAGACCACACAGTCTAAATATAAATTTTGTGGAGTACCGCCTTTTTAATGAAATTTTGGTTGATTCTTAGTTTTCAAATTTTTGACAGTGTCTTGGTTTTTGGGTGCTTGCATGCATAGTTGCATTAGAAATGATTGTTTGAAGTGTATTATATATTTGGAGAAATGCAATTGTGAAATTGGAGGATTTAATTGAAAATGGCATCATAAATTTATAGCATTTTAAATTATATAACCTGTTTTGGATTCACGTGGCATTGATAATAACAAATTGCTTTTCATCCTTCCTATCTGAGATGGTATGTACGTTCTGAACGTGAAGGATAATTAATGGCTCCATGAAATCAGACGTGAGCACCGATTTATTTGTAACTGATTCTTCATTCCAGGGCTTTTGGGGCGGGGGGCATTACAGCGCCAGATTGCACCAGAAAAAAATTAGTAGGCTAAAAAATGGCAACAGGTCATGAAGTTTTTTTTGCCATCTGGAAAGCTTAAAATTTTTAAAAATATCTTAGATGAAATTGTCAGATTGTGGATGAAAATAGTATTTTGGACATATGATGTGATTGTGCTAATTTGATATTTTCTACCCAATATGTGGATCAATGTTAAAATTTGGAGCACCACTATAACATTTTATATTGCCACTTTCGTACTTCAGAAAAATAAAAAAAATAAAAATGCTTCATTTTTGTGACTTCACTTCCGAGTCCTTTCTAAGTCATGCATGATTGAACAAGTTTATCAGCATTTTGAGGCTTCAACTACCCTACAAAGAGTTACTAAATCCACCTGCACTCTAGAAACCTCCATAAAAGTTAGACTATCTGTATTAGTTATGCTTTGTTACCTCTTAACCCCTAAAATTCCATGACTATGTTTTCACCAAAAATATTCAAAAACTGCCATTTTTAATCCAAGTACCAAATTTTTGAAAAAAAAACTTTTTTGGCACATGTAACCTTAGGATCTTATAGTAAACTAGTTTTAGAAGATGTGGAAAAAAATTCAGAATTTTCCACCATGTGGATTGGAAGATTTTAGCATTTGAATTGGCAAAAATTCTTTTTTTGTCCCTGCAAAAAACAGGGCAGCTGCACTTCACAAGCTTACTTTTCTATGAAAAAATGTCCAAAATGGTGGTGCTTCTTTGAATTCTTTTTCCTAAACAAGTTGGCTATATGCTTAAAAAATTTCAAATCATTTGGAATTGTACAACATATACAAAAAAAATAGTAAGTAGAAAGAAGTAGAGAATGATCCAAAATACTAAATTGTTAAGAATTTAATTATGGAATTGAAAAATGTCAATCCCAATGGTTGTAATGTTGTAATAAACTAAAACCTACATCCTATAAATTTTTTTTCCCAAAAAATATTAAAAATTGAGTTAAATAAACAATTGCAAAGTTTATTTTAGAGTAGAGAATCCATAACTGCTCGCAAACTAAAAACCCTCATAACTTTTCACTCATTAGTCAAAATGGAATGATTCAAATCTTCTGTTGTATATATAATTCTAGAAAATCAATTTCAAATTTTTATTTTTGAAAAAAGTGATTTTTCTAATCTGTCCGGACTGCCTAGTTACTAAAAAAAAAAGTAACATATTTGGCCATAACTTTTTACTCCTATTTCCAAATGTCATGAAATTTAGTGCATATGAAAGATATTCCTCGCATCCACCTTCTATTAAAATTTCAGCTTAAAACATGGAAATCTTTAGTCACACATACCTGCCTAAAATTTCTATACAACCAAAAAACGCATGCCAGTCTTTTAGGGGTTAATAGATGTTAACGACTAAATATTTTCACACCCCACTAAGGAAGGTAGAGTTCCATTAACCATATAGTGCATTAGAGGGTCCATTGGCCATACGTGTGAGCTTTTAAGAACTTGTGCTTAGAATTGTGGAAAAAATTGATCTATTGACATTGGTTTTTTTACAATTGTTCTCTAGCTTAACACAAAAAAATTGTACAAAATTTTAGATGGTGCAAGTTCTAGATTGTTGTAGGAAAAGGTTCAAAGTTCACCTACTACTTATGGTGAATGAAACCTCTCCGTTATTGTATGGTGAATGGAGACCTTAGATTAGTGTCATCTATGTATGCATTCACAACCAACCCACACAAGGCATATCACAAATAGGATTGTTTGCGTATCTAGGCAAGTACATATTGATTTTTTCTGCTCATTTTTAATAAAAAGTAGTTGTGTGATTGACATTAATTATGGAACCATGATACATGTGTTAATTGTGTATGTTTTTCACACAATCATGGACCTCAATATGAGTTAATTGTGTTTATAATTATGAATGTTAACTCTTCATTTCCAAAGTAGAGTAAGACAAAAACAACACAATAGGGATGAAATCCTATGTAGATCATCGATCCTATCAATAAATTAACTGGATTGGTTTCCACCTATTAGTACACATTACGGAATTATAGACGTTGATCTCTATTTAAGTGAATGATACAAGTCACTACTACATCCAGTCAACTCCAAACACAAATGATATTCTTCAATAGTCATGCAATTGCTAGCCAAGTTATTCAAATTCAGTGTGGCAGGCCGCTATAGTGACTATGGGTGAATGCAAGAAACACATGTACTATTTTGCATCACACCTTGCATTTTCATTAGTTTTTTGGCCATAACTTTTGCGTTCTGGGTCCAAATGACTCAAGATTCATAGGGAAGGTACTCATGACTATTATACACATTGCTTACTTTTTTTATAATTTTCAAAAAAAATTTATTATCCAAAAAGAGCCCCCAATTTTATGTCACACTTGCTAATTTGGAGGTTTTTAGTACTATTTAGTACCCAAAAAACCGTATTTTGAGCTGAAAGTTGGAGGGAATGGTCTTCTAGTAGATTTGTAGCTATTGTCCAAAAGAATTTTTTAAATAATTAACTGTATGTGGTGTAGAAGTCCGCAAAGTGCGCTTCTTTCTACTTGCATTTTGTAACATATAAAATATGATTTTGGAGTTTTTTTGGGTGAATGACCATCTCCATAGAGTTGTTACAAAATACAAATGGCCTATTTTCAATTTGTATATTTACCTTTTTTCTATTTTTATCAAATTAAAACATCAAAGTATCCATATTCTTGAGATTTGGCACTTTTCTAGTTCTCTTGCTTAGAGAATTTTTTAATGAATTTCCTTTGATGGTTACCTTCATCTTAAAGGTATATACATTTGCGTATTTTTTTATTTTTCTAAAACTCTTTCTCTAGTTTTAAAAAATTGTAGAAAAAAAATGATAAGTACCATCAATACGCAACAAAATCGGCAAGTGTTTCTTGCATTCATCCCTATACCATTCCACTTACATTTGTTGCAAACACTCAAAGTCCATTGACATTCAATTGTGAGCACTCAGATGGGTTGCAAGTCGCAATTGATTCATTGCAACATCATGTGAGTTCACACCAACTGGACGCTTGAGAACTCAGTCTAGGAAAGTTGTACCAATGGAATTCAACATGAACTAGTTGCATAAACAAACAAATGATTAACTCTTCATTTTGATTCAAGATATAGTAAGCTAAAACAAGATAACATGGGTGAATGACGATGGAAATGAATGTAACAAATTAATCAGTTCAAAACTATTTATATAAATATCTCATAGGGATCTCTTTTGTGTGATGATTTCTTCTTTCCACTATTGTTTAAGTAAGTCTTAAAAACTTACTTAAAAGACGTTACTTAAAAGACATGATGTCTAGGACACTACTTAAAACACCCCTTTCTCTTGTAGTATCCGCAAGTGCACAAGAGTTTTGAGATTCACACATTCAATCTCCACCAATGTCAATTCCAAGATTTGGAGCTTGTAGCCTCAATCTCACTTGCAGCTCCAGTTGGCGATGCAGACACACGTTCTCTGAAAAGACTCCAACTCCTCAAACAAGAAAATAAATGGCCAGGCAATCGACAATGTAAGCCTGGCGGATCAATGCAATACCAGTTCTATTGATCAGACCCGCACAATGCCAAATACCTCCAATCGTAAAAAACAAAATAAAATGCGGCAAACCTAACAGCACCACGGATTCAAAAACTCATGCCAACAAGCAAGCAATCTCACACATGATTGCAGCACCTATACCAAGATAGCTCAAAACACATTCACAAATCCAATGCACCTTGAGAAGAGAAAAACACTAAGCTCCAACAATCACACAACCACAAAGGATTTCTACACTTCAAAACCTCAACTCCAACATTGACAGATTGGTACCCACCTTCTTTGCACATCAAACGTTTGGTTCTTCTAAGTTGCGAGCGGCAATGTTACCACAAACACTTCCAACACAATGTAACCCTTCCAATGCAATGTGACGCTTTCAACGCAATGTGAAGCTTTCGGTTCAACCAAGTTCATCACAACAAATAACCAAGGAGATTCCAAAGTCAATAAGCTTTCCAAAAGTAAGCACAAGTAGTTACAAACTAGTATGGCAAGAGTTAGGAAGGCGAGGAGGTGGAGAGCAGGAGGCAAGGAGCAAGCTTGGGCGGAGGTGGGGAAGGGAGGAGCAAACTGGGGGGGAGGCGGGAACATCCAAGCACCGCGGCCGTCGCCACATTGCTGTTGGTGGTGGCTTGACGGGTGGCTAATTCTAAACGCAAATGATCCTACTATCCTAAACTGGTTGTCTTCATTAACCTCAGCTAAGATCCGGCCATACCCTCGGGAGACCCTCTAATATCCGTTTTTACTTACTTGTAAACAGTCAAATTCTGCCCCCCTTTTCTAAAGTAAAGGTAATTTTTCTACCTATTTTTTTACCACCCAGTCAATTTTCGCCTTATTATCATTGCATCTGGTTTCACTGCCTAGTGATTTAAATTTCAACTGGTCAAGTTTCAATTTTGGTCGGCTCATCTTGTATTGGCTGCCGGTTCTTCCCATACATTGGTTTCAAGACACCCAACGAATACCAAAATTAACACATTAAATTGCCCACCCCTGGGTCAAAATGCTTAGATCCCCGAGCTAGAGAAATTTTCGGTTTCCAAGCACCGGTCGACTAACCAACTGGAATGACCTCACCGAAGCATGTACCAAAATATTGTACACAACGCAATGAGCTATTCAACCATTTTCAATCTTGAATTATTTCCTATAAAAGTATACACTGGTGCAATGACCTTATGACCTACGACAAGTACAAAAGAACATGACAGTAACATCTTCTATCATAACAACGCCTCTCTAATGTACAACATGCACGCATTCCAAGTGCGTCAACCTATCTGTAGCATGTTTGCCATATCGTACACATCTGCGTTAGAATCATTTGGGAACGTTCGTCTGATGGGACACTTCTTGCTCTATGAGCTCCACGCTTTCCAGGTTTGTCACCGAAGTGGACACAACGCCTTTCTTCTCCTTAACAAAGTTTTCTTCTCCTAAAGTACAAACTTGGCCCCTTCGTCGAGTTTGGGACACCCTGCTGAGATGTCTTCCTCCTGCAAGCCAGCCATCTCTGACACCCCTATCATACAAATCTGCAAACAAGCAGCTACACTACCAAAGACTCTATCTGTCTAGAAGTGGCTCGATCGCTTTCCGAGCAAGGTAGCTACCCAAACTTCCACACCTACACGGTAGCTTTTGTCGATGCAAAGCCTCCTCCCCTCCGATCCAGAGCCAATAAATCTTTCAAACCCTTGCAATCCATTCAGGACTCGGGACTGGAGACTCGACCTCAAGGCTTGGATCCTGTCAACAAGAAGAGTCCGATTTCAAGGCCCCCAACGTGTCTTGCGACGACCTCATAGACGACGTCAACCCAGTCTCCATCAAAATCTCCAAAGTCTCCACCACTTTCGTCATCTGAGGTCGATCATTCGGGTTCAACGACACGCAATGACGAGCCACTTCCAGCAACAAATCGAGCTCTACACCAGGCACCGTATCCATCAAATGCTTCTCCATGATTTGCATGGCGTTGTTTTCGTTGTGCAGGCTCCTGGTCCAAGCAGCAAGGTTGGTGTAATCATCCGGCATGGACTCGTCCACTGGTCTTCTTCCGCTCAAAAGCTCAATCAGGATGACGCCATAGCTGTAAACATCCACTTTCTTGGTGGCTTTCCCCGACTTGGCAAACTCGGGAGCGACGTAGCCGAAGGTGCCACCAACGGTGATGGTGACGTGGGTGTCGTTCGCGAAGACGAGCTTGGCTAGGCCAAAGTCAAAGAGGTAAGGCTCAAAGTGGGCATTAGAGAAAATATGGGCCCTTCGGAGGGCTGCTCCCAGTCAGCTTGGTGTGACAGACCAAACTTTTAATAGCTTGGTTTGTCACATTCTAGCAGCCCTCTAAAGGGTTCAGTTTTTCTCTAATGGTGTCAAGGGGGATGTTGGTGGTGGACACGTCGCCGTGGATGATGCGAGGGTCGCAGCCGCAGTGGAGGTAGGCGAGTCCGCGGGAGACGCCCAGGGCGATGCGGTAACGGATCGGCCAGTCGATGACCACGTTCTCCTCCTTCTCGCCTCGGGGAGACATAAAATGGAAGGGGAGTTAGGATTTAAGCGTGATTGCAAAAATATGCACTCTAAAATTAGCTTTTCATTGCACTTTGTTTCATTCGAATTGGAGATGGGGTGCAAAAGATGTGGTTGTTTTGGATACAAATGGTCTAAAGAAAATTGAACTCCCTAGTATTCCAAGACCCCCAACGAGATCTTTGACAAAACAAATGGAGGCATAGTTTGTTAGTCCCGGTGCAATAGAAAAGGATGCACTGTCAAGTTAGCTTTCCAGTGCACTTCGTTTTATTCAATAAATCGCAAAGCAAAAGATAACTCTACTGTATAAAGGATATCACAGGCAGCTAAAAGAAATTAATTACTTATAAATTCAATAATATCAATATAACCATAATGTTGAATATTCTCTTTAAGATTCATACTTCTATTTATGCAAACGGAAATTATCCAGCTTCGAACTCACATTGTTGAGAAAATAGAAGAAACTAGTTCAACAAGCAGTACTTGACAACCTAATTTTTGTTGCTTTTGTCGTTAGATCATTTGAGCAATGGTGATGAACAATGAATTCAAGCTTCAGTATCATATGTAAATAATATGATCCCAAATCGAGAAAGAGGATCCAAATGAGTGTCAGAATGGAGAAAAAAAAGAATCAAGGGCATTCTTACCATGAAGGAGCTGATCAAAGTTGCCGCCTGATAGGAAGTTGTAAATCAAGAGCTTCACATTCGGAGCGGAGCAAAAGCCCCTCAGTTTCACCAGGTTCCGGTCCTTCATGATCCTAAGAGTATCTAATTCATTCTCAAAGTTTCGTTCTGATTCCAAACACGTCTTGAGTTTCTTCACTACCAAAATCGAGTGCTCATTCACTTGTAGCTTGTACACAACGCCATAGCCACCCTCTCCAATGATGTACCGCTTGCGAATCAGTCGCAAAGCAATCAGCATCTCCTTTGAAGTCGGAACGCTCTTGCCTCCTTGAAACATGACGATCTTCCCGCCTGGAAAATAATCAGAAAATCAGAACACTCTAAACCGTTGCACTTAATTCCCAAGTGCTCAAACTAAAGTAGCAAGAACAAATTTGAAGGATCATAAAATAATAGGAGCTCCTGCAACTAATCTATGCCATTGATTCATGGAGAGCATTCAATTTTCTTTCCATTGATAGATTATATTGAAGCGTCCTCGATGAACATCAATTGTAGGAACTAGAATTTTGTAAAATTTCAACATTTATCGCAAGGGACAGACAAAAATCTTGAATTCATGTGAAAAAATTTAGAAACAAAGCTCCTCTACATTTGATCATTACAAACCTGCTCCAAGATTGATTAAGATGTGGTTGTCCTTTCTCACCGAGTGCATGATGGCAATGATGGAAATGATAAACTTGAATCCAAGAAGCAAGCCAACAGCCAGAAGCACAATTTGCACCAAACTCAAGGGCGGCTTGTGCTTCTTGCTCACTGCGTTTGGCAATTTAAGACATTATCAAATACACGGTGTGCAACTATTTCAAAGCACGGTCAAAACTATATACCAGAGAGAGGCTAGTCATCTTTGTGCAAAAATGTTCAACGTACTAAGAGATCTAACCCTAAGAAGAACTTAGAGAAGACTAAGCCGCCGTGTCATTCTCAAGAAACAAAGAAGTTCGATCTCTCACATACAATCATGCTTCATCCTTACCAATGATTGCTAACTAAAATCATGCTACAGAGAACAAGCTTGGATGCAAGAACATACCTAGAGGAAGAGACGGTCCATCACTCGGGGCAAGGACAGGCGCGCAAGGACAGGCGCGCAAGGACAGGCGCAAGGGCCGGGCAAGAAGTCAACCATAAAGATGGTTGTCCACATAAATCTTCAATGCCTAAATACCTGTCGCACCACCACAACATCATCGTCCATCAAGTTGACACAGAGCTCTCCTCACATAATCAGAATCCTTGAAAGGCAGGCACTTCAAAACTTCAAGAACTGTAAATAAGGGTGATTGCATGAAAGACTAGTCGATTTTTGTCACACTTTAACAAAACAAGGTTGTCCTGTGCAATAACTTTTGAATTAAGATCCCAATGCCAAAAACAAAAAAGTTATTTCTAGGTATCTTAATTGCAATTGTAACCATTATTTTTCAAAAAAATTAAAAAATCATTTAATATTTAAAGTTCAATTTCTCTAATTTGTCACACTTTCAAGTTTAGAGGTTTTGAATACTATTGAACGGTTTAAATTAATGATTTTAAGTTGAAATTTCTATGGTACATTCTTACACTAGGCAAACACGTTTCTACCAAAGGGCATCTAAAAATACATTATTTTATGTCCTCCATGTTTGTACAAAGAGGCCTCCCTTGCGCGCGCAATTGTGAACAATAAAAATAGTTTTGACCTCATTTTTTTTGTTGAAACTCGTCACTAGGAAGTCCTCCCAAATGGCCAAGTTTTAGTTTTTTTTATAACTGTTTTTTCTAATGTTCTTACAAATTAAAACTTCAAAGTATGTATTTTTTCGCCACAATTCTATGTCCGAGAATATGTCCCAAAAAATACATACTTTGATGTTTTAATTTGTAATAAATAGGAAAAACAATTATAAAAAAAAACTAAAAATTGGCCATTTGGGAGGACTTCCTAGTGATGAGTTTCAACAAAAAAAGAGGTCAAAACCATTTTTATTGTTCACAACTGCGCGCGCAAGGGAGGCCTCTTTGCACAAACATAGAGGACATGAAATACTGTATTTTTAGATGCCCTTTGGTAGAAACGTGTTTGCCTAGTGGAAAAATGTACCATAGAAATTTCAACTGAAAATCATTAATTTAAACTGCTCAATAGTATTCAAAACCTCTAAACTTAAAAGTGTGACAAATTAGAGAAATTGAACTTTAAATATTAAATGATTTTTTAATTTTTTTGAAAAATAAGGGTTACAATTGCAATTAAGATATCTAAAAATAGCTTTTTTGTTTTTGGCATTGGATTCATAATTCAAAAGTTATTGTAGAAGACAACCCCAGTTTTGCCAACGTGGAACAAAATCAACTAGTCTTTCATGCAATCACCTACAATTGAGACAACAAAGGCTGGTAAGGAAAATCTATATGCTGAGGGTCTTCCAGAAGAACAAGAAGGTCTAAGCAACCATTTACGAATTAATAGTGACGAGTGCAGTATAGCTCTCTCTGGCAATTCTATTGATATTCATCGAAAAAGCTTCAAGGATTATTGAATGTTTACTAAAATGTCCTAGCTTGTCCTGGCTACAATTTCCAATCTGACCCCTTGAATGGTTGAGAAAATAGCAATTTATATCATATTAGTATGTGACAAAATAGTTTGCAAAGTACTTGCTAGAGAATGGATTTATATTTTTTTTGCAAAGTGCATATATTATTTATAAATTTTTGAAGCAATCAGTCCCAATTAAGGTCCGTAAGGGACACTAGGCTCAAAAGCATCAGCTCTTGGGAGAGACACCGCCTATTTAGTTGCACATTTTGTTTCTCATGTAGAAAGATGATCATGATTGTATGTTGAACTTCGTTTTGTCAAGATCCACATCGCCCAGGGGGGCACTTCGACGCCTTGGGTGATCGATCTAGCTCTGTGGACTTTTTGGAAGTGGTTGTTGGCTACCTACTGATACAACGACGTGTAATTTACACATAGACTCCCGTACTTTGGCTCAATCGCAAACGGCTTTGTGATCATCTCTTTCAGCTTACAATTTTATTAGCGACGTCTGGAATCTCGCAATTGAATGAACCAAATGATCTCTGTTTTGGCCAACGTCAAGTATTGTTGTCTGACTTGTAGACAATTGACAAGGTACCAAGTACTATATTGTACATGCTCATTGTACAACTCGCACTTGTGGCACATGAGATACGTCAAGCTATATATTCCGAACTGCACATTGTCCATGGCAGCAACTGGTTGTCGCCCACTGCCCACACGGATGTAGCAGGTCACCCAGTCACTGTCTGACAGGCATACACCTTGAAATCGCAGATCATGGAGCGGGATCTCCTGTTTTGGTCCCGAAAATTCATAGGGCATGTGAACGCTAGCTGAAATCTTCTCAGTACCCTCCAAATTTCTCCACAAAATACATCACAAAGAATTGAAATACATGCACATCAAACCTCCATACACTGCAAAATGTTTGGCAAAACTTGACAATAGTGAAAGATCAAATGTTAAAATCCGAAAATCCATTTTTTCTGAAACTAGATCAGACAAAAGCATTTATTGAAGATTGAAGGCAACAATCAATTGTAACTGTGAATTGAACTCGTTCGAGGTGAACACAAGAAACACCTGCCAATTATGTTGCATTTTCACAATACTCATGATTTTTTTTCTGGAATATTTTAAAATTAGAAAAATAATTATATATATATATATATATATATATATATATATATATATGGCTAATGTATACACCTTTAAGATGAAAGTAATCACCAAAGGAAATGCATAGAAGAATTCTCTAAGCAAGAGAACTAGAAAAGTGTCAAATCTCAAGAAAATGGATATTATGATGTTTTAATTAGTTGAAAATAAGAAAAAAAAGTAAATATATAAAATGAAAATTGGCCAATTCTAACAACTCTAAGAGTCTAAGGAGATGGTCATTCACCCAAAAAAACTCCAAAATAATGTTTTATATGTTACAAAATGCAAGCACAAAGAAGCGCACTTTGTGGACTTCCACACCATATAAAATTAATTATTTTTAGAATTCCTTTCAAGAATAGCTACAAATCTACTAGAAGACCATCCCCTCCAAATTTTAGCTCAAAATTCGTTTTTGAAGGTACTAAATAGTACTAAAAACCTCCAAATTGACAACTGTGACACAAAATTGGGGGCTATTTTTGGATAGTAAAGTATTTTTTAAAATTCCAAAAAAATTAGGCAAGGTGTATAATAGTCATCAGTACTTTATTAGTAAATCTTGAGTCATTTGGAGCCAAAACGCAAAAGTTATGGCCAAAAAACAAATCAGAATGCAGGATGTGACTCAAAATAGTACAGGTGTTTCTTGCATTCACCCTGATCATAAATAGGCAACACACGCAATATGATCAACAAGCTGACTGAAGAGCTTCTTGAGCATTGGGGTTGAATCTGGGTGAAACCACAATCTATACACAAGAAACATTTTTGATGTTCCCAATAGGCATTGCAATGAAAATTCCCAATGACAATTCCCTACTTTCCCTTTTTTTCCTACACATAGGGAATGTGGCCATCATAGGGAAATGTGAGATAGGAAATTTTAGTAGAAGGGGAATTTGTGCATTTTTCAGTGTTATTTGAAGATGTCTTCAACTCCAAATCAAGTCAATTTATGAAATTTAGTATTCTAGAATGTAGATTTATGCCTCTAAAATCTAAATTTAATGTAGAGTTTAGTGCACATAATCAAAACAATTTGGTAGATTTTGTAAGCTCATATTTAACTAATATATAGATTTTGGATTTCCAATCTCATTGATTTGCACATTTTAGAATTATTGACTTTTTTAGGTTTCAAGAGTTCAAAATGTTTGTAATATGTACATTTCATTTATTTAAACATTTTACAATTTCAAATATATATAAATTTCTTAACTCTTAAACATTTTAATTTTAAAAATTCTAGATTTCAATTCACGAATAGAATTCATTGCTTGCAAAATAGACAACTTACAAGCCTTATGTGTCCAACCTCACACTACCCTTGACAATTGATATGGGACAATTGTGTCTTGTAAAATCTACCAAATACTAGGTGGAAATACCATTGAAATGTAAGATGTGTGAATTTGTTGTAAAGCCTACCAATTTGGATTGCACACGGGAGATTTGGGGAGAGCTCGGGGGAGAGATTATGAAAATTCCTACAAAGAAAACTCACTTGATTTCCTTCTAGAAAGGAAGTCTTTGAAGATTTCTCCACCATTTGGATTGCACACAGGGAAATGTAAGAATTCATGGAAACTCACAGGGACAAACTAGAGAAACTCCAAACCGCTCACAGGGAATGCCAAACAAGTCCGTTGGAAATTAGACCTCAGTGAAGATCACAGGAAGAACGGGGAGGTGTTACCCTCCCCGGTATTTATTTGTAGGATGTTTCTTCACCCCCTACTTTCTTAAAACAGAAAGTCAAGGGAGGTGAAGAGACACCCTACAAATAAATACCAAGGAGGGTAACACCTCCCCGATCTTCCTGTGGATATGTGTCACCATTTTTGGCTTGTGGAACATCGCCAATTTAACCAAGTTGACGATAAGTCAGTTCTGTGACTTCTGTCTAGAGCTCAGTCAGTCCAAATCCATGCACTCGATTCGAAAATCACATTCTGGCGGTAGCTCGGAAACACCAGGCTCTACGAATTCTTCTCCTTTTTCTGGCTATTAAAAAAAAAAGGAAAAAAACAAAAAACCGGGCGCCATTTCAACGATCAGTGACCGTAAGTTTCAATTCAGATCTGTAACAACGCTGGACGTGAATGGTGGACATGATCGATCGATCAGGAAATATAAGTGCAGATAGTGTCACTCGGTTCACGTCACACGCAGCCGGCCATTGACAAAAAATCACAAATTGCTCAGCTAGTCCGCATGTAGTTACAATATGTCTGCTATAGCAACCCACCGAGTGCTCCCTCAGGGCATGCACGCCTGCAGGCAATTGAATGAACTCAGCTCTCACGACGAAGTATCACAACAAGTCAACAAGTACAGCATCTTTACTCGGGATCCATTCATGATTCATGCACGCACAGCTCAAGCTCACCAGGTACAGCCAGGGGGGAAATTTCACCTATAAAACAAGCTCAATGTTGACGTAGTTCTCAACAACCAGTGACCGTTTCCATTCCATTCCCAGTGCTTCCATCAGGGATTGCTCTCGAGATCAGTTTCTGGCGGTGGCGACTCGGGGACTCATCCATTGTGTTTGAATTCATCCGCTTGCAGATCGATCGTTGATCCGTTCATTTGGTGTCGGAAGAATCGGCTCCCGATTTCTAGCTATGGCTGTCGCAAGTTACTGCCAGAGCTCCAGCGCCATGGCGAAGGCTGTCCTGCTGCCCTTGATTCTGGTGCTGCTGGCCGTGGCTGCTGCAGCTTCCAGCTCGGAAGATGGACCAGCGGTTGCGACATCCGGAGGTCGATTTTCCGCGACTCCAGCGGGACGCAAGCTACTCACACTCACTTTCCCGCTCAATTTCTGCGGCTCAGGCTCGGCTCCCAATTACGACTGCAAGGACATTCTCGGAATAGGCGCCAAAGATGCGAGGTGCTGCGTCGACGCATTCAACATCACCCAAGGCTGCTGGGACGTGGGCAGCGTTAATATTTTCAAGTGCGGGTCGTGTAACACCACGTGCACTGCCGGAGACTTCTGCTGCGCCGGCGTTTGTGCAAATATTCTGACTTCCAAGAACAACTGTGGATTTTGCGGAAACAGATGCAAAGGCTCGTTGAATTGCACGAACGGCTTGTGCGGCTACTGATCGTTGGACGGCAAAGGGTGCAAGAAGTTTTGCATAACTTCCTGCATGATCAGCCACGGAATGCCATCGATCATCTAATATAGTATGACATGTGGGTGGGCGGCCAATGAGGGAAGTGGAGGAGAGAGGGATAGCAGTGACTTAATTCCGTGGAATGAAGACGCTGGCCGTTTAGATAGTGGCACTGCTCGTTCAATAAAATTGTGATCAAAGTGCAGTTCGATCTAGCTTTTCGCGGCACGTACTTGGAGAGGAGCTCGATCAGGAGGTGACTGCATTTGATCGCAGTTTAATTAGCGCTGGCAACTATATACATATATATGTTTTCAATGAGTAGCTTGTCCTGTATCTAGATCGAGTGTTATACGTGCAGCATGTATACCGAGGTGTACATTGTGTAGTGTGATTGAGGTGCATTATCATATGTGACTTGGTCGATCGATCGATCTCTTGCTGTTTCAGTGATAGTTAGTTGAATAAAGTTGGCCGTGGATATGTTTGTGAAGCCCTTTGTGGTCTGTGGGGTAACGAGTCACAAGCAACTGGGGTTGCGTGTTCTGGAGGCACCGAGGCAATGGATTTGGTTGAATGTATCTAAATTGGATCCCTAAGTGGAAAGGCTTGTACTTTTTTTTTCCGTCTTATCGAGCTTGCGTGTGTTGGAGTGGTTTTCCAGGAGAACTTTGAAGATGGCATGAGGCTGCAACGGCAATTTCGTTAAATGGACATAATTCTAATACGCTGGCATCTTTCAGAACGCCTGTTCTGAAACATAAATTCTTATTTATCCTAGATTTTAGACCTTTACGTACACAATGTATGTCACAAATGAATGTATTTCACAGATTCTGGCACCGGAATTGCACCACTTCCACGAAATTGACGTTCTGCTTAGTTTTGTGGAAATATGTGAGTGCCCACATATACGAGTGAAAGAATACGGTTATGGGAAATTTCGTTAAAAATGGTGGTATTCCATACTTTTGCATTCATTGAGCTCAAAAGTCTGGGATTTGTACAGATTTCAGAACGCAAGGTCTAAACGTAAATTTGGTGGAATACCACCATTCCAACTAAATTTTGGTTGATTTTTAGTTTTTAAATTTTTGACAGTGTCTTCGTTTTTGGGTGCGTGCATAGTTGCACTGGAAATGATCATTTGAATCCAAAACAGGTTATATAATAAACTGTTTATAACTGACTGTAGTATATATTTGGTGAAGTGCAATTGTGAAATTGGAGGATTTAATTGAAAATGGCATCAGAAATTTTATCATTTGAAATTATATTACCTTTGTTTGGATTCACGTGGTATTGATAATAACAAAATTGATTTTCATCCTTTCTATCTGAGAAAGTATGTACAGTCTGAACGTGAATGGTAATTAATGTCTCGTGCCAAATTGCACCAGAGAAAATTAGTAGGCTAAAAAATGGCAACAAATCATGAAGTTTTTTGTCAGACAACTTCAAATTTTAAAAAAAAATCTTGGATGAAATTGTCTGATTGTGGATGAAAATACTATTCCGGACATGTGATATGTGCTAGTTTGATATTTTCTATCCAATATGCAGATGAATGTCGAAATTTGGTGCACCACTATAACATTTTATATTGCCACTTTGGCACTTCATAGAAAATGAAAAATGAAGAAAAAAACTTATCTGGTACATCCAAAGTATTTGGACACTTATTAGATCTTTTAGAAGCAAATACAATTCTTGATAGGAACTAAATTAGTATCCTGTATATTTCTAAGTAACAACAATGCAAAGCTCTATTTATTCCCATTGGCACAATTTGTTTCACATTGATTCAACTTACATGTATTTTACATGTAGATGTCTATTTTGTGAAGACAACAGTAGACAACATTCACCAAACTTGTCTCTTTTGTGAAGACAACTATAGACAACATTCATCAAACTTGTCTCTTTTGTGAAGACAATCATAGACAACATTCACTCAAATTGTCTCCAATCATAAAATTATACCATTCCAAGTCTCTCATTTGTCCATTTATACTCACATCAAGATCATAATAGACATCAATCAACAATGTCAAAAAACATGTATTAGAATTTTTTTGTACAAGCATGGTACAGTGTAAAATTTCTAAAACACAAAATGGCCAATTTCATTCAAATGGCAATATTCCTTGACTTTGGGCACTTTTAACAATTCAAAATGATCGGTCTGAAATCTACACTTGTCCTAGATATCTAAAATCTATACCAATCCTAGATTTGATAGAACAGCCAGTTTGAAATCTATATAAGTTCTAGATGTGTGAAATCTACAACAATCTTAGATGCCTAAAATCTATATTTGTTCTAGATGTTCAAAGCAGGCGGTTTGAAAAAATGGTATAAGGAATATTGCCATTTTAATGAAATTGGCCACTAAAGCATAAAAGTGACATATTTGAGGATGATAGTAAGTATCTTGCATTGCATCAATCTTGAAGAGGTTTGGGGCCTCACTTGTGCCCGTCCCAAAAACCACATACACAAAAATGTAGGATTATAGGGTTAGTGAGGTTACACTAAGTGTTTTCAGCCCTTAAATACATGCTATTGCTTTCACAAGGAGAAATTCATACAACAACGAATGTACATACATCAAAGTAAGGCAAAACAACCTGAGTAGAAGTAGTTTGGAAAGAAGCCATGAAACTTAGTACAGTAGCAGAGCAAAACAGCTTCACTGTAAACTTTGGATATTCTAGATGATAATAGAACTCAAATAGAGTAAGCGACCCATTCTCAATCAGCCCTCCATTTCCACAGTATAGACTGTTGCATTTCCAATCAAGTGGACACATAAGACTGCTCAGTTATGATGTATTGTGAGCCGTTGATTTCAAGTTGATTTCCTGATGAGCCTATGGTCGGAATTAGGCATACCTACATAATAAGAATAGGTTTCACAAAATCTGTACCAAAAAAAATCACTGTAATTTCGTTCTTAGGCTAAAAAATGAAGAAAACTTTCAAATCTATCTGAAATCCATTTTCCCGCACAAAGAAAAAATTCCCCCCACCAAACCCAGCCAGCAACTATGCTGAAATGCTAAAGTGGTTGGAAATAGGTCGTAAGATTCTAGTTCAAGGTGTTAAACTCCACACTCAGCAAGCAAGAATGGATCCAACTTTCTCAAGGCTTGTCAAGCATAATTTGTCACACAGTTCCAAAGTCCAACCTTGAAACCTAAAATTGGGGCTAGCAAGTACAATATCAAACTGGCTTGGTCATTGTGTTTGGAACTAGGTAGAGTCATAGGTGGTTGCAAGAAAGACCGACCGGTTTTTGTAGCGTATTCCACAATACTTCTTTTTTCTTTCGGGAGTATTGTATAATTAGAAAAACAATTTTTTTTTAAATGTGAAAAATATTTTTAATGTATAGACCTTTAAGAAGAAGGTACCCTAATAAAGAAAAGTTGAGAAAAAAAATCTCTAAGTAGGAGAACTAGAAAAGTCTCATGAACTAGCAAAATTTTAGAAAAATAGGTACTTGCACATTTTAATTTGTAAAAAATAAGAAAAGAAATTTAAAAAAAAACTAAAAATTGGAAATTTGGAAGAACTTTATGATAAAGAGATTTCACAAAAAGAATGATATTAAAACCATCTTCAATATTTAGAACTGTGCGTGCAACAGAGCCCTGTTAGCACGCATGTGGAGGACATTAAAATATAATATTTTTGAATTTCCTTTGGTAGAAACATGACTTTATACTATGGAAATAGACCATAGAAATTTCAGCTCTAGATCATTAATTTTGGATACTCCCCAGTACTAAAAACCTCTAAACTACAAAGTGTGACAAATTAGCTAAATTTAAATTTAAATATAAAATGATTTTTGAAAATTTCTGGAAAATAGGGTATCTAAACACTATCAAGTTAGTCATCTTCCATAAAAATTTCAAGTTAATCAAGATCATGCTTCAAAAGTTATAGCAGAAAACAAGAGAGTCACTCTCATTGTGACGCCAAAAACGGTCGGTTTTTCTTGCAATCACCCTCATGTTCAAGGCAACGATCCTATAATTCAATGTGAAAATTAATGGATCGTATCAACCACACTAAATAGTGAAATTGGATTGCTTTAACAATTAGGTTGCCTTACCCCAGAGAAGTTACCTCATGACTAATGCTTAGCTAGATGGAGGCACATGCCAATTTCTAATCTTGAGCCACAAATCAGTGCACCAATCCATGCCATACACAGAGTTCTTATTTTATAGCATCCTTCTAAAGTGACTGTACACATTGATATAGTGTAGAATGTCGAGAAATTAGTATGGGGCAACCTAATTTCACTATTTAGTGTAAATGGATAGGGCAGATCAAGGCCTCCTCCACCTGTGTAAACCAAATGGTCCCAATTGGAAGTTGGAACCTATGAATTGAGACCATTTGGTTTACAGGTTTTTGCTAATGCTTCATGGCCACTTGGCAATGGGCAACAAGCTTTGTGGGATGCTCTCTTAGATGCGGGTCGAGCGGCGCAAATTAAGGCTCAGTACGGAGCGCGTCATCACCCTCATCTGTCTAATAGGTTCCACACTAGGTTTGAGAGTATTTGGCTTCAATCACCTGTCCTGGCTAGTAGGAGAGGTGATAAGGAGGTGTTCTGGAATAGGGTGCGCCCTCCGGAGTGCTCCTTCATTTAATGGGTTTCTTTGAGTTTTCTTTATGAGCTTACTTTGTTTTGCTCTCTTGTCTAGCCTTATTGGCTTGGCTATTGTTCCTTGGTTTCTTTTTAATGTAGTGGATCTCCCATTTGTTCAAAAAAATAAAAAAATGGTCTCAATTATTATCAGTTAGCAAACCTCAACTACCTGATTAAAAGTCTCCCAACTATTCCACAGCTCAAGGCAAATCCCTTAGCTGAATGGATTTCAAAGCCAGTTAGTGAACTATCTGTACAACTACTGTAGTGCTTTAAATCACATCCAATGCTATAGGGGAGGTAACCCATTTCCGATCAAATAAGCATTTCCACATATCTGGAGGGCGTGGTCAATTTATCAGTGTGCAGAAATAGATAGAGGAAGCTTTCCATAATTTTTCAAATTTTTGTATTGCAAAATGGAATTACCATGAATTTTCAGCGGTAGACCAGGTTCTTTCCATTCTGGTGAGATGGCTTCTCCAATTCTGATCAAGCACTGGATACAAAATGGACAATGCTTCATTCGTGTGATAGTTAATTGTTGACCAATCAATGACTATCAAAATCGATCATTTATTCTTGTGGACATACACGGAAATAGATCACCCTGTTCTGCCACAATAGGGGGGTGATCAGTAATGGGTTGCCTCCCCTACTAATTACAGACATTCATTCTAAGTGAGACAACCCAATTCTGATTAGCACCTCTATTCTGGCTATGTAAAATGTTCTCTTTCTGTGAACAGTGATTCATCATAGCGCAGTTCCTGACGTAGTTGTGGCACATAATGATTGGCCACAAGACTCTCAATAACCACCCCTTGTCGATTTTGTTTTCAACCCATGGTCAAAAATAGCAAGCCCCATATCATTGATATGGAAGAACAGAATCTTCCATTGAAAAATTCATAGTAGTTATATTTTGAGAAAAAAAAATATGAAAAATTATGGAAACCTTCCAAACTCTATTTCTGCACACAAGAAAATTTCTCCACCGAAGAAACCCGCCCTACAAATATGTGTAATTGCTTAAGTGATCGAAAATGGGTTGCCTCCCCTAGTTGTAATTGGAAATCAGGCAAGTGAAGAGCTCAACTTGTCACGCAATCATTGACTTTCTTCATAATTGTCCTTAATTAGGGAGGAATAGGTGTTAAAAAAGTGTAGTTTCACATTTAGTGGATTACTAATTTCAATAGGGCAACATAACTTATTTCCCCATCATATGAACAGTCCCTTGAAAATAGTTAGGAAATAAGATTAAGGTAGTCTGCTCTAAAAGCGAGCGGACTCTTCAAATCCACCCTGTATTTAGGTCTAAAATGGACATTAGGTGGTCCTTAAATAGACCTCTCAAGCCATTGAGAGAATCAAGAGAAAAAAATTATTTATTGCAAGAGCCAATCATTGGCCTTCGTTTACTCAAATCACTTTAGAAGTTGCAAGTGGTCAAATTTTGGAAGATCAAGGGTCACAAATAGGTGCCTACAACAGTTTTTTTTTTAAAATTCATAAGTAATTCAAAAATGATTCAAAAAATATGAAACCACTTGTGTTACGTTTTGCAACCATTTTTCATCCATTTTTTTCTCTGAAAAATGATTCGAAAATATTTCTATTCATGGAAACCTATAAAAAAGGTAGACCAGCCCTTAAATGGTTGCTTTTAGAGCATACTACCTTACATACTGACAAAGGAACTTAGGGTGTCCATTAGAATATTTCATGATCTAAGAATACAAAATTGCCTGTAATTTGGCTATTCATCTTCCTAATAGCTTGCACGTACTTGTTGTATTAGAGCTAAAAAAGAGTCATATCAACTATCAAAAATTACCCAAGATATATACAGGTCAAATCATCCATATAGATATTTATAGCTACAATAAACTTCAACCTATTATTCTGGCATATCTATCCTTCAAATATTGTTGGGATATTAAGAATCAACCAACTAACATTAACCCCTAAAGGACCAAGAAGCCCACTTTGGGCTTTTTGAGAACACTATAAGAAACCATTGTTTCTTGTGGCAAATGCCTGAACATGTGCATCCGTTTCCGAAAACGTTCATTGCTGTAGACATGGACATCACCCAAAATCCCTTATGAAAGACATGTACAAAACGCGTAGAATTTTGCAGGACAAAGCTGCACTTTCTGATGTTCTGACAAAACATCCGGCACAGCAACCTGTTTACAGCCTTAACGAGCATGCCAGTTGGTAGCCACGTCACTGCCACATAGGCGATTAATGACACGTGGCAGCATCTCCGTAGGAATCATTCACAGTATGTAGAGAACCGGACAGCTCATCCAGCGGTTTTACGGTCCCCGAAGTTCGATGAGGTCAACGATTCGCTTGACGCGCCGAAGACAAAGTAGACGTTCTGGGGCACGAGAGCAACCGACCAGGGAATGATGGCGACCAAGAAAATGACGTGGCTTTCACAAAACAGCCGGATGAAGATGACGTTTGCATGCTCGTCTCCGTCGTCTATGGCAACATCCTGTGCTTGTCCACGAGAAGAGTTCTAATTACTGAACCACATGCACAGGTGCGCTGTGTCGTCGAAGCCTCACCTCAGCTAACTTTTTGACGTCCACAGAATGTATGGAGCCGCTGTATAGCAACGACGTCGATGGTAAATTAAAGGAGGTGTTCGTTGACAGTGAAGGAGATCCCTGGCAGGTGGGTCGTGAAGGCAGTCCCTGCAGTTCCTTCTCCCTTCAATTGTGGAACTTGCAGCCTGTCCTTAGTGGCGATCTGCCGAAGGAATTGGAACATCAAGCCGCAGACGTTCTGTTATACCATGGATGTGGACTTGTTGTTCTCAGGCACAGGAAATGTTGCAGACGATGTTGCATGAAGTGATAGACTGATGAGGCTGGTGACACATTCGGTCCTCTTTCACATTATTCGGAACGTACACTACGTTGCACGTGATGAAAACTTAGTGAACCGGACATGTGGTGTTCGCAAATGGCCATGCCTCACTAACGAAACTGGTCATTGGAATGAATTGAAACCGCTGTTGCTGTGCACTGCTGGTAACATCAGTAGACCAGTTCCGGACACTGGAAGTGACGAGTGATGCTTGAGGACAAACTGAAATGACGCGTGAAAAATCACGCAACAAGACGTGCCGCACTTTCGAATGCGGAATTCGAAGGTACGATTAACGACTCCATGAGGACGGTAGGACACTTCAGTGCCGGCTTCTGATATTCCACCTTTTCCTGTGAAAGAGAAGAAGGAAGATGGTAACACGTGACCTCACCAGGTACGCAGCGGTAATGTACAAACTGTGCTGTCAAAAGCACTCTTTTCATGAAAAAGGTATCTCACACGAAAAATAGAGTGCGCCTATCTAATTTTTTTTTTGCTCGAAAGCTAATTCCGCTTCACTTACGGTTACCTACTGTGCTGCACTACATAGTATCCGTTTGTGGCCGCCCACGAAGCGACCTTCACGTCAAAAGGTCCGCAGCCTCCAACATCTCATGTACTTGACGGTTAACGGACACCTGCAATCCTGGTGGATGTCATCTGGTTTTTGAATTCTTCGGAAAACAAGAAATGCTTGAGACGATAAGTAGCACCTCACTACACAGCACAGGGGAACAGTTGGTTAGCATTTGACATGACGATTTTCCCTTTAATTTTACCTGTAGCATCAAGGTTATCTAACAAGCCTATAAGAGCACGTCTCAGACACGCATGGACTCCGGTTCTTTCTCATTGGAAATGACGGTGGATTAACGCATTTCAGACTTCAGACTCAGTGCATCTGATCCCACGGAACCCGTTTTATTGCGGCACATGCTCCTAAATAAGCTGTGATCGCTGCAGGACTCACCACTCTGTACACGTCTTTGTATGAAATTCATTTCTTGCCACGTGACGTCTCCGCTTTCTTCACGCTCTGAACCTGATGGTGCGGCGGTTAATAGACAATTGATTAACTGTTAGTCAAACTTTTGAAGAGCGTACAGGCGTGACAAAATGCCATGTCTATTACAAATACCGCAAAACTAACGTCCAAGATTTTCTTTTAGCAAAATAAACTCTGAGAGCCTAAACATTCTTTCATGTAACTGTCACCTTCGTTGACAAGACTGGGAGCTTAGAGAAACCCTGCTATTTCGCTGGACCTCCCTTGCTTATCTTCATTGATCCAGTGATGGAAGTGGACCTGCTCGGATTCGCTTTTGCAGCGCTGCGCCTCAGGCGCAGGATGGAATCCTCTGCTGCGTCGTCTTCCTGCGACATGAATGTGAGGGACCATTTCATCTATTAAAACCTGATCCTCACGAACAGCAACCTCCACAACTACAAGGAATACCCAAAGTAGAGAATGTTACCAACTACAACAATGCAACCTTCCTCCTTCTACTAATCAGAAATGGAAATGCCTCAAAGGAGGTATCCAATATAACTTTTATGTCCATTGGGATTCTGCTCATCACTTTGACCGAAGCTTCCATTTCCCCACTCATTATGTGATTACAGAAAAGTGCCAATGCCCACCTTCGCCGATGCTTCACGACAGTTTTCCAGTGGCGCAGCATTGGGGCTGACCACGTCATTGCTGACTTCATCGCCTTCTCCTGTGAGCAACACCGTGTCTGCTGATTTGGCAGCCTCCGCCTCGCCGACAGGTGCATCCGGGTCTTGCAGCAGACCTTCGAGGAATTCTTCAACTCCAACGTCCACGGCAGCCGTCTTCTTTGGAAGCTCGTCCCCGTCGTCGTAATCCACTCCGGAAGTCCGCGGGTCACCCTCCATCGGAGACAAGTCCACGAAGTCCGTAGTAGCGGACGCTGGCGGCCTCTTCCCGGGCATATTCTTCTCACTCGCGTCTGGAACCACGTCTGTCGGTGCTCTAGGATGAACGGCCTCAGGCACAGTTGAAGGACCTGCAGCTTGGGAGGTAATCAGAGCATGCAGCATCTCCTCCATGCGCTTGTGGGACTCACCTATTTTGTCTTCAAGACGTGCAACGCTCCCCTCAATGTCCACCACCCGAGTCCTCACGTCCTCCATGTCCGCTCCCTTTCGAAGAGAGGCCTTCCATTTCTCAAGTTGTTGTCGGGTGTACTCTCGTGCGACCTCGTCGGTTATCTCAGTTTGGTATGGCTTCCGGCTGTGCTGCAGTGTCTGCAACAGAAGATGAAACATCTTCCCGCTTTCATCAATCTGCTAAAAGCATGCACGGGACTCGTAAAGTCTAAAAATACTGAATTGGCAGCAACCTCCACCTCACTTTGCTGTACTAGGCCAGGGTCTCCACTTCACCGAATAGAGCACAGGAGGAGGCACGAACTAGTTATAGACCACAATAACACTTCATCCGCACTAGCACCACCACAAACACTTTACCTCCTAGATTAAAACTCGATGACCATGCACAACAGTGTATCAGATGCTCACCAACTTTACAATGGCGTCTCGCTCAATGGCTTTGAGCTGAGCAGTCCTCGATCCCTTTCCCTGTGAAATGGACCGCATGTGCTCAGAAGTGATTTGCGATTCTTCTGTATTCCTTCTGCGGACAAGTGTATTCCACTGCTCCTGAGTCACGTCTGCAGGCTTCGGTTGACCAGCGTCAATTAAGGTATTCAATCTCCAACGCGTTGTTATGAGAACTTTGGTGATTATGGGACCCACCCACTTTTCACTTAGTTTGATTGATTGACCCAACATGTCCCACTCTGCACGCACAGAACACCCCGCCAGTACAGACGTCAACTTCCTCGTTCCAAGAAATGTTTTTTGACGTGCTTTCCGACATGTTGTCCACACAAACTTCCTTACACACATACTACTTCTTCTGTGATGTCCGCTTAGCAAACACGGTGTTCACTTACAGTGACACAATATGAATCAACAAGCGCCCTACTATCAGAGTACTGCTTGTTGTAATTCAAAACTTTGAACTTCAAAAATCACTTTTACCGACTGTGGACGTCAACGACAGACGAGACCACCTTCACTATTGCTTTCTATGTGTACTTAACATACTCTCAAGAAACAAACTAAGTCCAGAGCCTTCCTACAAGTCGGTCTCAAAATGATGCTCACCCTTGTAGAGCCGACGAAACAAATGCGACCTCAAGGGCCCTGGCTGAGATTCCCAATTTGCTGTGGGATCCAAACTTTTGGCGTATTTTTTTATGTCATCCGACAAACACTCCTTCAAGTTCCCCCATGGTAGGCCGTTCACGTCAAGGGTGACAGGTTTCTTCATGACTCTCTGACGCCCCTGCCGATGATCGCCCTCCGGCTGAGACGGACTCCCGCTACCATCTAAGTCACTGCCCGCATCCTCCTCGTCTCCCGTCGCATCTCCGGCACTGCACATCACCATCCATTCCACTTATGAGTTCCCTTAATGAAGGTTGCAGTACTAACACATTGCGGACTGTGCTTGACATGGACGAATGATGTAGACGTCCGCAATAACACCGTCTGTGACGTTTTCCAGTGATCTCATGGTGCGCCAGTACTATGCTACAACATGTCGAACATGTCGACAATTACTTTCTCACTTTCCCGACCTTCACTTGCCATGTCTTTCTGCCAGAAAACACCCACTCACTGACACAGTTTTCGGAAATATTTTCTTGGCACTTCGTGCAAATTCTTAGCCTTCCGGTCATGGTCATGTACCTGCAGAAATGACGACTGACGGCCACCATGATCCATACCTCTACCCTCACACACAAAATCAGTAGTGCTAAGGCAACCGAAAACGATAAGCAATAACTCGGACTGCATGAGCAATGATAAGTCGTCAGCGCATTCAACGGACCATGGAACAACCTTTCATTTTCATGACTGCAGTTAACGTCCTCAACAGGCAGTCTTTCACATATATCATGTTCATTTTACCACCGGATGCAGGGCGCAGTCATGGACGAAACAAAACGTGACCCCAGAAACGTTCTTCTGCACAATAAAAAACGACAACGTGTTTGTAAAAGCATAGCTGAAACAGTCGTTTCACCTCGCTCAACGGTCGGGCAACATCAGAGTCCCCAAGGTCACTTGAACTCACCTCCACTGCTCGTCTTCATCTGCTGTGTCCCGCGCTGAGGACTCCAACTCCGAAATGTCAAGCAGCTTCTTCTTCTTGGGAACTGGACTACGCTGATTGGCTGCGCCCTTACCTTTTAGAGCGCCGGTGGTCGGGCGATCATGCATTTCCTTTGAACGTCGCTCACCCTCGACTCTGGTCCGGTTGTTGTCCGGGCGACGACCTTGTTTCCCATCCCCTGCGGCGCCCCTGGGAGGTGAAATCCTCCGTTTCATTGATTTACTTGCAGACGGCGCCATCCTCGATCTTGATTTCCGCCACTTCACGAAAGGCTCTCCCTCCTCCTGCGCTCGGTAACAACAGAAGTGTCATCAGTCATTGTCACCTAATTGCAAAGTCATGATAAACTACATTAATTGACCTCAGTCGACAGCAAGCGTTCGTTCCGGACTCGTGCACGGAATCTAGACTCGTGGAATGTAAGCAAACTGGCAAAGGAAGTTCACGAGGACTCCGCAGCGGTCAGACAAAATCAGCATACAACAAGTTACAATGCCATGAACAAAAAATGCGGTAAGAATACTGTACCGATCACTACGAACAGAAGCTGATTCGACTGCGCTGCTATACGAGACGTCAACTAAAACATGTGAGAGAATTGATCAGAGAAGGTACGTCCGACTACTGTTCTTTGTCTCTCAAATACCCAACGACCGGACCTACCACCGTCTACAGAAGTGCAGTGACCACGGAAAATATAATTTTGGGAAATACTTTCTCGGTGGGCCATGGCCCGGTCACCTGGGGTTGCGCACCGCGCCCACTATCCTCTCCATTCCTTTACTGATCTATTGCGTGACCAGAATTGGAAGCTACTGAGATTTAGAGTTGCGACGTGTCCAAGATTCAGACATTGCAAAATTGAAGACTCCCAACGTACCGAGTGGTTTCGACCTAGCCATGAAGCCGGCGTGTGCAATTCGGGCGGCGCAAACCTAGAATTAGAAGTGGCGGCTACTTGTGCGTCCTGTATCGTGCGCAATCGTTCACTTCTCCTTCTCGCATCTACCGCGCCACAATTGCCAGCTTCTTCCACAGGGGCGGTTGCAGCTACCCTCGTCATTTCCCTCACGAAATTCTGAAAGATGTGGAGCGCGCCCTCACTGACTTCTGAAGCGCTACAAGTGGACCTCGTTGTCGACCGCGTAAGCTTTCTCAACACTAATCCACTACCTGATCTACCTCGCACTTCCATTTCTGAACAATTCAGGAATTATGTCTGTGGAGTACAGTGCAACAGTAGGGTTCCAACCACGCTTCCCGCGAACTAGAATCGTATTTCCTAAGCCTGTCGTTTGTGGCACTGACAGTCACATGCCCACGTCGGCTCACATTGACGTCCGCGTCCGCGACGACAGATCTGCATTTGACGGTGACGGAACTCATCGTCCGTGATTTCCCGATCGGCTTTTCAGCGTGTCAGGTGCGACGAACTTCTCTGACGCAGGCGACGTCAGAAGCTGCGACTCCTACGCGGCAGGACGTCAGCGAGGACGGAGGACAGGGTCACCACGACGAAAATCTGAGCGGCCCGCTTCTGACGTGTTCACCGCGAGGTCCCTCTCTGCACAGCGCTTCCCAGCTGGCAGTACTTCTTTTGCTATTGCACCCATTCAGTCACTAATAGATTGACAGGTGTTCGGATGCTAGGAATTTCGCCTGCTATGGATATGGAGACTTCTGTTTGTACAGAGCGTGTATAGTCCCTGGTAGTGCATTTGTCATACCATTTCCAGTGGGACATGCGCTCTATTTCAATGGTCAACGACCGGGTAGGGCTTTTGCCTTCCAATTTTAGCTGTTTCAGGACGCTTTTACAAATCCTGGATGTAGCACAAGGAGAAGCCTCAAGTGAACGTCTACTTGTTCCAGTGCAACACGTGGTTCACAAGTACACAAAATAGTGAAATTAGGTTGCCCTAAACTATAGTTTATCATGTCTGAAAGTGTTAGAAATGAAATTTTAGTGTGCTGCAACGTAGTTTCACTATTTTGTGTAGTTCCAGTTTTTCGTCCTCCACTCATTTGTGGAATAGGATAGCTTTGGGAAGTCAAGCTACCGATATTGCAAAAACATATTTAGATTGGGCACCGTCTGCTATGATTAGGACTCGAAATTGACCTTGTCCGTTCTAAGTGTGAAATCCGGATTCCTTAAAGAAATTTGACTGTACGTGGAAGTTTTAATTTTGTGCCACCTATTTGACTTGCAGCACTGCGTCCGTGGAAGTGTGGCGCTTGTTCGAATTTCGCAGAATATAAAATCTCAGAAAGTGTTCGAGAACACTATTGTGTTATTCATTTCAGGTACCTGAGCAGTTTCGAGTTCATTCCATTCATGTACCTACAAGAGTTGTCACATGCAAATAGGTTATATAATAGGCTTCAGAGTTCAGGTAGCAAGACAAAAAATATTTGTTTGTGGAAAAATGTTGATTTAGCATACAGTGCTGTACATTGCGTCACTCTCTAAAACCCAGATCTATTAGGTTCCACCGCGAGTCATCCTGTACACAATTGCAATTGAGGTTTGTTGCTCATGCACATGTTAGTTCAGATGAAGTGCATGAGCATAATTGAAATAACTCCTTCGTCCACAACCACATCATTGACGTTGTATATGTGTGCAGTACCAGACGACTGTGCGGTTGTTAATTTCTGAAACGCCTGGCCAGTACGGTAGAAGCTCGAAAAGGACACCCTCAAATTCAACAGTGGAAACAGATTAGTGTAGAGTGAACGTTGTTCGGAAGACATTTGATGATGGAGTCGGAATCAGAAGGTACAAACCACACTAGCTGCGACATGGATTCCTCTGTTTGTAGTTCTTCTTTCTTGTTTGAACCAATGCAGCCTCCATCGGTTGCATCAAAGTTGAGTCTCATTTTGCCCTCAGACATTGAGTCCACTGAGTCTAGTGGATACTTCCCGTTCGATGAGTATGAATCGTTTTCCACCCCATCAGAAGACAGTATCATCGTGTCATCAGACAGCGTCAATGATGAAATGAGGAGCTCGTATCCGTTTGAACTGTACGATAGGATGCATGAGCGATATTGGGAAGACCTCGTGCTCCAATACATGGAGCACGTTACGTGGTACAATCTTGGTTTAGTAAGTTCCATGGAGTTCTTGCCCGACACAGTTACGAACGTCTACAACAACCACTTGTATTGCATGTCCTGGTTCTACAATGACGTCTATCCGTTTGACAGTTGGGAGATTCAGTACGACGACTGGCTTTGCCAAGAAGTGTTTGCAAATATGGAAAGCGTTAACGTTAGTTTCTGCGATTGAAGGACAATAGGTTTTTGGTACATGTTATATATGATATAAAGACTACAGACAATTTCTCATGTATATTCCACGTAATTGTAGTATGAAACCACTGGCATGAAGTGGATCCTTCGTGCGTTCTGATGAAATTACTGCTACAGATTCCGGCTAATAGTTCTTATTGGTCACTTTACCCACTCAGAGACATGTGTCCTTCTGTATAGTGCTATAGCTGTTCCTGACCTCCTTCTACAGAAATGAGTGAACATGCACTTCTGATTTGCATGTGGATGTTGTAGCAAAGTTAGGGTCAAGAAATCCACTTCCTTTCGGGTTTAGTTAAACCGCTCTTTCAGTTGTGAACTATGCTTCCACCTGCTGTGAACGTCTGAAGTTCAATGTATTCCCATAATCTGAAGAGAACGTTGCACATGAGCTGTTAATTGGATCTGAATGTAAGTGCTGGTGTTTGTAATGTTGTGACAAGGTTAGGCCCTTTGCACCGCGTCATCCATACTGGAACTAAATGATGAGTTCGTAGCATCTGTACTAGTTCTACGACTGCGTCATCATGCACTGTGCAATGAATAGGTGAATTTTGTCATACTAGTCGACAACGTCGGGTCTACACTGGAACTTCACTACGACCAGGAGGACCACTCGAAGTGTTGCAGCAGTCGCCATAGTGGAACTGAGCACGTGGACCGGTTTGGAGCCAGTGGCATTCGATTGTCAGAGTTTGTGTTGAACTGAGAACACCTCTGTGCAGCATGAACACCAACGTTCAATCCTCTCGTGCACGAATACGTTTTAGTACAGATGGACGAGCACTACGCCATATTCCTGTGGGAGATTTGATAATGCAAACTGAATTGCGAGTGGCAACGGAGCGCGATGTACGATCATTCCGGTGCCCGTGTTCTGATTGTCATGGAGGAGGGCGGAAGTCCATTGAAGTCATACGCAAACATCATGTAGCAGTGGATAGAGATCCGTTTCTCTTGAAGTCAATGATAGGAGGCGATCCGCTGGACGGTTATCCGCTGCACGGTTTGTGGGTAGAAGACGTTGCGTATGACAAAGATACAGTTGAGGTCCCAATGCTAGAGGATGATGGCAGCGAACAGAACAAGGACAACCAATCAGCAGCCGCACCTGATTCCGTCAATGTTCAAGAATGGCCTGAACTTGATGAATTCCATGAAGTGCATCAACAGGTGATGGAGGCGTTTGACAAAGGTGATGCATTGCATGTGGAGGTAGGTGACAATATTGATGCGGTGGCGAACGAGGACGAAGGTAGCGACACAATGGACGGTTTAGAAGAAATGTATGAACAAGCAACAACTCCAGTGTACGCCGGTGCAAAGTGTAGTATGGTTTCGGCAACGATCGTCATCATGAATATATGTACTGTTTTCCGGGTGAGCAACAGATTCACGGATGAATTGTTGCGGTATTTGGCAACGGATTTGCTCCCAGCAGAAAACAAATTACCTGGCACACATTATGTTGCACGGCGGAGTATAAGGAAATTAGGGTTGAACTACAACAACGTGCATGCGTGTCCCGATGGGTGTGTTCTATTTGAAGAGGAACATGCAGCCTTGAAAAGTTGTCCCACATGTAAGAAATCCAGGTGGATAGAAGGGAGTACAACAGTTCCAGCTAAAATTGTACGTCATTTTCCGCTTATCCCACGTTTGAAGCGCATGTGGAGGTCTACTGAAATAGCAGGTATGCTCACTGGCTATACGAAGCATGTCAGTTTGGACGGCATCATGCGGTCCGTGGTGGACAGCCCAGCATGGCACCACATCAACAGTCATCCTGTTTTGGGGAATTTTGGAGCGGAAGTTAGAAACATGCGTTTCGCTTTATCACTTGATGGAGTGAACCCCTTCAAATTGAGCAACACCAACTGGTCAACATGGCCAGTGCTCATGCTCTGTTACAATTTCGAACCGTGGTTTGTCACAAAGAAGTTCTTCATATCCTTGTGTCTGCTAATCTCAGGCAAGCATTCACCGACATCGAAGAACATGGACGTGTTTTTGCGACCTCTCATTAGGGAGTTACTACAGTTGTGGTTTGGTGTTCCTGCGATGGATTATTCACGTGCAGAGGGTTTACGAGGGTTCACACTACGAGGGTTGGTCATGTGGACCATCTCTGATTTCCCGGCGTACGGACTAATATCGGGACTTTGTTGTAAAGGCTACAAAGGATGTCCACCTTGTGGACCTCAAATGGATGCACGAATGGCGAGGACAGGTGACGTTCAACCGGAGGGGGAGACAAGAGGTTCGAAGATAGTTTATGGTGGGGCTCGACGGTATTTACCACACCACCATCCGTACCGTCGAAACAAGAGATTCAATGGCAAAGTGGAGCATCGCACGAGTCCCCCCATCGTGTCGGGGCTAGATGTGATACGCTATGCAGCTTGGCGGCAAGCATACTTAGATATGGGTGGGAAAGAAAATGGGGAACATGATCCAGTGCACTGGACGGGCGTAAAGCGTCTTTGTATATTCTATGAACTACCGTATTGGCAGGTATAGTAAAGCGCGTGCATTAATATTTGAAGTTTTCTATTATGGAAAGGTTGGTCTCACATAAGCTACATTCAGGAACTTCATCCGCGACATGTAAAATGGTTACCACTACTTCTAAAACAACTGAGAAGCACACTTTATGTAGGATGAGTGGAAGTCAAATTTCTTTGAATTTGTTGTCAACCATAGTGATGGACATATTACTGATGCTCTTTCATGTTTCCATCACAAGCTATGGCAGTTTCTGCTAATTCGGCACTTGCTAGACGTGATGCACTGTGAGAAGAACATCTGCGAGAACATAGTGAAGACATTGTTAGCCATGAATGACAGTCCGGGAAGTCGCGTGGATGCGAAGAATGTTGGAATCCGTGAAGAAATATGGCTGCAACCCTCTGAACGACCAACTGCTGATTACTTCATGCCACAAGCTCCGTACATTCTATCAGGAGCTGAGCGCAAAGAGTTTGTGGACATAATTACAAGTATCCGTACTCCAACAAATTACGTTGGTGCCATACACAAACGTATAGTGGACGGCAAACTGCATTACATGAAAACACATGACTACCATGTGTTGATGCAACAGGTGATTAGAAATGAAATATTCTTGTATTCAGGATAGAAAAGTAATGTTCAATTGAAGTTATACAGTAGTCCACAGAGGGAGCGTTACACAATTGCATTCATGAATAATTTCGTTAGTGTATAATAAATTCTGTGTGGTGAAATGGTTGTGGATAACAGAGCCTGCTGAGATACTATGAGCTGTAGGAGGATCTATGTTCTATGTGATTCATTGATGATGGACTTTCGTGGGTTAATGTACAGGTTCTTCCAGTGGCAGTCAGAAATGTTCTAGATGAGAACGTGCGTACGGCCATTATAAAGATGTGTCGAGTTTTCCAAAAACTTTGTGAGAAACACATACAAAAATCTGATGAACTTGCACTGATGGAAGACGTGGTAATAGCGGCGTGTATGTTGGAGAAGGAGTTCCCTCCAACGTTCTTGAATGTCATGACACACCTTCCTGTGCATTTGGTGCAACAATTATTCATTTGTGGTCCAGTGCATTGTCGATGGATGTACCCCATCGAAAGGTACATGAAGACGTTAAAAGATTATGTACGTACATATGCACATCCAGAAGGAAGTATCGCAGAAGGTTGTAGAATGGAAGACACTCTTGGTTTTTGCACAGAGTACATGAAGCAGTACAGAGGGAGTTCGCATCGTGTGTGGGATGCTTCGGAAGAGGCTTTCATGAATGATGAGGTACTTCCCACGACATCGGCAAGCAAACGGAAGATGTCTCCAAGGATGCGCACGTACGTGCACGCATTCGTTTTGGACAACGCAGCTTGTTTACAACCTTGGAGAGAGTAAGGGATTTTCCTCCTTCCAATAGAGTAGATGCACCATGAACATATTACAAGTTCTGTGTTCTACTAAGGTGTAATGAGTTGTAGAGTATGTGCAACATTGTTGCTTGGAAACGGAAGTAGAAGACGAAGTGCATCTGGATTACGTAGGTACTGTAAGGTCACAGTGTAGTTCAGTGCTGCCACATGGTTGGCGAACAATGATTTCTGGATAGCCTGGAAGACAACAGTTGAACAGCACGAGTTAGGAGATTCTTGAACACGTTCCTTCATGAGGTAGTGGAACTTATAAAGTTTTAATTTCCTTTGCATTGCAGTCAATACGGAGCAGAGAAAGCACGGATATGGGAGGCACGGGAGGCTTTTCGGCTACAAAATAGGCGTCGGGCCATAACAGGCCCACTGCATTATCCAGTAGAATTGAGTGAACTGGTATGTTTTGCTGACTGGTTCCGTGTCCAAGTGGGTGATGCTCTGCATGGAGGTGCAGCATTAGATGCCGATGTGGTACAGTATAGTGAACCACCAGAACGATGCGCTACATCTCACAAACATATGTATTGCTTTGGAGTGCATTTCCGAGTCCGCAGTTCGGAAGCTCCCTTAGTGACAAGGGATTCATGTGTAGTGGCATCCTTCACACGCGAGCTTCAATGGGGTGTTTTAAATGGACGACCTACCGAGACTACCGATGATTATGTTGGCTACATTGAAGAGATTCTGGAGGTGGACTACCGCAATCACTGTACCACGGTTCTGGTGTGTGATTGGGTACGCGCGTCACGGGATGCACGAAGGCCAAATATTGAAAGAGATAAATATGGTTTCACAGTAGCCAATTTCAGTCACATGGATGGCCAAGTGCATGCAGATTCATTTGCATTTCCCTTGCACTGTTCACAAGTGTTTTTTTCAGATGATCCACATCGAAGGGGGTGGAAGGTGGTGTGCAAAACAGATGTTAGGGGAAGACGAACTGAGCCGTCGTATGCGAACAACAGTTCCAATGTTCTTCAAGTTGGGAATGACGCTCACTTCGTGGGTTTGCAACCCGATATGCTGGTAGAAGAACCTGTACGGGTTCCGTCAACCGTTGGAGGTGAACACATAAGAACGTCTGAAAGGCCAGCTGCTACGACTGAACCAAGTATGAGTGACTAAAGTATAGGCCATTCAATCGTCATAGAGTGAATTTTTCTGCGCGCACAACATGTATTACAATGGAAATAAACGGAGACACGTTTATAACGTGTGTATCTTCAACATTTTTTTTTACATGTAGTTGTTCAATTCTTTGCATGCCCGACGATGTTCATACTGGTGTATTGCATGCTGTTGATTTGCGTCTAGCATGGTCGTGATATTCCATTCCCAGAAATTAGTTTCTAGTTCTGCAAGTTCAGTGGACTTCTCACAATGACAGAAACAGTTCTAGAAGTTCACTGCCGTTCCTAGTCCCGCGAAATTTGCTTTCCGTCACTCCAGCTACTACGTAGCTGGAAGACATGTCAATTACAATCATGTAGAGTCAACTTTTTGCGCAATGACTGGTCCATGTTTCTGTGGTAAGTCATAAAAAACATTCTACTATGGTTTCAGCCAAGACTCCTTGAACGTTGGTAGTATCGTTTTTGCAGTTGTTCCACTCCAACATAATTCAGAGGTGCACATCTTGTTACTATCATGTACAGAACAACATACCACAACACACCCAGGACAATGTTTCCAACCGACATCATCGTTCGCATTCAACTGTTTCATCTTAGACATTACACCAAAAATGAGGCTCTGTGGACGTGGATGCCTTCTGAAACAACAGTGCCATGTGCACCATCACCTTGTTTTTCCACCAATGTCAACACGTTTTTTATCCCAACTTATGAAACAAAATTTTCAGACACCTTAAAACCACAGACATTCTTCTGTTTAGCAAATCACGCTCTGTTTTTTGCTAACATCACCGAAAACGGAGGATTCTTATAGTGGAACTTGGGCAGACTCTATTGACTTCATGATTTGGAATTTTTGCATGATTTTTTAAGATGGATGCTACTCATCATAATCTACGTGTGAAGCTTTGTTTCATGTTATTCCGATAAATATTTCAAAAGTTAGAAGGATTTTTTTTATTTCAGTGTCAAACCGGGCAGTAAAAAATTTACTCCAAAAAAAATTCATAATTTTTTTGGAATTTATAGTTTAACCCCTCATCGCCTAAGGGGACGAAATGTGTCCCCTTTCTAGTGTACTATAGAATATCCAGGCGGTGAGGGGTTAATACCTAATTAAAAAAATTTGAACCATTCAATTCCGAATAGTGAAGTAAAAGCTATGAGGAGTTTTATTTTACAGGCAAGGAAGGTAGAAAAAACATATAAAGTCATCTTTTGTTCTCATTTTGAAAATTTTCAAAGTAAAATAAAAATGAATGATAATAATTTTTTACTATAACATTCTCACCATTGGGATTAAGAATTTTCAATTTTTTGTAAAAGTTATTAGCAACTTAGTTTTTTCTTTCATTCTGTACTACCTTTCACTTTACAATTTTCTTAAAGATGAATATGAAAGTATTTACAATTTAAATTTTTTTCATATATTTTCAATCCATTTTCCAATATATGGACTAAAACGCACAAGTTATAGGACATACTTATTTTTTTCTAAAAATGTTGAAAGACAAAACTTCACCTTTTGGAAGGACTTGGAAAAGCCTACATTTTGAAGTTTCGGCACATTGAACTTGCAATTGATGTGGATATTCATTCTAAAATTTGGGAACAATGTACTTGAACAAGTTAACTAAAGGATCCTATGGTTGGATTTGTTAAAATATAAATATTGATGAAGATTTTGCCCTTGCTTTGAGGACAATATTTTGAAATAGTTGTGGGCTTGTAAACGTGGTGGTCCTTTAGGGGATAACTACTTTGCTAATTTGCCACATGACTAGAACTAGTAGTAGGAATCTAGAAAAAATTAAAATAAAAAAATAAAAAATAAAAAATCACTTTTTGGAACATTTCTTTTACAAAGCATTGATCTAATCCTTTCTTGTCAAGTGCATTATATTGTCAAGAATAAGTATTTCTACAAATGGAATGTTAAAAATTTCTATCCCAAGTTTTAATCATGGCAATTTTGTAACAAAATTTTGGCCTACAAGATAGTTACTAGTCAAGTATACACAAACCAAATACTGAAAATAATGTCAATATAAGCATGTATAATATACAATATAATACAATATAAGCATGTATCTTAAGAGATAATGCCTAGAAGCTCTATGATTTAAAATACAATAAAGAGGCTTCTAAAAGCCTAACAATATTTTATTCCAAAAAACAACAATATCCTATACAAGGCTTTTTTTCTTTTTTAGAAAGACAAGTAAGTGTGGGATCAAAAAAATCTTTATTTATGTGCTTCTAAGCAATTTTACAAGGACAAGGGACTCACTTGCACCCATATACCCAAACAAAATTGTTATTGTGATTTGATTTGTGGATGAGGTGTTTTTAGCCCATAAATTCACTTGTTATCATTTTTAAATAAAATAACTTAGGAAAAAAAACATCTCTATCAAGTCCAAATTCTATATTCAAAGCAACGAAACCAAAAAACTAGAACATAAGAGTTTGAAGTAGACTGAGTGGAAGTCATCTTAGCAAGAAACGCTCCATGTCCAATAGAAAAAATTTGAGGCCTCCTAAGGACCACCTCGTAGTGATAAACAAAGCTATTAAACATTGAATAAGGAGCCTATTAAAAAGGTCCAAAGTGCATTGTCAACTAGTTTGACTTTTGGAAAAATACTCAATATAATATTCATGATACAATAAGGTGTTTATTTGGCTTAATTGAAACAAAATAAGTCCAATGAAATCCAATGAATCCAAATTAAGTGGCTTCATTGAATTTCATTGGACTTATTTTGTTTCAATTTAGCTAAATTAAGTGGTTATTAAAGCTAATTGCCAAAGGCAACTAGCTTTAATAGCCACTTACTTAATTTTGTGTGTTAAAAGACGAGAAAAGGAGCTCTTTATGCAAGTGGGGTAGTGGTAGGATTAATAACCCATGTGGGATATATATCTTCATTCATTTGACAATGAATGAATTGTCTTCAAATTATCCCATAACCTTTGTGAACTCTTTGTGAACAATTTATTTCTTTATAAAAGTAACCGCTTCATCCATGGTACTTACCAAATGTCAATGAAGTATGTCTTCCCCATTGCCATCAAAAGAAAATTTGAGTGGTAGATGGTCATTCAATTATTTTCGGACATGTGCTTTTTTTGGCACAATTTGGTTTGAGTGCAAGGTGCATTTGAGTACAAAGTGTTAAATCATCAAGATTAAGGTGCATTAGAGTACCTTAATCCTAATTATTTAACACTTTATACTCGGATTTTGGACCACTATGAAGCATCCAACATCACAACATAAGTAACATAACGTGAGCGAGTACATGGAAAAAACTAATGTTTGAGTGAAAAAAATGTAATCAGCGGGGTCCTCGGAGGGCTGTGGAGCGGTCCTCCAAAGACCTCAATTTTTCTCTAATGCCTCAATAGAAAATTAATCTCTACAGGACCATTGTCCCTTTGAGAGACAAATGGGATTTTAGGCAGGTACCTACAGGCTGAATTTTTCTCCTGATTTTTTTAAATTTTTTTTGAAGATAGGAAAATTGATTAGCTTTCTAAAAATATAATTGTTTTTTCAATCAGTGCCCAAGAACAAAAGTTATGCCCAAATAAGCTCAAAACAAGGGAGAGGGGTAGCAAAAATAATTTTCAAAAATTTGAATTGGGAAAAAAAAAAACCCACACTTATAGATTATATTTTTGTCTACATGGAAAGCTTTGATTCATTCCATTTGGATTTGTTATGAGAAAGTTTTGGACAATCTTGTTTTGGGGGCAATTAGAGCATCTTCTTGAAAAAATAATTTGTAGGATTCATTTCTAAATGCAATTTTTATAATTTTTCAAGAAAAAAATTCCACATGGTTTAGTTTGCTTGCTAGAACAATCTTACCATTGAGATTAGTGCATTTTAATTCCATCTAAAAGATATTAATATTTTAGATTTTTTTTCTATCTTGTATCTAATTAACAATTTTTTAAGGAATAAAAATGAAGGTTTTTTGAATATTTTTTTTTTTAGACTCTCAACTCAATTCTCCACCACAAAGATTTAAAGTTTAAAACTTTGCAGTGCAAACAATTAAAATTAAGAAGGTTCAAAGTCAAATAATCTAGTCTCACAATGTGCTGAAAAACTTGTTTTTTTCACTTTAAATGCAGATATCTTGCAATTTGTGCGGTCAAAAATTCTGAAATTTTTTCTACACATTTTCATACTGGTTAGGTGTAAGATCCTATAATTAGATTTGCAAAAAAAAAAAATTTCAAATTGTTTTTATACTTTGCTATAGACATGCATCAGGAACTTCAAGGCATGTGAACATGGTGCCACAATGGTGCATTGAAATGCAATTAAGTTAATTTGGTGCCAACCTCTGTACCAACCTAGTATGGATAAAATGACACTAAAATGACCTATATGCAGCCTTTGGTGTCAAAATGGCACCAAAACAATCTGGCCCAACTTTTCTGATGTGGCAGTTTTGAGTGTTTTTTGGAAAAAAAAAAAGGCCTTGGTCCTATAGGGGTAAAAGAGTAGAGACTTATTTGCATTTAGTAGCTAGGAGTTAAAGATTTAACCCTTCATCGCCTAAGGCCTATTTGAATTCACAAAACATCATTGCTTTTGAAGTGTTATAGATCTGAATGTCACTAAATTATAGAGATCTCAATCATACAATCTTGTAGTGTACATGTTATAGATGACGTGAATCAAAATTGAAGTCATTTGGCCTCGTAGATTGCAAGATTATAATATTTTAGTGTTGGAAAAGCATGTTGAAAGTTTCCTAACAACACATTTGGAGGTGAAATTTGATTTCTAAACCTACTCAAATGAAAAAACTTTAAACTATAAAGTGATTCAAAACTAGCATACAAACACGTTGGTGAAAGAAAATATAATTGAATTGACTCATTGAGTCTGCAAAATGACTTTCAAATGTCAAAAAAATAGCAAGAAAAGTTGGAAAAAACACATCTAACGCTAAACCTCCTCCTAGAATGCTTTTCAATCACTCATAACTTTTTGGATTGATATGAAATTTTAGCCACATAAACTAGACTAGTATGCACAACTTTTCCAATGAAAATGATTGAAAACGGACAGTGTATGAAGAAAAAACAAGCCGCCAAAGTTCACTAAAGTCCAAAAATGTTGGGATTTTGGACTTCGAATTGCACCCAAACATTCAAAACAATTTGGATTGACATGAAAATTTTACTACGATAACTAGACTTCAAGGAGAACATAATCCAAAAAGTTTTATTGAAAATGAACATTAGATTAAGGAAATACAAGCCCCCAAAGTTGCAACCCTCAAATGTAGTTTGGTGAACTCAAATTGAACTAGTGAACTTTGATTGGCTTCCAAGAAAATAATACATCTTGGATTGATCTGAAAATTTTACCACATAAACTAGAAGAGAGAACTCAAATTTTTCAACAAATTTAATTGAATTTGAACATTGGATACAAAAGTTATAGCACTTTAAATTAGACTTGACACTATGTGAGGACACTTTTGGTCCCCTTAGGCGATGAGGGGTTAAGCACCAAATGATCACTCAAAGAAAGATTTAGCAAAGAACAAAGCTAATTATTGAAATGTGACAATCCTATTGCAAGCCAACCTCATATTCATCAAAAGGACTCAATGCACGCAATCTAGTTAGAAAAACAGTAGTAGCCGTTTAGAAGGTATACATGGTCCTTGTGATTTAGAACATCCATCATGCTATAAGGAGACAATTAAGTATGGTAAATGGGAATGATTTATATAATCCAAGCTAATGGCCTCCGAATCAAACATCAATTAGGTTAATTCTAATGTCAAGTAGTATGTGCTGTCTGGTACATGTCATATGCCAAACTAGCAATAATTAGAGGTTATTTACACTGCACAGTTAGGTATTTTAACTATACTCATTTGGTGGCACATCATGTCTAAAATTTATACCTCATGTTGTTGATAATTAGAGGTATAGCTAAGCGTTTCAAGATGTAGTATAGTATTTAAGTACAAATAGTAAATTAGGCACTACCTTCTCAAGCTTAATCAAATGATAGAATCAAATCTATAATCTTAATAAAAAAATATATTCACGTAAAATACTGAACGGCCAATATATCAGTGGTTATAATTTCTAAATAGTCTTTTATCTGAGTCTATCAAGTTCTATTTTAGATCTTATAATTCCAAATTTCCACATTAATTAGATAATGTGAAAATATACTAGAAATATTTTCAAGTGTATTACTTGGATAAAATCTAGAATTATAAATAAACTAAACTAAACTAAACTGCTTCATTTTTGTGAATTCACTACCAAGTTCTTTCTAAGTCATGCATGATTGAACAAATTTACCAACAATTTTGACGCTTCAACTAGCCTATAGAGAAGTATTAAATCCACCTACACTCTAAACCTCCATAAAAGTTAGACCATCCATATCACTTATTACATGCCACATTTAACTACTTTTGGACTATTCAATGGATTCTGGACAAAACATCCAAAGATCTCCAAATAACTATCTCTTGATGTTTGTATATTTTTTCCAATATTTGTACAGATCTCTCAATGTTTTGTATAATTCTTATAATGTTTTGCATGATCTCCCAATGTTTTGCATGATCTCCCAATGTTTTGTATTATCTCCTAATGAGTATTTTTTCTATTATTAATTATGGACTTTTAAGAGTCTAGAAGTAGTTAAATGTGGCATTATGCTTTATTATCTCATAATAAATATTAACGACTAAATATTTTCACACCCCACTAAGGAAGGTAGATCTCCATTAACCAGATAGTACATTAGAGGCTCCAATGGCCATACCAGTGAGCTTTGAAGAACTCGTGCTAATTGCAAAAAAAATTGATCTATTGAAATTGTTTTTTTTGCAATTGTTTTTTAGCTTAACACAAAATAATTGTACAAAATTTTAGATGGTGGGCAAGTTGTACATTGAATAGCGGCATTAAGGGAACCAAAAAATTAAAGGGACTTATTGTGGAAAATTGTAGATGTTTGAAACATGATGTGCAGTGGGGTTCCAATCAAAATAGCGTTTTCGAAATCGCTGGGAAGGAAATTTTGCATCTGCCAACTTTGACAGCCTCCCGAGGGCTCAAAAATTGATCATTGACTATGAAATTTTTACCATAGCATCATCTTTAAGTTAATTATATGTGTATCAAATTTCAAGGCCAGATGATATATACAAAAAAAGATATTTGAAATCTCCCAACATGTGTAGCTGTGAATTTTTTTTCACTACTGCCAACTTTGACACCCTCCCAAGGAATGAATTCTTTTTTTTTTCTATGAAATTTTTGTAATAAGACCATCTATATGTTGATTACATGTGTGAAAAATTTCAAGTCCAAAAAAACCCCACAAAAATAGATATTCAAAATCTCCCAACATGTGTAGTTGTGAGAAACAATTTCACTACTACCAACTTTGACACTATCCCAAAGGTTGAAAAATTGTTTATTTACCATGAAATTTTTATGATGAAATAATCTCTATGTCAATAACATGCGTGCCATATTTCAAATTCAAAAATATCACACAAAAAAATATATGGTAGGTCTTATTTCGTGCGTGGACGAAAATCAAGCGGCCCTAACGGCTCTTGGGGCTTTGCCCCAAGCAGAGGTTCGAACAGGTATAGTAGCTTTTCCCATTTTGGGAGGAACTTCCAAGCTTCGTTGAACTCTAATTTATTGTAGAGTGAGCATCGCTGTAGCTATTGCAGGTGTGACATCATCTTCCTAAGGGGCGATTGTAAGAAACACTTCACGTTTTGGCTCAAAAACGCAATTTTTGGTTGTAAGACTGGCTGTACCATGCAGTACTACCAATACTATGTTTCTACGGTGTGCTTGCAAATCCTAGCCGTCAATTTAGTACTATGCAGTACTATAGACTGTTGCGGAGTACTGCAGAAGCCACTAGAAGCAGAAATTAGTAGAAAAGGGGTCTGTGGACCTTTTCATTTTTAGTACTTAAAAAAAAAAAAAAAATTTAAGTAAAAAAATTCATTTTTTTAACTTAAAGATGCTTCTTCTCAACCATTTCCATCTTTGGGAAAATTAAATTGTATTCTCTGCACGTGTGCAAAGGTAGTGCATTTTGAGCACATGTAGAGGGTGGACACTTTACTATTTTTGAAAAATCTCTTGTGGGCTTGTGTAAACTTAGTAGAACTCTTTGTATCCCAATTTTTACCTTCAAATTTGTATTTGTGGGTTGAAAATAGTACTAAACACACACACACACACATAATGGCCAAGGTAGACATCCAATTGGAGGCAGTTTAAAAATAATAAACTAATTGGAAAAAATAAGAAAAAATAACTCAATGTTTGCAACTACCATATGTACCTTCATTTCAAATTTTATAGAAAATGGACATACAATGCAAAAGTTATGAACAAAAAACTACCTATCCAAGGCCAAGGGGACAAAAAAAAGGACAAGTGTTTTTTGCAACGACCCTAAGATACTTTTGTCGACATTAGAAGAGATTTGAGGGCTAGGAGGGGCCGTTTCAGGTTGTTCTCGCAGCTGGGAACAGTCAAAATATTAAAAAAAAATTAAATTTTAAAATTTTAAAAAAAAAAAATTAAAATTATTAAAATAAATTAAAAATATTAATTAATTAATTAATTTTTTAAAATATTAAAAAAATAATTTTTTGACGTGGCACTCTCTCAGCCACGTCAGATTACTGCTCCCAGACTGTTCCCAGGGTTCCCAGGGCTAGATAACTTGCGGGCTCTTAGAGCCCTCAAATCTCTTCTAATGTGTTCGTGCGTATATTACTCCTGTGTTATATAGTGGACCTAGGCTACTTGACCTACAGTCAGCCGTAATGCTTACGAGGCAGTACATACAACAAAGCAAATGACAAAAAACGAAGAATATAGGATTTTCTGTGATACCGCTTTTCCTGCCATGCTTCGTAATTGTGTGACCAACCGCACTTGTAGCTTGGTGTGGCGCTAAGGGGAGCCTGGGCTAGCCCCCCCCTGTGCGAGCGCTTCATTCCGTGACTTGTGGCACCTTCATTCCTTTCTCCCAACGGACCGTCTCCAACGAGTGCTCAACCACGGTACCAAAACGCATCAAGCAAGTCTCATTTCAGCATTTGTTAATTGTGTATGTTTTTCACACAATCATGGACTTGAATATGAGTGGATTGTGTTTATAATTACGAATGACAACTCTTTCATTTTCAAGGTAGAATAAGATGAAAATAACACAATAGGGATGAAATCGTATGTAAATAATCAATCATATCAACAAATAAACTGGATGGATTCACACCTACTAATACACATTATGGAATTTTAGACGTCGATCTCTAAATATTTAAGTGAATGACACGAGTCACTACCACATCCTCAATTCCAAAGGCAAATGATAGTCTTCAGTAGCCATGCAATTGGCCAAGTTATTCAAACCCAATGTAGCAGTCTACTTTAGCGACTTTGCCGTTCAACTTACATTTGTTGCGAACACTCAAATAGTCCATTGACGTTCAATTGTGAGCACTTAGATTGGTTGTAAGTCACAAATGATTCAATGCAACATGAGTGAGTTCACGCCAACCGGATGCTTGAGAATTCATTCTGTGAATGTAATACCAATGAAATTCAACATGAGCTGGTTGCGTATACAAACAAACGATTAACTCTTCATTTTGATTCAAGATATAGTGAGCTAAAACAAGATAACATGGGTGAATGATGATGGAAATGAATGTAACAAATTAATATGATTTAACCCCTAAAGGCCCAAGGCATTTTCTGGCTCCGAAACCACTGAAAACTGCCATTTCTGCTGCGATCACTCCCTAAACCAAAAAAAACTTTTTTTTAGAATCTAACCGTAGGATCTTGTACTTCACTTGTCTCAAATTATGAGGTAAAAATTTCATGAAGTTTGACCGTACGGATTGGAAGATATCAGAGTTTGAAGTTGGAAAAAGAAGTTTTTTGGAACTTTGGATTGCAATTTCAGATGACTTTGACGGCCATTTGTGGATTTTTTTTGCACTACACACCATAAAGTTAAAAAAATTTATGTTGAACATTTGAGTTGAGAGTCGGGGAAAAAAATTTCAGAATGTCAAAACTTGATTTTCACATATAAAAAAATTGTTAAGTAGAAGTAGGTCCAAAATTGAACAAAATACTAAATCTTCAATAGCTCTTAGATGGAATTAAAAAACCATAATCCCAACGGTGGGATTGTTCTTGCAAACAAACTTAACCTTTTCAAAAATAAAAATTTGAAATTTTTTGAAAATTGCATTCAAAAATGAATTTTATAAGTTGTTTTTTGAAGAAGACGCTTAGATTGCCCAAAAAACAAGATTGTCCATAACTTTCTCATTCTGAGTCCAAATAGAATGAATCAAAGCTTCTAATATAGACAAAAACATGATCTTTGAGAAAAAAAATCAAAAAAAAAAAAATTCAGTTTTTTGAAGTTTTTTTTTTCTGCCCAGCGAACTGCTTTTTTGACTTTGGGCGGCATAACTTTTTTTCCCAGGCACCGATTGAAAAAAAAATTATATTTTTCGAAAGCTAATGTGATTTCCTAACTTCAAAAAAAGTTTCAAAAAATTAGGTCAAAATTTCAGGTCGCACGAGCCTGCCCGAAATCCCAAGTGTCCCCCGAGGGGACTTTGGGCCTTTAGGGGTTAATAACACTGAGGATTTTATGAGCAATTCAAAACTATTTATATATAAGGATCTCACAGGGATTTCTTTGGTGTCATTCTCTCTATTTTCCACTATTGTTCAAAATAAGACATTTGTTCAAGTCACCTTCTTAAATGGAGAGTTTATAACAATAGTTCCATTAAATTTGTGATATTTGCACATTCAACCAAAAATTGTGACATATATATACAATATCTTCACAAAGGTCACAAACTAGGACATCTAAAGATTTGGATTCACTCCACCCATCCTAAACCACGACAAAGTATCACTTGGAATATCCCCAATTTAACAAACTTAACATTTTTAAAATTTTAAAATTGACAAATGTTTCAATGGGACAACTCCTACACTTAGAATCGTATTTGGGTGATTGCACGAAACACCTGTATTTTTTGTTGCGTTTTGCAACAATACTCATGATTTTTTTTGGACTACTTTAAAATTAGAAAATTAATTTTTAAAAAATTAAAAAAATATGGCCAATGTATTCACCTTTAAGATGAAGGTAAATGCCGAAGGAAATTCATTAAAAAATTCTCTAAGTAGGAGAACTAGAAAAGTGCCAAATCGCTAGAAAATACATACTTTGATGTTTTAATTAGTAGAAAATAGGAAAAAACTTAAATAAAAAAATAAAAATTGTCCATTTGTACCAACTCTATGGAGATGGTTATTCACCAAAAAACCCACCAAAATAATTTTTTACATGTTTTGAAATGCAAGAGGAAAATTTGTGGACTCACTTTGTAGACTTCTATATTATATAAAATTAAGTATTTTTAGAATTCCTTTAGACTATAGCTACAAATCTACTAGAAGACCATCTATACCAAATTTCAGCTCCAAATTCGTTTTTAGAAGTACTAAATAGTACTAAAATCCCCCAAATTGGCATTTGTGACAAAATATTGGGGGCTACTATTAAATAGTAAAACATTTTTAAAAAATCCAAAAAAATATATAAGGTGTATTACAATCGTAAGTACCTTGTCTATGAGTTTTGAGTCATTTGGAGTCAAAATACAAAAGTTATGGCCAAAAAACTAATCAGCATGCAACATGTGACAAAAAATAGTACAAGTGTTTCGTGCAATCATCCATTTAGTGTCACTATACTAGGCTATGACTTCTTCCAATAGATGAATATTCTTCCGTGTAGGAAATCATAAAGATGTAGGCTATAACTTTCTACTCTAGATGAATATTCTTACCAAGACTATAGATATCAATATTAATCAAAGAGGATCTCTATATACATAGTTGGTAAAAATATTCATCAAGAGGAAAAAGATATAGCATTTTTAAATCATTTAGTAGTTTAGGTGACACTAAATACAATTTTTGGTGTAGTTCCGTGTAATAATTCCAGAAATTGGCACCCATCCACAATTCCACATAAGCTTATGGGGTCCCAGATCGGCACCCATCCTAGTATACTTCTGCACTCATAAATATGTGCATATCTTCTGCATTCGTGGATGTTGTAGGGATATGTATTACGTTCATTATAGTTTCAAGACACCCAGCAGATACCAAAATTAACATTAAACCGTTCAAAAGGCTTGGATCCCCGAACTAGAGAAATCGGTTTCCAAGTACTGGCTCACCAACTGGACGATTCCTGCAACGACCGCACCGAAGCATGTACCAAAATATTGCACACAACACAATGACTTATTCAACAAGTTTCAATCATGAATTATTTTCTATAAAAGTATACACTGGAGCAATGACCTACGACAAGTACAAATGGACAGGACAGTAACATCTTCTATCACTGCAACGGCTCTCTAGTGTACAACATGCACGCATTCCAAGTGCATCAACCTATCCGTGGCATGTTTGCCATATCGTACACAATCATCTGCTTTAGAATCATTTGGGAATGTCAGGTTGGGCGCTCCCTGCTCCATGAGCTCCACTCTTTCCAGGTTTGTTACTGAAGTGGACACAACTCCTTTCTTCTCCTTACCAAAGGCTGGTTCCCAAAGTACAAACTTGGCCCCTTCGTCGAGTTTGGGAACACCTGCTGAGATGTCCTCCTCCTGCAAGCCAGTCATCTCTGACACCCGTATCATACAAATCTGCACACAAGCAGCTAAACTACGAGGGGCTCTGTCCGTCTCGAAGTGGCTCGATCGCTTTCCGAGCAAGGTAGCTACCCAAACTTCCACACCCACACGGTAGCTTCTGTCGATGCAAAGCCTCCTCCCCTCCGATCCAGAGCCAATAAATCTTTCAAACCCGCGCAACCCATTCAGGACTCGGGACTGGAGATACGGCCTCTAGGCTTGGATCCCGTCAACAAGAAGAGTCCGGTTTCAAGGCCCCCGACGTGTCCTGCGACGACCTCACAGACGACGTCAACCCAGTCTCCATCAAAATCTCCAAAGTCTCCACCACTTTCGCCACCTGAGGTCGATCATTCGGGTTCAACGACACGCAATGACAAGCCACTTCCAGCAACAAATCGAGCTCCACACCAGGCACCGTATCCATCAGATGCTTCTCCACGATTTGCATGGCGTTGTTTTCGCTGTGCAGGCTCCTGGTCCAAGCAGCAAGGTTGGTGTAATCATCCGGCATGGACTCGTCCACTGCTCTTCTTCCGCTCAGAAGCTCAAGTAGGATGACGCCATAGCTGTAGACATCCACTTTCTCCGTGGCTTTCCCCGACTTGGCAAACTCGGGAGCGACGTAGCCGAAGGTGCCACCAACGGTGACGGTGACGTGGGTGTCGTTCGCGGAGACGAGCTTGGCCAGGCCAAAGTCGGAGAGGTAAGGCTCGAAGTGGGTGTCGAGGAGGATGTTGGTGGCGGACACGTCGCCGTGGATGATGCGAGGGTCGCAGCCGCGGTGGAGGTAGGCGAGTCCGCGGGAGACGCCTAGGGCGATGCGGTAACGGATCGGCCAGTCGATGACCACGTTCTCCTCCTTCTCGCCTGGGGGCGACATAAAATGGAAGGGGAGTTAGGATTTAAGTGTGATTGGGAAAAAATGCACTCTAAAATTAGCTATTCACTGCACTTTGTTTCATTGGAACTGGAGATGAGGTGCAAAAGATGTGGTTGTTTTAGATACAGATGGTCTAAAGAAAATTGAACTCCCCAGTGTTCCAAGACCCCCAACGAGATCTTTGACAAAACAAATGGAGGCAGAGCTTGTTAGTTCCAGTGCAATAGAAAAGGATGCACTGTCAAGTTACCTTTCCAGTGCACCTCGTTTTACTCGATCCGAAATTGCATAGCAAAAGATAACGGTACTCTATAAAGGATATCACAGGCAGCTAAAAGAAGTTAAGTACTTATAAATTCAATAATATCAATATAACCATAATGTTGAATATTTTCTTTAAGATTCATACAGTACTTCTATATATTGCAAACGGAAATTATCCAGCTTCAAACTCACATTGTTGAGAAAATAAAGAAACTAGTTCAACAAGCACTACTTGACAACCTAATTTTCGTTGCTTTCGTAGTTAGATCATTTGAGCAATGGTGACGAACAATAAATTCAGGGTTCAATATCATATTTAATATGATCCTAAATCAAAAAAGAGAGTCGAAGATACAAAAATTCACGGATCAATACGAGTGTCAGAAATGAGAGAAAAAGGAATCCAGGGAATTCTCACCATGAAGGAGCTGATCGAGGTTGCCGCCTGGAAGGAAGTCGTAAATCAAGAGCTTCACATTCGGAGCGGAGCAGAAGCCCTTCAGCTTCACCAGGTTCCGGTGCTTCACGGTTCCAAGAGTATCTAATTCATTCTCAAAGCTTCGTTCCGATTCCAAACACGTCTTGAGTTTCTTCACTGCCAAAGTCGAGTGCTCATTCACTTGTAGCTTGTACACAACGCCATAGCCACCCTCTCCAATGATGTGCCGCTTGCGAATCAGTCGCAAAGCAGTCAGCATCTCCTTCGAAGTCGGAACGCTCTTGCCTCCTTGAAACATGACGATCTTCCCGCCTGGAAAATAATCAGAAAATCAGAAAACTCTAAACCGTTGCACTTAAACCCCAAGTGCTCAAACTAAACTTGTAGCAACTAATCTATGCCATTGATTCATGCAGAGCATTTAATAATCTTTCCACTGATAGATTATATTGAAGCGTCCTCGATGAACATCAATTGTAGGAACCGGAGTTCTGTAAAATTTCAACATTCATCGCAAGGGACAGACGAAAATCTTGAATTCATGCTGTGAAAAACTTCAGAAACGAAGCCTCTACATTCGATGGTTACAAACCTGCTCCAAGATTGATTTCGATGTGGTTGTCCTTTCTCACCCAGTGCATGATGGCAATCACGGCAATGATAAACTTGAATCCAAGAAACAAGCCAACAGCCAGAAGCACGATTTGCACCAAACTCAAGGGCGGCTTGTGCTTCTTGCTCACTGCGTTCGGCAATTTAAGACATTATCAGATACACGGTGTGCAACTTAACCAAAAGCACGGTCAAGACTTTATCCTAGAGAGAGGCTAGTCATCTTTGTGCAAAAATGTTCAACGTACTAAGAGATCCAACCCTAAAAGAACTTAGAGAAGACTCAGCTGTGTCATTCTCGAGAAACGAAGAAGTTCGATCTCTCATATGGAATCATGCTTCATTTTTGCCAATGAATGCTACTGAAATCATGCTACAGAGAACAAGCTCGGATGCAAGAACATACCTAGAGGAAGAGACGGTCCAACACTCGGAGCAACGACGGGCGTGAGGACAGGAGCAAGGACAGGCGCGAGGACAGGCGCCAGGGTCGGGCAAGAAGTCAGCCCTAAAGATGCTCGTCCACATAAATTTTCGTTGCCTAAATACCTGTCGCACGACAACAACATCATCGTCCATCAAGTTGACACAGAACTCTCCTCACAGAATCAGAACCCCCGAAAGGCAGGCACTTCAAAACTTCAAGAATTGTAAACAATCGAGACACCAAAGGCTGGTAAGGAAAATCTATATGCTGAGGGTCGTCCAGAAGAACAAGAAGGTCTAAGCAACCACTTACGAGTTGATATTGAAGCGCAGTAGAGCTCCCTCTGGCACCTTTCCGGAGAGCGCATTGTAGGACACATCGCTGCAAAAGGAAACACGTTCTTTCAACACATGACTAACGTAATCAGTCCAAAAACCGAAAAAAAATGCTTCCCGTTCTGTAGCATCTCTCTCAGATACCGTCCTGACAGTTGGCAACCTGGACATAGCGGACATAGCCAAAGCTCAGAGTGCGAAGAGCTTACAAGAAATACAATCCCGTCAAATTGCTGAAGCTTTCGGGGATTGCACCGTAAAGCATGTTATCGGCCAAATCCAGGTACTGAAGGTTTTTCAAATCGCCAATCTCGGAGGGAATTTTTCCAGTAAGGGAGTTGTTACGCAAATTCCTGAGTTGGAGGAAAAATATAAACACCATAAATCTCAGTAAAACGGCAGACATCCCTCACAGAAGCAGCAAAACTCAAGCGAAACCTAGAAAGACCATACTTCACAGAAACTGGTGCTACTAACACTTACAAGACTAGTAAGTTTGTGAGGTTGCCGAACGACGCCGGAATTCTTCCAACAATGTTATTCTGATTCAGCGACCTGCAATAAATTGCCTGAACTTTGTGAGAACTGAACAGAAAACGACTTATACATTCTTCAAATGAAATATGCAAAAGCAGTAACCTCAGGGAGGGTGTGGTGCTTACAATGTTTCCAGGTGCTTCAACAACGCTAACTCAGGCGCAATAGTACCAGTAAGATTGTGGGACGGAAGGTTGCTGCCATCAGGGACAGCAATACACACCTGCAAGTTAGAAATTGCAGCATTGCCATTACCAAAACTACAAACTACTCTATGGATATCAGAGTAGTCACTTTCACCACTGGAGGTTCACGTCTTTGAACATTTTGCCCCTAAAATACTTTGAAAGAGTTTCAGGCGCTGTTGCATTTGCTTACATGATGGTAACGAAGTTCGTTACGTTGTCGCAAACGATGCCCTTCCATTTGCACGGCGTCCTGTCTGAGTCATTCCAATTGCGCAGGGCGCCCATGGGATCGTCCAAGCGTCGCTGAAAGGCTTCTAACGCTTTGCCTTCGGCATTCACAGCCTCGGACACTCCGTAATTTAATGCGAGAATAAGAAAGGTAAGGAGTACCAGCCGAACCCCCAACGACGCCATTGCCATTCTGGACTAAAACTCTAACCTTGCTCGAGGATTTGGTACAGACCTAAAGGTTTCACCGGCAGTCTTGTTAACAAACAAGAACATGGAAGTGCCCACACAACACCAGCTTCTTCACCGATACTCTCGCCATTGAAATTACGCTCTGAAGTAACACTCTGAAATCACGCTCATAAACTTGCCAGAACCTTCCCAGCACCAGCAAAAATCTGTCTGGAAAATCTCAACTTAGCTGCGATGGTGGCGAGCACACCACTTGTCCACAACCAATTCCAAGCAGATTGAGGAGCCTTGATTCCCAATGCTGCCGAAATCTTAACCAAACTAACCGAAAATCGAATCTGAATCGATATCTACGACGATAGAAAACTGTTAGAAAACTTGGAATTTCCTTTTTAAAGAACAATCTTTGGTGTCTCTGTGTCCATGAACGCTGTCGACTGGTGCATTCAAGTGAAGAGAATCACAAGCAGTCGACTACCAGACAAGTGAGACAACCGAAGGCAACGAAAGTACGAAACTACGAATACGTCGGCCACCATCCCGTCCCGCCACTGGTAGGGAGAAAAGGCAAAAGCTGTAACATGGTGGCCGCTACAGTCACGTCCCACGATGTGTGTGCTCTCGTCAGGATTGTCAACGAAAGAGGCCTCGAAACTGGAATACCGGAACAAGACTCGGGATATTTGCGCTGTAAAAAGGAAAGTCACTTCCTGAACTTTCTGTCGATGACGTCAAGTTGCGCCAAGCAGTCGAAGAAACAGGCGTGTTTTTGAGTGTTTTTTCATCTGTTTGCGAGTTGTGACTGCCTGGAGGTTCGGTGGGTTCGGTTATTCGGAGTCGACGTGCAACCACTGACTCCACCGCACTCACTTACGCTAATAAGTTACCGATTCGTAGTGTCCTTCGTTTGGTAGCTCAGTTCCCGCAACAACTGACGAAATTTTCGAGTCCCGGATTCATGATGTTATGGGAATTACCGTAGCTGCTGTTAAGCATTTCCTGAAGCGTTGGGTTGATGATGAGAACTCGCATATATGCAAGCACAGAAGTTAAGTTAACCACAATCCACTGATTTGTCCTAATTGTGTTTGTGAGTGTGTGACACTAATTTACCAAAGTCGGGTTGTTTTGAAATAGTGCAGGTTGAAATATTACTGTACTGCACCAATTTCCACAAAAAATAAAATTTTGCACTGTAGTGACACTAACTTTCCAGGTGACACTAATTTTCTTCCCTCACTAATCCCTCGCACACAGGACAAATCATGATAAGACAGTGAGGTTAGTTGAGAATCGAACGTTTATTGATAGTAGGAAATTATGACTGGACACCCCCACATCAAGGCCCGAGGTGACATAAAGACTCGCACCATGTTTAACGCTGTGAGTATCACGTGTTGTCTCCCAAGGTAGTTGAAAATTCGATAAGGCGAATGGCCACCTCTCAACCCAGATTCCATCGTTGCAAACTTGCAGTTCCTTTGGCTGATCGAGATCCGGCAAAGGAGTAGGCGAAGAACTGCAACTCTGCAAGTCCTTCGGTACTCGGTAGGGAAGGAGTTCAGTAAGTTACTGCACTTCGGTTCAGAAGAATGTGTAGCAGACGATTAATACTCCAGTCATGATTTGTCAGTAATTTAGCATTTGCAGTGTTTTAGTTTTGGCTCAAAGAATTTGAAAGGAATCTCAACTGCAGGAACATAGTAACCATCCGTCAACCCAGCCGTAGTAGTAGCACTTGCAGTTTCGTTATTAGAAGTGATAAGCTAACTAAAGCTGAAATCCGGCACTATTTCTTCATAACTTTAGGAAATAGTATCGCAATGTGGCCCGTCGATCGATGAGGCTCATCAAGGCGGAGCGAGAAATTTTCATAAAAACAAAAAGGATTGCTTTTGGAAGGGAGTAAGCTTATATTGGGCAACTGGCCGAGCGTGCTTTTCACACACCCACTCTAATTATCGGATGAACTATTATTGGGTGCAAGTGGCAGGCCCTTGCAAGGCGGGTGGGGATGCTCTTACCTGCTTAAGATACCAGCCAGTGAATGTGCTCCTGCTCCATGTCGCACCCGGCTGGCTGGCATTTATTGCTGGGGCAGGGCGGAGTCAATTTTTTTTTTTTTTTTACACAAATCGAAGGGGAACCTTTACTGCAAGAGAAAGAAATACAAGTACCCAGCCGCAAGCGGCCTGGGAGGGGCTAGCCCACAAGTGTTAGAATACCTTACGTGAAGGTCTGATCCGGCACCTGAGTGCCAGAAAACTTTACTTTTGGCGCGCAAATGGGTTTGGCAGGTGGTATATTCTAGGATATTCTAAAAATTCATGTGTAATCTTCCAAAATTTTCACTTGTAATATTTTCAAAAAACCAGACATCCCAAAAAATACTTAATTTATGTCCGAATCTGACCTTCACATAGGGTACATAATAAAACAAAACAAGGAACACCCCCAGGGCATTAGTGACTAAGGAGGTTGGAACACAAAAAACGCCTGGGGCCGGTGAGGGTCCATCTTGGCGACCTATCAATCATCTCAGCGAACACATGATTGCGACACCACCATTGGCGATCTAGGAATTTGGGTCAAAATTTTCACCTTAGTAATTAATTACATTCAGATAATATAATTTGGTAAATTCGAATTCACAATAAATTACATTCAGATAATTTAATGTGGTAAATTTGAATTCACTATTGCCGACTCAAAGACCCCAATTTTCTCTAGATGGGCAAGAGGATTTTAAAATTAACAAAGCATAAAATAGGAGGAGGCACCTGTAAGATCAAAATTGAGTTTTGCCTAGCTTGGAACTCTATCTAGGTTGCTAGAATTTGGTCCAAGTTTGACCTCATTTGGATTCATTCTCCATCTCTAGCACATAGGGTTGGCTCTAACATTGTTTGGAGCAAGAAGGGTCCTCCTCCTTGCCTGTTCCAGTAGTTTCTTATGTCCTTGGTTCCTGCTTGGTTTTCTTCATTGTCCATCTTCATGGCTTGGTTGTTTTGGGTTTTTTTTTTAATGCAATGATTCTGCCATTTGTTCAAAAACAAAATTGAGATTTGTATACAATTCAATTATCTTTTATGTCTTTTGTACTATATTAGCTACACTAAATAGTAAAATTAGGTTACCTACACACTTATTTTTCAAAATTTTATACTATGGAAATATTTATTATTATTGTACAAGAAAGCATTGCTTTTGAATTAGGTATTGTTATAATTGGGACTCATGAACCTCCACATGTATAAACGGAAATATTTGTAGAAATATCTATTGACTTTGAAGGCTTATAAAGTAACTTTGGGATAAGACAACCTAATTATTTAGGCAATCTAATTTCACTATTTAGTGTACTATATAGAAAACTAATCCAAAAATCTACAAACAATTTTGATAGATGAAAAATACATTATTTTGAGTGACTAAAACATTTTAACTTTGCATTCATCCTTTGTTCATATTTGAATGTGTAGTCTTTAAGAGGTTATATAACTCACTATTTCCTTCTAATATCTAATTTTTTGAAGATCACCATCTCACGATTGTAAATTATGATCTTCAAAAGAGTTTATATTATAAACCATGGGTCATGTAATGCATTACATTGGATAAAGGTAAAAACTTGTCTCCTTAATGGAAATACTTCATGAAGCTTTGAAACCTTAATCTATTATGTTTACATTCCCCTCCCACAAAATACTTGAATTAAAGATAGTAACTTTGAAAAATTCATAATAAATAATGATGACTCATCAAAAATACAATTATCATTCATCGATTTGATTTATGTAGAGTATGCATTTTATAGAAGTTCTTTCATTTGAATGAAGTATAATTTTCAAAACATTCATCATTTTGTCTCATGTATGGTTGATTAACTTTAAAGTGATTGTTTGGTTGAACACCTTAAAGGACCAGGTGACCGTTCAACATACGTGAGAAATCTTGGTAGGTGGGCATAAAGTCAATTTGGGTCGGATTTTCATGAAATTTTGACAAAAGATGTGAATGCGTATTTTTTTGGTTGAAATGCAATTTCTCTCCCAATTGAAGGCTCAAATCAAAAATTATACTGCCTTAAACATTCAAAGTAGCTAGGGCAACTTCAGGCAGTATGTATAAAATTCTCCTTCTCCTTTTGAAATTTAATAGGTATATAACCAAAAGGATATAGGATGATGCAAGTGTCAAAAAAAACACCCATGTGCAATGCATAAATTTCACTTTGGAAGGAGTTCAAGACTATTGACCCTATTGAGCTACTTGGGCAAGGTTAAAAAAAAAATTCTAACAAATTTTATAGTCTTTTAATATTTATACTCAAAACTCTTAAATTTTTTTTCTATACATTACCATAGTACTCTAGTACAAATATTTTGGTTGAATTTCAAAAGAATTTTTCTTTTTTTTTCCTTTCAGCCTAAAAAAGTGGATATTTTTGACAATTTTTGTCTAAAATGTGCATCAGTCTTTTATGGATTAAATAGGGTATCTATAAAGTGCACTTCTAAGAGACGATCATAATTTTAGAGGGATTATATACTTCATTACATGTTTAGCTAGTTTTTTGAAAATTGAATATGCATCTATTCATGATATACTTAAGAATCTTACTGAACTTTTATTGGCTCATAGAAATTTCATTATCTTTGCACTTGGCCGTAGAAAATTGCACTTCCTAATCATATGTGTAAATTTGTCTCATCACCAACAAAAAAGGTCATTTGGTAGAGTATGCCTTATGGCAGATCCCATACATCCACTAAAGTTTTTATTTTTATTTTTATTTTATTTGGTCCGCCATTGCCATTTTGTGGAGCTTTGCGATGTAGATTGTAGAAAGGAGGATGGAAGGGAAGGGAAAGAAAAAGAATAAATAGGAAGTTAGGGTTCTAAAAGGGAATTAAATGGAAAATGAAACCATAATATAGCTTTGGCCACCCCTTTTGAAATCCTCCAATTTGCCCCTCCGTTGGCGTGTAGTGAGTTTTTTATTCCTGCCACCCCATGGAGCTTTGCAAGGTCTGTCTGCACATTTCAACTACAATTGTGCATATAGAGAGTGCATTTGACTAAGTGTAAAAATGATAAATTAAAATAATTTTTATAGTAATACAATCAACCATTTTAATAGATTAATTGCTGCCCAATTTCACGAGCTCTTGAATCACAAAAAATATTTTAAAAAAATCATATTATTCTTGTGTAGTTTGTTGAATTATCTTTCGACAAATGAAAAATGCTTTTGATTTGGACAAAAACTCTACATTGGGTATTTTTCAAAGTCAAACACTCCAAAAAATGTTCATTGTGGATTGTCTTGGTATAAAAACCTAGCCAAATTAAAGGACATCTGAAGCAAAAATTCCATAGGACAATGTACAAGTGGATAAGGGCCAAATTGTTGGAGCATTTAATAAATGGACACGGGTGAGTAAAAATTTTGTTTTTTGCCAATCCCGAAAATTGAACTGCTAGGGGAAAAAAACGTTTTTTTTCAAAAATTAAACTTTGATTGAAGATATCTCAGAATCCATAAGATAATAGTCATCAAAAATTGAAAGGTAGACTAACTTGATAGTGATGAACAAAATCATACAATTGGATGTTTCAAAGATTATTCTTTCATTATAATTTGGGATTAAATCATCCACCTTGAAAGATTCACCATTGTGCATTGATAGACTATTTCTAATATGTATTCTAGTGTTAATTAAAGCCTTTAGAGTGGGACAGTTCTAGTAGACAACACTTTACATCCTTCTTTTTGTGGAGAACTTATGAGAGAATGTAGAGAGAAACCGTTAAACATGCATGTAGCTTTTGAATAATCTTTTGTTAATACATATTTGAGCATAATAAATGAATTTATAAAGAGAGCAAATAGAGTTATCCTAAAAGTCATCAATTTTAGAAAGAATGTTCAGACTATTGAGCAATTCAGATCTACTATAGACTATATTTTTCAACATTAGTATAGAACCATTCATTGAATAGTACTTTAAGGTGCATTTAATAATAAATCTTACAATTTGGGAAAATTTCGGACAATTCCTTGGTCCTTGAAAATTTAAACCCTATAAAAAAGGGTGGGGTCTTATTGTTCCTTGTTTATCCTTTAAAGGTTATAGTTTTATTAAGAGGAAAATTCATCCTTGTATGAGGCATATTTTAAACTCCTATTTACTCCACAAGGTTGAAACCATTAGTATATAAATCCCTTTTTTACGCATTTTTCCTTACATCTTTATACAAAAATAGTAGTTACTTCAATTTCCTCAAATTGGTAGTAAAGGAAGTCAATTTTTAATTCATTGCAAAGTCCCTTTGGAATGACACTAAAAGGTTTAAAGTAGGTTCTTATGATCTCAATTTTTGGCAAGTTTTTTTGAAACCTTTTGCTAGGATAGAAAAACAAATTAGCTTCATGGAAAAAATACTTTTATTTCAATATATGCATGCGAGCAAAAGTTATGCCCTCCTAAGTTCAAAATTCTTGAGCCTAGCTAAAGTTTTTGGATTAGTGATGTGAAATCTATAGAGCATCTTGTTTTGCAGGCAATCACAATATCTTTTTGAAAAAAAGACATATTAAATTTGTTTCTTATTTCAATTTCAGAATTTAAAAAAAAAATGCATGGTTTTATTTGCTTACTAGAACAATCAGTTACCGTTGAGATTAGTGTATTTCAATTTTGCTTTAGAGCTATCAATGATTTATTCTTTCCTTCTATTTTGTACTTACTTCTACTGAACGATTTTTGAAAGAATGAAAATAAAACATTTTTTTGAATTTTTTCTTAGACTCTCAGCTCATTCAAATCTTCAACATAAAAAATTTAAAATTTAAAATTTTTCCTGCACAAATTTTAAGTTAAGAAGATTCAAAGTTTTATAATTTGGTTTATCAACTATACATAAAACTTGATGTTCTTTACTTTAATCACAAATACCTTACAAAGTTGCAATCTATGTGATTAATGTTTATGAGATTACATCTACACGTTTCCTTACTAGTTTAGTGCAAGATCCTACAATTAAATATGCAAAAAATCAAAGTTTGATCGTTTTGCACTTTGCAAAAGATTTGTGATAGCTTTGAGTGGTCTATGATGAAAAAAGGCCATAGAATTTAGTAGGTTAAAAGATGTAAATGTGAGCTAGGATGGATTGGGGGATGGGTTAGAATGAACTTGAACAAAATATTACCTTAAAATACTATATTCATCATCTACAATATTGACATTGACATCCTTATAAGTAAAAATTTATTACTCCCTCCGTCCCAAAATGATCTTCTTGTTGTACTTTGTGATCTTGCAAATTGGTTAAATTTGGCATTAATTGCTATTTTGGACCAACAAATTTTTGCATTTATCCTACATGGGTTGCTCTACCTCCTACCACCCCATGTGTATATATAGAGTTGTCTTTTCACTATATAATCCAAATAAAGTAATTGATTGCAAAGATTAATAATGTACTCATTGAATTTTTGGCCAACATCTTTCACTACGAATATTTGTTGATTTGTATGTCTAATTCTAAAATAAAGAAAAGAAAATGGAACAAATCATAATGTACAGTCACTATCCCGGTGCTGAAGCTTACATTATTAAATATGTGGGGATGAAAGTCGTGAACGAAGACTCCAGACAGGAAAAGGCAGCTTCTCTGAAGGCTACTGAATGTTACTCCCTCTGTTTCTGAAAAAGACCCAGGTTTCCTTTGTATTTTACAAAGGAAACCCGGGTCTTTTTCAGAAACAGAGGGAGTATGAATTTATGATGTTGGGGATGTAGAGTTTACTAAATTTATCCACACTTGTAAACTAACTGGTGAGCAACTGAGCACCTCTCAACCGACAGCGGTGCAACGAGTGGACCAGATAAGTTCGTTCCGCCAGCCACTGCCGGCCAGAGAGGTCCAAAAGCTGCAGCCCCACTGTCAGTCTGCAACTACTTCCACGGCGCGAAATCAATTCATTCAAGTGGCTGGCCGGAGAACTTCTCATGCCGCTGCCGACTTCCATGCTCACTCACACACCGCCCATACCAGTAACAAATAGAATGAAGACTGATCCCAAAACATTCAAAAAAGTTACGGCTGTAAATTCCATGCTCGGAGCCCCAGCATCTTTTCATGCTTTGGTGAGCAAGGCTTGTGCCACTTTAGCCTGGACTCCGAGAAATCTGTAGATAGGGTGTGCACTACCGCAACTTATGCCTGGGTAGCAGAACATTTGCAAACTGGTTTAATAAATAAGCATCTGGAAGGGAAGAGGAGGAGGATAATTTCTCGAAACTTTTGATATGAAAGCCAACGTCTAATTCGCTAGAAGAAATGAGTGGTCACTCTTCTCCACTGTAATTGGCAACATGGGCAGTTTCGTTAAAATGGCGGTATTCCATGTGCCATTTTCAGAGCGGCCGCTCTCAACTACAAAGGAGACATCTAAAAGAGGTGTAGATTTCTGAAATCTTGGTCTTATATAGATTTCAGAATTCTAGCACTTTCAAAGATTTCAAACTGTGCGGTTTGAACTTTGAAAGCAACATCTATGACACTTGTAGATTTCAGAAATCTAGGACAGTTGAACATTTCAGAGCGGCCACTCTAAACTGTGAAAACTGCCAAAGTTACGGAATTTCTGCCATTTTAACGAAATTGCCTATCAACCAAATTAACCCTTAAAGGACGGACCCATGACCACTGATTTCAAGCTTCCTTGTCCATCACTCAGTTTGCTTCCATTTTGCAACTAGTATGAATGAAAAATTTTATATTTATTTTTCAGGGATGGAATTACATGTTTTCTTCACTTCATAAATTTTTTAGATTTTTTTGTGAAAAATTGATTTTTTTGAGAATTTTTGAAGAAAAAGTGAAGAAAAATCATATCAAATAGAAAATTATGTCAAAAAATTGGAAATTTTCACCATGCATGTATATTATAGTGACAAACATCATGGTGTAAACTCAATTTCCGTATCATTCTATAATTAGAAAATAATAGACATCAAAAATATATCCAAAGTTCAAATTGTCATAAAATCTTCAATATTAGGAATTTTTTCAAAATTCAAATTGGAGTAGAAACTAGAATACATGACCTTCATTTTGTTAGTTGGGCTCAAACTCAAAAAATATCATTTTTGTGGAGAAATTTCAGATTTAGAGCAAGGAGCAACAACTTCTCAAAATACACTAAAATAGCAGAATTTTGTGATCCGTTTTTTTTACTAACTTCTCATTTCCGTGAAGACAAACACTAGCAAGGCTACAAATTCAATTGGATACCCTTCATAACCCACCATGAAAGGCCAGCAAGAAAAACATGGATGAAAAACTACTTCCAGTCTCTCTACAGGTGAAGGCATGGTCATCCAAAAGCCACGAAATGGCTGTGGCGGCGTTACAGGGTTAAGACTCAAAAGTTCCACATAATTTTACGACTGTTAGATTTACATGGAAATCAGTGAGTGAGTGGCCAAAATTTCTCTTATTAGTGAAGTCTAATTGCAGTACGTCCTCCATGAGATAAACTCAAAGTTGTGCGCAAAAAGAGTCTGGACTTCACTATCCAAGGGGTTCCCGGGGAGTTGAAGCAGCTCCTCCAGCATGTCATGATAGTAATAGCTCAAGCCTTGAGACCAGGAGTACAGTAGGTGAGCGGTGAATAGAGCCAACAGTGACACTCCAGTACAGTACAATGAGTACAAATATACAGCTTTTTCCTTCAATTCACAACAACAAAAATAATCTTCAAATATCTCCAAACGTGTTCAGATGCTTCGGCATATCATTGCGCAACACATAACAAGTAACTTCAGAAAAGTAATTGGGGGCACACAAAGTTCCTCAATGAGGGTGTTCTATTTACAGCCGAGAATGCAAAATTGTTGAGGAACTCTGACGAGAGTGACAAAAACCTCAATCCTGCCAAAGTAGGTTACACGGCTCCATGACTCCATGGCTCCAGCTGATCTCATTGTACACAAAATACACAGCTACTCTTGACTTCGTCAGAGCCAAAGCTGGACACCCACCGGGCCACCTATGAGTGGAAGAAAAGCTCAAAAAATATAATACACTGCAGGCTTGCTCAAACTGCGTCGCAAGGGTAAACCAGTCCCGTCTCTAGGGAGGTTTTCACGCTGTTTTGGGTCACTGGGATCCCCAAGCTCTGAAACGAAGACCCCTGGCTGCAATTTCTGGAACTGCTGATCACCACATCATCTTCTCCAGAAAGCTTCTGCAGCACCTTGACAATGTGCTGCATGCTGGGTCGGGCTTTCGGCATTTCGTTTGTACAATTCATGGCTACACTAAGGGCGGTGAGAAGATCCTCATCCGGGGCTGCGCCCAATATGCTCTCGTCAAAAATTTCCTCCGGCTGGTTCTCTGCTAACAACGCATTGGCCTGCACCCAGCCACGATTAGGGTCAGAACTTGGAGTAAAAATAAATGTATCACACAGTGCGCAACTCACAAGCAAAACCTGAGTATGTCAGTCACGACTAGGGGTTCGTGTACCGTCAAATAAACTTGTTGTAAAAAGAGATGTATCACAGAAAATCAAAGGTTTGGAGAGAGTGCCGTGGATACTCACCCATTGGACTATACTAAAATCGTGATCTCTAAAATCATCATCCTGAGGCCGCTTTCCAGTCAGAAGCTCAAGCAGCACAACACCGAAGCTGTACACGTCCCCTTTCTCGGTGATCTTCCCAGTTTCCAAATACTCTGCACATCCAATTGCAATCCATAATGAGAGACAGCAAGAGAGAAGCACCATCACATGATAACAGCCTAAATGGCGAAATGTAGCTACTTCCATATAGGAGTTGTAATAAATTGCTTACGAAGCTTCCAGGAAGGTAGCGAATCAAACCAATAGAAAGGAGAAACCATGCACTACATTTTATAACATTAAAACACAGTTTTCGAAAGTTCCAAAGTAGACTATTCATTTTGAGCTTGAGTAGTTAGGAGTTTAATTTTATTGAGAGACCATACCCGGAGGTAAATATCCAAGAGTTCCTGCAGCTATGGTGGTCACGTGAGTCTCCTGAGGCCGAATAAATTTGGCAAGCCCAAAGTCTGCAACGCGGGCCTCCATGTTCTCATCGAGAAGGATGTTGCTGCATTTGATATCCCGGTGAATAATGTGAGGAATGCAGTCGTAATGCAAGTAACTCAATCCTCGAGCAACGCCCAAGGCGATCTTGAGACGCAAATCCCACTCGATAGGATCCACGTTCCGTCTTGCATAATCTGCTTGCAACACCAACGCAATCAATGAATATATATCCATCCCCAGACAAAGGTTTTCAGTAAAATAAAGAATTTTTTTCCAGAAACTAATAGAACCATATAAAGGGTGTTACGGTGATTCGTGCTAAAAACCCAGTCCATTCTGTTTAACCTCTCAATCAAGTGTTTTTCAACTCTTCGGGTTCACTTGTTTTGTTAGGTCTCGAGTTCTTTGCGATGACATTCTAAGTAGCTTATCTAGGAGCTATTGCCGTTCTATTTTCATTCGTGGTTATGATGTCTAAAAGCTAATTTTTTTTGTAAAACCGAGATTTCATACATTTGAGATTGCAAGTGAAAAGGCTTGAAAGCTATGTGGAAGTGGTAGACCAGGAGTTTGTTACCATGCAGGAAGGATTCCAAGTTGCCATTCGGCATCAAGTCGTAAACTAAAAGATTAATGTGGGGTGCACTGTAGTAGCCACGCAACGCCAACACGTTTCTGTGTTTCACGTCGGCCATGGTTTGAAGCTCCCGTTCAAAGCCCTGATCCCGTTCTCCGCCTTCCTTGGTCAGTTTCTTCACGGCGAATGTGGACATGTCGTCCAAAACAAGTTTGTACACCGTGCCGTAGCCTCCACTGCCGATGATATCTTGGGGTTTCAGCTTCTCGGCTTTGCGAAGCACTGCCGTCGCCAGTGGAGTCACATGCCCTGTTTGCTGGAACATTATCATCCTCCCACCTGCACAAATGAAACAAAGTAACGTAATCTGCATTATTAGATCTATTCCAGAGAAACCAACTAAAATTCACCCGTCCCGTGCAGCTCTTAGTAGCTGCACACGATGTAACGAAGCAAAACACACACACACAAAAACTGCATTGAGTGTTGCAAGAAGAGTGATCCCTAAAATGCTACCTGACAGTTTGACTTCGCAGTTGCTCCGCATCTTTTTCCGTCGATGGTACCAAATCAAGAACAAGAAAATTTTGCTGATTGCAAATGCAGAGATACATATAGCAACAATCTCTCCCACGCTCAGTTTCTTTTCGCCATTCCCTTTCGGAGTTGCATCTGCTGCGACATCTGAACATTTCACAACCTCAAAACCCTAAACTTCCACAATGACACTAGTCCAGGTAATTTGATTTATACACAAGTTTTCATGTAACATCAAATGTTGAGGCCCTTAAAGAATTCTAAGTCCAGTAGGCCAATTGTGGAAGGCTGGGTACCTGGTGAGATTTCATCTAAAGAGCGGATATTGCTTGCACACGTTTGGTTGGTTGGATATCCACATAGTTTGTCATTCCTCCCAAATCTGCGAAGTAAATCATTTGGAGTTAACTTGAATCAAGTAACCTAAAACTGAATCAATGAAATTCGAATCAAAGCCATCTCATTCTGTTGGTTACTTGAGTCCCACTAAACCCTAAGATGAAGTAAGAACGGCATTTGCATGTAAGAGTGCCGTAAATTCTACAAGTCACCTTCCTCGCAAAAAGCACATTGCGGCGAACGTTTGACAAATATATGCCAGTCCTGGATTCCAAAGCTTTGTGCACTTTAAAGTCACAATTTTGACGCTCTAAGCCTCTAACTGACACTCCAATTTAACGAAAATTACCATACAGATTCAACATCATGTGAGATTTAGGGTGCACAGCGGTACTTACGAGGTGGCATTGAAAGAATCTCGTACTCTACCATGGGGCAGACTGCCTTCCAGATCATTGTTAGACAGATTTCTGCATAATTTCAAAGAGTATAATTCAGCAATTAGAATGAAACCCAAACCTCACTAAACAATAGCTTCACATCCGAAAAAACAAAGTCGGAATAAACTTCAATGATTGAAACTGAAACCGGAGCAAGCATTCGGGGGTTTCGACTCTTACAGAAAGGCGAGACTCACAAGTCCGTTCAACTCTTCAGGTATCTCGCCACTCAACGCGTTATTTGATAAATCCCTAAAAATAGTGAAGTAACAATTGAAACAGTTAATGCAGTGGCCCAAGCGCATATCTGTAGAAGCCGAAGCCTATCCAGACACAAATTTCTTGACCTAAGAAAACCGGCAAGACTAGGAATAACGCCGACTTACAAGATTCTCAAGCTTGCGGTGCTCCCCAACAACTTGGGAATAGCGCCGTGAAACCCATTCGACGACAAATTCAAAACTCGGAGCTCAATCAATCGTGTCACGTCCAAAGTCAAATTCCCTTCCAGCTGTTTTCCGGACAAGTTTCTGAACACAGTCACATTCGTTCAGAATCAGAAAAACAAAACCTTCCAACAAACTCTTCAAAACACACTTAAAACTAAACGTAGCCCACAAGTGTAAGCGCCATCACGCATAACCAAACAATCAAAACCACTCATACCAACACCCCAAAACACTTACATCGACACGACGTGCACATCCTCAACGCAGCAGACAACCCCAGTCCACTGACACGGAGTCGCCTGAGACTCGTCCCAACTCAACAACGCACCGCCCGTGTCGTTCAACCGGCTACGAAACTCTTGCAAAGCATGACCTGCTCCAAAACTCAACCAGTGTCAAACACGAACCAAACTTCGAAACAACGTCCTTGTTTCCAGAATCTGAAAAATGTATTTGCAAAGTTCTAAGGTTGTAGACAATCTCTAGCTAGCAAGTACCTTCGTCATTCAACGCCGAGATGAAGTTGCGCAAAACGAGAGTCCACAAAACACACAACCACACGGAGCACGGAAAGTTGTGGCGAAGCCCCATCTCTGAAGCCGCCATCTCGTGACTACAGATTCAGAACATTTCCCTTGTTGCAGCATCTCTCTCTTCTGATCGATAGATTCAATCTCACCTCAACATAGAGTACTACTAATGCTTCACAACAAAAAGTCCCTTGAACCGCCCAAATCTCTGATTCAGTCACCCCCATACACTCATTCCAAGTTTCCAACACTTAGTTTAAGATAGAAAACCTTGTCAACGCTAGCATGAGTGTGATCCGGTCATCCGGTGTCCGAGAAAACTAAGTTAGAGATGAAGAAGCCAACAGCGCATGGTGTGTTTCGCTTTGTTTTATGAAAACCTTCCCAAATTCCAGTGCTAGCTGGCCTGGCAGCGGCCCCGCCCAAAGGCACCCATGCAAGCTGATGAGGCTCAATGCCTCAATCGACCTTAATAATAATATTATTATTATTAAAACTAGCTACAAGTGCGCACTAAAGGTGCGAGATGGGGGAGGAGGGTTTCACTAGAACTAGATCGATGATTAATTGAGTGCATGCATGCTGGAAAAGTAGGACACCGACGACGTAAGTCCAGCTTGAGTTGGCCTGGATAACGAAGAGGGCTCCGTCATCACTTGCGAATTAGTGCCGAAGTTACTGTAGATTCCGTTTTCGTCATCACTCCGCCACTCATTGATGAGCAAGAGACTGCAGTCTGATCGGGAATGTTCACGGCCTTCTCGGGGATTAGGTGGCAGTCATAAGTTACAGTCCGAGAATGGTAGATTTTGTTCACCCTGTGGACCTGATTGGAGCAGTGTTCAGAAAGGTGGTTAAACTTAGGAACTCGAAGGCTTTCACCGGATAAAGTCACGGCTGTGGAAACGTGGGACTGGATTCCACTGAGTGAGGTGGGTGGATGTGAAGGTCTTGCACTCTTGCACATGTAGCAACTTGGAGATGATGGTGAAAATCACGAACTGGACCGGGGATTGGCGGTTGTGCAAGAGCCATTGCAGTGATTTCAGTTGGCCAACTGAAGGCGGGGTGGTGCTTGAAGGTAACACGGCATCTCATAACTGAACGGACGTGCACACTAGAGAGGAGGTAAGATGGGCAATTTCATTAAAATGGCGGTATTCCAAGTGCTACTTTGACGGTGTGCCATTTTCACCATCTAGGACTAGTATAGATTTCAGAACGACCATTTTGAACCATCTATGACAGGTATAGATTTGGAACGACCTTTCTGAATTGTTTTCACGCCGTTTTAAAAAACATCGCCATTTTAATGAAATTGCCCATTAAGGTAACTTCACCTAAAATCACAAATAAGCAACTCCACAGGGTTCCCATTATTATATCGATTTTTGGGGGGGATCTTGTTGGTAGTTGAAGGAGATTCTAGATTTTCTTAAAAATGCATTTTCTGGACACCGTATGAATGAACTATGAATTTTCAAAGTGCTGAAATTTTAAAAAAAGTCAAAAAAGTCAAATGTATACTAAGGAGCAAGGAAAAAGAATTTCTGTATCACAAGGAACCGTTGGTAAAAAATTCCTCTAACTTTGGACAGTTAGAACTTTAGTTTGATTCTCCAATTGGAACAGCGAGATGGTCTGGATGGAGCTTCCGTCCGAAAGAGGGAATCACAAGTCAATCAACTACCTCGTCGAATGATGATCGATCAAATAACTTCAGTAAAAACATCATCCTACTTTACTTACAGTAGTTTTCCCAAACACTCCACTCCACCGAACTAACTGGCTGCGGTGGCCTTCATATCAACACCTGTTGCTCCAGGAGGGCAACTGAAAACACGCAAACTGAAACTGAAGTTACCTTAACAACTGAAGAAACGAAACGAAAGTTAACTTAACGGGGGGGGGAAAAAAAAAAACTCAACTGAAGATACAAACTTAGTGGCGATATGCATTCCCAGGTCACCGACTTTCCATCTTGGGCGGGGAGTTGGGAATTGGGACCCAACTGAAGCTTAATTGTATTTTAATCTCTCGCTCAATACGGTTCACAGGCTGGGTTTCATTTTCAAAATAAAACTTAAAAAAATGAGGACTGTAATACTGTATCACCTCGAGCTGGCTGGCAGGCGACGGAGGTGGCCGGGAGCAGCAAGGTGCACGTTTGCAACTTATTTAACTTACCGGGAGCGGAAGTTGATGAGGTGGAAACATGCCGGAGTTTCGTGAAGGACGGACGGACGGCCCACGTTAAGAGCCCGGAATCCGGCAGCAGCGGCAACTGGACCGACGTCGGTACGGGAAGTTTCTCAGCGGGTCTTATCATCAGCCACTGCAAGCAGGCATGTCAGTGTGGCTTTTGTGGCTTTTCCTTTGTCAGTCCAATAAGGTAAGTGGCTCCAATTCCGCCCCTCTTCTTCAGACCGTCCTATAGGTACTTGTAGAATGGATGCAAGGTGATCCTTAAATGGACTGCTTTCGTCCCTTAATGAATTCAAGAAAATTTGTTTTTTTAATTGCAAGAGCTAATCATTGTCTTTGGTTTCTGCACATTTCTTTACAAGTCACAAGAGGACAAATTTTGGGACACCTATGGTCACAAATAGGTGCCTATGACCTGAATCTTTGAAAATTCATAAGTAATTCAAAAATGCTTAGAAAAATATGAAACCACTTGTGTTGTGTTCCAAATCTATTTTTCTTTCTCTGAAAAATGAGCTAAAAATCATTTTGTCCATGAAAACCTCCGAAAAAGGCGGATCAGCCCTTAAAGGGTCGCTTTCTGCACCTCTTACCTTACTCCACTTGTGTTGTCAACTTGCCTGACATCATTAACCCCGAAGTGCTCGACTTAAGGATAGTAAGATTTAGCATTTAGTTTTTCCATTTGAAATAAGGGAGAAGCAGTGAAGCACCTAAATGTGACACTTCTTCAAGATCTGCAAATCTTGAAGGTAGCTATAGAAAAAAAATAAAATAAAATGATGTGTGCTTATTAGGAAATGGTTTAAGAAACCAAAAAAATTACTTTCGTATTTTTCTGAGCTTGTTTGAATATAATATGAATTTTTGAAAACTACTGCATAGATGCACCTACTGTGGACAGTAGACTAACACAAAAGTGGGCACGGAAACACCCAAAAGCAACAAATTGTAAGCTTGTATCTCGCTTGTCTTATTGGCCACCGCCCTAATCATTGTGTATTACATTCATGTAAACTCATCTGTCAACTTTGGATCTACTTGCTTTAGGACTTTTTTAAGGTATAGCAAAACAACTGCTGTTAGTTTTGGGTACTCCTACCTCAAAAACTATATCAATTAAAGAACAAGAATAGTACAACCACGAGGGTCTATCCCATGTAAGCAACAGTATTAATTTATTGATAGAATAGTAAATAGTGAGGAAATTGAAGAAAAAAATAGTTTATTGACAGCTGAACTCCACATCCCTAACCGCTTTGTACAATGTGAATGTCATTGTTAATAGGATTTGGAAAGTCCAATTCAATATTCATAGTCAATGTGAATATGTGATAATCTTTGTCCAAAGGATAGAGTCAACAATGAAGAAGGACAATTAGTGTAACATTCTTGACCTCCAAGGTTGGGAAGTCCTTTTCCTTCACAAAGGTGGGAACACCTAAAACCTTCAAAATAAGAAATCAGTTCAAAATAGTTGGAGACACCTTTTTCAAGGAAAAAACATTTATGCAGTATTAGCAATTGATAATAATGAATTTTCAAAAAAAATTACAATTTTAGATAAGACATGTAATTGCTATGAACTTTTACAGTGGAAACTCCCCAAGCAACTAAAATTGTCATGTAGCCTGGTCATAAAACTGAAATTTAGATAATCAGTAGTCAACTAAATGCAACTAATCTCCAAAAGTCCTAAGGCATTTTTTTCATCAAAACCACTCAAAATTGCCATTTCTATTGCAAAATGCAATGAATTTAAGAAATTGTTTCGTATGCATATCTAACCACAGGATCCAACTTGTATTAGACTAATACAAGAATGTATGGAAAAAAATTCAAAAATTTGATATTGTAGATTTGCATTTGAAGATAATAAACTTCGGATTTTTAACACCTTGTCTAACTAAATTTAAAGGCTTTGATTCTTCATAGCTTAAAATTTTTGCTTTGCACATTTTGAATTTGGGTGATTGCAAGGAACTTGTACTATTTGTTGCGTTTTGCATTTTTGGATTTTTAGAGATTTTTTGTACTATGAGTCACCTTCAGTACTATTGAAGGCATGGAACATAAAATTTGAATGGTCAATTGGATTTCAAATTTACTATTCTGACAACATGTGATGTTCATCATTGGATGACAAAAATGGATGGAAATACTTAATTTGCCATTAAAAAAAAATTTACATTGTCAGATAGAAGGTATTACGAACCCCAATAGTACTATTGAGTCTTTCTGTGTACCCTGAAGTACTATTTTGAGCCACATGCTACAATTTATCCTAGAAATTGAGACTTTCACGTTTCTATTTTTGAAAATTAGGAAATGAGTTCGAAAAATTTATTTTAAAAATGGCCATTGTTGCCAACTAAGAGCAAAGTAGGAAGATCAAAGTTAGAACTAAAAAAACAATTTTAATTCAACATAAATTCAACTTGAATGTAGCACACTTTAGGCCAATATAAAGCACACTTGGAAAATGTTTTTGGAAATCCCTCCCCTGAGAAGGTGTATTTCTATTAGAAGAGCTAGCCTACCAAATTTGATGATGTAACTCTTCAAAAAAGGTACTCGATAGTACTAAAAACCACCAAAACCGCATGTGTGACATATAATCAAAATTCAATTTCACCTATTAAATTAATTTTCAAAAAAATTGAAATAATTCAAGTGCATTATTTTCTATTGCTATAGGAAGCTTGCTTTTGAATTTCAAGTTCATTCAATCATTTTTGCAATATTTATGGCACAAAACAACTTCCGCATTGAACGTGTGACGGAAAATAGTACAGGTGTTTCTTGCAATCACCCATTTCTAATTTTTTATGTTGAAGAATTGAGTTGAAAGTCTAGGAAAAAAATTCAAAAAATACACTTGAATTGTATAAGTTATATTTTCAAAAAGATTCTTAGATTGTCTAAAAAATAAGTTTGTCCACAACTTTCTCATCACTAATCTAAATAAAATGGATCAAATCTTTCTATGTAGACAAAAATACACTTGATAACAAATAAAATTTTGAAATTTTTATTTTGACTTTCTATGATTTTTTTAACTACCTGACAAATTATGTTTTGGGCCTAGGGTGGCATAGCTTTGAAATAAAATTATATTCCTAGAAAGCTAATGTATTTACCTATCTTCAAAAACAAATTTCAAGAATTACAACAAAAATCGAGACCATAGGAGCCTACTCAAATTCTATTTTGTCCCTTGAGGGGACATTGGGAGTTTAAGGATTGAATATGGGGACAGTTTAATTGCACTTTTGGAGATACTTTCAATAGAAGTCTCTATGTTAGGAATATGTACACAAACAGTTTTGGATGTTTCTACCATATTGAAAATCTTGAAGGAAATGTTGTTATGCATTGTGAACTAATGAAAAAGAATAATCTCTATTGTAACATGAATAAGTGATGCTGCTAACAAAAAGACCCTTACATTAAAGAAAATTTTAGTCCTCCAGAGGACTACTCTAGAGTGACAAACCAAGCTATTTCAAAGCTTGGTCTGTCACTCTGGAAAAGTGCCGCAATGAGCAGTGAACCAAGCTGACTATTCGCTGAAACAGTCAAATTTTGCGATTTTTTTTTTAAAATAATTTTTTTAAGATTAAAAATTAATTAATTAATTTTAACTCTAAAAACTTTGATCTTGTGCCATTGCCATTTTAAATGGGCGGGAATAGGGAAAAAATGATTTTTTTAGCCCAAAAAAAACAAATTTCAGGGTACCTTGGAGGGCTGTGGAACAGCCTTCCAGAGACCTAGAATTTTCTCTAATGAAATACATTCCGACTTGGCATTTGCAATCTTTGTGTGTTAAAAGATAAGACCTAATTTTTTTTATTAGAATTCATGTTTGGAACTGTTATATTTGTTTCTGAGCTTTTGAGTTGTGAACAATTCACATGTGGCTTGTATTTCCACCAACTCTATGTTGTGATAGGTGCTAAAATTTGTGATTCTACCACAAACTTTGGATTTTGGCTGGGGTTCGAGTGGATGGGTGTTCTCAATCGCTTGAGTGATTTTTGCAAGCGTTTGGATTCTTTTCTTTGTGAAATTTTGTCATTGTTCCATTAGGCTCTGCAGCAACTTGGTTCAATATGAATTCAATCTTAGTCAGCAAGTTGTGCAAGGCTTGAGGAGCTAAAGTTGTGCAAGTTTCAGTCTGTAAGTTTTGCACAAGTCTCAATTGGCAAAGTTCTATAAGCTGTGAGGAGCTTAAATTGTGCAAGTCTCAATTAGTAAGTTCTGCAAGTTGTGCAGTCTAAGTGAATCAACATATTAGATACTATAGCAATGGCAGTTTTAGTTAATGGACACAAAGAGGCAACAATACATAAGACCTCACGGACTCATCAAAAATCTACAAATTCCAAAGATTTGAATACTATGAAAATACTAGCAAGCTGTTTATGATTACTGCAAAAGCTACATAACAATCTTACTCTTACACTCACACACGTCAGATTCCAGCTAGGATCGGCGTTTGATAAACAACATGAGTGGGAACAAGGGAAGAATTGTTGATGTAAGACCAATTGTTAAGAGCGCTTGTAACGCCAAGTGGAAATGGACCATTATTTCATTAATTAAGAATGTTATGAGTTTGGTGCCTTTGGGTGAACTTGAAAGTTCAAAAAAACAAACTAAGTTGCTACTTTGGAGATTTAATAGTTAGATTAATTTTGAAAACTTATGATTATTTTCTTAATTTTACCAAATTAAGTCTTCAGTGTCCCCTTGTTTCCCTCCTTGAAAGTTTGGAAAGGATTATGTGATCTTGATAGAAAAACAAATTAGCTTTCTAAGAATAAAATTTTTATTTCAATCAATGGCTTGGGGAAAGTTATGCCACACTAAATTGAAATGCTCAAACCTCCATGTAGCCAAAAAAATTTCAAAATCTCAAAATAATTAATTTTTTTTTTTTTTAGAATACTAGTATCAAGTACTTTTTTCTGCAAAGAAAGATATGATTCATTCTAATTGGATCGACAGTGAGGAAGTTGAAAAGAATCTTTTTTTGTGGGCAATTATAACATCTTTGAAAAAAAACAATGAATAGGATTTGTATTTTAACTAAATTTTTGCAATTTTTGGAAAAAAAAAATTCCACACAGTTTATTTTTCTTACTACAATAACCCCACCATTGGGATTATGTGATTCAATCCATCTTAACCCCTAAAGGACCAAGGCCTTTTTTCTGCCAAAAAACAATCAAAACTACCATTTCTATAGCAAAGGTTTTAAAAAAAATTAAATTATTTTTCTTTCACATCTAACCACGGGATCTTACACCTAACTAGTATGAAAAAGTGTGGAAAAAATTTCAGAATTTTTGACCACACAGATTGCAAGATATTTGCGTTTAAAGTGGAAAAAACAAGTTTTTCAACACATTGTGGGACTAGATTTTTTGACTTTGAACATTTTTGACTTAAAATTTTTGCACTATAAAGTTTTGAGCTTTAAATCTTTATAGTGGAGAATTGAGTTGAGAGTCTAGAAAACAAAAAAAATAATCAAAAAAACTTTATTATCATTCTTAAAAAAATTGTTAAGTAAAAGTAGGTACAAGATAGAAGGAAAATCTAAAATATTAATATATTTTAGATGGAATTAAAATACACTAATCCCAATGGTGAGATTATTCTAGCAAATAAACTAAACCATGTAAAAAAAAAAATTTGAAAAATTTGAAAAATTGCATTCAAAAATGAATCCTACAAGTTATTTTTTTCAAGAAGATGCTCTAACTGCCCAAAAAACAAGAATGTCCATAACTTTCTCATAACAAATCCAAATGAAATGAATCAAAGCTTTCCAAATAGACAAAAATATAATCTATGAGAAAAAAATATTAAAAAAAAAATTTCAAATTTTTGTCCATTTTTTTTTTGTTGCCTAGACTGCCCCTCGTCCCCTGTTTTGAGCTTATTTGGTCATAACTTTTGTTCCCAAGCATCGATTGTGAAATAAACTATATTCCCACAAAGCTAATTAGCTTTTCTACCTCAAAAAAAGTTTAAAAAAATGAGGAGAAAATTTCAGCCCGTAGGTACTTGCCCAAAAACGCATTTATCCCCCAAAGGGACAACGGTCCTTTAGGGGTTAAAGAACAAACCAAGCCCAAGAAGCATGGTAAAAAGTCAAACTTGAATTTCATATAGTTCTTGATTTTAAATGTCTGGAAGCTTGATTTTAAAAATGTAGCTCCAATCATCTACTATGTACTTTTGATTCTATTTAAATATTTTTCAAAATGATTAAAATTGTATTTTTTGCCAAAATTTTATTATTATTTTAAGCATGATTATAATTATTATGATTTTTACAAGAAAATTACTTAACAAAATCATATTAAAATCATATTACAACAATATTAAAATTCATTTTAATATTTTTAAAAATTGTCATGTTATTTGATGATGGTTAGCTATTGAATTCTATAAGGCATGTTAGAGGGTGGTTGTGGACTTAGTATAGCCAAAATGGTCATGTATCTTGAGTCATGTATTGGCCATTGGAGGGCTAAATTAGTGTTTTGGGGTTGTTTGGAGGTGTGAACATGGATATTTGGAAGTAGGAAGGATTGCTTCAAACCCAAGGCCGACCTTCCTTCCCTTCCATTCTCTTCAAGTCTTGTTTGTGAAGGTTTTGTGGAGTTTAGGAGATGGAATACCTTAAGGGTTGATTGTAGATGATGGCAATATTGCCAATTTGCATAATCTAAGGTTTTTCCTTGCATAATTCAATTTCTGTGCAAGACTAGTATTATCAAGATATAGTAGAAGCATTTGAGAGTATTTTGGATGCTGATTACTTGAAGAGAATGCTCTAGATGCTGATGTGAGAATACTAGAGAGATTGGAGAATTTTGAGGATTGTTTTGACATTGGTTGCGTTGATGATAACGTGCAGAAGTGGTGGCAGTTGAAGTTTTCAAGTTTCGAGAGTTGGAGGTGCTGATTTGGAGTTGAAGGGTTTCGGAGGGCCTAGGAGGTTGCTAAAAAGAAGTAAGAAGAATCCCTTGAGTGTAAGGATCCAAATCCAACTTGTTTCGTGCAATTCTGTTCCAAATTGAAAAAAATATGGAAATTTGAGTGAAGTAGTCAAAACCCTTGTATGTGCTGGTCCAAACTTCTAAAAGTTATGATTTGATGTTTGGGGGCCATTAAGATGAAGACTCAGTGTTGTAAACACTAGAAATTGTTGTAACTCTCCAAAAACTGTAAAATTGTTAAAAACTGCTAAAAATTGAAGAAGTTATGACATTTTGAAGTTTGAAAGTTGAAATGGAGTTTTGAGAGTTGTTTTCGTGAGGTTTTGTTGGAGTTTTTCAAGCGTTGATAGCTAGGCAAAACGAGAGAGACGAAGATCGGTTGACTTTTAGGAATTATTATTCCATTTACTACTGTAATTATAGAATTTATTAGATCAATTATTGAAATAACTTTTAAAATTATCCTAATAATTATCTTTGTAATTTCTAAAAATTACCTCAATAATAGATATAATAGATATAATAGATATAATAAATTCTATAATTACAATAGTAAATGGAATAATAATTCCTAAAAGTCAACCGATCTTCGTCTCTCTCGTTTTGCCTAGCTATCAACGCTTGAAAAACTCCAACAAAACCTCATGAAAACAACTCTCAAAACTTCGTTTCAACTTTCAAACTTCAAAATGTCATAACTTCTTCAATTTTTAGCAGTTTTTAACAATTTTACAGTTTTTGGAGAGTTACAACAATTTCTAGTGTTTACAACACTGAATCTTCATCTTAATGGCCCCCAAACATCAAATCATAACTTTTAGAAGTTTGGACCAGCACATACAAGAGTTTTGACTACTTCACTCAAATTTCCATATTTTTTTCAATTTGGAACAGAATTGCACGAAACAAGTTGGATTTGGATCCTTACACTCAAGAGCTTCTTCTTAGATCTTCTTAGCAACCTCCTAGGCCCTTCAAGTGATTATTGGATGGTTGTTCATTCATGCCTTATTGTAGTGTGGATTTGTTTTAGGATATGTATGTACACGTGTTCAGTACTTGTAGTTTATGACACCTATTATTAACAATGCAGAGAGACAAGACAAAATGAAAAAATGAAGTCACTTTTGATTTTCGAAGAAAGGGCCGCATTGGTGCAGTTTATTTAATATATTTGTATTACAGAATCGCTATCTTCTTTTAGTGGAAAACAGAAAATTTGTACTCTACCCACTTCATTTAGAGCCAATATTGTTGAGCCCCTCTAATAAAAGTGTTGTAGTAAGGTTGGGATGGATTTAAAGTGTTGCTTCGTCAAATGCTCATTCAATTGATGTACATTCCTTATGGTGGAAGTACCCAAAACTGTCAATATTAGCAATTCAGCATAGTTGGAAGCACCTTTTTGTAAATGTAATATTTTTTTAGTATTAGCAAGTGAAAATCATAAATATTAAAAAAATATTAGATTTTTCGGATGTGGTATTTAATTTCTATGATTTTTCAAAGTGATGGCTCACTAGACCACTGAAACTGTCACATATTTAACATTCAGTAGCTCTATAGTGATGGTGTGGTATATTCCACACCCCAATAGTACTTCATCAGTAGCTATTGATGACTTAGACATGTGGAGGATGTAGAGGCCACCATCACTGTAGAACCAAGGCAACATCAACACATGCTATTGAATGTTATGTAGGTGTACCCAAAATTGAAAGCTACAAAAATCAATAGTTAGCAAATGAGAATTAGGCATGTGTCCTTCAAATGCATAAGCAAATCAGAGCTAAGCATTCAAGGACACATAAACCCTAAAGGACCGTTGTCCCTTCGGGGGACAAATGCGTTTTCGGGCAAGTACTTACGGGCTGAAATTTTGTCGTGATTTTTTGAAACTTTTTTTGGAGATAGAAAAACTAATAAGCTTTGTGGGAATATAATTTTTTTCACAATCGGTGCCCAGGATCAAAAGTTATGACCAAATAAGCTCAAAACAAGGGACGGGGGGCAACCCGGGCAACAAAAAAAATGGACAAAAATTTGACTTTAATTTTTTTTTTCTCATAGATTATATTTTTGTCTATCTGGAAAGCTTTGATTCATTTCATTTGTATTTGTTATGAGAAAGTTATGGACATTCTTGTTTTTCGGGCAGTTAGAGCATCTTCTTGAAAAAAATAACTTGTAGGATTCATTTCTGAATGCAATTTTTTCAATTTTTTATTTTTTTTATTTTTACATTGTCTGATTTACTTACTAGAACAATCTCACCATTGGGATTAGTGCATTTTAATTCCATCTAAAATATATTAATATTTTAGATTTTCATTCTATCTCATACCTACTTCTATTTAACAATTTTTTTAAGAATGATAATTAATTTTTTTTGAATTTTTTTTCCCCCCAGACTCTCAACTCAATTCTCCACTATAAAGATTTAAAGATCAAAACTTTGTAGTGCAAAAATTTTAAGTTAAAAATGTTCAAAGTTAAAAAATCTAATCCCTCAATGTGCTGAATGCAGATATCTTGCAATCTGTGCGGTCAAAAATTTTGAAATTTTTTCCACACACTCTCATACTAGTTAGGTGTAAGATCCTACGGTTAGATGTGGAAAAAAAAATTCAATTTTTTTTACTCTTTGCTATAGAAATGGCAGTTTTGAGTGTTTTGGGGCAGAAAATAGTCCTCGGAACTTTAGGGGTTAATGGGAAGTTTAGGGACAGACTTAGTGACAGTCTAAAGTACATGATGGGAACATGGACACTAAATAATAGGTGTTTCTACCTTATGCACCCTACTATCACAGAACTGTTTGATAATTTGCCATAAAACTTTGATCCATGGTACCAATTTTTAAGTTTTACATTAAAAAAAGACCTTTTTTGGTCCAACACCAGTGCAACCTTCATTTGACATTTATAAGCTCAAATTCTTCGTCTAAATTATCACCATGATCTTGCTTCATCCAATTCTTTAGAAGGAGCGCATCTTCCTTGGTGTTCTGTGGGAGAGAATTTGCTTTGGCAGCGGCTTCTTGTTTTGCAGACTCATAAAGTACCATACCAACAATAGTTAGAACCATGCCAAGCATGTTCTTGAAGGTGAGCACCGAGTCAAAGAGAAACCAACCCAAGACTAAGACCGCCACTGTCTTCATGTGTCCAAGCACCTGCCAAAGCAAATTCAACTTTTATTGTCAACATTTTGTGCTAATTGGATTGGTCTTAGCATTTGCAACGAAGATCATTGTAATGAGTTTTATTATTTCACTATAAACTGTTTTGTTCAATCTTAATGGTAGTCAAAAGGCTAAAAAGGCTAAAAAGGCTATTCTTGATTCACTTAATGAATGCGTGTTTTGGACATTGTATGAATAAATTATGGAATTTCAAATTACAGAGAACAAACATATTCAAAAGGAACCAATAGACTCTTATATATAGAAATTGAACATTTTATCCAAGATTTTGTGCAGATCGGTTTTAGAAGCATATCATAATCAAGTGAAAGTTACCTTAGAAGAAGCTAATTAATCAAAGAGATTGCAAAATAAAAATAAATCTGATAGCTTTTTTTGTATTTTTTTAGTGTAAGTAAGCTAACCTGAAAAGTAACGGTAGAAAATCGTCCGATGCATAGATATTGGCTCATGTTACAAAGAACCGCCAAGGAACATGAAAGCGATATAAACAACTGCACAAATATTAGAACGTAGAAGTGAGATGTTTGTAAATTATATAAGGTGCACTCAAATATTATTGGTTGTGTTTCATAGACTATATTAGTGGAGGGGAAAAATACTAGATGATCTTGCAATGACATTTCTTCATTATTCAAAAGAATTAGAAAATCATTAATTATCACTATTAACCAACAAATTCTAAAGATTTGAAATAGTCATTGACTGAAGCATTCAAACTCATGCAATTTCTACCAAATGTCAAAATACTCTTGAGATTAATCCACAAGACAATCATTGGTACTTATGATAGCCAATCAACTTCAAAGATAATTATACTCAAAAACAAATACTTTATAAAATAAACTAAATAAGAGTGACTACATACCATAGCAATTGATGTTAATTTGTAGGAGAATACGCTTTCTCCAATAAGAGCATAATCCACAAATGGTCCCAAGGCTACTAGAGACGCAGCTTGGATGGGTGCAGTTTTGCTCAATAATTCAATTGCACCACAATTGTGTTTTTTTTGCAATTGTCCAATATACTGCGCCATCATATAAAACATTACGTTAGTGATTCATCTCCTTGAATGTACAAATTAGTCAATATTTGCATTGGAAGAGTAAAATCCTATTCTTTGAAATATGATAGAAAACCTAGTTATGATTATAATGTCATTTAAGGTATTTTTTGACATAAGTCCTACTAATTATTATGACATTAGATTTACAAAGATATCATAGATGTTAACATATTGGAGATTTCCTTAATAATGTTTTAGTTTACAATTTTTTTTACATCTACAAATGTACATTCTAGCTTTCGTAGAAGATGAATAAGTTTTAGTTTTTACTTACAATTTGTTGCAATGATGTGGTGAATATAGCAATTGAGGCAACCACTAGGCCACTAAAGTTCAAGTGTACATTAGTTACAGTACACACTCCAACCCCCATCACGGTGACAAATATAGCAATCTTCATCGCCAATGTGTATCTCTTCTTGTGCAAAAACCACTCCAAAAAACACACCATAGGTATCATACTCAGCTTGGAAATCTGTATTCCAACAAGTATGTACAACAATCATAAGTTTAAACGAATCATCTATAAACCTCTATAAAAGATCAATTTTTTTCAGCTTGAAATATAAATCTACACCAATCCTAGTTTTGGGAGCGTTGTACAGATTTATGTTACATTTTTTTGCACTAAGAAGTGTTTCAATTTAACAAAATTGACAATGATCATGACAGATGCACCTTGTCACTAAAAATACATTATTGATACTGACTTCAGATCTTGATAAGTTTATGTCTTTTTCACACATTAATGGATGGACAAATAATGAAATTAAGTGAAACTCAGGAAATCAATTTGCAAAGTTTTTTCTAATTAAAGTTTGGCAACCGGTACACTTTAGAACATATACTACTTCTATTTGTTGCAAGTCACGCAAAATAAAAAATACTAGCTACTTGAAGATGGCACTTACCTGATAAAACCCCACTGAATTCAACATGAGACTTAGGTTCATGCTCACAATGGAGGTGTTGGAAACAAGAGAGAAAAGGAACAAGTCCTGGAAAGGCAGTTGTTTTGGGGGCATATAGCCTAAAGCAACTCCTATGTATCCTACAAGAGATGTCACTGTGAAGTGCATGGCTGTCAAAGTTGTTGCTGCACGACAACAACATTGACAACCTTAGCAATACATACAAATTCATGCAAGCAACAAACTCATCCTTACAGCCAACACTATTTTTTAGATTTGTAATTTAAACAAAAAATAAATAAAAAATCTCATAATACCAAATCGGAAGCCATAGCCCGCCGTTGACATAACTTGTTTATTTGCCATTATGATTCCTACTGAGCAGATGATGTTCATCGCCCATAGACCTGCATTTGAGACGCCATGCTTCCTTTCTGATGTTGACATATTAACTTGATTAATTCTTCACAAGTTCTCTTCAAACATCACCACTATAACTACATAACTACTTTGAAATAATGTCACTTGGAATACACATAAAAATGTTTACAAACTCTCACTTCTAATTTGCAACAATTCAATTAATGAAGAACGCTGCAATTCAATTATATATACTTGTAGACCAAGAATATATAATTCAATTGCAGTACTAATGAAGGCCAAAGTGACTCTTTTATTGCCACTTAATATATATTTTTAGATAAACAATCAATAATTTTACTTTGGGCAACCACTCAACTATTTTATTTTTAGGCAACCACTCAATAATTTTACTTTTAAGCAAATAACAAATTATTTTATTTTTATGAGGTTTCATGCTTGTCTAGCAATACAACTGATAGCAAGTGCAAGCGAAGCAAACAGTTCAAGAATTAGTTGCCAAAAATCATTTTTAGATGCAAATGAACTAAATACTCTTCATTCAAAGTAGTAATGCACTCTTCCACAGAGAATTTTCTTTCATTTGTGTCAACAACCTCTGGATAAATTCCCTCAACTTTTAATTATATTGCTGTTAAGTGAGTAAGTGGTAAAAAAAGAATCCCTGCCTCAGCAACAAATACTCATTTCTAATGTCCAGTTCAAGCAATCTGATTTTCTGTTCTTCTGTCAATCTGAGCTTCTATTCTTCTTACTCCTGATCAATATGGTGAAAACCTTGAAAGTCCTGAATCATCAATGCATGTAAGTTTAAACCCATCCAAGGTGACACCTCTAGAGATTCTTGCCTAAACTGTATACCCTCTCTTCATGAGAGCCTTCGGTTGGTGTGGATAAACCTATTTTCATCACTTTGAAAATTCATAGTTCACACATACAATGTCCAATAAATGCATAAGAAGGAAATCTACAATACTCTCATGACTTCCAACATTGAATGTAAAAGGTTCAAATGTAAGTCCAATCTCTAAAAAGTTCCAAGGCAACTATGAGTGATTTGGAATGAAATTGCTCTTAATCGGTGACTATTTCTACATCAATTCAAATCTACACCTATTACTTAGCACTCATTCTCTCCACAGATTCATATAACATTGCATAACCAAGGTAATGGTCCTGCCCTTCGTGGCTTGGCTGTTGTTCCTTTTTTTTTTTTTAATGTAGTGGGTCTCCCATTTGTTCAAAAAAGAAGAAGAAAAGGTAACGGTCCTGCACATGCTGGGAAGATACTATGCTTTGCTAGATGCCTAGGAGGGACTTATCAATAAATTTGAGGATTGGGGTTGGTTGAGGAGCCATCAATAAGACAATTTTGTTCACGGTATGAGTTCCCTTTTTAAGTATGCAAAAAAAGGACCCCTGCCTAATTGGTAAACAATGTTATGCATGTTCTGGTTTCCAGTAAGTGGAGTCTGGATCCCCAGCACAGTCTGCTGGATACTTATTAACCCAACGATAAAATTCCTTCGCCCTTTGGGCCTTCTCCACCGGCGAGAGCTTCTGCACGCACTCGGGAATGTAGCATGGCCAGCTTGTCAGCTCCGCTGCAAATCCTTGCAACCTTGTGCACCGTGGTATACGCACCTCCTCAAACCTGCCAAAAAAAAAGAAAAGGTCAGATTCAGTACCGAGCTCACATTACATTTACAGAATAGCAAGAGGCATCCAATTGAACTTCTGAGTGTCTTCAAAAGCCTCGCAAACCAGTTTCAGTGCTAGGTACGTACTGCAGTGTAAGGTAAAGGATACTATAACTGGTAGGACCTGCTTTCGTCTCATTTACAAACTCCTGTTATTCATTCGTAAACTTGCTAGCAAAGTGGTGTAAGCATGACTCGGCAAAATGTCCGTAGCAACTGTCTTTTGAATGGAAATGGAGTTCTCAGTGTCTACTACCGGTACCTCCCACTACGTCCTGATAAATCTGCCGAAAATCATTCTCCTACCTATGATAAAAAAAGCTTACAGTCATGCAAATCGTATCCTCAAACTGAATTTTGTTTACTGTGTAATACAGGATTGACGCTCACCGATGAGTGCACGCAGAAAGCTACTGTACAGAATTGGAAACCCTCACCTCTTTATAGCATCTCGCAGTGCAGTTGCTCGGGGTTCACTGGAGAAGGCTTCCTGGAGGAGCAGCGTTAATTGGTGTGCATCTTCAAAGGCAATCCGGGCACCCATTCCAGGACCGGGATGCATCCCATGCGCAGCTGCACTCAATATTACAGAACAGATAAATACGCAACCAAATGTTCTCTTCAACCTCAAAAAGAAAACACAAAAATCACCCGAGAATTTTCAAACCCGGCTACAGTACACTAGACATAGAGGATATCTTGTCAGATCTTTGTGTAAGCTCTAAATTTCTGCGAACCTACAAATTAAGTTGAAGTGATCACCATAACATTCTTGAAATGAGCTGCAAACTCCTTAGGCCCAACTGCTAGTTTAAGGAAGTATCCAAAATACGGAGCATTTCAATTCTTGATCATCTTTTTCTTTTAGCACAAGTCCTTTTACATCTTGAGTTCAAGAATGAAAGCATTGACAAGCATTGGCAAACATTATAGACGTGTAGTTCCTCCCAACCACAATACAACTACAATGAAAAGGGTACATAGTCCAAATTACTCCAAAATGTTGTGCATTGCATTCTTGCTTGAAAGTCAAAGTAGGTTCTTGGGTGACGTGTTTGTGATAAGAACGTACGAGAGAAAATCAGAATAAGATCAGAAGTGGTCCAACTAAATTCGGAGGTGCATGTCAACTGGGCTATGGAATGTTATGGTTTGTTTTGCCAACACTGGAACTGAAGTTACAACACAATCACATAAAAGATAGGAAAGATGCCAGTCAGCTCATAGAATATAATTGTGCCTTTGAATCAATTGATAAATAAATGTGTTGTTGCAGGCAAGTATTACCATCTCCCAGAAGCACAACACGGCCACTTGCGTCACTCCAACTGCTCACTGGCACCCGATCAAAGTTTCGATCTTCACGAATTTGGGAGCTTTCTGATCTTTCCATGGCAGTCTTCAGATTCTCCAACTCCTTCGCACTCTCAATCTGCTTCAACACTCGTATCTTCCGTGCCTCTTGGCCATGGGAGTGCAAATCGGAAGCGAAGGATTTTGAAAGCTCTCCACTCTTATCGGGAACCCGGTAATGCCAAAGAGTGACTCCAGATCCTGACGAGCCATCACACACGCATTCTCATACGTCATGTGCACATGGTCTTCAATAAAGTTCATCGATCTCCAAAAAATTTAGACAAAATCATGTCGCGATTTGTGAAGAGACCTTGTATATAAGGAAACCTATTTGTACATACTAAATATATTCCAATAATACTAGAAAAACTCCTGTTTGTGCATGTTGATCCTCTCTAAACAAGCAGTAGACTTGACATGTCAAGACAAAGAACTCCAGTTCGCATGAATAAGCCCCTATAAGAGATTGAATGCACGTACAAGCAGACTTTTTCATAACATACTTTGCAAAGGGAGTTTCAGCAGGCTCTTACCACAACAGCAAGTGATCATTCCCGTATTAGTAGCAGTGTAATGAATAAACCTGATCTCATCGTCATCTTGCAGATGTAAATCCCTGCCAAAGAATAGATCATAATAAGTTTAACAACACTGGCCGGGCTGCATGTAGACGTTTATTAACTCCCTTTATTAGTAATCATGCTTTTGTACTAACCTTGGGATGCACAAACCTTCACGTTTCTTCAGTTAACCTTTATATATCTGCTTGTCGTCTCTTTTGTGTGCCCATAATAGGAGACTATCCTCTCGGAAGAAATCATACTTAGGCTTACGAGAAACTTTTAAAATGATGGAGAAGGTAGTGTTCTGTTCAAGAATGTTAGGAATCGACAAGAATGAAACAATCACGAGATGGAGAATAGCTCACCTTATGCTGTCGGAGGGCACAATAGCCAACCAAGTAATCAACCAAAGATCCCGAGGCTCATCGCCCAGCAGCAGCTTGCGCACTAGAGACCAAACACCGTCAGCCCCCACTAACAATTTGGCCTTTACCACTTTAATTTCCTCGTCACTGCCCTGCTCAGCTTTCACTTCGAAGCGCGTCTCTACACCCTCCTTCAAAGTAAACCTTAGAAATGAGCTTGCGTAACTACAGTAATGAATGACCAAAGTTGTCATACTTGTTAGAATGGCATGTTTTAGAATGCCGACATTGTGACGTTCAAGTGTCCAGAGCTCTCAAAACCAGGACACATAGACCTGAGGTTTCACAGGGCCAATTTCACTGATTTAATGAATATGAGGTTCAAAACAGACCGCTGGATTGGGATGAAGAAAGAAACACTATAACAAGTACATGGTTCACAGTTCTTGTTGCCACATTGAACCCCATATTAAAATGGAAAAAAATCACGAAATTGACAGCCATAGTGAAGGCTAAGGTCCTACCGAAATAGAGAGAATCGCCTCACTGAGAGATATCTGATTATGCCCAGTTGTACTCAGTTGAACCTCATATCTATCTGTATATTGTAATCCGAGATTTTAGAGCTCAAGGTTTGAGTCGCTCAACTGTAAACTAGATCCAGCTGAACCTCTCATATCTAACGATCCTAGATTTCAGAGCTCAAGGTTTGAAGTGGTCATCTCAAAACCATTTGACAACTCGAAATTCCTAGTTATCAATGCTCTATCTACAGGTTTTCAGAGTTTTGAGCATTTCAATGTTACATTTTTGGCACTCTGAAATCTTTTACTTGACGAACAATACCGTGTTAGTACTCTATGAAGACAATGATCTAAAATTGTACCCGTTTGGCAGCTGGAACAACATCAGTGTAATTTCTTACTGGCATTTGCCAATTTCCTAGTTGACATAACGGATTCAGAACCTTCAAAACAGCACCAGTATTTAACAATATCCCTTGAAAAAACCTAACACACTAATCTAGTCTAGATACCGTAATTAAGAATGGAAAGAGACGGCTGATACGACATTAGGACGTGTTAGAGCTGCCATCCAAAAGAAGGAGGTGATTGCACAAAACATTAGGTCACTTCTGATCAGAACTCTTCAAGGGGTATCACTTTTAAAGGGATCAAAACTCTGCAAGGGGAGAATCAAGTAGTGCCCAATTCGGTAATAAACCCGCAGATCCCGAAGTGGAAACCGCAAGGTCTGAATCCCTCTTGAAACATACAAAAATCGACGCAGTTTCTGCACGTTGTAAGGAAGCAACATCCAAACCCTAATTAGAGTTCTCATAGCAGGAGGATACCTCGACGACCTTGTAATCAACAAATGTGTGCTCATAATGCACCGCATCCGGGTTCAATTTCTCGACTAGAAGGTCGAGAGCGGCTTTCCAAGTGATCGTGAACATCCGATCCGACTCCGTCCCTTGAGGCGCTTGCTCCATCAGCTTCTCCTCTCCACCCGGCATTCGAATTCGTTGCGAGAATCGTCCTATGAGTTGCCCTACAGATTCCATTTGGGCACTCAATCCTGGTTTGATTCCGTCCAGCGCTCGAATGCCTGATTACATGATCGAATGCAGAGTCTGTCTGAGAATGTTGTACTAGGCAAACAAGTGATGTAGGGTTGCAGAGTGTGTACGAGAATTTTGTACTCAGCAAGCTGCAAGCAAGCAAAACCTGGAGCTGAGTTGTGTCAATTGAATTCTACAGACGTACCGTTTTCTCCAATGCTCATGCCTGTGCCGAAGTGTTTGCGTTTCTGGGCGGATTTCTCAAAGACGTGCGCTTGAATGCCTCGATATTGTAACCCAATTGCTAAGGCCACGCCTCCCATTCCGCCTCCCACGATCGCAACGTCCACCTCCATCGCCATCTCTCAAAATTGTTCCTACGACCAAGTTCAGGCCTAGCTCTACCTTGGGGTGGCAGTTTTTAACACTGATTCTTGCAAAACTGCTCTCCTTGCATATGTATCTACAAGTAGACTAATTAACCCCAGAAGGGCGGGCTGGTCTCCGTGGAAATCATCCTTTCTAATACAGAGTGAATCACCTACTTTAACCCTTAAACGACGGGCTCATAACCGTGGAAATCATCTGTTTTGTCACCGTGTGGATTGTTGGATTAAAATAATGCAAAAGCACTCATTGGAAGTCAAACTACTGTAGATTATCTTCCCTTTCCCCACAAAATTTGGAGGATGAATAGTTGCAATTCTGTCCTACACAGGAGATTCTCTTGTCATTCATCGGCCGCAAAACGTCCGCCGCGTCGTTCAAGGGTTAAAAAAAGATTGGAGATCAAACTAATGTGCAAGAACATCGGCACTTCTGTCCACAAACTGTAGAAGGATTCTCTGTCATCCATCGAACACGCGGTGTCCTTCTACGGTTAAGATACTGAAAAACGTTGGCAAGATTAAAGGGAATGGAAAGCAGGTCGCGGGGATGGTGGAGAGCTAGACAACACGCAACGAAAGTGGATGGGAGCCAACCGACAAGCGAAACCTGGCGTTCAGAAAAATCAGACAAGTCAGGCAATGTGGCAAGATTTTGATTATCTTAGACGTGATCTTTTTCGCTTTTGATATCTTTTTAGTGAGGCTCTCTCAAGCACCTCCTCTCCTATTTTTTTGTCTCTTGCTATTGAACCTTCCAAGCTGTCAACGCTTCAATTTTTTTTTCGTATGCCAACAGAAAAGAGGTGGAGAAAAAGGTCTTTTGCAGAGTCTATGCAGCTTCATGCGAAGTGAAGAAAATTCGCTTTTCCTGGAAAAAGCTTGCCGTACTATTTACAACTGTGAGCAATTTACCGTGTGGATTTGTGAATAGAGGGTCGTGTGGATCTGTGGAAAGATTGCGTATGTCACAATATAACAGGCCTGAAGATCTTGATGTAATCTCCGGTCTCCTGACACAAATGTTCGTAGCCTTTAGCGATTAGGCTTCAACTAAACCGTGGTTTATTACATACCAAACTTTCTCGCATCCAGGTGACTAATGAATCATATGCGTTGAACAGTAGAACAACCAAACATCCCATTTTCCAACGATGACCCATTTCCGTTTCACACCGTAGAAGTTGCAAGGACTCATCCTTTGGCCACTGTTAAATAACACCCTGAAAAAAGCTTGAAAAGTATATCAATGAACGTAGGTATATTATTGAACAGCATTCACCTCGCTTCGTTTTGCTTTCAGTTTAGCTTTGGTTTCTCCATGACATAGATTCAAGATTGTCCTTCAAACAAATCTGAATGCCTTTGCAAGGATGTTTACTGTTAAGAATGTAACGAAGGTGCTTCCACAGTCAAAGATTCCCAGAAGGTACTCACGGACCTCCAGTGCAATATATGAAGTTATGGCTGAATGCCCGTGCAAAGTCGGTTGTGGAGCTGACGTGCTTTTGGATTTGTGGCTGTAGGATTCCTGTTCTCCAAGGATACCTATTTCTGACTTGGGGGGAAGTTTAATTAAGGTACGACTTTCGCATTCGAGATATTAAAAAATTACTTGGACATACAAGCTTGATCATCTTCGATTCAAGATGTCAGACTGATAGGATGTTGCACCATGGATTGAACCTACTGCCATCAAGAGACAGCGGCTCACCACCTATAAATTGATGCAGTAGTGTACCTGTAACTGACGAGAGATCAGCTCATGATGGATCAATAACCTCTGCTTTTTGTACAGGAAACATACATATCATAACCAACTCTAGAACCTCCCAATAGTAATAAGACTAAGCCATCATACGCAACAAAATCGTCACCACCCGAAGGTGTACTACGATCCGAAAGATGGTATTTTGATGGGATGTAATCATTGGCAACCCTAAAAACAGACTCAAAAACCTTAGACCAAGCAAAACCCTAGATGTAGGTAGCATGGTCTGTCCCAAAGAGTAATTGCAGCGACGCTGCTCCCCAGGGCAATGGAATATGCAACCTCGCTTCCTCGAAAAGTTTCTCGCAATCACGAGTGAACGGAAGAAACAATCTCGAGAACCCGTCTCTCTCTGACGTTCACAGAGGACTCTACGACCACAAGTGCATCACAAGGATGCGAAGGGTCGCTCCATAATGTTGAGGCAACACCCCGCCAAGGATGCTGCCTCCGTCATGAGACATAAAACGAAAACATCTAAAATATAAGCGGTCGACGAAGGCTGTCAGTTGGTAGTGCATGTTTGTTCAACACGTGAGTTCAGAACAGGTCTATGTTAAGTCATCTTCATACAGCCTCGCACACTACTTCCACAAGAACCTACATTAAGACAAGAAGCCTCAGTCGAAAGATGGTGATAAGTTAGACATCACTGAAATCAGAAGTTTTCGGATATTATCTTCATCACCGGCTTCAAGAAGACATGGAACAGCAAACTCGATTGATTGAGAACCTAACTGAGAAGAAAATTAAAAAGATTAAGAAGGCCAGTAACCTAAACAAAGGGGAAACATAATAAACGAGCGAACTGACGAGAAATACACAAAGAAATGCACACAGGGGGATGCGAGGCAGCGAGGAAATAAATAGTGAGCTGAGTGCGCCCGCCGCATTTATGCGTGCAACGAAGAAACCCTAATTCGATGCTCGGAGACGATGCCCTATTTCTGTGACAGATTTTGAGGGAAGCTATCCATTATTCATCACATCTAAAGGTAGCCTGCTCTTAAAGCGACCATTTAAGAGCAGAGTGCCTTTTGGGGGAAGCTAAACTCCTTGAAAACTCTTTGAAAAAAAAATCAGTTAATTTTTTTACGAAGAAAAATGGAAATGGCATCTAACTCAAAATGTTTCATATTTTTGGGACCTTTGTGGAATTAGTTATGAATTTTTGAAGTTGAAACATCAGTGGTCACTGAAAGCGGCCACCTCCTGAAATGTGCACTCTTGGTACATTGAAGAAAGCAAAATGTACCCTTGTGTCGTAATTGGTTTTAGAGTACGGGTGCTTTTAAAGCAGACTACTTGACGTGATAAAAATTTAGGGATTGTTATAGCCAGTATTAGATTATATGAATCCAATCTCCTACTTCCTATGTCCCAAAGTGATCTTCTGGTTGGACAAAATGTTGGGGATTAAGGTTGAAAATAGCGCTACTTCGACCCATTTCTTAATAATTCCAAGAAATTGTTATCTGTTCATTGAATCTTCAAAAACAAAAATGATCATTTTTGAACAATTGGAAGATCATATTGGAATGGCAAAAGTATTAAATTGAGCTAAATTGACTTCAAATAATTGCTTTCAAATCTAAAGAAGTAAAACAAAACAAATTAAAAAATCTCAGGAGAAGAGGCCAGTGGAACAAATACTTAGCTATTTTATTTTTAGGCAATAATTCAATAATATTACTTTTAGGCAAACACTCAACCAATTTATTATTATGCACCTACTCAATGAATTTACTTTTAGGCAAACACTCAACTAGTTTATTTTTAGGCACCTACTCAATGAATTTATTTTTAAACAATCACTAATGATTTGGTTTTGGGCTTATTTAGCAATACAATCGATGAACTAGTGCAAGTGGAGCAAGTGTAGGAATTAGTTGGCAAACATTTCTTTTTGGGGTGTAAATGAACCAATACTTCATTTGAAAGAGTAATGTGCTTTTTCAAGAAGAATTTGCTTTCATTAGTATAAAGAAATGTAGATATATTCCCTCCATTTTTATTTTATTTATATTGTACTGTAGAAGTCTAAAAAAATCATATAGCTTTTGTAAATGCATAGCTTATTTATTAAATTATGTAGCCAAGGAATATTTGGAGTTTACAAATCCAAATTGAATCTAATGCAATTTTCATATTAGCTAGAATAATTGCATGCTAGTTTGAATCATTATTTATATCATTTTTAATTGCGTTTCCAATTGTACACCTTTAGTTTACCTTTTGGCTTAATATAAAAGTATGACAAGAGGAAGAATAATTGGGCTTTGACGTTGCAGATTCTATTTAAGTAGATGTTGTATTATATACGCATTGAATCTTTACACAACTATGTTAGATTGTAAATTTTTATATGTTTGCAAATCTATAATTATAAGAAACTTCAAGATATTAGAAATAGATATATGAAGTAGAAATGGTGGAACTCAACCACAAAATCTAAATGACTTGTGATATTTTTTGTTCATTGGATGTCCGTTTCAAAGTTGATATACATTACAAAAAGAGAAGCGTTTGCAAAAGTTGACATTTAATTGTTTAGACCCGCAATATGAAACCGCCATCTATTTGATTTTGTGATATTAGTCAAAATAAATTAACAGTTCTATTAGTTATTTCAAGCAATTGTTGAAACATTGTAAAGCTTTGACATTGCTAGCACAAAATTATAATTAATAAATTTTAAAATCTTTAATTATCTTGGATGTATAATATTCATTTCAAAATGACAAAAATAATTTATTTTTTATAATATGTGTGCAAATTGAAAAATGTACATTGACAAAGGAGTTTGTTTCTCTCTATAATACCAATGACAATTGATTGAAGTTTTTTGAAGTAGGAAATGTTGAAATTCCTACATATAATTATACATATTTGGGGGGTAAAAAGCAATTCAAGAAGAAGTTTTGGTAAATGCAAGCTAATTGGCAACCTACCATATTACTGATGAAAAAATTTACGAAAAGGCATGCAAAACTCAAAACATGTAGCTTCACAGTTATGCTTCTTGAAAAGGATAGTCAAGAGACAGAATAGAAGCATTTTCACAATTCTTTGGTTGTAATTGTCTCGCTTCTCAAAATGTCATAAACATCTTCAATAAAGAACCCTACAACCATTGAAAACTTGACAATAAGCTACATCAATTAGTTTTCATGTAAAGGTCATCACTAGAACAAGAACCTCAAACTTGACATATAAAATCACGTGTTATTACATACAATGAACTTAATGACAAGTCTTTTATTGTGTATACTCTAGAGGATTTTGAATTATGTAACTCAAGGACCAAATTGCAAACTATGAGGAGTTTGTTGATATTTCACAAAATATTATTAACAAATATTCAAGAAACAATTGTGTTGAATTGACATTGTGTTATCATTAAGGTAGCAGCACCCATAACCGTCAAAATAAGCAATTCAGCATAATTGGAGACACCTTTTTGTAGAAATGATATTTTTTTAGTATTAGCAACTGAAAGTCATGAATTTTCAAAAAAAAAATAGAATTTTTGGATAAGGCATCTATTTTCTATGAATTTTCAAAGTACAACTCCCTAGGGCACCCTAAACCACACTCTACTAAATCTGCCTTGATTCTAGCACCAAAATCTAAAAAAATCAGAGCCCACCAACCACAATTAAGCATTGGGCACGGTTTCAAGGTACATTTGAAGACACTTTAAGGGAACTCTACTATCAACTATGGGTACACTAACGGTTATGGGTGTTGCTACCTTAGTTGATGTTGGTTGAAGGCCAGGCCACACAACTCATTGAATTTGTTGTTTCAATAGCGGCCTATCATCTTGCCCAAAGGAGCTCTTAATGTTAGCTAACTTATCTGTTTGTAAAACACAACCCAAAGTGTGGGTTTGTGTGTATTAAAAACAACCGTTTCCTATTGCAATTTCTTATTTTGACAAAAGGTAAATGACATATGGAAAAGAAAACGACCAAAGAAAAACAACTTCTTATAGGTACATATCCAATGTCCAAAATCAACGATGTAGACTCCATGATTTTATCACAAAATTCTTAGCTCTGTGCTTTCTCTCTGTATAGTCTGTATAGTGAGACCTGAAGAATTTCTCCCTTCTCACATCCTCCCGTGTGAATCGAAGCTTACTGAGAATGTACCCCAGTCCAGGATTTGGCAAGGGAACAAAGGATGTGATATTAGAGAAGGTCGCCTCAGAGACGGTGCTATTAAAGAGGAATGAGCGTATGTAACCATGACATACATTTCCAACTTCTTACGGTCAAACCTCACTCCGTCACAATTGCACTAGTCGCGTGCAAGACGGTCATGCCGACGCTCAAATTCACGATCTCGCCGGAGCTCGCAGTTTTGATGGGAATCCGACGCCTTGAGTTTGAGAATCATCTCTCTGGATGGTGAAGATGTGGTAGCCCAGTGGAACCCTCATTTTCTTCATGAGCATGCGAAGCAAATTTGAACTATTGGTGTTGTGAAGCGAGTTTTGAACCCTTGTTAGGGTTTGTGTTGAGGGTCTGTTGCAATGGGGCTCTCTCCTCTCGGTTTCCTAGGGCTGTGTTTGCTGGTGTCTGCTGCGTTGGTAGGAGCCGAGTCGAATGAGGATCGTGTGTCGGATCTGTTGTACATGCAATCGCAGTCGAAGGACGGCGTGATTCGCTTGGACGAGAACAATTTCCGTCGCTTCATGTCCACTTTCGAGCCTCGGCCTTACGCGCTCATTCTCTTCTTCGATGCGAGTCAGCTGCACACCAACACGGAGCTGAAATTGGTGGAGTTTCGGAAAGAATTCGGGTTAGTGGCTTCGGCGTACCGGAAGCATCACAAAGGGCAAGACTCCGATGCGAAGGTTTTCTTCTGCGATTTGGAGTTTAAGCAAATGCAGGGCGTGTTTCAGCTGTTCAAGGTGCAAGCGCTGCCGCATGTGAGGTTTGTGGCTGCGGGGAGTGGAGGTAGCGAGGCGAGCGTGGAGATGAGCCAGGGTGAGTTCCCTCGCTCCGCCGAAGGGCTCGCCTCGTTCGTGACCGCCAAGAGCAAGCAGCCGTGCGGGACGATCGAGCGGCCGCCGCCTCTCAGCAAAGCGCAAACGTGGGCTCTCGCCATCGTGGTCTTGATCGCCACGCCGTTCGCTGTGAAGATCGCCGCGGCCCCCGAGTCGCCGTTCCGGGACGCGAAGGTTTGGTGCTTCGGAGCCTTGTTGATCTACTTCTTCAGCGTCTCCGGAGGGATGCACAACATCATCCGCAAGATGCCGCTCTTCATGCAGGACCGGAACAACCCGGCCAAGCTGGTGTTCTTCTACCAGGGCTCGGGGATGCAACTGGGAGCCGAGGGCTTTGTGGTGGGGTTTCTGTATACCATTGTGGGAGTGTTGCTAGCCTTCGTGACTCAATTTGCCCCGCACATTCGGTCCAAGATTGTGCAACGGCTGGTGATGATTGTAGCGATCACTATTAGTTTTGTGGCAGTGAGGAAGGTCATAGGTCTTGATAACTGGAAAACGGGATACTATATCCATGCCTTCTGGCCTACTCGATGGACTTAGAGAGTTTTCGCACTCTCTGCACATCCTTTTAGCCCGGGGAGTGGCTGTGCAGTTCTGGCACTTGCTTTGTGCTCTTTATGTACAGTAAGTCGTGAATTCACACGCATCCCATCGCCATTGGACCTTTTTTCTTAATTCTCTGTCGCCGCTTGTTTTGCTGATGGTAGTTGCTTGGAAAGGGTTGGACGCATTGTTCGGCAGTGAATCGTCGCGTTATTGCATACACATCGGGACGAGTTGGTTTCATGATTATGGTGTGGAACTGCAGGTTTTCTGAACTGGTGGCAGACGGCATATTTATGTGCAGGCCATGGACTTCTCGTCAGCATGAGTGCCGTGTTGCTTGTTTGTGTGTATTACAGCTCCCAGAGATCATGTATTTGCAGACTAGGTGTTGCTTCTGACCGCTGAATGCTCAATCGGGGTTGCACGCTGCCAAACGCGTGTTGATCCCACCTGGCTGGACTTTGATGTCGCTAGTGATCACCAGCGTATCAAATGGTAAGTTTATGCCCCTGCAATGCTCGACTCTTCTGTTTTCTCAGGTAACTCGTAAACATTGATTAGTGATTAACACTTCAACGCCCAAATCCTTTTTTGAATTTTTGCATATTTATGCTTGTATATTTGTACAAATACAGTATTTTCTTTCGTTTCATGGAATTGGTTTTAGAAAGAGTTTTTGTTTCTTAAGATTCAAGCATTTGGTTGGTCAGCATATCACCCTAATGCACTCCGTTCATCTTCCAAAATATGGACTTCATGGGCGCTTTGTGATGGTCTTGTAATGTACTGCGTGCTGAAAATGTCAAGCTTCCAAGCTTACTCGGAAGTGGTGGAGGACGGAAGTTGCGTTGACTGTGCTGAGCAGGCCGCGTTGGTCTCTAATGGCACTCTCTGTAATTTCACTTTCCGTGTAAATAATGAGAATCTGTCACGTTTTGGACCACTTCCACATGTTAAGTTGTGCACACAAGGGTAGGAGCCCATTTGTCCCCTGAGTTGGTGTCATAGTGAGGGTCTAAGGTAGGAGGTCCAGAAATGGAGCATCTAAGCGCTGAAACTGAATTTTGGGGAAGTAAAACATCTTGAAATATTTTATGTTTCGTCTTATTTCCTCTCTCAAATCCCTGATTTTCTAAATTTGTTTGTCTCAAATTAAATTCGATGTTTCAATTGTTCACGGAAATTCCCAGAATGATAGAACTTGAATCAATGGACTTATCCAGAATGATAGAACTTGAATCATTGGACTTATGGCACTTGAATCGCAAGAGTCAATCACCCTTAATCCCATAATCTGGTTGAACTTGAATCCCAGACTCTAATCGCATTGATCTTGTAGTTTGGTCGCAGTTTCCTTCACAGGACCTTATCGAATAGGGTTATTGAGTAGGGGTTGATTGATCTAAGTTAAGATCTCATGCTGTAATTACACTTAGTTAAATCATGCAAGCTTATAATGGCACTATAATGTTGATCATTGCCATTGGCATAGAAATGGAAATGTGACTGAGAGGAGCTGGTCAAAGTTGATTGACACCAATTTTGAGAAATTTGAAAATGTATGAATTCATTGACATTGAATGGAGAGCAATTCATTGAAGTTAAATGCATGGGAGTTGGAGGCAAAAGGATAGAAATTCATTGCACTGATCAAAGTTGATTGACACCAACTTTGAGAAATTTGAAAATGTAGGAATTTGTTGACATTGAATGGAGAGCAATTCATTGAAGTTAAATGCATGGGAGTTGGAGGCAAAAGGATAGAAATTCATTGCACTAGAGTCAATTGCAACAAACAAAGAAATTATCAATTTTGTTGTGTTTTTTGAATATAGTGTGCTTGAGTTTTGGATTAAAAACTTTTAGGCCTATTGGGGTTGACTAAAAGCTACAAGAATTATGCACTTCCATCCAAGTAGTAGTAGCTTACAATCTAGCATCCTCCAAGAAACCACAAATTTATTTTGAAACACAAGGAGTAATATATTGAGTAGTGAGCCAAAGTTTTCTAGTGCAGTCTTTGAGAAAATCTAAATTATCAAACTTTTTGGCTTATAACTTATTCACTCTTGTAACATGTATCAAATTATCTTGGATAACCAATTATTAGCCTTATAAGGTAGGAGGTCCATAAAGTATCCATTTAAGAGTTGAAAAGTAATTTGGAGAGTTTAAACTACAAATATTTTCTAGTAAATTTTTCCTTAAATGAAAAATCGAATTGGCATCTAGTCCAAGTCATTACATATTTTTTTGAGCTGCATAGATTGAATTAGTTGTGAATTTTTGAAGTTGAAATGCAATGGTCACCACAAGCATCTAGTTCTTGAAATGTACATTGTTTGTACACTATTGGTGCAATAGTGTACATTTTAGGAGGTGAATGCTTGTAGAGTCTAAATGCTTTATAGACCTCTTACCTTATACTCTTTTCAATTCAATCTTTTGAGTTTTCTAATTTGCACATGTCAAATTTGCATATCTAACAAACTCTTAGTTGCATTTTTAGCCAATGAATATGATATTCTAATTTTGCCTTTTTTCTCTTAGAAACATTTGTAAGTGCATTTTGTGGATCCTATAAGAGCCCTACATATTATATAATTTTTTCCCTTTTGAATTAAATGGACCTTATCTTTTAGTTCACATACTTTTCTAACAGTCCAATAGTGCTCTCTTTAGGGTCTATTCAATGACAATATTGCATGAAAATTATTATAAATTATTTATGTAGCTTTGGCCTTTTAACTCTAGGCCGTTGTTGTTGTTGTTGTTGTTGTTGTTGTTGTTGTTGTTGTTGTTGAAACTACCATCCATTTGAACACATTTATTTGAGCAAGTTTCTAGGGATTTAAAACCTCTACACTTTGTAATTTTTTTTTCCGTAATAATTTATTTTCCTTCTTCTATCTCAAAGCCTAATAAAATACATTTTCATGAAAATTAATGAACCATAACATTAGGAAATTGAAGATTGAGGGATGAAGTACAAAATGAATATGCTCAAGAAATGTGTGTCCTATGAAATTTAAGGATAGTTGTTTACATTTGAAAGGCCTCCTATCAAACTTCCATTTAAGGGGCTTCACATCCTCTATCAAAGTACACGATATCAAAATGTTCATTCATTATTTATTTCATAATCTTGAGGGATGCTTTTGAATAATTATTGCAACTAAATAGGAATTAACTCCTAAAGGACAATAATTAAGCTCCTGTGGAGCTTTTTGAAGGCTCAAGTAGGTTCATACAATGTCATTTTTGTACAGATGAAATTGAGATTTTCACCAAAGATGCATACTTTATAGATTGGTATAGATCAATGATATGCACATGAAATTGAAAAAAAATCATTTTTTTCTAATTTTTACTCAATGTGCTAAAGATGGCAGTTTTAAATTAATTTTAGAAACATTAGCTCAATTTCAAGTATAAATTCATGCAATTTTTTATTTTTTATTTTTATTTTTTATTTTTATTTTTTGCTACTTGATTTAGAGAAGAAAATATTTGCATTGACCATTGGAATTTTGATGCTCCTAAAAAATGAATTATCCAAACATTTGAAATCTTATTCATATAGTTGCTATTTTTTAAACATCCTCTCAATGCAAGATTTTTTGGGTATATTAGAAACATCCATTATTTTTGAAAATTGGCATGCAAGTAAATAACATAACTACCTATTCAATGGTCCAAGTTTCTAAAGCTGAATATTCTTTCCATTTCTATGGAGTAGAGTTATAATCTTGCAAGCTATGTGGTCAAATGGTTTGAAACCTTCTCTATGAATTTTTATTATAGACTAGTACAAATTTGTATGAATAAAACTTTTGAAAAACGTTTTAATATTTTTGTTATACTCAATGCACTAGAAAGTGGCAATTTTGGATACTTTTGTAAAGAATAGTCAAAGAACTTTAGAAGTTAAGAATCACATTAGCATCCAGAAAAGAGCACGAATAATTTCCCTCCAATTAGGAATAACAATGGGAAGCTATAAATTTTTGTTGACACCTCTTCAAACACATTTTTATTTTTTCAAAGTGAGTTGATAAAACTACATTTACACTATTCCTTGATTTGTTATTTTTGCCAAAAAACACTTGTGAATTTAATATATAAATTTGCAATGACCTAAGGGATTTCATATAGGTTAATAAACCTTACATTACAAAAAATTTAGGCCTGCAAAAGGCCGTTTGACTACATGCAACAATGCAATAACAACAATTTGGAGCCCACGTAATCACCAATAATACCTTGTCAGACTAGCAATTTTAATTTTTTTTTAATAAATTTCCTATAATTGCACTGTGGCTAAAAATCAATTGGCCTTTTATAGGTTCAGATTTTTGGTAATGCTCAATGTGAAAAGATTTAGATTGCATTTTATCTTTTTTAGTCATATCCTCAAAATAACCATTTAGCCATGTGTCATTTTGAAGAAGAGGGCCAAATAATGAACTTAATGTTCATATGTAGTGTTAGACCATGTTGTTGTATGCCCAAAAATTTGGTGTGCTCTCGCATCCAAAAATTCTGCCAACACAATAGAGTTAATCATAAAGGGTGTGCAATGCAGTACCAAGAGCTGGAGTTTGAAAAAAACATGGAACAAAACTCCTTGGACAAATTTTGATGAAGTTTGAGGTTGTATTTCTTTTGTACTAGTCTTAGTTAAACCTTCCTTTGACACCAATGTGGGGACAACCTTTACCATTAATTCTAATGTCCTCGCACTTCTTCCCTATTCCTTGCTCAATCCAAAAATCCAAAAGGTTTTCCCTCAACTTGTTGGTGCAAATGGTCATTTCTTCTGAAAGGGTCACCAGACAAATGAGCAGAGAATTTCGTCAATCCACATTGTCAATCTCCCAAAGCTCAAACTTAAAATGCACGTAGCCTATTGCCACATTGGATATAGAGAGACACCTTCATTACAAGATTGGATATGAACTTTCTTTATTATTGAATACAGTAATACACTTTCCTTGTGAGAAACAATCACTCATAGGAGCTCTGAACTGAATACCCTACGCTCGGGTCAGATTCATTAAAAAATAATTCAAAATATAAATAAATATGACATGTAACGAAATTTTCAAAAATTAGAATGTGACATATTTGAAATGTGAAAAAATATTAATGGAAATAACTTCAATCCTAAAGCTTGCAAGATTCGGTTGCAAAGCCAAATTTGAATCTTTACAGTATAAAGACTGAGGACCTTTTCGTAAAGTTGAAAATTCTAAATCCAATTGATGAAAGGGAATTTCTTGCAAAAAGAAAAGATTTCGAATGGGGTCATACAAATCTGACCCCATCGTATGGTACCCGATGATGAAGTAACATAGGAGGCTCTGAAAGTGAGCATCTAACGGCTGGTCCGCCTTTTTTATGTGGTTTCTTGGATGGGATTATTTTTAGCTCATTTTTCAGATAAGGAGAAATAGATTTTGACTGTAACACAAGTCGTTTCGTATTTTTTGAAGCATTTTTTAATTACTTATGAATTTTCAAACAAGATGAGTCATAGGTCTCTATTTATGACCCTAGGTCTTCCATAAACCGTTCACATGCAACATCTAGAGAGAAATGGTGAAACAAAGAGAATGATTGGCTCTTGCAATAAATAATATTTTTTTTATGGATCCATTCAATGGCTATAGGGTGGTCCATTTAAAGACCACCTCATATTCATTTCAGGCGAGTCTATATGGTCGGTTCTAAATGCCCGTTTGCTTTCAGAGTCTCCTACCTTATATCTTGATCTTGAGGCGCTTCCCCAATAGGCTACAACTTTTATTTTATTTTGATTGGGACACTGGCACATGCATTAGAAGAGATTTGAGGGCTGCGAAGGGCCGTTTCAGGCTGTTCCCACAGCTGGGAATAGTCAGAATAAAAAAAAAATTAAAAAAAAATTAAAAAAAAAATTAAAAAATTATTAATTTTTTTTATAAAATATTATAAAAAAATTTATAAAAAATTTATTAAAAAATTTATTTATTTATTATTTTTTGACGTGGCACAATCTTGGCCACATCAGATTACTGCTCCTAGGGCTTGATAACTCGCAGTCTCTTGGAGCCCTGAAAACTAATTTCAATATTGGATTTGACCTTTTGAGTTGCATTTAGTTTGACAACAAGGAAGCAAAAGCTACTGCTAAAATGTACCAATAGTATCTCCCTACTCACACGGAAGTGAAAGCCTCAAAACGTACTCAATTTGTGAAAGCCTCAAAACGTACTCAATTTGTGAAAGCACTTTTGTCTTTGAAAAACTTGAAACTTGTTTTCTAATTCATAAGGTAACTACATACAATTCTAACCCCTTTCTAAAACCGCCCCCTAAACATTCTTGCCTAAAATGTATTCCCACTATTCATGAGAATTTAGGGTCGATTTTAGAAACACCTATTTTCAATACTTTGAATATTCATAGTTTATTCATATGGTGTCCAAAAAGTGCAATTTCAGAGAATCTAGAATTCCCTTTGAACTACCAACAAGACCCCACAAAAAAATTCCAATAAAATAATGAAAACCATGCTGAATTGCTTAACTGTGCAATTTTAGGTGTAAGGTGGGTGGCTCTAAAAGCAACCTGACTCTAAAAGCGACTTTAACACAGAGGTACATTTTACTTTCTTCAACGTACTGACAATGTACATTTTAGGAGGGGATCACTTTTAGAAACCACTGCGCTTCAACTTTAAAAATTTGTAACTAATTCCACGAAGGTCCAAAAAATATGAAACGACTTGGATTAGATGCCAACTCCATTTTTCTTCCTACCAAAATTTACTGAAAACTGTTTCAAGGAGTTTAGCTTCCCCCAAAATGCAATCAGCTCTTAAAGTGTAGCTTTTAGAGCCACCTTCCTTTAGTTACCTCACCCAAAGGAAGTCAGGGCAAGGAAGTCTGCCCTCCCTCTGCTAACCAATCGCGACCCGGCGCGTGGCCTCCAGCCGACTAAGGCTCAGTCTTCGGCCAGAAGCCTTCGAACTTGAAACCCTCGAGTTCCACACCATCGCTTGCGCCTTGCCGTGCCAACCCACGAGAGCCATTCTCTCCGGAGCCTTCGGCTTGGAGCAGTTGAAGCCTTGCTTTCGATTCTCACCACGGTGATGCTCGGCAAGTCAAGCGCAAGCGCGCGTGGAGACTGAATTTCTTTGGAGCAAAGTTGTCGGTATCGTCCTCGGAGCTTCTGCAACAGGGTAAGATGCCCTCTTCCTGTCGATCTGGAATTCTGATGCTGCTGTTTTCATTTGAGAACGCAACGATGTGTTCGGTTAGCGCATGAAGTCCGTAAGGGATTCGGTGATCGGGTCTTAGTTCGCCTTCTAGGGGTCGTGTTTTACCGACAATTTCCCACTTTCCTCGCGAAGGGCTATTGCAGCTTTGCTGGTGGGAAATGAATGGACGAAATGAATGCCGAGATGGTAGTGGTGGATCACATGGCTGTCATTTGAGCGAACGAAGCCATAGCTCCCGCTGTTGTGGGACTACCGCCATCCCGAGGGCAGAGACCAGAGAACGCCTTGTTCTCTGTTCTTAGCGTTGGATCGAACCTGCAATTTAGGATGAATTGAATGGCAGCGTTGTACACTTATTGTCTTCTTGGCTTGAGATTTGGCTCAAGTGTATATTACACTTGAGCGATTCCTCCTTGGACAGATGCGATGATGTGGGTTCTAGAGAATTTCCGAATCTCAGTCGTGTGCCATTCTGTGTTAGGGTTTGAAGAGAGAACTGGTGGTCCATGGCTGTGGCGAAGAGGGTCTGGCATCTAAGTGATGAGCTCTATTCCTTTGCTAGAATGTTGAGCTTGCTGTTCTGTTGCTGCTGATGACTATTGGTTGAGTGTTCACCTGTATAGAAGCCACGAATGAAGCAACTAATGGCTACGTTAGGAGCCCCCGTCCGAGAGCATGTCGTGAAGTTCAGGGCTTTAATGAACCAGTCTCCTGAGTAGCTGTGTTACCGATTCAAATATGTGCTCGAGCTCTCTTACTGCGTGTATATTCGTTTGTATTTGCAAACTGTGGGCACACTGATTTGTTCCCAAGGAATGCATTTGATACCTAGAACTGATGCTTTCGATTGAGCATCGCAGTTGTTTTGATAAGGTTCAAGTTTGACGCCGCTTGATTAGCCTCTCTGGAATGGCATTGGATAAAAAGAAATGGTTCATAAGCTATGATTTTGGAGCATGGGATCTGGGTGAAGTGCGAGAGCTCACTGTTTCATTGCCCATCTCTTTTGCAGACAAGTCCTAAGGGGCAGCCAGGCACATAACGACAGTTTGGAGAGAGTTGTTTAGCTACAGTGGTGGATGTCTGCATTGGGGATCAGATGAAGAAACTCTGGTGGTGGGTCTGATGTCCCTCCACTCTATTGACGATGCCACTCCTGTGGCGCTTTAGTACTTGTTGTGGTATATTCTTATTTTTTCGACTCATTTCTTTGATACTTACACGACAGTTTCAGTTCACCAACGTTCACTGGTATTGTACTTACAGACGTGTCTCCCTCTTCTATGACAGGGCCCACATTGCTATCCATGACAATGTAAAGGGGGTGTCAGGCGTGAGTTCGATGGTGGTGGTCATCTCCATTTCTGGATGGTGAAGGGTTTTTTCTAAACTCACTTGGTAATTGAGATTGTTGAGTGATTTTTTCTGCTTTCATATTCTTGTTGGGGATAGTATTCGCTTAGGATTGGTAATAGTGGGCATCGTTGATATCTTGCTCTCACCAAGCAAGATGCTGTCAAGGGTCTGGTTTCATCCATTCAACCCGAAGCCTACTCTGATGGATTTTGTCACTAGTCACATCTCAAGGTTGTAGTATTCAAGAGATCCTGTGCAAGATTTGATCAAATTGGCAAATCTTAGAGGAACGATGGGTTTTGCCTTCATTTTGATGTGGGTCTGTCAGGTTGTTTTAACGGAGTTTTTACGGAAGACAGGATCAGCTATCTCACGTGGCCCGAGTTGTAGGTGACTTGCCTCATGATCTTTTCAGATTGGTGTAATTCTGTTGAAGACCTCCTACATGTTACTTGCAAAGGATGATGATGACAAACAATCATTATTGGAGGAGTTCTTGATACTGAGAATGATATGTTGGTGTAATGCGAGTATGTGGTGGTCGGAAATTGAGGTTGTACATTGGGAAATATTGGATTTGAAGATTATTATTTTAACTTGTGTTTGACACGCATATGATGATGAGTGGGGTTTTAGGTCTGCAATGAAGCGAAAGATGTTGGACCGAGATGTATCAAGAAGTTATTTAGGTGAAACCTCACATAGGTGATATATTCCTTCAGATGGATGAGAGAATGAAACTTGCATCCACTAGCTGTTGTTTTTAGTGCTTATGTTTTTTTTGGACCTTCTTGTTTGTAGGAATTGACAACTTTTGGATATTCTTGTCCGTGTTTGTTTGCTTTTTGTTTTGTAATTATTGCAATTCCTTGAGTTCATTTGATGTTTATAGATTTTATTCATGGTACAGGTCCAATGACGCCATGCGTAATGATCCTCTCTTGGAACCCAAGCACAAGATTTTTTTGAGCCATAGTGGAGCTCAAAAGGAGTTTGTGGATCACTTGTGTGAAGCTTTGGAGGATCAGTTTCACTATCCTTTCTTTGATAGACGCCATGAGAGCTTACCAAAGGGTGAACAATTTCCGGAGTTGATTGTTCAAGCTGCCAAGCAATGTGAAATGTTGATTGTGGTTGTGTCCGATGAGTATTTCATGTCGAAGTGGCCCATGATTGAATTGAGTGCCTTTGTTCAAGCTCATAAGTTACACCATGAGTCAAAGAGTTCTACTAGTGGACCAAAGATATTTCCCCTGTTTTATGGACTATTAGTGGGTGGTTTGGAGGATTCAACCATGCAAAAGAAATGGTTTACAAAGTGGGAGGCTTTGGCCAAGGCTGATCCAAGGAATCGAATAATTGTGAGTGATTGGAAGTACGCCTTAGATGTGTTGAAGTCTTTCAATGGCCTCCCATATGATACTAATATGAAGGAGATTGTGGCTTATAAAGAGGAGATTGTTTCTTATGTTTGCAAGTCCATTTCTCCAGACATAAAGTGGGACGATTCCCGTGTGCAAGGAAAATCCAATATTTTGGAGGTAATGAATTTTGGGTCTTGAAGTTGTTTTTCCACTTTTAGTTTAGCTTCCCTTCATGATATGAAATTATGTCTATATGGTTGTTGAATGCAAAGGGCTATCAATTGATTGGTTTGTTTTTTGGGTGGCTTGAATAGGTGATTGGTGAGAAGATTGAAGAAGTTGGGGTTTCAAGAAGATACAATGTTAAAGTGGTTGGTATATATGGAGTTGGTGGTATTGGCAAGACCACTACTTGCAAGACCTTGTGCAATGAACTTCCGAGCAACTATGAAGGGAGGGTTTGCCATATTGAATTTCCAATTGTTCCTTCTAGTGATTCCAAAGAGTTCTTTCAAAAGGTTTTGCGAGACTTGACTCGGAAAAGTGTGGATGTCATTCAACACTTGAATGAAGGGGAGGTGAGCTTTTAGGGTTACATGCTTAATCTTTACATGTAAGTGATTGAAGTTAGGGAGGCCAACATTATGGAAGAGTCGGTTTTGAAGACTTGGTGGAGTCTACTTTTTTGTCATCATTTGTGATTATGTGGTAGTATTTGTAATACTTGTTTTTTCTTGATGAATTTGAGTGTTTGTCATGCATTATTGAATGTGATGCATCATGCACCATTATATGAGTGTGAGGATGCATTTTTCCTTCCAAATCTCAAATTCATGCCATTGAAATCCTTGGGAATGGATTCAATTTTTGAGTCTCATAGATTATGTGGTGATTGTATTTCTAGTGCAAGGACATTTTGCGTCAAATTCTTTTCAAGCGAAGAACGTTTTTGGCAATTGATAATGTTTCGGACAGCCACCAATCAATCCAACTGGCAAAGATGTTCTTGGAACTTCCATATCACATGGATAGTTTGTTGGTTGTGACGGCTCGCGCTCAAAGTGTTCTTGAGCTTTTGGGGGTCAATAAAGATGCATGTCTTGAGATGCCGGATTTAGGAGAGGTGGATGCTATGAGGTTGTTTTTGCGACATGCTTCTTGTGGCCAACAATTTTTTGGAGATGCGGAGAAGCATGATTTAATGACTTGTGTTAGGAGGTGTTATTTCTCCAAGGGTGATGGACAAGGTCATCACTATCATCCCTTGGCCCTACAATCTTTGGGATTGCAATTGGGTTGTCGTGGAGAGAATCCTTCATCATGGGTTAAGCATTTGCCTCGTGTGAAGTGTTTCAATTCTTTATCCGGAAGAAATCCTGTGTTTGATATTTTAAGGAGTGGTTTTGACTCGCTACCACCAAGGGATCAAACTTTGTTTATGGATGTGGGATGTTTTTTGCACGAAAGTAATTCTGACAATTGTTTGTCAAAGTTGTGCACCATACACAAGCAAGATGAGGAAGAAATAATATACAGGGTACACCTATCCCTCTTATCTTTTGTTGGTTCTAGATGTGAAGTTTTTGTGTTTTCTATGACTACTATTTTTGACATTCTTTTGAGGATTTAGCTACATGAAGATTGTTTGAGAGTGTCTGTTTTTGATGATCTAATTTATGTTAGTTTGCTTGCCAAGTTACTTCCATTTAATGTGATGGTTTTGATTTGGGTTTGAAGTGACTAAGAAGTTGCAATGTTGACCTCATATATATATGTGTTTTTAAATTTGTTTTGTGGTGTTGTTGGAATGGTAGTTGCAGCAGTTGGAGCAAAAAGGCTTGTTGCAGCATGTGGATTTGAAATGTGGAAAAATTACCATGCATGACTTGTATTTGGAGTTTTCAAGACTTGAAGCGAAAGGAGCTTTCAACGAGTCAACCAACTTGAGGAAACGGATGTGGGTGTATGTAGAGAACAGTGATTTGGCAGAGCTTAAATGTAAACCCAAGGGTGGATGTTGGCACAAATTGATACGGCTTACTATTAACTGTTTGCAATTGGACCCCAATGAGTATGAGGGAGTCGGTCAGATTGGAAGCGTGGAGGGCATCAAATGGGATTACTTTTCCAATGTTGAGGTATTGCACCTCTGTGGGGTGCCTTTGGAACATGGAGTTTTAAATTTGGAGGGCTTGGTATGCTTAAGGGTTTTGGAACTCGTTGAGCTAAGAGTGATTGATGGAATTGAGGGCTTGGGAGAAATGAAGAATCTTATTTATTTTAGATGGGATCATCTTGATTCTAGTGGTGATGTCCCGGTTCGTATTGTGGGGCAACTTCTTTCATCCCTAAAAGTATTGAGGATCAGGGGGTTTGTTGTATTGGTGTCGGACGCACTTGTACAATGCCATTGTTTAGTCAAGCTAGAGCTTTTTTGGGTGGAAGCTCATTTGTTGGATTTGAGCAATTGTTGGTCCTTGGAAAGTGTGGAGCTTTTCGGAATTCGGAAGTTGCAAACCTTGTTGGGACTTGCCACCTGTCGGTCTAGCCTACAATCTCTTGAGGTTTCGGATTGCGAGGATTTGGTTGATGTTCCAGGGATAGATCATCTTATCAGCCTAAAAGTATTATGTACAGACATCAATTTGAAGTGTGGGTTGCCTAGTGTGCTTGCTCTAACCAAATTGCAAGTCTTGACATTATATAACGTAGAGAGAATTGCGGTGTGTTCAAAGGATTCCATTCCTCGACAGCTTCGAGAGCTTTGTTTGTGCATAAGCCAATTTAGCGAGGGATTGAATCTGAATGGATGCAACCAATTGGAAGATTTGGACTTGAGTGATAGCAATGGATTGACATCCTTGGCAGAATTGGGAGATTTGCCTGCATTGCGTTGCCTCAATCTTCATGATTGCAAACATTTGTTGCGGTTGCCCAACTTGAGTAAGTCAAGGAACCTCGAAAAACTCAACCTTAGGGGATGTTTTGCCCTTGAGCTTCATGAGAGAGATATTCATGTGCTTTCTGAGTTGCCTTTGTTGCAGCTGTTGCCTTTTATAGACAAGGGCATGAGCTTTAGGTTGGACCTTTGTCGAGGAAAGGTGCTAGTGCATCAATCATTCAAGGCTTGGGATTCAAGTTCTTGGGAGGAGCAAGATCCGGGCCCATCTCTGATTATAATCGGAAAGCTTATACGGGAATGTTCAGATTTAGGTTCAAAGTATTATGATTCTGCGGATTCAGATTCAACGGATTCAGATTGAAACCTTGCTATGTCTCTATTTAATACACTTGGATATGGTTTAGACAAATCGCCATGAGTTGGCCCAATCAAAGCACATGGAAATGGTTATTGGCTCTTTTCTTGAAAACTCTCCTCAAGGCATTTACAGCATCACCAAGCCGGCGGCATGATATGGCAAGAGACGATGTTTTGTCGGGTCCACCTTGGTTTCAGAGAGGTGGTGTTGGATTTTTTCTGAAGCATCATTTGGTTTGAGTGACAAGCGAATTGTAGTTTGTTGGTTGAGCAGGTGGAATCCGACTTGGTGAATGGGCTTGAGTATGGGTGAAGATGCAACGAGGCTGATGGAATCTCGTACCCAGCGGCACCTTCATGCATCGCTTTGGTGACAAGAGTTGTGGTGGTGTAGTCAGAGATGGTGGAGTCGAGGGGGTGGTCAAATTCAAAGAGGATGTTGTTTGACCATTACAAGTTTCTTGGGCTTATTTGGGTTTGCTAGTGGCTGAGGGTTGCTGGAGTCGTGGCTGTCGCTTGGTTTGAAACATCGTCGTATTTTCATCTACAGATTTGAATCATCGTGCCCTCTGTTTTTTTCTCAGTGCACCTTGGACCGCGCACTTGTGGAAACTATCGTGTTTTACACTGGTGATTCTAGAGGTGGCAGAAGACCTCATTTGCAAGAATGCGTCATTTGATACGTCGATTGTCATTGATCGTTTCTCCTGGCAAGCTGTCAAGATAAAACTGGCTTCCTTTTGTCCTGCTATTAGAGAGGGAAGACTTTGGAATTTGCACATACACCAATGCTTTTGGATACGTGCGTGTTGGAAGTTGATCTGACGTGGCTTCGGTGTCCGGTCTGGAAAGTGGAGAGCTTGCCGACCATCGTCGACCTTGATATTTTTCTGATCTTCATTCTCGTCTTTATTGCGGTCTTCTCCGCTGACTCCAGGGAGTTCAGGTCTCTTGGCCACGCACACTTAGCATTGACAGCAAGCTTATTACCGACATTGATTCTTATGCTATAATCTGGAATTGTGAAGTGCACTGTACCTGAAACTGCTAGGAATGTCAGGTTGCTTGATAATGATCACACGAAGTCCTTTGTCAGTTGAAGGGGGTAGCTGCAGTGACAGACCCAGACCCTGTGCCATTCTAAATTGAATCTCCACCACCTTAGGGGGCTAATTTTGGACTTGAGGATTGAGATTGTGCATAGGGGGCGGAGGTTGATCAGGAGGTACACAACCTCCTCGTAGGTTATGTCCAGATGATTTTTGAAGTTCTCGGAAGCTCATTCTCTTCTTTGACGCAAGTCAGTTGCACACCCAGAGGGAGCTGATACTGGTGGAGTTTTGGAAAGAATTCGGGTTCGTGGCTTGGACTTTTCGGAAGCATCACCAAGGGCCAGACTCCGATGCGAAGGTTTTCTTCTGCGATTTGGAGCTGAAGCAAATGCAGGGCGTGTTTCAGCTGTTGAAGGTGCAAGCGCTGCCGCATATGAGGTTTGTGTCTGTTCGTGACTCCATTTGCCCCCCACATCGGGTCCACGATTGTGCACCGGCGTGTGATGATTGTAGCGATCACTGTTAGTTTTGTGGCGGTGAGGAAGGTCCTAGGTCTTGATAATTGGAAATCGGGCTCTTGCATCCATGCCTTCTGGCCCACTCGATGGACTTCAAGCTTTTGCACTCTCTGCGCATCTTTTTAGCCCTGGGATTGGCAGCTCTGGCACTTGCTTGTGCTCTTTATATATAGTAAGTTGTGGATTCATACGCATCCCATCGCCATTGGACCTTCTTTCTTAATTCTTTGTCGCTGTTTTTGTGTCTGATGGTAGTTGCTTGGAAAGGTTTGGACGCATTGTTCGACAGTGAATCCTCGCGTTCTTGCATACACATCGATACGTTTTGGTTTCCTGGTTATGGTGTGGAACTGCCGGTTTTCTGGACTGTTGGCAGACGACATGTTTGTTTACAGACATGGGCTTTTCGTCGGCACGAATGCCGTGTTGCTTATTTGTGTGTATTACAGCTCCCAGAGGTCATGTATTTGCAGGCTAGGTGTTGCTTTTGACCGATGATAAGGTGAGTGTCGTCATACCCAAAATTCCAACAGGCTCTCTGGGAATATCAACCGGCTGTGGAGAGCCCGGGCTAGCTAGGAAGCAAGCAGTATCAGTTCAAAGTTCTGACTTCTGAGTGTGAGTATCAGCAGTTCTTGGCATGTACTTGGTGATAACTGAGTGGCAGGGGAAGAAAGCCAGGAAGTGGAGATTGTTTTAGAGGGGAGAGTCGATAGACACAAGTGACACAAGTTCAAAGGATGTAATGCTGATGATTGAATAAATGGGGAATGCTTACTGGAATCACGAGTGTCAATTCTAGATAATGGATTGAATGAGTCCTTGAGGATGAGCTCGAGAAGGACATGTCAAGTTTCTGCCTTAGTTTTCATTTGGTTTTGTTGCCGGGACACGAATTGGTCGCACTAAAAATTAACAATCAGGGATCTGCTGAAGTTCGTGCCAGGGTTGTCAAGGCGAAAAGCATACGAGGCGTTCACTTACATGGTTACAGCTTTAGACTGCACGTTCGTAGAACCCTGATGCGAGCTGCAATGGCGGAAAGCCAGGGGCAACTGTCCGCACATGAGCCTCAGAGTTGATCATTCTGAAGCCTTTAGTGCGAGTTATGAACGTTGGATTATAGCACAGGAAAAATCTGGGAGAGTTGAGGAGTCGAGGGATTGCTTGTACGGTTGTTAGCTTTCCTAAAACGTAATCAACGCATATGGTTAAGTAGAAGAACTGAGTTTCAACGACATCTACTTCGAAATTGCTAGGATACTGAGTCTGGTACCTGAATGTGCCTGATCCCTTTGTTGTGTTTGGAGCTCCGAGTATGATAAAACCATTGAAGAACTGAAGCCGCGTCCCCGGGGAAATGATTGTCCATTTTGTGAGAAAAAGTGCAAAGACACAACTTTGATAGTGAAGTGCAGAGATGTTTACCAAGGTTCGGTAGTTGGAAAAGTACGTGGATAACAAATAGGATGTCTGAGGCAACAATATGGAATTAAAATTTTGATGGTTCTTATAGACCCTCTTCTGAAGCCCGTGCGAAACCTGCCTACGAAGTGAGTCTTTTGTCAAAAGAATTTAGGAAAGGGGATTACTAGCAGCCAGGCTGAGCATGCAGCGCTAGAGTCGATTAGAAGATTAGAAGATTAGAAGATTTGAAGTCGCTCTTCGTTTGGGAATCAAAACCATCGGGGTTGAGGAGGGTTCCAAATTGGTTTGCTGTCAGGTAGCAGGCGAGTGGCAAGTGAGATCAGCAAATTTGCAAGCTATTCATAATCGGGTGATGCTACTCGTAAGTAGACTGGAGTGTTTTTCACAGAATCACATCCCTCGTAGTAAGAACAAGATAGAAGACAGCTTGGCTAACATTGCTTGTTATGACATAGAGATCCATACATCAGCATTTCAGAAAGGGATATTTCAATTCGAAAAGCAAGTCGGCAGAGACCGATATTATCTGCAGTCATAGCATCAATGAGGTTACTATAACGAAACGTAAGAGCAACATGGCAGCCATACCGATTTTTCTCGGAGAAGATAAAGCAGATGCAGAGGCATCTTTGAGAGGATTCAAGAGGGCTTGCATGGTTAATGGTGACCGAGATGAAGCCTCTTGTTGCAACTATTCCCAGATTTCTTGGAAGAAGCTGCTGTCAGGTGGTATGAGCAACAATCGGCTGGGATTTAAGACTATCTGGGAAGTGCTAAAGAAGGCCTTCATATTGGAGTTTCAATCCAAGGAAAGTTACTTGAGTCTCTTATGTTCGCTGAGTACAGTGAAGCGTTCGTGCAGACAGTGAAACGGGTGCGTAAGTTTCATTCCAGCATAGAGAGGAGTGTCTCTTATGGTGGTGGAATTAAAGCAAATGGCCACATGATGAAGTCCGAAATATGGACTTCGGGGGTGCTTTGTGACGTTCGTGTTGTGTAATGTGTGCTGTCCTGATTGCTGACGGGTTGTTATTGGTCTGGAAACGTACTGTAGTTTGAGAAAGGCACGAAATGTGGTCGAATTGGCTCATCATCATTTTAAGTCATCTGGTCGAATAGATGTACGTCTTAGGAATCAAAGTATCTCGCATTGCTTCATCTGAGTTATTATTTAACGCTCCCCTTGCTTCATTTGAATCCATTGAATCTCCACTGGTTCCACTGAAACTCCAGCTGAAACTTCAACTTCTTCCAAAGTTTGGCAGTTCCTATGATCTGGAATTCTGACATGCTTTTTTGAAACTATTTTTGAAGATAGGAAAGTACATTAGCTTTGGGGGAATATGATTTTTATTCCAATGTATGCCTGAAAGCAAAAGTTATGCCACCCTAAGCCCGAAATGGTGATTGTCGGGCAGCACAAAAAAATCACGACAAGTCATAATAAAAATTTAGTTTCCTAATGAAAATATTTTTGCCTACTTTGAAAGATTTGATCCATTCTATTCGGACTAGTGATGAGAAAGTTATGGACAATCTTGTTTTTTGAACAATCTAGTCATTTTCTTGAAAGAAATAACTTGTAGGATTCATTTTTGAACTCAATTTCCACAACTACAAAAAAAAAAAAGTTCCATCTAGTTGACTTTGCTTGCTAGAACAATCTCACTATTGGCATAGTGTATTTCAATTCCATCTTGGAACTATTAATGATGTAGTTTTTCTTTCTATCGGCTTGTACCTACTTCTACATAACAATTTTTTTAGGAAAGAAAATCAAGTTGTTGTTTTTTGAATTTTTTTACCCTGACTTTCAATTCAATTCTTCAACATAAAAAATTAAAATCAACAGAGCAAAAAATTTTATGTTAAGAAGATTCAAATTTAGGTTAAATTCAATGATGGTATTAACCCCTAAATGCCCAAGGCCCCAAATTTTGGTGTCGACAATACTTTGAAGTTAAATAAAACCTAATCAAGTTGCTATTTCTAGTAATTTATATTTTTCACTAGAAGAAAACTGCGTTTAACTTGTCAAATCTGCGTTGTATTTGCCAAAAACTGCGTTGTACTCAACACAAAGTGTGGGGTGGATTTTGTTGGGTTCACCCTTCATAACACAAAATTCTGCGTTCCACCATTTCAACACAAAATTTGACAAGGAAAACGCAGAATTTTGTATTAGAATGCAAAATTCTACGTTATAAAGGGAGAATTCAACAAAATCCACCTCACACTTTGTGTTGAGTACAACGTAGTTTTTGGCAAATACAACGCAGTTTTCTTCTAGTGTTTGAAAAATTCTTTTTGAAGTCTAGTTTTCGCGTCAAAAGTTTGATTTTCAAAATGATGGATTATGATTTTTCTATTCATGATTTTGTGCAAGGGTACCCATTGCAATTTTGACTTTCTGTAGTATTGAGGGCTCTTAGAAATCAACCTCAAATACACTAGATCTTGGAGGAAAAATCACATTAAAAATTCATTTAAAAAAATTGTATAGTAGATTTTGAAAAGCCATAAATTGATTGGATTATGCATGTTGGGTCCTTTAACCCCTAAATGCCCAAGGCTTGTTTTGGGCTTCCTAGATTTTGCTCTAAATTGAACAAAATGCCAACATTTTGATAAGTTGTATCAATTTTTTTGGATTTGTAACTGTACAAATTCAAACTATACATGTTAGAGATCTCATAGGAAAAGAAAACACAACAATATCACTTATGGAGTGAAAGATTATAATGTTTGACCATGAGGGTGCTAAAACTACAAAAATCTTTCAATCTTCTTTACATGAGTCAAATCTAAAAAGTTGGTGATCAAAAAAATATGAGGTTAAAGGACCTAACTTGTATAACCCAGATCAATTTATGGCTTCTTAAAATCTACTCCACAATTTTTTTAAATGAATTTTGAATGTGATTTTTTCTCCAAGATCTAGTGTATTTGAGGCTCATTTCCAAGAGCTCTTAACACTACGGGAAGTCAAGATTGCAATGGGTACCCTTGTACAGAAACTTGAATAGAAAAATCACTATCATTTATTTTCAAGATCGGATTTTTGGTGCTAAAATTAGACTTCAAGAAGAACTTTCTAAAAATATAAACTACTAAAAATAGCAACTTGCTTAGGTTTTATTTAACTTCAAAGTTTTGCAAACACCAGATTTGGGTGCCTTGGGCATTTAGGGGTTAACCTCATATTTTTTTGTTGACCAACTTTTTAGATTTGGCATGTGAAAAGAAGATTGAAAGACTTTAAGTCACTTTTGAAGTTTTAACACCCTCATGTTCAAACATTATAATCTTTCAATCCATAAGTAATATTGTTGTATTTTCTTCTCTTTTGTAAGGGATTTTTAGCATGTCTAGATTAAATTTGTACAGTTACAATTCAAAAAAAATTAATAGAATTTATCAATATGTTGGCTTTTTGTTCAATTTAGAGCAAATTCTAAGAACCCAAAATAAGACCTTGGGCATTTAGTGGTTAATATGAAAATCATTCCAATTAATTATACTACCTTTAAACATTTACACTATAGGTCTTCACATCCCTACTATTTTTATTATTATTATTATTATTATTATTTTGAAATTCAAAACCTTCTTTTAGAAAAATAAACTACCATCCATTCTTAAATACACATTTACTTAAGGAAGTTTTCATATATTTGTATAATATTTCTTTCATTTTGTTAAGCATATCATTCTAGTATTTTCAAACAACAAAAATTTATTACTTTTAAAGACATTAAGCATTTTTTGATTTAAATTTGTTGATTAATGGACAAAATCGACTTCTACAGAGGGTAATGTATGACTGTTTAGGGATTTAAAACCACTACTTTGTAACTAGGTTTTCTTTCCTATTATTTTATTTTCCTTCTTCTACCCTAAGCCCTAGTACAACATATATTCTTGACAATGAAGCATAACATTGAAGATGGAGAGACAAAGTACAAAATGGATATCCTTGAGTTAGACATATGTAGTGTCTTGGGAGAGTTGTTTACATTTGATTATAAAGGCTCCATATCTTCCATCCTAAACATTGCAAAATGGTCATCTACTATTTAACAAGTTTGAGGAATGCTTTTGAATCACCATTGCAACCAAGTAGGAATTAACCCCTATAGAACAATAAGCTCCCGTCCAGCTTTTTGAAGACTCTAGTAGGTTTGTACAAACACTACAAGAAAACAAGGGTATAAACAACTTGTCCATAATGACTGTACTAGTCATTTCTTGTCCACAATGACTGCAACACAATCATTTTGCAATCATTGTTGTGCTTACAATCATTGTGGACAAGTCGTTTATACCCTTGTTTTTTGTAGTGAAAGTCATTTTTATTTGGATGAAATAAAAAAATTTACCAAAGATGAATGCTTGTATTAGCTTTGTGGTTATTCTCAATCAAATGCCTAAATCAAAAGCTATAGGGCTCAAAAGTTTATGGGCAACTTAGGTGGCAAGCAATAAAGATTTTCTTTTAACCATGAACGCTTATATATTGCAATTAATGAAGTTGAATAGATTGAAATTTTTTTCACACATTTTCATGATGGTATAGGTGATTTTTACTCAATGCACTATAAATGGCAATTTTATTGAATAATTTCAAAACCATTAGCTCAGTTTCAAGTCTAAATTCATGATATTTTTTTTTCTTTTTTGCTACATGATTTAAAAATTAAATATTTGTGTTGACCATTAGAATTTTGATGCTTCCAAAATATGAATTATCCAAAAAAATTTGAAATCTTGCTCATGTAATTGCTATTTTTGAGACATCCTTTCAATACAAGATTTTTTTGTGTACGTTAGACACCTCCATTACCTTTAAAAATTGGTGTGCAAAGTAACTAATATAACTACCTATCCAATGGTTTAAGGTGTCAAAGTTGGATATTCCTTCCTTCTCCACAAAGTTGAGTTAAATTATGTTGACACAATTGGGTAAGGCCCAAATTTTTTCTTCCAACTTCAAACGTTATGATCTTGCAATCTATGTGGTCAAATGGTTTGAAACCTTTTTAATGAATTTTTATAATAGTGCAGTACAAATTTGTATAAAACTTTTGCAAAATGTTTTAATATTATTTAAAATTATACCTGGAGGTCACCTTCAACACACTTTTGTTAAATAATAAATTAAAGTTCAAAATGAACTTGGACACTTTAAAATATCATTACTTCAAAATTTGGCATTAATATCAAATTTTTAATCATTACTCGGCAACCACCTCACACAAATTCAAAAAACACTTTTGTTGCAAGCAAATGAAGATGTAAAGTTAGGTCTAGCTTGTTTACAAATTTTTGGATCCTACTGAGATGAGGAGAACTTTGAGAAGTCCGTATGTGCTCAAAAATGAACGGAATTTCAACATTTCAAATTGCGCTGGAATCACATTGAAGTCTCCTCTATCATTATTACAAACACACATATGTAATTGAAAATCATGAACACAATTTGTTGTTTTCTATACACTTTATACTATCTAGTATTGCCAACATTTGTGAAAATTACAAATTGTATTCAATGGTAAATATAAGAAATGAACCTTCACAATTGATTTAGAAATACTTAATTCCATACCACTTGAATTGCTTGTATGATTTCTTGCTTGTTCTTCACCTCAATGTAAAAAATCTTTGACTATCTTCCCAAGGTTCTCTATGAATTGGTACGTAGTGTATAAAAGAAATCCAAATTGTTGTATGATTTTAAATTATTCATTTTTACTTGATATGAAGTTGAAGTGCACTTCATTTCAATTCCAACGCAATTTGCGTTTTCAAAATTGGTTCATTTTTGAGCATTCTAGAGCATCTTGAAGGTGCTGAACTTTCTAGTGAAAACTAAACTAAAAATTTGTAAATGAACTGGACCTAACTATATATACAATCTCTGTATAGAAGTAGAGTGGTCGGAGGTAAAACAACCCATGTGAAATATGCAAGTTAGGATTAGTAGAAGCTCAACCACTCATATCCAATTAAGTCAAAAGTAGGAATTGTATTTAATTTAGAACTTTAGACCTCATTTTGGCACAATAGAACATTTTTCTTCAGAAATCCATTTGAGATTTCAAGCCTCCAATCAAACAAAATTTAGCATTAGGAAAAACTTGAGCCCTGCAAGGGGCTACGACTTTGGACAGCAAGGAAACGGCTGGGAATGCCCAGCGAAAAAAAAAAAAAAAAAAAAAAAAAAATTCCCGTCTTTCTGCTCGGCAAAGGGCAGGAACAGCGCTTGAACAGTGCTGCACTGTTCAAATAAAGTATTAAAGAAATATTTTAAAAAAATGCAAAATTTAGAATATTCAAATGGTGCCATGTCGGATTGCTATTTCTGAAATTTTATTATTTAATTATTAAAAATTTATTAAAAATTTATTAAAAATTTATTAAAATATATTTTTAATTTTTTAATATTTTAATACTTTTTTAATATTTTTTTATTGTGGCCACTATTCATCAATGATGATGAATAGTGGCCATTGTCCCTCAAAGGGGCTATGAGTTCCATTGAAGGAAACTCTTCAAAGGGAAGCAGCCCCTTTGAGGGTTCATTTTTTTCCTAATGAGAGCAATTGGGAGGGATATTTTCTTTGACATTTTCAAGCATCCTCTTTGAGTTTTGTTCATATTTTTTTCTGGAGGCTCAAAATCACAAACAAATTTTTGGAGATGAAAGTTAGATTAATTTACCAACTTTTTATAGTTCAAAGTTTTTAGAGAAAAATTATTCTAATTTGCCAAAATGGAATATGAAGTTCTACATTACACACGATTTCTGCATTTTGATAGTGAGCAGTCAAGCTCTCCATTCATATTGTTCCATATTCTTTGAGGATTGATGATAAACAATGGATTTCATTATAAAAATGACCTCTCATTAAATGGTGGACATGTGTTGGCATCAAATTGTATTGGTATCATTTCCAATATTTTGACTTTCTTTACAATTAAATTTCCTTAGAATTGGCAAAGTAACTTGTTAGTTTTCAAAAATATTAGGCTTTGAAATTTTTAAATATTTTTTGTTGAAGTGACCTCTGACAACGTTACTCAATGCACTAGAAAGTGGCAATTTTGGACTCTTTTGCAAACAATAGTCAAAGAACTTCTAAGTTTAAGAATCACGTTAGCATTCAAAAAAGGACGAGAATAATCCTCCTCTAATTTGAAATAACAATGGGAAGCAATAAGTTTTGTTGAGACTTCTTCAAATGTTTTATTTTTTATTTTTTCAAAATTATTGAAACTATATTTACACTATCCCTTGATTTTTTGTTCTTTTGCCAAAAAACACCTGTGAATTTGTTAAATATATTTGCAATGATCTAAGGGATACCATATAGGTCAATAAACCTTACTCACTATGAGAAAATTTAGGGTGCTTTTTGTCTTTTTCAATTATATAGTGTGCCCTGTGCTGTTGCTACAACCAAAATAAAAGTAGAAGTAATTTTTAAAATCTATAATTTTTGCACCAAAACTCCAAATGTCAAGAAACAAAACCCGTGCACCCCTCCTTACCGAGGGCTTTTTGACGGTACCAAGTACGCCACTGGGGGATGCATGGTCCAAGAGATCTCAACGTAACAAACAAACAAAACAAACAGTCTGTCTTAACCTCAAAATGACCCTAGAATTTTCTAAGCTTTGAGGAATTTGTTCTAAAATGAACAAAAAACCAACATTTTGATAAGTTGTATCAATTCTTTTTGAATTGTAACCGTATAAAATCAAACTAGACATGTTAGAAATCACATTAGAAAAGAAAATACAACAATTTTTCTTACGATTTGAAAGATTATAATGTTTGATCATGAAGGTGTTAAAACTGTCACTAGAAGAAAACTGCGTTGGAACCCACAAAACCATGTGGGATTGGTTTTGTTGAGTTCCTAGTTTCCAACGCAAAATTCTGCAGAATTCCAACACAAAAATGCATTCCAACTCAAAAATTTGCATTGGAAACTAGGAACTCAACAAAACCAATTACACATGGTTTTGTGGGTTCCAACGCAGTTTTCTTCTAGTGTGTGAAAGTGATTTGAAGTCTTTCAATCCTCTTTTCACATGTCAAATCTAAAAAGTTGGTCACCAAAAAAATATGAGGTTAAAGGGTCTAACATGCATAACTCCAATCAATTTATGACTTCTCAAAATCTACTCTACAATTTTTTTAAATGAATTTCTATTGTGATTTTGTCTCAAAGATCTAGTGTATTTGAGGCTCATTCCCAAGAGCCCTCAATACTACAGAAAGTCATGATTGCAATAGACACCCTTGCACTAGACACCCTTGCACAAGACACCCTTGCACAAGACACCCTTGCACAAGACACCCTTGCACAAAATCTTGAATAGAAAAATCATAATCCATCATTTTGAAAATCAGACTTTTGAAGCTAAAACTAAACTTCGAAAATAATTTTTCAAAAATATAAACTACTAAAAATAATAATTTGGTAAGGTCTTATTTAACTTCACAAATTGGTCGAGGACACATTCTGTCCTCAGGGTCATTTTGGGGTTAAGGTATGGATCCCTCAAAATAACCATTTAGCCTTGTGTATGGCATGTCATTTTGAGGAAGAGGGCCAGATGATCAACTCGAAGTTCATGTGCAATGTCAGACCACGTTGCTGCATTGCCAAAAATTCCCTCAACTTGTTAGTAACTTACCGATGGTCAGTTTCTTCTGGAAAGGGTCACTGGACAAATGAGCAGAGAATTTTGTTAACCCCTAATTGCCCAAGGCACCCAAATGTGGTGTCAAAGAAATTTTGAAGTTAAACAAAACCTTACCAAATTTCTATTTTTAGTATTTCTATTTTTGAAAGATTCTTTTTGAAGTCTAGATTTAGCATCAAAAATCCAATGTTGAAAATGAATGATTATGATTTTTCTATTCAAGAGTTTGTGCAAAGGTACTTATTGCAATCTTGACTTTTTGTAGTGTTGAGGGCTCTTAGAAATGAGCCTCAAATACACTAGATCTTGGAGAAAAAATCACACTAGAAATTCATTTAAAAAAATTGTAGAGTAGATTTTGAGAAGTCATAAATTGATTGGGGTTATATTTGCTAGATCCTTTAACCTCATATTTTTTTGGTCTTGAACTTTTTAGATTTGACATGCAAAGAGAACGCTCAAAGATTTTCATAGTTTTAACACCCTGATGATTAAACATTATAATCTTTCAATCCTTGAATGATATTGTTGTGTTTTTTTTTCCTATGTGATCTCTAACATGTTCGAATTTGTACGGTTACAATTCAAAAAAAATTGATTCAACTTATCAAAATGCTGGCTTTTTGTTCAATTTAGAGCAAATTCCAAGAGCTCAAAACAGGCCTTGGGCATTTAGGGACTAATCAACTTCGCACTACCAAAGCTCAAACTTAACCCCTAAATGCCCAAGGCCTTTTTTGAACTTCTAGGAATTTGCTGTAAATTGAACAAAAAGCCAACATTTTGATGAATTCTATCAATTTTTTCAAAAATATTGTAACCGTACAAATTCAAACTTGACATGTTAGAGGTCACATAGGAGAAGAAAACACAACAATATCACTTAAGGATTGAAATATTATAATGTTTGAACATGAGGGTGTTAAAACTGCAAAAGTGACTTGAAGTCTTTCAATCTTCTTTTCACATGCCAAATTAGTCAATAAAAAAATATGAGGTTAAAGGACCCAACATGCATAACCCAATCAATTTACGACTTCTCAAAATCTACTCTACAATTTTTTTCAATGAATTTTTAATGTGATTTTTTCAAGATCTAGTGTATTTGAGGGTGATTTCTAAAAGCCCTCAATACTACAAAAAGTCAAAATTGCAATGGGTACCCTTGCACAAAATCATGAATAGAAAAATCATAATCCATCGTTTTGAAAATCAGACTTCTGACGCTAAAACTAGACTTCAAAAAGAATTTTTCAAAAATATAAACTACTAAAAATAGCAATTTGGTTAGGTTTTATTTAAGTTCAAAGTATTGTCGGCACCAAAATTTGGTGCCTCGAGCATTTAGGGGTTAAAATGTAATGTACAGTCGGGTACAACAATCTTACGATTTTTTTTCATCCTGTTGTGATTAGGTCAACTTTGGGAGGCCCGTGTGTGCTCAAAATTGAACGGAATTTCAAATTTCGAATTGCGTTGGAATCACAATGAAGTCTACATTTTCATCATTACAAACACAAATATGTAATAGAAAATCATACAAAAAGTTTGATGTTTTCTATACACTATGTACTATCTAGTGTTGCCAATGTTTGTGAAAGTTACAACTTGTATTCAATGCTATATATAAGAAATGAACCTTCACAATTGCTTAAGAGATACTTGATCTCATAACACTTGAATTTCTTGAATGTTTTTTTGCTTGTTCTTCACCCCATTGCAAAAAAACTTTGACTATCTTCCAAAGGTTCTCTATGAAATGGTAGATAGTGTATATTCAAATTGTTGTATGATTTGAATTTATTCATTTTTTACTTGTTATGAAGTTGAAGTGCATTTCATTGCAATTCAACGCAATTTGCGGTTCCAAAATCGGTTCATTTTTGAACATGCTAGAGCTTCATGAAGTTGATGAACTTTCTACTGAAAACTGACTGGAAAAATCGTAAGATTGTTGTACCCGACTGTACAGTACTGTATGTAGCCGGGTGCATAGCCTATGGTCATATTGGAAATACTGAGAGACACTTCATTACAAAATTGGATATAAACTTTCCTTACTAATGAATTTTTCCGTACTCTTTCCTTGTGAGCAATAATCACTCACAGGAACTCTGAAACTGAACATCTGAGGATGAAGTATATTGTGTGTTCCTGTCTTTTGAACGCATAGACGCATAGTGAGGCAGAGGTTACAGGTGACTATTAAACCCAATTAATTTTTTAAAATCCCACTTGTTCTAAGTAATTCTTGCCATTGAGGTTTGCTATCATCTTCTCCCCCATCGAGATTTGCACCACCATGCGAGTACGATCCCACCAAGTCTTGTTTTTTGTCAACTTGTATAGAAGAAACATGTTTCCAGTTACACAATCCCCTTGGATCACCTGCCTTCTCCATGAGTATGAAGAGAATTTGACCAAGCCATATGTCGGATTTTGGAGTATCCATTGCAACTTGTTCACTAGTAGCATTAGCTCTCCTTGTATTGCACCACCTTCACCCTACTTGAGAACAAAGTAGGCACAATTTTGCATCTCCTTTTCCAAATTTTGAAGTGCTTGCAATTCAGCCACCGATACACATGCAGGGTTAGATTCCAGTCTCCCAGCATTGCCAATCTTTCTCATAATATGCTCCACAGAGATTTGCGCACACCTTCCCGCTCACGAGCTTGGGGTAAGGAAGCTTTGAGGAAAGAAAATTGTCCAACTACTTCTTCCCTTTCTCACTGATACGCAAAATTTGCCTTGTCTTGTAGTACGATTGATATACAATAAAAAGAAAAATAAGGGGGAGGAAATTGAATGAGGACTTAAACCTACTGTACAGTTTGGGGACAAAAAAATTGCCATTGTCTTTTTGTTTCCATACAACGCCCCATTTTCAAATAAATAGATTTTGCTATTTGACCCTCACACCATAGCTAATTTTGTACATTTGAGCATGATGGTACAATTACCTTGCTAAAATTTAATCACAATAAAAAGATATCTATTTTCCAAAATTAGGACATTGTCACCTCAACATTGAAATCTCTATAGAGAAAGTTGTGAAACTTTTTTGGAGATGCTTATTGAAGAAAAAATGTCTATATAGATGTTCCCTACATATTTCTACAATTAAATTTAAAAAATTCATTAACAATGTTTTTCAATGAATTATCACGTAAAACCATGAAAATAAAATGAAAAAAGTCACCAAAAATGGAGTTTTGCTTTTTTGAAGTTGAAATTTGATATGCATGATTGGGACTAATAGGAATGCAATGATGCAAGAATTGCATCAAAATTGTGAAAAATAGCATTTGAAAATGGGGGCGTTTGTATAGAAACAAGAAGATACGGCAAGAATTTTGTCCCCCCACTGTACAGTACGTATAAGCCAAGGAGCAAAAGAATTCTAGGCCCCCATTCTAGGACCTCTAACCCCTCAAAGCCCAAGGCCTTCTTGGATTCGAAAACATCATTGCTTTTGAAGAGTTATAGATTTAAATGTCACTAAGGTATATAGATCTCAACTATACAATCTTGTAGTGTATGTGTTGTAGATGACGCGAATAAAATTTGGAGTTAGTTGGCCATATAGATTGCAAATTATAATGTTTTAGTATTGAAAAAGGATGCTGAAATTTTCCTAGCAACACATTTGGAGGTGAAATTTGGTTTCTAAACTTACTCAAATGAAAAAAATTTAAGCTACAAAGCGACTCGTAACCAGCATACAAACACATTGGTGAAAAAAATTTATCATTCAATTGACTCACTGTGTCTACAAAATGGCTTTGAAATGTCAAAAAATAGCAAGAAAAGTTGCAAAAAACACAGCTAAGGCTAAACCTCCTTCTCCTAAAATGCTTCTCAGTCACTCATAACTTTTTGGATTGATATGAAATTTTAGCCACAAAAACTAGACTAGTATGCACAAGTTTTTCAAAAAACACTATTGAAATCAAACACTGTATGAAGAAGAAACAAGCCGTTGAAGTTCACTGTAATCCAAAAATGTCAGGGTTTTGAACTTTGAATTGCTCCCATTCATTCAAAACAACTTGGACTGACATGAAAATTTTACCACAATAACTAGACTTCAAGGGGAAAATAACACAACAAATTTTATTGAAAACTAACATTAGATGAAGTAGACACAAGCCCTTGAAGTTGCAGCCATCAAATGTAATTTGGTGAATTCAAATTGAACTTGTGAACTTCGATTGGCTTCCAAAAAATCAGTACATCTTGGATTGATTTGAAATTTTTTACCACACAAACTAGAAGAGAGAGTGCCAATTTTCCAACAAGTTTTATTGAATTTGGACATTAGATGCAAAAGTTATAGCACTTTGAATTGGATTGGGAGGGCACTTTTGGTCCCCTTGGGCAGTGAGGGGTTAAGGCCCTCATCCAAGGATATTATTTTGAAGCTACTTTTATGACTTTAAAGCAATACAATTAGTTTTCCAAGGAACCTTTTGTAATTCAAACCATGTTGCAATTGACAAAATTGCTAAATTGCTACATAGTCTTTAGAGAAGCATCATATTATTGAGATGAATGCATGTGCATTTGGATGAATAAATGAATCATTATCTATATAATTTATCATGTTTTATCAATGGCTTTGGATGTAAAGAGCTTCATGACTACAATGAAAACTACATTGTGCATTGTCTGAAAATCAAAAAATGAAAGAGTTGCTTGCTCTATGCCATGATTAGCATTGTACACTATTTCCTTATAGAGTGTTGAATGATTCGTTTTTTTGTCCGCACCTTGCACCTTGAATTGACTAAGCATATTGCGGATTTCTTCAACTACACTAAATAGGGTATTTAGTGTTGGATTACATTTAGTGTAATTACCACCCTACTTGACCCTACACTAAATGTCAATTTTAGGACGATTAGTGTAGTGCTGAACTTCAATGCGCCGCCTTTGCCTTCTCTTCCCTTCTACTTTCCTTTAATAAGTTCTAACACTAAATGTAAACATTTTCAGATTTCAGATTTACCATAGAGTATATTTAATGTTAGAAATTACATTTAATGTTACTTACTTTAGTAGGCTTAATGATATGTAGTGTCATGGTTCGCAAATAGTGTTGCCAACACTAAATACCCTATTTAGTGTAGCATCGAAGCCATCAAAGCCATGCGTACAAGATCTTAGGATAGACTTTTGTGTAAACAAATTGGCCAAACTACGCAGAAAAGACAAAAGATTTCTCAAAATTCTACATAAAAATGTGCAACATTAAATTGAAATTGTTGACCAGCAATAGAGTAGGGAGAGGCTCATAATAGTAAAGGTAACAACTTTCTGACTTTCAAAAAACTAATTTTAATATTGGAATCAAACTTTTGGGATGTGTTTAGTTTACTAACAAGGTTAGTAGCAAACGCTACTCATAAATTGTAGTTTTTCCCTACTTAGAGAAAAATGAAAGCATCATGAAACTCAATTCATGAAAGCACTTCCTCTTTTTTTTAAAACTTGAAACTTGTTTTCGTTGTGTTTCTGGTTCTCATTTTTTTAATGCAGTGGGTTACTGGGTTTCCCATTTGTTAAAAAACAAAAAAACAAAAACAAAACAATTCCTACCATACGGGAGTCTGCCCAACCAAGTCGGGCACCCAATCAATCGCGTCCCGCCACGTCTCCTCCAGCCGACTGAGGCTCAGCGCCCACCTCAGTCCTTCGAACTTGAAACCCTCGAATTCCACGCCTTTGCTTCCGCCTTGCCATTCCAAACGACAAGAGCCATTCTCTCCGGAGCCTTCAGCCTGGAGCAATTGAGCCTCTCATTCGATTCGCACCACGGTGATGCTCGGCAGGTCAAGCGCAACCGCGTCGCAGAGCCTAAATTCCTTTGGAGCAAAGCTGTCGGTATCGTCCACGGAGCTTCTGCAACAGGGTAAGATGTCCTCTTCCTGTCGATCTTGGATTCTGAGGCTGCTGTTTTGATTTCAGAGTGCAACGCTCTGTTCGTTTTGCGCATGAAGTTAGTAAAGGATTCGGTGATCGGTCCTGAGTTCGTCTTGTGGAGGTCGTGTTTTACCGACAATTTCCCACTTCCTTCGCGAACGGCTATTGGAGCTTAGCTAGTGGGGAATAAATGGAGGAAGTGAATGCCGAGATGGTAGTGGTGGATCAGATGGTTGTCATCTGAGCAGACGAAGCCGTAGCACCCGCCGTTGTGGGACTACCGCCATCCCGAGAGCAGAGACCAGAGAACGCTTTGTTCTCTGTTCGCCGCGTTGGATCGAAGCCGCAATTTAGGATGATTTGAATGGCAGCGTTGTACAGTAGTTGTCTTCTTGGCTTGAGATTTGGCTAGAGTGTATATTTCACTAGAGCGATTCCTCCTTCGACAGATGCGATGGTGTGGGTTCTAGCGAATTTCCGATCTCAGTCGCGTGCCATTCTGTGTTAGGGTTTGAAGAGAGAACTAGTGGTCCATGGCTGTGGCGAATAGGGGTCTGGCATCTAAGTGATGGGCTCTATTCCTTTCCTAGAATGTTGGGCTTACTGTTCTGTTGCTGCTCATGACTCTTTGTTTAGTGTCGAGTGACGTTTCACCTGTACAGAAGCCACGAATGAGGTAACTAATGACTAAGTTCCGAATCCTTGTCTGAGAGCATGTCGTGAAGTTCAGGGCTTGAATGGACCATTCCTCTGAGTGGCTGTGTTGCCGATTGAAATATGTGCTCGAGCTCTCCTGCTGCTTATATATTCGTTTGTATTTGCGACCTCTGGGCGCACTGATTAGTTGCCAAGGAAGTGATGCTTTTGATGAACATCGCAATTGTTTTGATAAGGTTCAAGCTTGACGTCGCTTGATTAGCCTCTCTGGATTGGCACTGCTTAGAATGAAATGGGTCTTAAGTTATGATTTTGGAGCATGGGAACTGGGTGATGTGCAAGAGCCCAAATGTTTCATTGCCCGACTCTTTTGCAGACAAGTCCTAAGGGGCAGCCAGGATATAACGGCAGTTTGGAGAGTGTTGTTAAGCTACGGTGGTGGATATCTGTTTTGGGGATCAGATGAAGAAACTCTGGTGGTGGGTCTCGTGTCCCTCCAGTCTGTTTATGATGCCACCCCTGTGGTGCTTTAGTACTTGTTGTGGTATATTCTTTTTTCTAACTCATTTCTTGGATACTTACGACAGTTTCAGTTCACCAACGTTCACTGGTATTGTACTTACAGACGTGTCCTTCTCTTCTATGAGAGGGCCGACATTGCTGTCCATGACAATGCTGTGGGGGTGTTAGGCGTGAGCACGATGGTGGTGGTCACCTTCATTTCTGGATGGTGATTTTTTTTTCCTTCTCAACTCACTTTGTAATTGAGATTGTTGAGTGTTTTTATTAACTTGTAATCATAGTAATTTTTGAAGATTTTTAAGTTATTTTTTTATTCAAGTTGCCTTTTAAGGGTCATTTTTTGAACTTAAAAAGCTTTTTTTTTAGGCCAAACCTAGTAGTACCCTTTCAATTTGTAGAATAATTGCAAAGCAAAGTCTTCAGATCATATATTATACAAATTTTAAAGATTTAATGCAAAATTCTTAAAAAAATGATTGAAAAAAATACACATTTTTTGTGTATTTAGAATGTGTTGCTTTCATATTCTTGTTGGGGATAACATTTTATTCAGGATTGGTAAAAGTGCGTTGTTGATATCTTGCTCTCACCAAGCAAGATGCTGTCTAGGGTGGCCTCCTTAACGCAATTGTCTGGTTTCATCCATTCAACTAGAAGCCTACTCTGACGAATTTGGTCACTAGTTACATCTCAAGGTTGTAGTATTCAAGAGGACTTCTGCAAGATTTCATGAAATTGTCAAATGTTAGAGTAACCATGCAGACTGTAATACAATCGAGTTGTGCCTTCATTTTGATGTGGTTGTCAGGTTGGTTTAACGGATTTTTTACGGAAGACGAAATCAGCTATCTCACGTGGCCCAAGTTGTAGGTGACTTGCCTTATGATAATTTCAGATTGTTGTAATTTTGTCGAAGACCTCCTACCTTTTACTTGCAAAGGATGATGATGACAAGCAGTCATTGTTTGTGGAGTTCTTGATACTGAGAGTGATATGTTGGTATAATGTGAGTGTGGAGGTTCGAAATTGAGGCTCTCCATTGGGAGAAGTTGGAATTGAAGATTATTATTTTAATCTGTGTGATTGAATTTTTGACACACATGTGATGATGAGTGAGGTTTTAGGTCTGCAATGAAGCGAAAGGCGATGGATGGAGATGTATCGAGAAGTTGTTTAGGTGAAACCTCGCATAGGTGATGTCCTCCTCTTGAGATGGATGAGGAAATGAAACTTGCATCCATTGGCCGTTGTTTTTAGTGCTTATGGCTCTTTGGGACCTTTTTGTTTGTAGGAATTGACAATTTTTGTATATTCTTTTTATAGTATTTCTTGGTTTGCTTTTTGTTTTGTAAGTAATGTAACTATTGCAATTACATGAATTCATCTCATATTGAGATATTTTATTAATGGTCCAGGTCCACCGAAGTCATGGGGAATGATCCTCTTTTGGAACCCAAGCACAAGATTTTCTTGAGCCATAGTGGAGCTCAGAAGGAGTTTGTGGATCACTTGTGTGAAGCTTTGGAGGATCGGTTTCACTATCCTTTCTTTGATAGACGCCATGAGAGCTTACCGAAGGGCGAGCGGTTTCCGGAGTTGATTGTTCGAGCTGCTGAACAATGTGAAATGTTGATTGTGGTTGTGTCCGATGAGTACTTCATGTCCAAGTGGCCCATGGTTGAATTGAGTGCCTTTGTCCAAGCTCATAAGCTACACCATGAGTCAAAGAGTTCCACCATTGGGCCAAAAATATTTCCCCTATTTTATGGACTATCAGTGGGTGATTTGGAGGATGCAACCATGCAAAAGAAATGGTTTGGGAAGTGGGAGACTTTGGCTGAGGCTGATCCGAGGAATCGAATTGTTGTGAGTGATTGGAAGTATGCCTTGGATGTGTTGAGGTCTTTCAATGGCCTCCCATACGACAAGAATTTGAAGGAGATTGTGGCTTATGAAGAGAAGATTGTTTCGTATGTTTGCAAGTCAATTTCTCCGGACATAAAGTGGGATGATTCCCGTGTGCAAGGAAAATCCAATATTTTGAAGGTAATGAAATTGGGTCTTTGAGTTGTTTTTCTAGTTTCAATTTAGGTTGTCTTCATGATATGATATTATGTTTTATACAGTTGTTGAATGCCAAGGGATATGAATTGATTGGGTGGTTGTTTGGGTGGATTTTGTAGGTGATTGATGAGAAGATTGACGGAATTGGGGTTTCAAGGAAATACAATGTCAAAGTGGTTGGTTTATATGGAGTTGGTGGTATTGGCAAGACCACCACTTCCAAAATCTTGTGCAATGAACTTTTGAGCAAGTATGAAGGGAGGGTTTGTCATGTTGAATTTCCAATTGTTCCTTGGAGTGATTCCAAAGAGTTCTTTCAAAAGGTTTTGCGAGACTTGACAAGGAAAAGAGTAGATGTCATTCAACGCTTAAATGAAGGAGAGGTGAGTTTTCAAGGCTACATGCTTAGCATGTATATGTAATTGATTGAAGTTAGGGAAGCCAAGATTATAGAAGAGTATGTTTTGAAGATTGGGTAGAGTCTAAATCTTTGTGATCATTTGTGGCCATGTGCTAGTATTTGCAATACTTGTTTCTTCTTTATGAACTTTTGAGTGCTTGTCATGCATTATTGAATGTGATGTAGCGAGGGTGTGAGGATGCATTTTTACTTCCAAATCTAGAATTCATGCCATTGAAATCTTTGGGAGTGTCTTCATTTTATGAGTCGTTGACTATGTTTTGAATGTGTTTGCAGTGCAAGGATATTTTGCGTAAAAGTCTTTTCAAGCAAAGAACCTTTTTGGTGATTGATAATATTTCGGACGACCACCGATCAATCCTACTGGCAAAGACAATGTTGGAACTTCCTTATCACACAGATAGTTTGGTGGTTGTGACAGCTCGCTCTCAAAGTGCTCTTGAGCTTTTGAGGATCAATGAAGATACATGTCTTGAGATGCCAGATCTTGGAGAGGCAGATGCTGTGAGGTTGTTTTTGCAGCATGCTACTTGTGGCCAACAGTTTTTTCAAGAAGAGGAGATGTATGACGTAATGACTTGCGTGAGGAGGTGTTATTTCTGTAAGGGTGTTGGACAAGGCCATCACTATCATCCCTTGGCCTTGGAAGCTTTGGGATTGCAATTGGGTTGTCATGGAGAGAATCCTTCATTATGGGTGAAACATTTGCCCTTAAGGGGTTTCAATTATTTACCTGGAGGAAATTTTGTGTTTGATATTTTGAGAATTGGTTTTGACTCGCTACCACCAAGGGATCAAACTTTGTTTTTGGATGTGGGATTCAAGTATATGTATGGTGGTGGTGATGGTGGTGAGGCATCTTTTATTAATGAATGGTTGTGCGCTGCACATAAATTTGATGAAGAAGAATTAATACCAAGGGTACTCCTATCCCTTTCATCTTTTGCATGTTGATGTAAAGTTTTTCTTTTTGGTGACTATTGCTTTTGACATTCTTCCAAGGATGTAGTTACACCAAGATTGTTCGAGAGCGTCACTTTATGATGAGTTTTGTTTCCTATTTGATTTATGTTAGTTTTCTTGCCAACTTGTTGCCATTCAATGTGATGGGGTTTTTAGGTGACTAAGAGGTTCAATGTAGACCAAGTGTATGTCTTTTAGAGTTTTTTTGTGGTGGTGTTGAAATGGCAGTTGGAGCGCTTGAAGCGAAAAGGCTTGTTGCAGGATGTGGATTTGAGATCCGGAAAAGTTACCATGCACGATCTGTATAAGGAGTTTACAAAGCTTGAAGCAATAGGATTTTTTGACGAGTCAACCAACTTGAGGAAACGGATGTGGGTGTATATAGAAAATGGTGATCTAACAGGGCTTAAGTGTAAACCAAAGGGTGGATGTTGGCACAAATTGATACGGCTTACTATTAAACGTTTGTGGTTGGACCCCAACGAGTACGAGGGAGTTGGTCCGATTGGAAGTTTGGAGGGCATCAAATGGGATTACTTTTCCAACGTTGAGGTATTGCACCTTCATAGGGTGCATTTGGAGCATGGAGTTTTAAATTTGGAGGACTTGGTGTGCTTAAGGATTTTGGAACTAGTTGGGGTAAGGTATATTGATGGAATTGAGGGCTTGGGAAAATTGATGAACCTTACTAATTTTCGGTGGTATCATAGTGATTCTAGTGATGGTGTCCCGATCCATATTGTAGGGCAATTTCCTTCGTCCCTAAAAGCATTGGAGATCACAGGGTCGGTTGTTTTGGTGTCGGATGCACTTGCACGATGCCACTGCTTAGTCAAATTAAGTCTCAGGTGGGTTGAAGCTTTTTCATTGGATCTGAGCAATTGTTGGTCCTTGGAAATTGTGGAGCTTTGTGGGATTCAGAAGTTGCAAGCCTTGTTGGGACTTTCCACCCGTCGGTCATCCAACCTACAATCTCTTGAGGTTTTGCTTTGCGAGGATTTGGTTGATGTTCCAGGGATAGATCATCTTATTTGGCTGAAGAAATTAGATACAGACATCAATTTGGAGTGTCAGGTGCCTAATTTGCTAGCTCTTACCGAATTGCAAGTCTTGAAATTGTATGGAACCATGGTGTCTTCAAAGGATTCCATTCCTCGCCAACTTCGAGAGCTTCGTTGTAGTTTGAGCCAATCAAGCGAGGGATTGAATCTAAATGGATGCAACCAATTGGAAGATCTGGACTTGAGTGGTAGCAATGGATTGACATCCTTGGCAAAATTGGGAGATTTGCCTGCATTGCGAGTCCTCAATCTTCGGCGATGCCAACATCTGATGCGGTTGCCTGACTTGAGTAAGTCGAGGAAGCTCGAAGAACTCCACCTTGCGGGATGTTTTGCCCTTGAGCTTCATGAGAGAGATATTCAAATGCTTTTTGAGTTGCCTTTGTTGCAGCCGTTGCCCTTTGAAAACGAGCAGGTTGAGTTCTTTGGCATGGGACAGAGCTTCAGGTTGGACCTTCGTCGAGGGAAGGTGCTAGTGCATCAATCAATCAAGGCCTGGACTCCAAGTTCTTGGGAGCTTTGGAAGGCGGGTGAATGGGAGGAGCGAGATCTGGGCCCACCTCCGGTTATAATTGGAATGCTTGGCCCATTTCAGATAGGGACGGATTTAGATTCAACAGATCCGGATTGAAACTGTGTTGGCACTGTTTCTATTTCTCTATTAAATATAATCTGATATGGTTTGGGCAAATCGCAGTGAATTGGCCCAACCAAATCATAGAAATATATTGATTGGCTCTCTTCTTGAAAAGTCTCCTCAAGGTATTTACAGCATCACCAAGCTGGTGGCGTGATTTCGCAGGAGAGGAGAGGAAGGAGAGGTTGATTTTTATAGTTGATGGTACTCTTCCATCTCGTGTGAGCTGCAACATCAGTGTGTGTGACCTCCATTGTTGGGCTTAGTGTTTCGTAGTTTCGTCCATCTGTAGGAGATCCTGTGCAACTTCTGATTATCATATTTAGAGCAGGGGTTAGCAGATTGAGTTTGTTTGGAATTTTTTGCAACACAGAGTGTGTTAGCATTGATGGACACTAGTATGGATCACGTGTGGTAGGATAGTGGCGCAAGCAGCTTAATTTTGTTGAGTTGTAGCGGCATTCACAGTGATATGATTTCCATCTATAGATTTTGGATCACCGTGCCCTCTTCTTTCTGAGCACACGTTCGACTGCGCACTTGTGGAAACTATCGTGTTTTACACTGCTGATTCTAGTGGTGGAAGAAGGCCTCATTTGCAAGAATGCGTCATTTGATACGCCGATTGTCATTGATCGTTTTTCCTGGCAAGCTGTCAATATAAATAGGCCTCCTTTTGTCCTGCGATTCTAGACGGAAGACTTTGGAATTTGCACATACACCAATGCTTTTGGATACTTGCGTGCTGGAAGTTGATCTCAGTGACCGGACTGGAAAGACTATGTGCCATTCTAAATTGAATCTCCCCCAGTTTGGGGGCTAATTATGGACTTGAGGACTGAGATTGTGCATAGCGGATACAGAATTTGGGTTGGATATTTATCACGGGGTTCACAACCTTCTCGTAGGTTCTGTCCAGATGATTTTTGAAGTTCCTCGAAAGTTCATTCTCTTCTTCGACGCAAGTCAGTTGCACACCAACACGGAGCTGAAGCTGGTGGAGTTTTGGAAAGAATTCGGGTTCGTGGCTTCGGCTTTCCGGAAGCATCACCAGGGGCCAGACTCCGATGCGAAGGTTTTCTTCTCAAACGCGATTTGGAGTTTAAGCAAATGCATTGCGTGTTTCGGCTGTTGAAGGTGCAAGCGCTGCCACATGTGAGGTTTGTGTCTGTTCGTGACTCCATTTGTCCCACACATTCGGTCCACGATTGTGCAACGGCGTGTAATGATTGTAGCGATGACTGTTAATTTTGTGGCGGTGAGGAAGGTCCTAGGTCTTGATAATTGGAAATCGGGCTAGTGGATCCATGCCTTCTGGCGCACTCGATGGACTTAGAGCTTTTTCACTCTCTGCGCATCTTTTTAGCCCTGGGAGTGCCTGTGCTGTTCTGGCACTTGCTTGTGCAGTAAGTTGTGGATTCATAATGCATCCCATCGCCATTGGACCTTTTTGCTTAATTCTCTGTCGCTGTTTTTGTGTCTGATTGTAGTTGCTTGGACAGGGTTGGACGCATTGTTCGACAGTGAATCCTCGCGTCATTGTGTACACATGGATACGTTTTGGTATCATGGTTATGGTGTAGAACTGCCGGTTTTTTGGACTGGTGGCAGACGACATGTTTGTGCAGAGACATTAGCCTCTCGTCAGCACGAGTGCCGTGTTGCTTGTTTGTGTGTATTACAGCTCCCAGAGGTCATGTATTTGCAGGCTAGGTATTGCTCTTGACCGATGATAAGGTGAGTGTCGTCATACCCAAATTTCCAACAGGCTCTCTGGGAATACCAACCGGTTGCGGAGAGCCCAAGTTAGGTGGGAAGCAAGCAGTTAGTACAGGTTAAAAGCTCTGAGTATGAGTATCAGCACTTCTGGGCATGTACTTGGTGATAACTGAGTGAAGGGAAATAAAGTCAGGAAGTGGAGATTATTTTAGAGGGGAGAGTCGATAGACACAAGTGATACAAGTTCAAAGGATGTAATACTGATGATTGAATAAATGGAGAATGCTTATAGGGATCACACTTGTCAATTCTAGATAATGGATTGAATGAGTCCTTGAGGATGAGCCCGTGGAGATGTCAGGTTTCTGGCTTTTCATTTGGTTCCGTTGCCGGGACACAAATTGGTCGCACTAAGAATTAACAATCACGGGTCTGCTGAAGTTCATGCTAGGGATGTCAAGGCGAAATGCATGGCAGGCGTTTACTTATATGGTTATGGCTTTAGACCGCATGTTCGTAGAACCTTGATGAGAATCGCGGAAAGCCAAGGGAAACTGTCCCCACATGAGCCTCAGAGCTGATCATTCCGAAGTCTTGAGTGTACAATTGTGCAAGTTATGAACGCTGGATTATACTACACGAAGAATTTGTGAGATAGAATTGGAAGAGAAAACAGGCAAATCACTCTGCTACGATAAATTCCCCGTTTTCCTTGGTAAAAAAGTCCAATGTTATCCAAAGCGACAATCATGGTGATCAAAACTTGTCCTAGTCCGGTGAACGAGGTAGAGTTGCATTCGTTTTTTGCGTACTTAGGAGAGCTTAAACGATTATTTCATCAGTTTGAAATGAGCACGAGAGTCGAGGAAGTGCTTGTACGGTTGTTAGTTTTCCTAAACGTAATCAACGCATATGGTCGAGTAGAAGAACTGAGTTTCAACGACATCTGCTCCGAAATTGCTAGGATACTGAGTCTTCCTGAATGTGCAGAGTCCTGCTTGGTTGGTGATCCCTCTGTTTTGTTTGGAGCTCCGAGAGTAAAATTAAACCGTTTAGGAACATTGCGGAGTTGGAACTGAAGCCACGACCTGGGGTAAAGGATTGTCCATTTTGTTAGAAATAGTGCAAAGACGCAACTTTGATAGTAAAGTGCAGAGATGTTCACGAAGTTTCGGTAGTGGAAAAGTACGTGGATAGCAAATAGGATGTCTGAGGCAACAATTTGGTATTTAAATTTTGATGGTTCTTATAATAGCCGGTGCAGGAGTGGTAATGCAAAACCTGTCTACGGAGTGAGTCTTTTGTCAAAAGAATTTAGGAAAGGGGATTTCTAGGAGCCAGGTTGAGCATGCAGCGCTAGAGTAAAGATTAGAAGTCACTTTTCGTTTGTGAATCAAAACCGTCAGGGTTCAGGGGGATTCCAAATTGGTTTGCTGTCAGGTGGCAGGCGAGTGGCAAGTGAGATCAGCAAATTTGCAAGCTATTCATAATCTGGTGATGCTGCTCGTAAGTAGGTTGGCATTTCACATAATCACATCTCTCGTAGATAGCAGACAGCTTGGCTAGCAATGCTTGTGCTTAAGTGAGTTATGACATTAGAGATCCATGCATCAGCATTTCGGAGAGGGATATTTTAATTCGAAAAGCAAGTCGACAGAGACCAATATTATCTGCAGTCGTAGCATCAATGAGGTAATTGTAACGAAACGTAAGAGCAACATGGTAGCCATACCGGTTTTTCACGGAGAGGATAAAGCAGATGCAGAGGCATCTTTTAGAGAATTCAAGAGGGCTTACGTGGCTAATGGCGACAGAGATGAAGCCTCCCGGTTGCAACTTTTCGCAAATTTCTTGGAAGAAGCTCCTGTCAGTGGTATGAGCGACAATCGACTGGGATTAAGGTTATTTGGGAAGTGTTAAAGAAGGCCTTCATATTAGAGTTTCAAATCAAGGAAAGTTACTTGAGCGTCTTATGGTCGCTGAGTACAGTGAGGCTGTTAACCGGAGAAAGCGTTCATGTGTACAGTGAACAGGTGCGTAAGCTTCAATCCAATATAGAGAGGAGCGTCTCTTATGGTGGTGGAATGAAATCAAATGGCCAAATGATAATGTTCGTGTTGTGTAGTGTGTGCTGTCCTGATTGCTTACGGGTTGTTATTGGTCTTGAAACGTACTGTAGTTTAAGAACGAAGCAGGCACATCCCGACACATACATTGATCTTAACGACTCTTTACAGATCGTTCTTCAAACACTTAATACTATCTTCAGATCTTTAGTCAGCTCTCTTTGTGACTCTGTATCCTTTGCTAATACGACAATTACATTGCAAAAGACAACCGACAACAGTAGTCTACTGTCCAGTGTTAGTACGGAAGCAGGAGACTCGATGGATCAAGAATGTCATGGAAGGATGACACTTTCAATACTCCCACTTCAAACAGACATCCATTCTGAATGTTTTGAATGCCCTACATACTACTTCTCCCACTCATTCAATAGGCAGAATGGTGATTCCTAGCTCTGTAGAAGAAATGAAAATGAGCTTCACATGGTAACGCTTTGGTAAAACCGTCTGCAATCTGATTGACAGTGTTACTGTACAAGTTTCACATCAATTTGCTTCTTCTCATGACGGATGCTCCCACATGAAGAAATACTTGATGGCCACGTGCTTCGTCTGATTATGGTATTCTGGATTAATTACCAGATGAATAGTTGCCTACTTGTCACAAGCTGTAGATATTAATCGGTAAACGTTGAGAAACCCGAAGAGAGTTTAATGATCTGCATAACCAAAGAGATTCCTTCACGACTTCCGATAAGGCAATTAGCTCCCCAGCAGTGGTCAAATTTGACACACAATCCCTACTTGTGACTGCTCCAAGTAATGGCTGTCTTGCCAAACACAAATGGATAACCACTGAGAGATTTCCAATCACTCAGATTACTTGCCTACTCACAATAGCTAGTGATCTCATTGTTGGCAATCTCTCCTTTGAACAACAATGAATTCATAAATTTGTATGTTTCACGTACCGTAAAATCCGCTTGACGATTAGATTTTCCAGCAATTGAGCAATCCTATTTGTTGCAAAAGCGATGTCAGGTCTTGTAAGGCAAGCGGCATACATCAAACAACCCACAGCTTGTCTGTGGAAAATCAACATCCAATTGTGAACCTTCAAAGCTTTTGCATCATTGCTGATGATTGTCAGGTGGAGTAACTAAGGCAACTACACCTAAAATTGCACGACTAAGCTCTGTGGCATGACCAATATGCTCTAGAAAATGGAGAACCATTTTTGTATATTGGTGAAGGACTACAAATCAACATGCAAGTGGTTCTATAATTTTTGGACGCATTGAAAATTAGTTACAAATTTTCAAAGATGCAAGGTGTAGGGTGCCAAAAGTGTCATGTAGGTGATGCCAAAATCCATTTGATGCACATGAAGAAATGACACTGGTAATATCATAACATGTCATAGAGAAGAAGTTAAAACAACACAAAGTGTATCCAAAATCGACCACTTGTAAGGTTGCCACCTCCATACTACTAAAAATAGATTTGCACACTACTCAAAATGGCTTCCAACTCCATCTTACACTTGTCCTTGTAATGAGCACCATTTTGGGTATCCTCCCTATTCAAAAATATGGGTCCATTTTAGGTGTAGTTACCTTACTCGATTAGCATCCTACAGTCCAAATTCGGTAACAATATTAGTGATAAATCTTTCTTGATGTAGGAAAATGGATCCATTTAGGGGATTTTTTCCCACTTGATATTCCACAAAATATTCAAGCTGCCCAATAGTGATCAGAAATTTAGTCTATACACCAAATTATAGTGAAATTTGGTTGCCTTACCTCAAAAAAAATACTTTACTAGCCATCAAAGTCAACATATACTTCTTTAGATATTTCCATTTGTATATATCGAGGTTCATAAGTTCTAGTTACAACAATACCTAATCCAAAAGTAGTGCATTCTTGTATAGTAACCATAACTATTGATTTCATGTCAAATGTCAAGAGATTAGTATGGGGCAATCTAATTCCACTATTTTGTATAGACAGTGTGGAATCTTGAGAATATTCTAAGGATGAAGTGAATAGACAAATCCATCATCCACATATAAGGTGAAACAACCCATTACGGACAGAATGGGGAGTTTGCCCTCATGTCATTGCTCTAATTTTTTAATTTTTTTTCCACATAAAGACAAGTGATAGAAATGGTGAGAGCAATTGAGATTATATTTCTTCGACAAAGTGTGAATTTGTTATGAATTTTTGAAGTGTTCAACTCACGAGGCCTAAAAGAGTCTCTAAATTACCCCAAAACCAACAAAAATAATATTTTAGTACCAGGTCATCTTACTCACCTAAAGTAGTCACAATATTTTCTAACATGGAAGCCCTAAAACAATCACTTCCTACAATGAATTAGCACTAAAAAGCTGGAAGTTCCTATTGTGATCACTAATCACTCCATTCCGGTTAGCTAAGACATTGATTGTGGCGCGAATCTCATTCACTGGAAGAAAACCATAATGGAGTCATTCATAGGTGTCCACAATGGGTCTTTTTGTCCGTAATGGGCTGTTTTACCTTATACTGAAGACGGTATGAAGATTCCTAGTATTTTGGTAAACACATGAGTCAACACAAATTAGAATTAAATTGAAACTCTTGACTGCGAAGTCAAACTTTTTATTTCATTGCTTTGCACTTTGCTCCAAACCATATACTGTAGGCTCTTGCATAAATGGCAGACAAGGTTTTGAAATTCCTCAGAGTATACCCTTCTGGTTGATTCTTACATATCTCTTCATACAAATCGACCTTTAAATACAAATGTTGTCGAAATATCAAATTGACTCATGTCCATATTATTTAGAGATGCTACACCCCACATGGAAGTCTGGCCCTCCCAATCGCGTCCTGCCACGTGTCCTCCAGCCGACTGAGCTCAGTCGAACTTGAAACCCTCTTTCGCTTCCGCCTTGCCATTCCAATTCACTAGAGCCATCCCTCCGGAGCCTTGAGCAGTTGGGCCTTGCATTCGATTCTCACCACGATGATGCTCGGCAATTCAAGCGCAACGGCGCGCGGAGACTAAATTCCTTTGGAGCAACGCTGTCGGTATCGTCCATGGAGCGTCTGCAACAGGGTAAGATGCCCTTTTCCTGTCGATCTTGAATTCGGATGCTGCTGTTTTGATTCGAGAACGCAACACTGAGTTCGGTTCGCGCTTGAAGTCCGTAAGGGATCCGGTGATCGGTCCTGAGTTCATCTGTGGAGGTCGTGTTTTACCGACAATTGACCTCTTTCGTCGCAAAGGGCGATTGGAGCTTAGCTGGTGGGAAATTAATGGAGGAAATGAATGCCGAGATGGTAGACCAGTGGTGGATCAGGTGGCTGTCATCTGAGCAGACGAAGCCGTAGCACCCGCCGTTGTGGGACTACCGCCATCCCGAGAGCAGAGACCAGAGAACGCTTTGTTCTCTGTTCGCCGCGTTGGATCGAAGCCGCAATTTAGGATGATTTGAATGGCAGCGTTGTACAGTAGTTGTCGATTTGGCTTGAGATTTGGCTAGAGTGTATATTTCACTAGAGCGATTCCTCCTTGACCAGATGCGATGGTGTCGGTTCTAGCGAATTTCCAAATCTCAGTCTTGTGCCATTCTGTGTTAGGGTTTGAAGAGAGAACTGGTGGTCCATGGCTGTGGCGAATAGGGGTCTGGCATCTAAGTGATGAGCTCTAATCCTTTGCTAGAATGTTGGGCTTGCTGTTTTGTTGCTGATGATGACTATTGGTTGAATGTCCAGTTACGTTTCACCTAATAGAAGCCACGGATGAGGTAAATAATGGCTAAGTTCCGAATCCTTGTCGGAGAGTATGTCGTGAAGTTCAGGGCTTGAATGGACCATTCCTCTGAGTGGTTGTGTTGTCGATTCAATTATGTGCTAGTAACTGCCTCTTTTTAGTGCATCTTTTTAGTGCATTGTGACAAAAGTGTCACAATGCACTGAAATTTTAAATGAATTTTAAAATTTTAAAACTTTACTCCCCCGCTCCCCTTCTCCCATTTTATTTAAACATTTTAAATGAAAATTTAAAATTTAACCCTCCCACCCCTCCCACTCCTTTGTAATTTCCAGGTGGGGGTGGGACTGGCAATTGATATGGGATATATCTCGTATCCTGTACTGTACCGTATCTAATACCCATACCGTCTCTCGTCTCTCGTATCTTATATCGTATCTAGTATCCATATCCAATACCCGTACGTATCTCGTATTCCATACATGTATGTATATCGTATCCATATACAAGGTCGTTTTTCAAGATCAACGGCAGGGAGGGGGGGAGTATTTTTTTTTCTCAAATCAATGACTGTCAAAATTTTAGGCCAGGGGGAGGGAAGAAACGGATGTGCAGCCTCTTTTCAGTGCATTGTTGTGCTAGAGCTCTCCTGCGTAAATATTCGATTATATTTGCAAACTCTGGGCACACTGATTGGTTGCCAAAGAAAGCATTTGATAATAAGAAGTGATGCTTTCGATACACATCACAGTTGTTTTGATAAGGTTCAAGTTTGACGCCGCTTGATTGGCCTCTTTGGATTGGTATTGGGTAGAAAGAAATGGTTCATAAGCTATAATTTTGGAGCATTGGAACTGGGTGAAATGCAAGAACTCACTGTTTCATTGCTCATCTCTTTTGCAGACAAATCCTAAGGGGCAGTCAGGCACATAACGGCAGTTTGGCGAGTGTTGTTCACCTGCAGTGGTGTGTGTGTGCTTTGGGAATCAGATGAAGAAACTCAGGCGGTGGGTTGCTATCCGTGACAATGTAAAGGGGGTGTTAGGCGTGAGTACGATGGTGGTGGTCATCTCCATTTCTGGATGGTGAAATTTTTTTACTTCTGAACTCACTTTGTAATTGAGATCGTTGAGTGTTTTTCACTGCTTTCATATTCTTGTTGGGGATAGCATTTGTTAGGATTGGTAAAAGTGGGCGTTGTTACCAAGCAAGATGCTGTCGAGGGTTGTCTGGCCTCCTGAACGCAAGTGTCTGGTTTCATCCATTTGCCAGAAGCCTGCTTTGATGGATTTGGTCACTAGTTACATCCCTAGGTTGTAGTAGTCAAGAGGAATTTTGGAAGATTTGATCAAATTGATAACAATGCAGACTGTAATACAATCGAGTTGTACCTTCATTTTGATGTGGTTGTCAGGTAGGTTTAACGGAGTTTTTACGGAAGACGAGATCAGCTATCTCACGTGGCCCAAGTTGTAGGTGACTTGCCTTATGATAATTTCAGATTGTTGTAATTTTGTTGAAGACCTCCTACCTTTTACTTGCAAAGGATGATGATGACAAGCAGTCACTGTTTGTGGAGTTCTTGATACTGAGAGTGATATGTTGGTATAATGTGAGTATGTGGAGGTTCGAAATTGAGGCGCTCCATTGGGGGGAAGTTGGATTTGAAGACTATTATTTTAGTCTGTGCGATTGAATTTTTTGACGCACATGTGATGATGAGTGGGGTTTTAGGTTTGCAATGAAGCGAAAGGCGATGGATGGAGATGTATCGAGAAGTTGTTTAGGTGAAACCTGGCATAGGTGATGTACTCCTCTTGAGATGGATGAGGAAATGAAACTTGCATCCATTGGCCGCTGTTTTTAGTGCTTATGGCTCTTTTGGACCTTGTTCGTAGGAATTGACAATTTTTGGGTATTCTTGTCTTAGTATTTGTTTGTTTTTTGTTTTGTAAGTAATGTAACTAGTGCAATTACTTGAATTCATTTGGTATTGAGAGATTTTATTCATGGCATAGGTCCAATGAAGTTGTGGGGAATGATCCTATCTTGGAACCCAAGCACAAGATTTTCTTGAGCCATAGTGGAGCTCAAAAGGAGTTTGTGGATCACTTGTGTAAAGCTTTGGAGGATCGGTTTCACTATCCTTTCTTTGATAGACGCCATGAGAGCTTACCGAAGGGTGAGCGATTTCCGGAGTTGATTATTCAAGCTGCTGAACAATGTGAGATGTTGATCGTGGTTGTGTCTGATGAGTACTTCATGTCCAAGTGGCCCATGATTGAATTGAGTGCTTTTGTCCAAGCTCATAAGCTACACCATGAGTCAAGGAGTTCCACCATTGGGCCAAAGATATTACCCCTATTTTATGGACTATCAGTGGGTGATTTGGAGGATGCAACCATGCAAAAGAAATGGTTTGGGAAGTGGGAGACTTTGGCAGAGTCTGATCCAAGGAAGCGAATCATTGTGCGTGATTGGAAGTATGCCTTGGATGTTTTGAGGTCTTTTAATGGCCTCCCATATGACAAGAATTTGAAGGAGATTGTAGCTTATGAAGAGCAGATTGTTTCGTGTGTTTGCAATTCCATTTCTCCAGATATAAAGTGGGACGATTCCCATGTGCAAGGGAAATCCAATATTTGTGAGGTAATGATTTTGGGTCTTAGAATTAGTTTCCCACTTTCAATTTATTTTGTCTTTATGATATGAAATGATGTCTTGAATGCAAAAGGATATGAATTGATTGGGATGTTTTTTGGGTGGATTGAATAGGTTATCGGTGAGAAGATTGAAGAAATTGGGGTTTCAAGGAAATATAATGTTAAAGTGGTTGGTATATGTGGAGTTGGTGGTGTTGGCAAGACCACAACTTGCAAGACCTTGTGCAATGAACTTTTGAGCAAGTATGAAGGGAGGGTTTGCCATATTGAATTTCCAATTGTTCCTTGGAGTGATTCCAAAGAGTTCTTTCAAAAGGTTTTGCGAGACTTGACTTGGAAAAGTTTGGATGTCATTCAACAATTGAATGAAGGAGAGGTGAGCTTTTAGGGTTACATGCTTAATCTTTATATGTAAGTGATTGAAGTTAGGGAAGCTAACATTATAGAAGAACATGTTTTGAAGAGTTGGTAGAGTGTAATTCTTTGTCATCATTTGTGGCCATGTGCTAGTATTTGTAGTACTTGCTTCTTCTTGATGAACTTTTGAGTGCTTTTATGCATTATTGAATGTGATGTATCATGCACCACAGAGAGTGCAAGGATGCATTTTTACTTCCAAATCTAGAATTCATGCCATTGAAATCTTTGGGAGTGTGTTCATTTTATGAGGCTTATAGATTATGTGGTGATTGTATTTCCAGTGCAAGTACATTTTGTGTAAAAGTCTTTTCAAGCAGAGAACCTTTTTGGCGATCGATAATGTTTCAGACATCCCCCAATCAATCCAACTGGCGAAGACATTCTTGGAACTTCCTTATCACACGAATAGTTTGGTGGTTGTGACGGCTCGCGCTCAAAGTGTTCTTGAGCTTTTGGGGATCAACAGAGATGCATGTCTTGAGATGCCAGATCTTGGAGAGGTAGATGCTATGAGGTTGTTTTTGCAGCATGCTTCTTGTGGCAAACAATTTTTTGAAGATGAGAAGCATGACATAATGACTTGCATTAGGAGGTGTTATTTCTTCAAGGGTGATGGACAAGGCCATCACTATCACCCCTTGGCCTTGCAGGCCTTGGGATTGCAATTGGGTTGTCATGGGGAGAATCCTTCATTGTGGGTGAAGCATTTACCTCGTGTGAGGGGTTTCAATTCTTTATCTGGAGGAAATCCTGTATTTGATATTTTAAGGAGTGGTTTTGACTTGTTGTCACCAAGGGATCAAGCTTTATTTATGGATGTGCGATGTTTTCTATACGAGATGAGTTCCGACATTTTGTTGTCAATGTTGTGCACTGTACATAAGCAAGATGAGGAAGAAATAACACATAGGGTACACCTATCCCTTTCATCTTTTGCAAGTTCTAGATGTAAAGTTTTTGTTTTTGATGACTAATGGTTCTAACATTCTTCCAAGGATGTAGTTACAGGAAGATTGTTTGAAAGTGTCACTTTTTGATGAGTGTTTTTTTTATGATCTGATTTATGTTAGTTTTCTTGCCAGGTTACTTCCATTCAATGTGATGGGTTTGATGTGGGTTTGAAGTGACTAAGAAGTTGCAATGTAGACCTCATATATACAATATGTGTTTTTAGAGTTGTTTTGTGGTGTTGTTGGAATGGCAGTTGGAGCACTTGAAGCGAAAAGGCTTGTTGCAGGATGTCGATTTGAGATCCGGAAAAGTTACCATGCACGATTTGTATTTGGAGTTTATGAAACTTGAAGCAAAAGGATCTTTCATTGAGTCAACCAACTTGAGGAAACGGATGTGGGTGTATATAGAGAATGGTGATCTGACAGAGCTTAAATGTAAACCAAAGGGTGGATGTTGGCACGAATTGATACGCCTTACTATTAAACGTTTGTGGTTGGACCCCAACGAGTATGAGGGAGTTGGTCAGATTGGAAGTTTGGAGGGCATCAAATGGGATTACTTTTCCAATGTTGAGGTATTGCACCTTCATAGGGTGCATTTGGAACAGGGAGTTTTAAATTTGGAGGGCTTGGTCTGCTTAAGGATTTTGGAACTAGTTGGGGTAAGGTATATTGGTGGAGTTGAGGGCTTGGGAAAATTGATGAACCTTACTAATTTTAGGTGGCATCTTTGTGATTCTAGTAATGGAGTCCCGATTCATATTGTGGGGCAACTTCCTTCGTCCCTAAAACTATTGGAGATCACGGGGTCGGTTGTATTGGTGTCGGACGCACTTGCACAATGCCACTACTTAGTCAAACTAAGTCTGAGGTGGGTTGAAGCTCTTTCATTGGATTTGAGCAATTGTTGGTCCTTGGAAAGTGTGTATCTTTGGGGACTCCAAAAGTTGCAAGCCTTGTTGGGACTTGCCACCTACCGGTCATCCAACCTACAATCTCTTACGGTTTTTCTCTGCAAGGATTTGGTTGATATTCCAGGGATGGATCATCTTATTGGCTTGAAGAAATTGCAAGTCTTGAAATTATATGGACTAGAGAAATTTGTGGTTTGTTCAAAGGATTCCATTCCTCGCCAACTTCGAGAGCTTCATTGGACTTTGATCCAATCATGCAAGGGATTGAATCTGAATGGATGCAACCAATTGGAAGATTTGGACTTAAGTGGTAGCACTGGATTGACATCCTTGGTAGAATTGGGAGATTTGCCTGCATTGCGTCGCCTTGATCTTCATGAATGCGAACATTTGATGCAGTTGCCGGACTTGAGTAAGTCCAAAAATCTTGAAGAACTCAACCTTACAGGATGTTTTGTCCTCGAGCTTCATGAGAGAGATACTCAAATGCTTTCTGAGCTGCCTTTGTTGCAGCCGTTGCCCTTTGAAGACGAGCTGGTGGGCAAGGGACAGAGCTTCAGGTTGGACCTTCATCGAGGGAAGGTGCTAGTGCATCAATCGATCAAGGCTTGGACTCGCAGTTCTTGGGAGCTTTGGCAGGCGGGTGAACTAGAGGAGCGAGATCTAGGTCCACCTCCGGTTATAATCGGAAAACTTGGCCCTTTTAAGATTGGGAAGGAATATGGGATAGATGCAGATTCGACAGATTCAGATTCGATGGATTTGGATTGAAACCGTGTTGGCACCGTCTCTATGTCTCTATCTATGTCTCTATTTAATATAATTGAATATGGTTTGGCAAATTGCAGTGAGTTGGCCCAACCAAAGCGTAGGCAAATATTGATTGGCTCTTATCTTGAAAAGTCTCCTCTAGGTATTTACAGCATCACCAAGCTGGTGACATGATTTGGCAGAAGAGGATGGTTTCTAGGGGTCCAACTTGGTTGCAGAGAGGTGGCGTTGGATTTTTTCTGAAGCAGCACTTGGTTTGAGTGACAAGCGAGTTGTAGTTTGTTGGTTGAGGAGGTGAAATCCGACTTGGTGAATGGGCATGGGTAAAGATGCAACGAGGTTGATGGAATCTCGTACCCAGCGGCACCTTCATCCATCGCTTGGGTGACAAGAGTTGTGGTGGTGGAGGCGAGGGGGTGGTCAATTTCGAAAAGGAGTGTTTGACCATTTCAAGTTTCTTGGGCTTATTTGGGTTTGCTAGTGGCTGAGGGTGGTTGGAATCGTGGCTCCACTTGGTTTGAAACATCGTCGTATTTCCATCTACAGATTTAAATCACCGTGCCCTCTTTTTTTATTGAGCGCACATTGGACTGCGCACTTGTGGAAACTATCATGTTTTACACTGCTGATTCTAGTGGTGGAAGAAGGCATCATTTGCAAGAATGCGTCATTTGATACGTCGATTGTCATTGATCGTTTTTCCTGGCAAGCTGTCAAGATAAAAATAGGCTTCCTCTTGTCCTGCGATTAGAGAGGGAAGACTTCGGAATTTGCACATACACCAATGCTTTTGGATACTTGCGTGTTGGAAGTTGATCTCGCGTGGCTTCGGTGTCCGGACTGGAAGTGGAGAGCTTGTCGACCATCGCCGACCTTGAAACTCTTCTGATCTTCCCTCTCGTCTTAATTGCGGTCTTCTCCGCTGACTCCAAGTAGTTCAGGTCTCTTTGCCATCCACACTTAGCATTGATAGCAAGCTCATCACCGACATTGATTCTTATGCTATAATCTGGAATTGTGAAGTGCACTGTACCTGAAGCTGCTAGGAATGGCAGGTTGCTTGATAATGATCAGATGAAGTCTCTTTATCAGTTGAAGGGGGTAGCTGCAGTGACAGACACAGACCATGTGCCATTCTAAATTGAATCTCCACCACCTTTGAGGGCTAATTTTGGACTTGAAAATTGAGATTGTGCATAGTGGATGCAGAATTTGGGGCGGAGGTTGATCACAAGGTACACAACCTTCTCGTAGTTTCTGTCCAGATGATTTTTGAAGTTCCTCGGAAGTTCATTCTCTTCTTCGACGCAAGTCAGTTGCACACCAACACGGAGTTGAAACTGGTGGAGTTTTGGAAAGAATTCGGGTTCGTGGCTTCGGCTTTCCGGAAGCATCACCAATGTCCAGACTCCAATGCGAAGGTTTTCTTCTGCGATTTGGAGCTCAAGCAAATGCAGGGCGTGTTGAAGGTGTTGAAGGTGCAAGCGCTGCCGCATGTGGGATTTGTGGCTGTTCGTGACTCACTTTGCCCCACACATTTGGTCCACAATTGTGCAACAGTGTGTGATGATTGTAGCGATCACTGTTAGTTTTGTGGCGGTGAGGAAGATCATAGGTCTTGATAACTGGAAACGGGCTAGTGGATCCATGCCTTCTGGCCCAATCGATGGACTTCGAGTTTTCTCACTCTTTGCTCATTCTTTTAGCCCTGGGAGTGGCTGTGCAGTTCTGGCACTTGCTTTGTGCATCCCATCGCCATTGGACCTTTTCTCTTACTTCTCTGTTGCTGCTTTTTTGCTGATGGTAGTTTCCATGACAGGGTTGGACGCATTGTTCGGCAATAGATCCTCGCGTTATTGCACACATCGAGACGTTTTGGTTTCATGGTTATAGTGTGGAACTGCAGGTTTCTGGACTGGTGGCAGACGACATGTTTGTGTACAGACATTAGCTTCTCATCCGCACGAGTGCCGTGTTGCTTATTTGTTTGTATTAAGAGCTCCCAGAGGTCATGTATTTGCAGGCTAGCTGGTGCTTTGACCGATGATAAGCTGAGTGCTCAATCTGGATTGCGCACTGCAAAACGCGGGTTGATCCCACTCGGGTTCACTTTGATTCTCTAGTGATCACCAGCGTATCAAATGGTAAGTTTATGCCCCTGCAATGCTCGACTCTATTTTCACAGCCAACATGCAAACATTGATTAGCGATTAACCCTGCAATGCTCAAATCCTTTCTTGGTTGTTTGACATATTTATGCCTCTATCGATTATCTTTATTTGTTTGACATATTTATACAGTATTTCCTTCCGTTTCATGAATTGGTTGTAGAAAGAATTTATATTTTCTAAGATTCAAACATTCGGTTGGAGAAAACAGCACCCTCAAGCACATCATCATCTTAAACATGGACTTCAGGGCGAATTGTGATGGTTGTGTAATGTACTGTGTGCTGCCTGGATGTTGACAGAGTTTGGTCTTGAAATTTAATGTCCAACTTCCAAATTTACTTGGCAGTGGTGGAGGATGAAATTTGCGTTGAGGGTCCACGAGTGTTGAGCAGGCCATGCATGTCCTAATCACAGTCCTTGCATATTTTGAGAATGCTTTGAACCACTTCCACATGTCATGTTGTGAACACCAGTACAAGGAGCTTATTTGTTTCCTGAATTGGTCAGTAGAGAGGGTTTAGGCTTGGTTTACACTAGATCCAAAGGTGAGGGAACAAAAAGTTTTGAATGTTTTGATTGGCTAAAATTGAGAAGTCCTTGGTAAATGAGTTTGCATCATGAAATGAAAGGTCATTGGTCTCTAAGAAGGTCCAATGACATGAAGTACACTTTTTTCCTATGTAGTAGAAACATCCTCAAGTTTTGATCCCCCAAGAATAATAGTTAGACCCACCTTCAAGAGGTGGGATTGATTAAAACTCTAGAGGTCCTTGTTGAAAAGTACTATGTTTTAATTTATTAGTACTTTAATTTTTAATTTTTAATTTTTTTAATTTATTAAAATCAAATGTTTTTGGCCATTTCATGCCCTTTTCATGGTTTACACCAATCCAAAGGTCATGACCTCTAAAGGAAGGGACTTCTCAATGGAAAAGAAGGGGACTTAGAGAGGTTCAATTTTCTAGCTTCTTTGTCTCTAGTGTACACTAGGCCTTAATGTATCTAGTTTTGTTCTAGCTTAGATTTTTTTATATTATATTAATTGCCATGTGATGGTGAAATTGAAAATGGACTATTGACTGAAATTGGAATGTTGGAATTGTAATGGATGTAGAAACATTAATTAAAATTTCAAATGACTTTTAATTATAGAATACGCTATGAAAAGCGCAATCCTACTATACATGCTATTTCATGAGCCACATATAACGGTACTTGAGAATAATTTCTTACATCATGAACTAATCTAGATGACATAGTCAATCTAATCCAATTGCCAAATATTCTAGTACAAGGTAGGAGGTGTATAAAGTACTATGCTCAAAATGTGTAAGGGTATATTTTGCTTTCTCAATGCACCAACAATGTGCAAATTGTATAGATTTTAGGATATGGATGTTTTTGTGACCAATACATTTCAATTTCAAAAATCCATAACTAATTTTACGAAGCTTTAAAAAATATGAAACAACTTGGATAAGATGCCAATTCCATTTCTTTCAAGGAAAATTTATAAAAAAATAGTTCAAGAAGTCTAACTTCTCCAAATTTTATTATTGATTCTTAAATAGGTACTTTATGGACCTCCTATCTTAAAGTGCTCTAAAATAGAAATACAACACTTCAAGATATGAAGCTATTGACAAGCTCCCTTTTCAAATTTTTCAAACTCTTGCCTATAATTAAGGTTGAACCACCCATTTTTGATCAATGACCTATACTCAATCTATAGGCATAGTTATTTACAACCAAAGTTGCACTAGTTTTTTTGAAGCTTAGAATGTGCTTTTTTTCCTTTTTCAAGGTTGGAACTAATAAGTTCATGGCACATGTCCCAAGCTGTGAGAATGAAAGTAGGAAATAATGCATAGGAAAAAAGTTCTTGAATGATCCGAATTGGAAGAGTCTAGACATTGGCCATGGATACGGAGCACTTTTTGCCTCCAAAAATTCATATTAAATTCATGAAGTGATAAAATGACCAAATTTTTGGCCATGGATACAAAGCACTTTTTGATATTACTTTGTTGTTGTCATATCATAATAAGTCACCTACAATCCAAACAAATGTATTATATATAACTCTTACAAACTAATATGTTGGATTCAAAAAGATTGCAGTGAAAATAATTGTTTTGGTTGCTAAATACAAATTAAAATGATTTATATTAATTGTGTATTTGGATAGTAAATAAAATTTCAAGTCTTTGATTCATTGAGAATCTCATTCAAATTCCAATTATCTACATTTTTTACTATATATAATTTTTTGGAAGCACACGTTTGTCAACTTTTTACATTACCAGTGGATGTGGGTATTAAATGGTGTACAACAATATGCAGTAAAATATTCAAGTCATCAAGGCTCAAAAAAGAAGCATAAGCGATTTCTAGAGTGATTATGAAACCCGCCTCGACAATTGAGTCTATGGGGTGATTAGCTTTGGAATTCATTTACTTCCAAACTGTAATTGTTTTTTGCTTCAAATTTTTTTAGGATTGTAGTACACAAAGGACAAAACAACATTCATGTTTGCTCCTTTGGATTTTGTCCACATGTTTTCAACATATGGAGCACGGAATGAAGCGGAACACAACATAGACTCGGTTTTGGGAGTCATTGTAAATTGAGGATTAGAAAGAGCTCAACTGTTCATAGTTAAGTCAAAAGCAGAAATTTTGTTTAAAGTAAAATTTTAGACCTCATTTAAACATAGTAGAATAACTTTTTACAAAAAACTTTTAACTAAGAAAAGTTGGGAAATGAAGTTAGCTTTCATATTCAAAAAACCGTTTGAGATTTTGAGCCTCCAATCAAAAGTTATGGACAAAATTCAAAGAAGGATTGGAAGAAACATTTTTCAAACATCCTCTTTGAATTTTGTTCGTAACTTTTGATTAGAGGCTTAAAATCTTTTTGGAGATGAAATTTACTTTGATTTAACAACTTTTCTTAGTTAAAAGTTTAAAAAAAGAAGTTATTCTACTATGCCAAAATGAGGTATGAAGTTCAACATTCAAAACAATTTCTGCATTTTGACAATGAGCGGTCAAGTTCTCATCACTTGAATTGTCCCATATCCTTTGAAGATTCATGACGGACAATGGATTTTATTATATAAACAACCTCTCTATCCTCTATCCTTTCAAAATGTTTATAAAATAATCCCTTTAAGTTCCTAAGAAATAAACATTTTTATGGTACATTGTCAAATGACAAATTGGAATATGACTCAATAGATTCTTTGGATTTTTAGCAAACCATCTTTATATTTATTTGTAAATTTGGCTGCTTGGTCCAAACTTTAGCAGAAAAATTCGGTTCTTTTGCTTTTAATTAATTTAAGCCAAACTTGCTATCCAAGTAACGATACTAACCATGGTACTTCACAAGAGTGTTATTGTTGCAATAGGGTAGGCAAGTCCATTTCCATTTGTTGCCCAACTTTGTCATCCTACTTTGGGCCCCAATTCCATCCAGAAAAACATCCAAATCCATTCATTTTCTAACAAAATCATTGCATTAATGCCAACAAGGGGTAACATGTCAATCCTTTAGTGATGAATACTTACTGTAAGTACCATTGGATACATGGAATGGTGATTATGGGTTGTTTATAGGATGTGTATGAATCCACTTTATGAGCAATTCTGTAATTTCAGGGCAGACCACTTCAAAAATTCACAAAGATTATCATTCCACTTAGGGTTGGTTCGCAAAACAAGCGTACACTTCTAAAAAAAATATGTACCCCTCTTGGAGTTGGCCCCAAGATATTCAGTTTGCTAATCAAGGTGGTAATAGGCTTGTCTACCTTAGTGCTTTTTAGCACCATATCACAAAATTCATAGCAGGGTGTTGATACCATTAAGGTAGAAACACCTAAAAGCATCCCTGCTCCCATTAATTCTTGTACCCCAAAGGTCTGCTAAGTGTGTCCCTAGACATTTGTTAATGTGTCCTATAAATGCTTAACTCTGATTTGTTGATGAATTTGAAGGACACATACTTCACTCTGATTCGCTAACTGCTGATTTCTACAAATTTTGGTTTAGGGTACACCATGTGATAGTTTCACTGGACTAGGGAGCCGGCACTTTGAAAAATCATAGAAATTACATACCACATCCGAAAAATCTAATTTTTTTTTTTAATATTCAAGTTTTCACTCGTTAATACTAAAAAAATATTATATTTAGGAAAAGATGCCTCCAACTATGCTGAATTGCTAATATTGACGGTTTTGGGTGTTTCCACCATACTGAGAACCGACATGATACTTTGCTTTGTACACGTGCCGGTTCCCGAATTGCCAACGTGCGCCTAACTTACGAATAACTTACCCCTGCTTGACTACAAAAGTCACAGCTTGCCCTGAAATGCAGCTCGTCATGCCACGTATCGAACCCCCACTCCACCTCCTCCCTGACACTCCACCCCTCCTTGAAACTGGACTTTCAATTCACAAATATGAATTGTAAGTATCCTGTTGGACAGAGCCAATCTCCCATCTTAAGTTATTACAACCGCATTTCACTGCAATCACACTTGCTTTCTCTTCCTCACTTTGAAGTTTAGGATCTCGCTACAAAACTTCCGAGTTTGTAGCGTTTCTTTTTCGCCTTCCTTGCATCAAACTTTGCATCGAGTCTCTCAGGTAAGAACCTCTCTTCATGAGCTTCTTTCTGTTGTCAGGTCTTGTCCCCCCAATTTGATCAATGCCGTGCGCAATTTCATTCTCAGGGGTTCATTATAACTCTTCATTATGGCCTCTTCTCTGAGATGACATACGACGAGATTCTGCACACTTGCTGCGGTGTAGTATAGTTTCAAGGATTCAAGGTGTGGCTCAGTGAAATTTGTTGGGACTCAGAGGGTGTTGGATTGACGAGGTTTGGGTTATTAGAATGTAGAATCGGGACCCTCCCCTGGGGTATACACAGGCACCCTTAGATGTCTCCTGTTCAAGATGTCTGTTTTACGGCCATCTTGCTGCGGAAATTCTCGAATTCTTCATCTGTCCCAGAGGTTTGAGTGTAATGATGTTTCGGTTCCCTCACAACAGGTGCCACATCTATTGAGCATTTGTTTGTTTGGTTTCTGTTGTTAGGTCACGCTGTTGAATTGGTGGAGCTATGGAGGACAAGAGCAAGATGGAGAGGTTGGTGTCCGACACGGAGCGCAGCATTCACGAGAAGAAGGACGTGGTGTTGCAGAAGATCGAGCAGGAGAATGAGAGTTTGGAGACTCCAGACGGGGAGAAGCCTGCCCCCGGAGGAGGATTGCCTCCCACGGAGGCTCTCAAGCGTTTCTTCGACCGGATTCCTCTCTTCTCCGTCCCTGGAATCGGTAATGCAGGAGGTGAGATTCTTCACTCTTGCCTGACATTTACTTCACCTTCCTGCCAAATTTACAACAAAAAACAGTAGCTAACCCTATTAGCCGTGCGCAATTGCGCACATCCATGGGGTTTCTGCTTATTTTAGGTCACCAAACTTGGAACCCTAAAACAAGAAGCTAGTGGAGTCCTAAATGTGAGGCAGGGAAGTATCTTTAATGACCTGAAGAACCTTACACCCAAATTGGGCCTCAAGCAGTTTTGAAGAGGTCATAGAGGGACCCTCGGGCTGACTTCTCAGTATATTTTCACAAACCTTTGAATGTTTTCTCCGATTCTGATGATGTAAAGTTTCTGACGATTCTGATGATTCACAATATGATCGATGTGGTTGGGAATCTTAAACCCGTGAATCCTTGGTCGTTTAGGGGATAAATTTTGGTTGAACTTGCATTCCTGTTTGGAATCAGGTATCGAGTCTTCTGTGTAATACTAACCCTGGTCTTTATATCAGTGGTGGAGCTCACTATGACGGACACTATTAGTGATGCTATTGAGAAGCTATACGTCGAGGAAGTGCTCGGTGCTCCTGTTCGGGATTCTCAGAAATCTAATAACGTGCCATTGAGGGATCGATACGTGGGTCTTCTTGATTTTTCCAGCCTTGTCCTTTGGACCCTTGAGGTATAATTCTGTTCCACATTCATGTCTTTATCAGTTCCATTTTTTCTTGTTAGAAACTCTTCTGCTCTTGTGAGGTTTCACATGCTCTTGTTAAACCCTGAAGGACTGAGGATTCAGAGTCTGCAAATGACTAATTTGACTGACATTATTGTAAAGAAATATAATCGAGACGGAGCCAAATTTTATATCCCCTGGACTATGTACGAACAGTACATAGTTGGTCCAATATCAATAAAATTGAACAAAAGGAAGTCCTTATATTACCTACTCGAAGCTACTTAGTAGAAAACATGAGACCTAGTTTGGGCCTCTTCCTCCTCTAAGGATTAGGTCTCTTTGGACTGTCTAGGCTGTGATATTGAGCTTCACAATGTTCTTGCCTCGTCTCCTGTGCCTTGACACAATATTCATTAAATTGGCTTTTTTCCAACTGCCAGAAATGGCTATTCTATACAGTACTAGGACAGTTATAGATTCAGGCTTTCCCATTTAACAGGAATTTTGCCGATTTAATGTTTTAATTCCCTTGTTTGTGTTATTGTTTCAGTTCCCATTTTTTAACAGATTTTTCTTTCTACTTTACTTGATGTGAAGGAATTCGAGGGAGCAGAAGCAGAGGCAAAGCTTTCCGGCATGGTATTGAGCCCCACCGATGCACCTCAGAATGCTACCGCCTCAGTGGAAGCAAGAAACCCGAGTCGGGCAGAGGAGCATGTAGCACAGGCGCAGGAGCAATTAGCAAGAATGGCGCAGGGGCAATCAAGCCCTGCAACCCCTGAGAGCACAGGCACCCCTCAAAGACGACGACCTAGCCGTGAAGGTTTCTTTGGGCTTCTGGATAAACTCACCAACGTGAATTCTACACAGGTAATCCCTTCCGTGTCTTGTTCGGAAGCAGGACTCGTGCCCGAGTTGAATGAGTTTTCTGGAGTTCTCATCCATTTGGGAATCGTCGGTGTAAAACAATGTAAAGGATACTAAAACTGCTACTCTAGGGACCTTATCCTAACTCCTGTGTTAGCAATGTTTATTCATTCACGAGGCCACTCTGCTGGTCTTCAATTAGCAAGTGGTGTAGGTATGACTCGGCTAAATGCCTATGGCCACTGCTCTTTGCTTGGAAATGCGGTCAAGTACTCCCCCTTAATAGTGGTTTATTGAATGATTTCATACATGGTGATAAATATTTGGTCTCAACAACCTTCGGCTATTGTAACCCAAGTGATCTCTCAACAGATCTATACATCTCCAAGCATAGACACACTACCCAATATGCCTGAATGCTTAATAGTATCCTCTACCGTGTGCTGTGCAGGTGAGTGCAATGGCAAGGTCATTTCGGTGGGGTCCCTTTTTACCGGTGCGCTCAGAAGATTCGCTTCTTCATGTCTTGCTTCTGCTTTCCAAACATCGGCTGAAAGCTGTTCCAGTGGTAGATACTGAGTCCTCTCAGAGCGTCCGAGGCTTCATCACCCAGGTATTATCCAATCTTCCTTGCGTTTCCTATCCCAGGTTTCAGATTGAGTGCACAAGCTGATGATTGAACTTCTGAATTTTCACAAATTTCTGAACCTGTATTTTCTCTGTGCCCCCAGGTAGTCCTGTTCATGGAAAGGCATTACTCAGGGGTTCTATTCTTATTTTATAAATCCCTAAGTGCCTAGATGGTCAAAAGTGGCCACTTCCATATCTGTAGAATTTGAAATGAAATCATCTAAAAAGCTTTGAAACAAGCAAAGCAACTTACCATTAGAAAGAAAAAACCTTGCCCTACATTTTTGAACAGTAAAACTATGTTGTGGAGATTATTGTTATTGATTAGGAGCTTCCGGAGTGAATTTTCTGTTTTTTCTGTTTTTAATTCAGGCAATAAGGATTTATTTACTTGTTTCATGGTATGAGTGGTAATTCGTAGAAACTGATGAAGGAAGTACTGATCAATGTTGTGAAAATAGTCCAGTGCATAGACTCTTTATTTCTTTTGTTTTTTCTGCTTCTCCAAGGTTGACAAACATAATAGCGTCTCTTTGTTGTGCGCAGGACGTTGCAACACAGCTGTTGCTTCAGTGTGAGGGGTTGCACTGGTTTGAGACGATTGCTGACACTAAACTTAGTAATGCAGGGTGAGAGACTTTTGCTTGCGGAATCTGCACACCCGCTGTGACATGGCAGATCAAAAGGGTGTTATGAGAGATGTTATGCGCTTGTGAAAATGTAAAGGACCAAGGATTCTTGGTTTGAAATCGATTGATGAAATTGATGAAATTGTGAAAAATGTAGTTTAAATGGGTCAAAATTTTATCGCAAGAATTAGTGAAGAAAATTGCATGTGTTGATCAAATGATTAATATTGAACAGAGGAAAGTCCCCAATCAGAATTTCTTAGAAAACAATTTGGACTCTTGACCCTATAGGGATTAAAATAATATCGACAGCAGAGATGATGAGAGGTGCGGTATAATTTCTTCGTTCTAACCAGTCCTCAAGGAGAGAAGTATGTCCTGATTGAGTTCGTATTTTGGTTTTCAGTTTCGAAACGGATCATAATGCGGGACAAATGGTTTTTGTATATGGGGACGATACCCTTATGAAGGCGTTGCGAGCCATGTGGAAATACCGAATCAGTGGTATACCCATCCTGGACCGATCTTCCAAGCGCCTCATTGGAAACATTCGCTACAGTGATGTGCGAATCATATTGGATAAGCCACGAGTGTTCATGCGCCGCAAGTTCGTTTCTACCCTCCCTCTAATTGGCTGTTTACTGTTTTCTCCTCACATGAATAGGCTACTTATTATGAGAACCACATTGCTCGTTCATCTCTAGTTTCATCTTTGATTTACTTGTTAATTCAGAAACAATGCTCTGAGTAAATTTAGACTGTTTTCAGGAACTTTTAGACAATCAAAATGATAGTAGTCTCTGAGATTCATGAAAATGTTTCACGCTGACCATACCCTGATTCATAGGAAGGCCTTTGAATGGTCACTGTTACCATATGGAGACCTCGCTATGTATTATGGGGAAGATTCTCTTTATAATGCTCTCTTAAAGTTCCCGAAACACTCTAATTTTACCGGAACTTTGTCAGGACTCATGTATTTCATTGATCTAACGATATACATACGAAATTATTCTGTTCATAAAATTGATTGAATGTGTCTGGCAGTGAAATAAGCACTCAGGATTTCATGAGGGAAGGCGACGGGGATAGCTCGTCTCCGCAGGGAACTCCGCACGAAGGAGATTTTGGCACTGCCGCCTCTGCAGCGGCACTGAGTCTGGACAGCGTGCATACCCCAGCAATGCATGCTCCTGTGACCTTCAACTCCAGCGAGACCATGAAAGAAGCAATGCAGAAGCTTTTCCGAGGACGGAGTGACAGAGGTTTCATTGTGGACTCGGAAGGCCAGGTGACGGGCGTCGTCACGTTACGTGACATTCTCATGAATTTCGCTCCTCCTATTGCGGAAGCAGTCCCCATGGGTGGCTTCTTCGACAGTGCGTTGCAACAGACTGGTGCATTTATGGGTCCAGGATCTGTTGTTACTGTTAACCCCAGCTGAAAATGAAGCAGCCTCAAGTGTTGAGAGTGAATTTCTCTACACCCTCCCTAACCTCTTCAACAGTGGTACCTGGGGTCCCAAAGAAATGACTAAGATGCAGATTGAATTTGTGACAAGTGTGAGACAGTCAATCATAGTGTGACAAGCATGTAGGTTATTCCAGAATCTTGTTTTAGAACAGATTGTACGAAAGAGGTCTTAGTGTAAAAAGAATATGATCCTAGTTGTTGTTGAGCTCATCGAGTTCAGTACCTGGTTGTGCGACGGCTGGGTAGGATATTGAGTTCCAGAACAGATGCTATATAGGATACCTAATCGGTACATCCTTACCAATTCTCCTCAATGTTCTCTTTCCTTTTGAGTAACTGATGGTAGCTTGGCTGCAGAATGTGCAGATCATTGTAGAGCAGTGTTGGCTGTCCACCCTTTTCAGTATTAATAGCTGTGTTGTAGAATGAACTCAATATGTAAATGGAGCTGTGCCAAAGAAAGAAGATGTCAAATTAGAACATCTTGGATACCTTGCTTCTTCCTCGAATTAGTTGTTGGGCCTTAGGTATTCACAGCTCCTTTCAAGAACGTTATGTGTAGAGAGTGATTCTGCAAGTTCAAATTTCTGACTTGGCGATCGCAAAATTGCTGTGGAGATTTGGTCTGAGTAGCTTGTTTGCTCTCAAGTTCAGAGACTCTAATGTAACGCTTTCTGCTGTTCCAAGGTGAAGTTTGTGTTGCAACTGTCAGTTTTAGTGCTCGTTGTGCCATTTGGGGTGTCCAGAGTGTGAGCTTCCTCCTCTGCAATGTGAGACAATTCCTTGCAGTGGGTAGTATCTCTGTGACTAGCTTTGGGGGCTCTGAATTGCGTAGGGCCAAAATGGAAAACGCAGTGCAATTTTGCGCTAGAATTTGAGAGCTCTGGCACCTATTTAGTAACCGAATTGATGAAGGTCTATAAGTTCCATCTCTAGAATCAAGGGTGCTTCACCCTGTAAGGGAGGGCTGATCTCTGCGGAAATCATCTAATTTAAGAAAACCAAAAGTACTCATTTGAGGTCAAATTATTGTGCAAGGTCTCCCCTTTTTGCATGAAATTTCAAGGATGAACAATTGCACTTTTGTCTTACTTGAAAGTATTCTTTGTCATCCATCTGACACTTAGTGTCCGCAGCAACGTTACAGGGTTAAATGATGGGTTGAAGTAGTGGAAGAAAGTGTGGCAAGATAGTTTGTCCTATGTTTCATGTAGAAGAGAACAAAATGTGAATTTTGCAAAGAAATGGACTATTGTGCCCAGTTTATTTAAAGTTGACAAATTATGTGATTCAAGTCTTTAAATCTATAAAAACATAATTTAATGCCTAAAGGACCAAGGCCTTTTTTCTGCCAAAAAACACTCAAAACTGCCATATCTATAGCAAAGAGTAAAAAAATTGAATTTTTTTTTTCCAAATCTAACCGTAGGATCTTACACCTAACTAGTATGAGAGTGTGTGGAAAAAATTTCAGAATTTTTGACCGTATAGATTGCAAGATATCTACATTTATAGTGAAAAAAACAAGTTTTTCAACACATTGCAGGGCTGGATTTTTTGACTTTGAACATTTTTAACTTAAATTTTTTGCACAAGAGAATTTTGAGCTTTAAATCTTTATAGTCAATAATTGAGTTGAGAGTTTAGGAAAAAAAATTCAAAAAAACTTAATTATCATTCTTTAAAAAATTGTTAAGTAGAAATAGGTACGAGATAGAAGGAAAATCTAAAATAATGCATATATTTTAGATGGAATTAAAATGCACTAATCCCAATGGTGAGATTGTTCTAGCAAGTAAATTAGACCATGTAAAAAAAAATTGAAAAATTGAAAACATTGCATTCAAAAATGAATCCTACAAGTTATTTTTTTTAAGATGTTTTAATTGCCCGAAAAACAAGAATGTCCATAACTTTCTCATAACAAATTCAAATGAAATGAATCAAAGCTTTCCAGATAGACAAAAATATAATCTATGAGAAAAAAAATTAAGAAAAAAAGGAATTCAAATTTTTATCCATTTTTTTTTTGCTGCCTGGGCTGCCCCCTTTCCCCTGTTTTGAGCTTATTTGGTCATAACTTTTGTTCTCGAGCACCATTTGTGAAAAAAATTATATTCCCATGAAGCTTACTAGTTTTTCTATCTTCAAAAAAAAATTCAAAAAATCACAACAAAATTTCAGCCCGTAGGTACCTGCCCAAAAACGCATTTGTCCCCCGAAAGGGACAACGGTCCTTTAGGAGTTAATTCATCATCACCTTAGTAAAATTAGTTACAAATTTTGAAGTTGAAATCAACAAAGCTCTGAAAGCATCACCCCTATGATATATTAATCATTCATACATGGAAGAAAGCAATATGTACCACAGTGTTAGAGATGCTTCTAAATCTTCGTCACTCATAGACTTCCTATCTAGTGCAAGGCCTCCCCTGGCGGCTAGAGCCAATAAAACCCATATCGTTTGTAGCCGGTCGAGAAGACTAGTATATATACTGCATCTCACACTCTTACTCTTGTCTCTTCGGAGACATCTGATAAAATTGGAACGATACAGAGAAGATTAGCATGGCCCCTGCGCAAGGATGACACGCACAAATCGAGAAATGGTCCAATTTTTTTTTCTCTCCTCGCAATCACGTTGCTCACTCTGTCACCTTCCTCCGAGAATTTTTTTGCAATTTCAATTGAGCTCAATCCCATGTGAACGGAAGCAACAGACTCAAACCCTAGAATCCCAAGCACAGATTTTGTGAGAATCGTCGTCTTTTGAGAAGGTTTCGACACAAGCTCTCACTGTGAAATTGAGCAATTGTCGAAAGGGGGGCTTGATCGAATTGGGAGAGTCTTTCTTCGAGGGTTTGTTTTCTGTGAAGCAGACCATCCTCGGAGAATTTAGAAGACAGGAGAGGTTTTTGAGCCATGGCTATGGCGTCTACTGATACGAGGAGGTTCCCAGTGAAGTCCAAGCAGATTGTCGCCATCATCCAGGTCGGTATTGGGAGTCTTGGGAGTCTTGGGAGTCTTGGGAGTCTTGCGATTGGAGTCTCTTCGCGTGTTGAGCTGATGCTTGGGTGTGCATGTAACTGAACGCGAAACGCAAAACCCTAAATATGGCGTTCGTGCTTATATTGTTTCGAAGGAAATTGAAGGAAATTGAAGGAACTTTTAGGGTTCCGTATTTGTATGAAGAAGAGGTTTCTTTCTATTGTCATTAGTGACTATTCAGGAACTTCTTAGGCTTTGGTGCTGCTGCTATTGCAGATTTCTTGCTGTACTGATAGGCTTGGGTGGTTTTGTAGGGTGTGAAGACGGATGTGGTGCAGTGCAGTTACGACGATCATATTATGGTCAGTTGAATCGAATCGGCATGCTGCACGATTGCCTATTCAAACTATTTGCTAACCCTAATTTTCGAATTTATTAGTACTGTTTCCAGTACCGCAGAAATCCGTGTATAGTCGTGTGATGGAAGACGTAGAATGATATCTGGCGTGGCATTTGGTTGCAGATAATTGTAACTCAAATTGGGAAGATGGGTACCTTCCTCCACGCAAGGTACATACTTCTCTCCCTACATCATATATTTCGAAATATGTATTTAAACATTGGGCAACTCCAAGTCACGAAACGTTGGGAGCTAATAGTTACTGTATCACTTGTGGGCTTCTCTGTCTGTTGTGATGAGATTATTGTTTTGTGGTAAGGTAGAGGATACTTTTTGCGTTACTTTTAAGTATTTCAACATCGGTAAGAGTGTTATTTTTCAGTGATCATTACAGAGTTGCGTAGAGATCTTTGGGTTCAAAGAACCAAGTCTGTTGAGATCAAATTTCTATCTCTATGTAAGAGGCACGTTGTAACCATTGTTTGTGACTAGACAACCCCATTTCCATTTTAAAGATCAGTGGCCGTAGACATTCAGCCAAGTGTATGAAAAGATGAGTTGTTGTTGGTAATTGGGGTTAGTATTGGAGACGGGGTCAGGTCCCTAAGAATTAGTGTTCTTTAGCTGGGTGGGATCCTAAATACTGCAGATGTACTACGTAGACGTTTCACTTATCTTCTAGTAGTACTGGGATGATACTAAATACTGTGTTTTTAGAGCACTAGGTCAAATTTTGTTTAAGCAACCACTTGATCGTGCAGGAAAGAGGAGGGATATGGCATGGCACCGACCTTTAATATCAGTATCCTTATGGGCAAGCGCGATGAGGTAATCCGTCAAACGATACGCTTCTCACAACCGCGTCCACTACTCGACTGTATTGAACTTCTATGAGTGTCTTGAAATCATATTCTCGCCACGATTTAATTGGTGTGAATTTATTTTCTGCAGCCATTGTTAACGGCCTGTGCTCGGCAACTTATTGAGCAGATGAGGTATTCTCTTCAGAGAGTTCCCCTCATACCATTTTTTTTTTCAATTTCTTGATCTTTTGGTTCGTTCTGGTTATTTGGAAAAACTGGAGTATAGAGAACATACACTGTCGGATGTTATGTCACATCCTGAGCTTTGTGGTTCACTGCATGACAGTCTTTTGTGTTGTGGTGCAGTAAAACTGGCTCTTCTAGGCCCTTGATACTCTCATTGGGCCTCGGTGATCATTCTGCAGTAAGTATTAAACTAAACCTGATTCCAACCAGTTCTCACCTTGTTAATTTTCATATCAGGGTGCTTTTTTATTCGAGGTGCATGTCTTGCTTCGCTAAGTTTAGAAACTCAATAGTTGAATTTTAGGTTTGTGGATATCAGTTCTTCAATTTCAAATATGACTTTAGGAATGGGCATGTGACTTGCCCTTGTCCTTTTCAAATCCTGCAGGGAACACTGAAGGAAGTGATTAAAGTGGTGGTTGAAAACAAGATATGGTAGGGTGAGCATTGGCTCTTATTGGCTCTTATTCTAGAAATCTAGGTGCAAATCCATTTTTGAGATTGCAAAGAAACGTGTTAAGTGGGTTGAGGTTGTAAAATTTCCATAGAATTAGATGTATGTCTCTGAATTTTAACACCGTTCAACAACGGAATCTTTAATCGGCAGCTCCAACATCGTTCTTGGAAGTGTGCCGCGTCATGTGTAACTTCAAAGTTCGAGGCTGAGAGCTTCCTTGAAATCCCCATGTGAGCTGATTACGGTGAAGGTTCCCTTGCAATTTCCCCTTAGTTTGCTATTGATTTAGTCTTCTGATGTAGAGTAAGGTTGGATATCCAAATTGTTGAACGGACGTATTTGAGGTTGCGGAACAATGTGCTCTCAGAGCTATGATGATTTTAATTATCAATATATGGTTTCAATTTCAAGAGTCACTTGCATAATTTGACATGATGATTTCATTGCAACTTGCACACATTTCTGTTCTTATATGGTTCTTGCAGAAGTATCAGCTTTTACCTAGAGATACACATGGAAACACTCAACAAAAAATTGAGCATGTAAGAGTGGAAATTGTTTCCACTGCAATAAGAACTTTCAATGTCCAAAGAATGGAATCTATTTACATCAACTTCAGAAGGTGGTCACAAAATACGCATTGAAATTTCAATGAGCTTGTTGAAATTCATACTTCATCTGATCTCCAATCACGAAATTATCTCACCACTGAAACCCAGGACGTCTAAACCCCGAGTGCGCAAACCAAAAATAATAATATAAAAATCATGATAAATGATAGTAACTCCTCACAAATTATCTATGCCATGGACTGTTCAAACATTCATCATCCACTTGGAGGATAGCTTGAGCATTTAGAGGTTAATGTATAACACACTGACCTCCCGTCACAGTCAACAAGCAGGAAAACCGGTAGGGTCTTGGAGCTTCCGGTGATTAGCCTCTTTCCAGGTGAGCAAGTCAAAGGCAGAAACAAAGCACAACCCTTGATTCCACATAGCTACATACAGTAGGAGCTTCCGGAAATCTTGAGAGAATCGCACAAATCTCCATGAACTCTCGGAAGAGAAGAAAACACAACTTTCCATTGCAAAATCCCAAATTCGACAAGCACTGTCATCTGATCCGATACGCACCATCCAGATCTGTACTTGGCTTATGAGCTTCAGGTGGTACCTCTGCAGAATCACAATAATACATAAAGCCAACTGTGGTGAACATAGATGAAGCTACTTGTCAAAGATAAATAAATAACAACTGCAGGGCGAGGCTAGTCCAGTGGTGTGGCTTTGACTCGTAAGTCCCAAATGGTCAAAACTGAGTTGGTCGCTATCATGTCTATAGACTTGACATATTTGATTTGGAGAACTTCAAGTTAACAGAATGTACCTACAGTAGCTATAATCAACTATTAGCTTCCAAAATGAAAATTATGCTTTTAACTGGGCACTTATTAGGGGTCCATTAGCTTGCGTTGCCAGGAATCCCAACAATTAACCCAAAGACAAAAACAAGCACATTCTCTATACGACATATTGTTAACTGTGGCCCAAGGGACACAACAACCTGGCTACGCTCTTTTTGAAGTCCAAAAAAAACACTGGAAGACATGACTCAAACCGAGTCTACAATTACAGCGAGTTGGCGAATTGGCCACAAATCTGCGAGGTCATGCTCAACACACATTTCTAAAAGCCTCTAAATAATCAGATGGTGCAGAACAGAATACCAGTGAAGCAAAGTAGACTTGAGAGCTGAAAACAGCAGAGCATGCTAGTCGCTGCAGAGCGAAAATAATTCCAATATCACGGAATACTGATAACAGTTCCAGCTGATTGCAGAGGGATCTTCGTGCCAGCACCCGCTCGCCTACTTGGAATCGGACCCCTCTGGTAGGCGGAATTCCAAGGACCGCCATCTCTAGCATAATAGTCCATAGGATATGGCCCAACCTCCAATTCTTCTACTGCAGGTTCGTGAACAAGTTTTGATTCTTCCTTACAATGAGATTCGACATCTTCATGTAAGAGTTCTCTTCTGTTCGATGTCCCATTAGGTATTCCTGTGTCTGCAATAGTCACGTTTCTAGTCTTTGACAAGCGTCGGTTCTGTGGCTGAACACCTGCTTCCCACCCTTTCGCAACCCACCATGGCTTCACATACCCCAGTGCAACTTCCACTTCATAAGGAGTCAACAGAGGCCCAGGAAACGCTTCCCCCCAGTCGATTGACAGCCTCGGGCAAGCAATTTGCACCCACACATCAATCGACTTATTAAAAAGCGCAAGCTTCGCAGGAGAAAGCTCTGAAACTAGAAAAGTGATGAACTGAATTCCTCGGGCCTCCAGTCGCTTCTCCAGATGCTTCAAAATCTGAGGGTTGCCTTGCCGACCAAGGGTTCCCAACACCACACCCCATCTCTTGCTCAACTGCGCTTCTTCTATGGCTTGGCGTCGCGCTTCTCGCATTCCTTTCTGGTCATACTTCTCGTGTGTCAGTACTCGCGAGTAAGGATCGTACCGGAACGCTTTCACGTTAGGGTTTGCGATCATAAAAGACTCCAGATGAAACCGCCCGTCCGACACGAAGATGAGCACGTCCACTGTTCCGTCTGGCAAAGCGGGTGACGTGCACCCTAAGACCTCCCCGGGTGAAAGTGGCTTCGCTTGCGGAATCAAAACATGCGGGAAGTCGCGCACGAGCTCTGATTTCGCAGCTTGAATCGCAGTCGAGAATTGGATTGTTCCGGCCACGGCCAGTTTCGTCCCCGCCTCGAAGTTGTGCTTCACGGCTCCAACTAGATGAGCGACGTCGATCTGGATGTCGACGAAGACGTACAAGCACGGGATTTGGGAGACGTCCACGGGGACAAGACAACTGTGTCCGTAGTGAACCAAAAACTCAGCTTCAAGTGCCGTGGCGGAGTAATCGTCCACACAGCACGCGCCGTAAGTCACGTCCCCGAGCACAAAACAATCCTCCACACCTGCAAACTGCTCTAAGATGTCGCAGATTGTGAGCGAATACAGAAGCAAACCCTCGGGAAACTGTAAGGCGACTTTCTTCGCCCCCGCCTGCTTCACACGCCACACTGTCTTCGGAATTTCCAGATTGTAGTTGGATGGTAACACCGCCATGGCGGCTTTTAAATCCGCATTATTCAAAATGCTGTCTGGTATCTGTTGCCGCACGTACCTCCGCGGCGCCCCCGACGTTTTGGTGATCGCCTGCGCTTCCATGATCAGAAAACTCCTCTAAAACCCTAAACCCTAAACCCTCAGACCTCAGACCTCAGACCAAAATTTTCAAGAGAGGATTGAGTCTTCAAATAATCTCAGAAACTAATGAATTCCTGGCTTCAAAGTCAGACCCGGGTGAAGACCTCTTGCCGTGATTGAGAGCAAGCGAAACCTAAACCCTAATTCTAAAGGAAAGAAACTGTGAAATTCGCCTCCTTCGATGGCAGCAATTGTTCTCCTTCGGCCTAATTCTTGTTCATGTAATCGAGGCGTTGCAATTGAAACTCGTGAAAATGTACTTAACGATTTCGTGGTTGCAAATCGCAAAGCAATTCGAGAAGCTCAAGGACCCCGTCGTAACTCGTGAATGAGAGGGATCGATTGAAACCCTAACTTAAAGCTTGTCACAGAGGAAGGCTCAACACTGTGGGGGTTTATCCATTTAGTGAGGGCGCGAAATTAGTGTCGCCGGTGACAGTATGGGAGCATCCTCAGTCCAACCGGTATACTGGTCCTCCAAATGGATTTCTAAGTTTTGAATTGTATATAATTAGAATTTGAATTATTATCGTTGGAAGCACATCCTAAAGTACTTTGAATAGGCATAAGAAAATTCAAATTTTGACATTGGATAATCACTTCAAAAGCAAACAAAAGTCAAGAAATTGTTTAACTTACCTAAGCAAAATTTGACCAATTGCACATTATATTTGGAGTGCAATTGACCAAATTTTGTTTTCATAAGCATGATTTGCTTAAGCCTCTATAAATTCTGAATTTTAGCTTGCTTTTGAAGTGGTTGTCAAATGTCAAAATTTGAATTTTCTTATATCTATTCAAAGTATTTTTGGATGCACTTCCAACAATAGTAATTTCAAGTTCTAATTATACATGAGTCAAAAGTTATAATTCATTTGGAGGGCCAAAATATTGGTTGAATTGAGGATGCTTTGAGTTTTTATTTTTTAGAATTTGTATAATACAATAATAGTCTAGCCTACACTAATGTAAAACATTGTGATCAACTCTGGTAAATTGGGGTCACATGCACCAATAGAATAAATCAATATATAAAAATGTACACCACATTTACATCTTGATAGAGACTTCTTATTATATTTTATTATATTTTGAAACTTTATTAAATTATTCTATTGATGAAGTACTCTATGAGGGATTTTTACAAGAAGAATTATGGAGAGCTAATTGTTGTTGCCTGAGGGGACATTCCTCATTCAAAAATATTGGAAGTTTCTAAGTTCATATATAGGGGTATTAATGAGGGATTATTATCCAAGGATTATTAATTTTTAGCACCCTATGAATATTTAATTATCAAAGTTGCTCCAATTTTGGGGCATGCTATAGGTAATTCTAATTGGAATAGTAGCCATATTTAGCATATCATATGTTGGTTAGAAATATTTGTATTAGCTAAATGTTACAACATTTCTTCCAAAAAAATCAACCTTTACAATCTTTGCATACAAATCAAACTTTTGCATAGAAATCAAAACAATGCATTGTAACCCACTTCATTCATAAATGTAGCAACAAATGCATTGCAATTATAAAAGAAAATAAACTCAAACATCAAATTTGTAGAGTATAAAAACATCGTCATAAAATAAACCAAAGATACAAACCACCCATTTACCTCTATTATGTTGTCTTCATCTTCATATATGTTGCTCACACATACGCTACTCAAAAATAACTGTATGAGCCTACAATGCAAGTAAACCATATGAATGCAATGAAATTCATTTCATATGCCTTTGATTCATGAATATATTCTATTCTAATTTTGTATTTCTAGTGTTTAAAAATGTTCATAATTATTAAGTACTTCATATCAGTTATATCTATTTTTTCGTATAAACATTACCCTATACACCCTCCATCTCCAAATAAATCCGGGGTTTCTTAGAAAGGGCTAGATTAATGCGTGAATTGCTCTTATTTTTAGGGAATTGCATAGTTATTGTAGCTTCTAGTCAACCCTACTAGATGTAAAAGAATGGAAATCAACAATGAAGTGGCGCAATTTGAAAACAGGCTACAAAATTGACAAATTTTCTCCTTTTTTGAAATTGCTCCACTGCTATTAATTTGAATCATTCTCCAAGCAATGCTAGTGCAGGGAAGTTCAATGATGTCCTTTGTATTCAATTTTGACAATGTATTGTGATTTAACTCTAGGAAATTCTCAATAAGAGATTTATTAATAGCATGTTTAGTACAATTGTGGGTTGAATTCATTACCTTTGGTTGGTTAAATGTTGCATTTTGATTCCCTTTGTAGAGATCAAATTGCTATATAGACTATGGAGCATGGCGTTTGCAAAATTCTTTTCCTTCAAGGTGACTGAACTAGCTTCAGTTGTTGTCGATCAAGTTGTAGAGAGCCAATTTCGAATTTAATTTGGAACAAGTATATTTGGAAACTCCGGATTTATTCCAGGACGGAGGGAGTATATAAGAAGCAAACAACATAAATTTTTTACTTCACACAAATAAAAGTAACCCAATAAGATTGTCCCCACGTCGGTGGAGTCATTGTAGATTTGCTGAAAATATACTCGTGACGTCGTGGAGCAAAACCAGCGACCTCGGGGCATCCGCAGTGGCGTCCCTCCCGCCCTTGCTATAATTTCCTACCGCACATACACCCCTTTTTCAAATTCTCATCAATTGTTCACCGCTCTCACATTGCTTTGAATCCCAAGTTTGATTTAGCAATTGAGAATTTGAGAATGTTGTCTTGTGAATGCAATCTCAAGAGGAGAATTATTGGAGGCTAAACTATGGCTAGGTTGGGCAAATCAAATCATGAGAGAATACACTGTCCAACTATCTGATTTCTTCAAACTTATTTTGCAGCATTAAGGTAGCCGATTCAATGTCGTTAGCCATGACGCTTTTGGAGAGCCCGTCCTGTCAATGGCATTGGCATTGAACCTGTTGATGTGATGCAAGCTGGAACGAAAGTGCTGCAAGAGGTTTGCAACAAACCTGGCTTTCCATGTGAAGATCACCACATCACACTAAGGTAAGAGACCTTATTTGTGTAACAATAGCTTACATTTCAAATTTTCAGATGTACATCAAACTAACGTAAGAGACCCTATTTGTGTAACAATAGTGTACATTTCAAATTTTCAGATGTACATCACAATAACGTAAGAGACCCTATTTTTGCCACTTTGTAGCCTTATTTAACATACAAATTTTGCATCAGGATCGGATGTTTGCAACCTTTATGTGTATTTGATTTCCTAACAAATGACTACTGAAAAAAATTCTTGGACCTATAGAGGTAACAAAGTTGAAACTTGCGGGCTACATGCTTTGCCTGGAAGATAACATCGTTTTGCTGATGGAGCGCAGCACATGAAGCGAGTACCCCTCTTGCATGCGCCTCTGTTTCCTGCGCTTGGCTTTCACCCACGCTGGGACCTCGGGCACAAACCAAGCGAGCCCAAATTTGGCAGCCAGCAAAGCGTGTTCCAGCACCAGCACTCCTGCAAGGCCCGGGTCCATTCGCCATTCTCCCTCTTTGTCGAACATGAGCAACAACAGCAGGCAGTTGCTCACTATGGCTGCACCACTCAAGTACTGCACATTGCATTTCCACCACTGACACAGTCAAGTCACCTCCCCTGGATTCACGTTTTCTGATATAAGTCGGATAATGATATTTGGTAGCAAAAGCCTCGCGCGAAGGTAGGACCGAATCTCAGGTCAGTGAAGGACGACCAACCTGAAAGATGTGCAGCCACGCTCCGATGGAACCCACTACATGAGGAACAGGCCGCTTCATCATCTCCAGAAGCTTAAAAGAATCTGATCGAATCTCCACCAAATTGTTCTGCATGAAGTCAACGCTGAGGCTTTAACATAACGTCTTCCTCAATGACAACAAAGGAAATGCTCCTCTCTCTTTTAATTTTTGAGTTCTTGAGACGCTCAAGATAAAAGCAGATGTAGGAACACGATCAAATGTAGGGCAGACGGTGCAGAGTACTTACGAGGAGGGCCAGGACAGCCACCAAGGGGAAAAACGAAGCAAACATGACCACAATACCAAACTGCAATGCCAGTTCCAGGTAATCTGCACACGAGTATGTTCACAAGTCCATCAAAAATTTGCAGAAATGTACAGATTCCTAGTCTGAACCTTTAATCCCCTGCTCCTTGAAACAGGGTCAGCAACTGGGTAAATAAGAATCTATGCAACACTGCAATAATAAACCATGAATCGACAAATGATAGTCATGGAATTCAAAATCATGGTCTTAAAACACAATCTTGAATTTCATAAAATCATGAATGACCTACCATCAAACAATCCTTCATGCTGATTATCAGCAATATTGGTGATATACCGAGGTTTAAAAAATTCCTTCTCCACTCTCGAATTAGAATAATCGGAAACTTTTCCTCCAATTGCTTCCTCCCCTTTCCTCTCCGAACTGCAAGAAGTTAGCATTCCAGAGCATCAGAAAGCGCTATCAGAGAACGCTACCATATGTTTTCAGTAAGCAAAGGACTTACTTGATCTCATGAATTACGACTGCTCTATTTGTAACGAGTGACTTACTTATATGTTCTGCTGGCATAAAGGTATGAGACATATGGAACCAGACTCTCCATCACATTGTTAATCACCTGCAAGTAAAACACCCAACACCTCTCATTTTAGGATTCCTTCTTAACTCATAATGTGAACAAACACCAAGGTAACCTACCTATATGCAGCTACCCAAAATCTTGCATTGATTTTGAGAACTTACAACATCTAAACATTAAAATTCGAGCCGAGTTAGATCATCTACCAATATAATTTTGAACCCTTATAACTTTTGCATATGGTATCAAAGTAATGCATTCTTTAGAGGGTTGGATTTTCTACCAAGAACAGTTATAAATCTGACCATTCAGCCATGCCAGCACTTAAAGCGTCACAATGAGGTGTGGCTACCTTACATTGACTGACAGAAAAGAAGCTGAGAATCCAAACCTGTGCCACCAACATGCGATCAATGAGAGTCTGACGGAGAAGCTTGAAATCTTGTAGGACGAATGCGTGGTAGAATACTCCAATGTAAGATTGTACGAAATAAATCCAGAATACCTGAACACGCTTCGTAGGAGATCTTGTTAGTAGTTAGTACCCTTGGATGAAGAGAAGAGGTACTTTCAAGTTTCAGAAATAAAAACAAATTGATATTGTATCTGGTAAATATCTGATAGTGTTCTGATAGGTGCGAGTACCTTATATATCAGGCTATCAGCTGCGGCTTCAGAGCTGACATGGGCTTGTGCATTATTCAGTCGAACAGCCAACTTACCACCAATCACTTTGAATTTTTGTATACAGTAGAGGTAGCAACTGATTGAGAATAACCTGTTTACATAGGGAAAAAGTATTTGGTACTATAAGAGGAAGTATTGGAACTAATGACTGGAAAACAAGAAGGAAAACTACAAGCTATGCGTGGAGATAGCTTAGAGTCTTGATTAATTAGATTACTTTAAAAGACCAAAGGGCTAAACCACTATTAGTGCACAATAAGCCTAGTAGAGCCTAAATATTCTATGGTAAGTTGAAAGATACTAAGGCAGTATTGTTAGCTCAGTAGGTGAATATCCAACAACTGTATATCGCTCGTCTGAGGTTGGGTGGCAAGTTAAAATCCCAGTAATACATTGTTTAATTATATTCCAACACTCAAGAGTTACATACTTGGCAATTGTGCTGGTGGACTTCTGACTGAAAGCTGCATATAGAAGCTCAAAGGGGATCTGGAAAACCATCACGGCAAGAAACACAACAGCAATGTTCCGCACAATCACAAGCCGGTCTGTCCATTCCTCTTTGTTGAGAGCCCGTCTTGAGGAGGTATCAATGCCAACCCCTCTGCCAGAGACTAGGCCCTCTGGAGCTTGTGCATGCTGCTCAATCAGCGGTTCCTCTTCGTCGTTGTCCCATGGCATCCTGGCATTCATTTCATCCTCCTCCAGTCTTAATTCCCACCTGCAATTGAAAAAATAATAATATTAAAACTAAAAAAGTTCGTCGTTAGCGCTTGAAAAGTGTTGTCAAACGATTGTTCAATAGAAATTCAAAGACATAACTGAGAGATGTCCTTTCCAGACATGGCTTTGATTTGCAAATACCGTTCTAGAATAGATAAGTTCCTGCGCTTCCAAAATTGGAGGAATAATGCTGCCCAACTCACCATAGTCACGGCTGATAGTGGTGGTATCACCGGACTCCATTTTCTGTGAGCAGGCATTCACAACGGGCATGTTAGTGAGCCACCTGGGGTCAAAAGAATACATTCTTTACTTGCTTTCTTGATAAAAACTCAAATACTTGCATAGACCTCAAAAGAAAAGTTGTGCTAGCTTCCATGATTCTTACCAAACAGTATGAAAGTATACAACAATAAGAGTGCTGAAGATCAAGCAATGCTGTCACTTACCCAAGGTCAATTAGGAAGTAGAGGGTGCCAGTAACAGCAGGAAATAGCAACCAGTTTGTATACATCTCGAGGAAGGCGAAATAGAGAGCAATCTGTGAAAACACAACAGAAAGTTTTTATTTATTAACATTCTAAACGTCACATGTTCTTTAACTCAGAGCACAGGAGAATATTGAGAACAGAAATTGTAAAGCTACTGCTTGTTCCATTTTAGAATACTGAAAGAAACTGTAGAATTAGGAACATTGTTTTGAAGAGAGAGAACACCAGATGCAATATATGAGCTTCACCTTGGGTCCAAAGTATGAATAGATTGCATCCAAAGGCTGAGATGTTCCTCCAGACCAGTTCAAGGACCATTCATGAAGCAGATCCTTTCGCGTATACTCATCTGCACAAATGGAAAAACTTCCCTAACTTAGCCCCCTAAAGCTCTGAGGATTCATGGTTATAAAACGATCAAATTGATATCACTAGAATCAGTGAATAACATTGTGTGTACTGAACAAAACATAAATTAAATTGGACTAAAGGAAATGAACTTGATGATGAAGACCTAATTTTGTAACTCAATGTGGCGAAATCCTACCATGTGATGGAAAAATGTCAACAACAAGACCAGCTTCTTCGAGGGAAGACATTATTGGAACACCCGGCGCAAGAGCAACGCAGGCAATCCTGCCAGATGGATTCGTAAATTCGAATTGTACCTCCACAGCTGCTTCAAATTTCTACGAGCATTGGTCAGTCACACCCACTTTAGCTTGAGATGTATAAGCTGCAGGAAACACAACAGCAAACCCGAAGGCTACCAACAACGATTCACACAGAAACATCACATCGCTCAATACAAGATCGCACAATGCCGCGTTTAATAGTTAACGCAGGCGTGTCAAAAAATTCTTTGGTTGACAGAGAGTTATAACCATGATTCTGCGTTCGATATAAGCTTTTGATAAACCAAAAAGTAAACTCTCGAACGTTCTCTAAAGATTAAAATTGAACATAATGTCCTGTAACTTCCTCGAGTCCCTCGGCTCCCCAAAAGCATCTAGAAAATTGATCACTCTCATTTAGTTCAAAGAAGATGCTCCTTGAAATTAAACGTTACACAAGTTAACTCTTAGGGACAAAGAAGGCCATATCTGGCCTCATAATTTTCTTAGGAGTTTTGAGCAATTATTATGGGGATTTATAGATGTATAAGTAATTACTTATTTGAAGCAACACATGCAATGTTCTTCACTCAATCTGATGATAGAAAGATCCTCCCCATTTAAACTTTACTTTCCACAATATCAAAATGGTCATTTTAAAATCATGTATCCTTCATCCTAAAGGGGCAACAATTGCTGTCAGTCAATCTACAAATTGTGGAAGGGTGACAATACCAGGCTATGGATGATATAATGAAGGAGGTAGTAGCGCTCTGTCCAGCTGAAAAGCGCCTGGTCGTGTGGTTGCCTCATGAACGAGTCCCGAAGCTCCCAGTCGAACACAGTCTGCAAACCTGATTGAACAGACACACCAATAATTCACTGTAACAGACAACATACGCAGATCCTATCAAAGAGCTTGAAGTTGAATTAAGGGCTTTTCTGTTATCTACCATGTGACTAGATCCCAATTCATGAGGGTTCCATGTCAACGAAAATTGCAAACGTACCCAAGTTTGTTAGTTTCTTCAGTTGCAGAGTCTCTGCTGCGCGACCTATGACTTTGTCAGTTGCAGCAACCTGGAATAATGAAGCAGAGTTAAACAATGGGCTACTTGCCCTCCCAACTGAGAGAGCCTAATGGATAATAAGAAGTTAATCAAATCACACCTCACAGAGGCTTAAACTTCTCATTTCAATCATGCTATTAACCGAGCGAAGGAATATTAAAGTAACAACCGAAAAAACTCCAGATTTTGAAATCTACAGCAAGATCACCAGAAAACGGAATCATCTCATCCTCACAAATTTTCAATTCCGTTTCCCATTGCCGTAAATTGCATTGAAAGACAGAGCAAAGATCCCACATGTTCATAGGTTGTGAGCAGCCCCACAAAGATTGACAAACATGAAAAATTCTCCAGCAAAACTGAGCAAAACTGAGAATAAATACAGATGCTGCAAGTGGGAGTTTCCGCACCTTGATGAACACCTTGTGGTCCCTGCCTTCCAGGACTTGCACCTTCAAGCCAGCTGCCTCAAAAGATTCCAACAAAAAGAGCACCGCGTCTCCACTTGAACCCTCACTCGCACACAAATGGCTCCTGTCTCGCACCACCGAGCACACCACAACGGCCTCGTACTTGACAATAAACTCCTCGGAAAAAATTGCTGAGCCATTAGAAGCCATACTCCCGGCCCCTTCCATTCTCAGATCTCGGGTTCCAATTCTTTAATCTGTTGGTCGCCCAACCTCTCCAGCTTTCAAACGATGGCGGATCAATTACAACTGAGCTTCAAGGTGAACGAAAGCATTCACTCTCGGCCTAGAAGCTCAAGTTTGCAACTCCAAAAATTGCAAATGTATTTGGAAAAATTCGAGGAAACTGAAGCGCTTTGAGTCGCCATTGATTTTTCTAGGGCTTAAGGTTCCAAATCAAATTTTTCACGAGGACATTCAAGCAGCCGCGAAAACTGTGAAGATGGTCCAGAGCCAATTTTCAAACTAGCGCCACTATCAAGAACCGGGCTCCGACGAGTCACAGAAAGATTCTTCATCAGGCGATGGTGACCAACGAGTGGTGAGTCTGAAAGAATCTCGTAAGGCTGCGGAATCCAAGTCGGTGTGGTCCACTACGCCACGTGGTGAGTCACAAATGCGCCTCCTGTCCCGCCCGAGCAAGGCCGTTGCGCACGCAACGCTAATAATAGCGACTTTTGCAACATTTTGATGGCCCACACAGAGATTGAACCAATTCAAAAAATTCGATAGAATTCGGAAATTTCGGTAGAATTCTTGCACAACCCTAAACCCTAAAATCTCGGAGGAGATGGATGCTCTACAGTAAAAGTACGAAAGCTTGATCGACGAGTCAGGTGGAAGGGACCAAGTCTGTGACCCCACTGATGAATCATTCTAAAATATCGAAGCTACTCCATGCTACACCTGGCGCCCAATTCCTCACACGACACACTTGGCAGCACAGGAGGACGCGATGCCAACTTGCAATCTTATCAAGCCAGTGCACACGCAGGTTCGCAAGAATTCGCCATGTTTCATATAAAAGCACTGTATACGCACTTTGTTGCATAGAGTTCACCATTCTTGTGAAGATTTTCGGTTTTGAGAGTAGAAATTATTTGTTCTCGAGCTTTGCAAATTGTGATTTGAGCGTTTGTTTGAGGCCATTTCTGGTGATCTTGTTTGTGTGACAAAATTGAGTTGAATTGAGAGAATCGCGAGGAGTATGGAATCGCAGGGCTATGATACTCAGGCGGCTCCAGGGAACGCCTCCACGACGCATCCGGAGCTTCAATCGACCAACCCCAATACGACCACCCCGGCTGCACACGAGAAGAAGGGCATGGCGGAGAAAGTGAAGGGGCTGCTGGGAGGCCATGGCAACAAGACGACGGATGCGAACCATCAGCAAGGGGGAGTTTACGGCGATGCGACCCCGGCGACCGGGAACGCTCAGTCGACGCGAGTGGGATGCTTGGACAAGATCAAAGCCAAGGCAGGAGTTGGCCATGGCCTGGCGCCCGAGCAAGCCCGAGCTCACGGAACGAGCGATCCGAACGCCAGCCCGGATTTCAACGGCGGAACGAATGTGCATTCCAGCGCTGCCGTGCACGGCGGGTGGCCGCACCCCACCAACCCTCGCCACATGGAGAGCGGTTACGGGCAAAATCCGAATCAGGCTACTGCAGAGGGTGGTTATGGCGTGGGAAATCCAAATCAGACTACGGCACCGGGTGGCTATGGCGTAGGAAACCCTGACCAGACTCCTACAGCGGGCGGCTATGGCGTGCAAAACCCCAACCAAACTCCTGCAGCGGGCGGCTATGGCGCGCAAAACACCAACCAAACTCCTGCAGCGGGCGGCTATGGCGTGCAAAACCCGAACCAGGGTACAACAGACTATGGCGTGCACAACCCGAATCATGCTACAACAGGGGGTGACTATGGCGTAGGAAACCCGAACCACGCTTCGGCAGGGACTGGCTATGGCGTGCAAAACCCTAACCAGACTCCTGCGACAAGTGGTTATGGCGATCCGCAGCCGACGAATCCAACCGGAGCGACGAACACACAAGGCGGAGCTATCCTGGGCGACCATCATGGAGACGTACACCAAGGTCCTCGTGATGATACTGTGAAGAAAGAAGGGTTTGTGTCGAAGATCATGGACAAGCTGCACAGCCCCAAAGGAAAGCCTGCGCATGACAGCACCACGCCGAACCCATATTAAGCTCCTCTTTCTCTTCATGATTTTCTCTTCGACCATTTCTTCTCTTTCAGTAACATAAATCTCGACACAGAAATCTTCAGCTTGGAGGTCAATCTTTCGACAAGGGCTCCTTTCATTTTGAATTCATAGAAATAGAAATAGCCTTGAAGCGTGACAAAGAAGATCTATGCGCTCATACCTTCCGAATGCATTCTGTTTTATGTTTGGAGTTGTGAGGTGTGTCCAATTTGCACTACAAACTCATGCTGCGAGGCTGTTGTGAAGATGAGAGTAGACGGTGAGGGTGGGATTAGCAGCTGGTTGATGTTGTATAGTAGAATGCGGTGGGAGTAAATTTCTTCTGTAGATTGCAGAAATTTTTGTGGGAGTTTCGAAAGAGTAGTTGTTGGAGCAGCAGATCTAGTGTATTTGGCGGAGTGGGTTGATTTCGTCGAGTTTCCGGTTGTGAAGTGTTTGCAACCATTTGTACACATGACAAGGCTTGTACACATGACAATTGTTGACTGTAAATTCTAGCATCATGTTCACTGCTTTGAGTGCGTAAATCATTATGTTTTGAATGTGGATATCATACTGTTTTGAATGTGGGTATCGTTTTGTGTTGCCGGAGCAAGAGATCGCTGTATCTCTTCGCAGATGAGCGTGTATTTCGTCATGCTTTGAAAGTGTTTATAGTCTTGAGATGGTGGAGCAGTAGATCTCGTAGATTTTTGACCGAGAGCTGCAATTTGTCAAGTTTCTGATTGTTAAGTCGTTGCAACCATTTGTACAAGGCTTGTACTCATGGGATTTGTTTTACTGTAAATTCTAACATCTCGTTCACGGTTTTGAATGTGCATTTTATTGTGTTTTGAATGTGCATATCTTTAAGTTACATTTCGAGTGTACAAATCGTTTTGTGTTGTTAAAGAGTTTTCGATTCATGTGTTTCATTGTCCGAGGGTGGTTACTTTGCTCTTTGGATACATCCACGTTGTATGCGTAGACATGAGTGTCAGCGATCCGTGGGGGCCAAGCAGATCGCTCATCTGGCAATCAAGTACAGCATACACTTGTCAATGTATGGAATTTCCAACCATTTGGATTAAATAATTTACATTATTATGAAAAATTAGGCAAATTCATCCCTCCTGTGTGTGTGTCCTTTTTTTGAAAAAATATGGTGATTTCATACAAAACCAGTGTGCTTTGTGCCATTGCCACAACCATTGGAATGTCAAAAGTGATGGCAAAAGCCCTTCTTAATCTCCTTAAATAAAGTAATTTTTTAATTTTTTAATTCATAAAAACTTTGAAATTCAATATCTTTTATCCCGTGAGTTAAAATGCTACAAAACAAAGTTTGTGTGTCCGACCATCCTCGATGAGGCCTTTCTGACAACACCACCAGTGCAATTTGAGAACACCCGGTCCTAGAGATCTCACTGCAACATGTAAAACATAACAAAACAAACTAATTTAAGGTAGATATAGATATTTATAAAATAAATTGTTCTTACCTTATAAAAGTGATATTTTGCAATATTTTGTGAAGAACTATTAGAGTGATGATTGTCATATAGTTGAAGCATATTATAAGTATTATTAGCATTGTATTCTTTTTAGAAATAAATTCTTTAAACTTTATCAAAGTCATTGTAAAAGTAGACATAAGCATATATATTTTTTTGGTCTACATTCAATAAATCAACAACAAATTAAGATGATTCACTTCATGGCTCTTAGTAAGTACAAGGAAACTATACATGTATTCATAGAAACATTTGTAGTGATCAAAGGAAGAAAAAGAAACTGCATCTACAATGTTGAAAACACTAAATTGAATCACAAACTAAGAATGTATTATAAAAAAATTCAATTTGTTCATCTAGAATGATACACATTCCATATTGTCTAGGTTTTCATTCTTCTTCTACTATCTTTAGCTTTTTTTTTTTCTTGCCTTTGATCAAAGAAAAAGAGTTCCTACATAGTGACGAATACCACATATCTATATTAATGACAATACAGTAGTTTGAATGAGCCGTTTCTATTCAAATAGCAAGCCATTGTTAAACGAATGTGTTAGATAGTCTTATGGTTTGGTTGATTGTTTACATGTTCCTTCCAAGCAACCATAAATTTTATTTTGTAAAATATTAAGTAAATGGACTATCTATTTTCTTAACAGAATTTTTCAATAAGTCAAAAATGTTTATAGGAGTAATTAAGGCTTGTAGTTAATATTGTTAATTTGACAAGCAACCGACTACCAAATTCAAACTCTCCCTCCATTTTCATTTCAAAACTTACAAAAGATAGTTTTCAACCATACAATATTCTATACACAATTCCACTATAGAATAACATTCCAACCTTCATGTTTGATAATGTTATTTTCTTGAAAGGAATTCCAAACACCTCAAACCAAGTTGTTAATTCAAAAGAAATTCAACATTCCAAATAGGTTTGGATCTCAGTTTGGATTCTTGAAATCTTGTATGTTTGACTTAATATATTATTTTTTATCCTCAGATACAGCATAAAGAGAAGAATGGGGCCTCCAAAAGACCTCCACATCTGCACTAGCAATGAATATAGTTGCTGAATTAATCAAAAAATATTTTTTTTGAAAGGAAAAAATTGAATTTTTTTTAATGCAATCCAGGATGGATGATAGTTGTCCACATCGGACTCCATTTTTTTACATAATTTTAATTTTAATTTTTTTAAATAATATTTTTTTACTAAAGCCAACACTATTCACTGCTAAATTCATTTCTCAAAGGGAAAAGAAGCCTTCCAGAGGCCTCATTCTTCATCTAATGAATACCAAAAAAAATGCATATTCATATAATTTCTACCAACCACAGTGCAACTACAATGAAAAAGACAAGGTAAAAAATGGCACAATCTTACTTTCATGAATTCTTCTTGACTTCTTCCCATTGATAAGAGGGTAATAAAAGTGGGATTTTAAAGGGGACGTTAAACCCATTGTAGGATATGTTCTAGACACACCCATCCACCCACCCCCATTAATTTGAGGCCTCTGATTGAAAATATGAATTCAAAATTTGCAAATTTTATAATGTGCGGTAAATTAAAAATTTCTCCGTTTTCCACCGGGATAAATCCACCCTGCTAGATCCACTTCATGGGATGGATTTAATGTCTTGCAGATTTTAGGACTAACTTAGGATCACTTTTTTTGAATTTTTTTTAAACAAATGAAACAAATAAGTTAAGGTATGTTTGCACTTAGTATAATGGGTGATGTTTGCAACATGAATCTAATCTAGAAGTAGGTCTATATTTGTTTCTAAGACCTTTAGTTAGTAACAACACTCTTCAACCCCTAAAGGACCAAGGGCTTTTTGCTGCCAAAAAAAATTCAAAACTGCCATATCTATAGCAAAGAGTGTAAAACATTGAAAATTAATTTTTTTTCACATCTAACTGTAGGATCTTACTCCTAATTAGTATGAGACTATGTGGAAACAATTTCAGAATTTTTGATCGTATAGACTGCAAGATATCTGCATTTAAAGTGGAAAAAACAAGTTTTTCAACACATTGCGGGACTAGATTTTTTTTCTTTGAACATTTTTAACTTAAAATTTTTGCACTATATAGTTTTTAGATTTAAATCTTTATAGTGGAGAATTGAGTTGAGAGTCTAGGAAAAAAAATTCAAAAAAACTTAATTATCATTCTTAAAAAAATTGTTAAGTAGAAGTAGGTACAAGATAGAAGGAAAATCTAAAATATTAATATATTTTAGATGGAATTAAAATGCACTAATGCCAATGGTGAGATTGTTCTAGCAAGTAAATCAGACCATGACAAATCATAACAAATCCAAATGAAATGAATCAAAGCTTTCCAGATAGACAAAAATATAATCTATAAGAAAAAAAAATTAAAAAAAATTAAAATTTTTGTCCATTTTTTTTTGTTGCCCAAGCTGCCCCCCGTCCCCTGCTTTGAGCTTATTTGGTCATAACTTTTGTTCCCGAGCACCGATTGTCAAAAAATTATATTCCCACAAAGCTTATCAACTTTTCTATCTCCAAAAAAGTTTCAAAAAATCATGACAAAATTTCAGCCCGTAGGTACCTTCTCGAAAACGCATTTGTATCCCAAAGGAACAACGGTCCTTTAGGGGTTAACATCAAGTGCAAACATACCTTTAGTATCATTTGGGTTTCATTAGTCATCACTCTCATAGTCACACCAAGACACCATTATTAGAGAATCAATCATTAATAATGAGAGATAATGTAAGAAAGAACCACCCCATATCCAATCACTTAAGCAAGTTTAGGACAAATGAAGAGTACTATGAGGTAGTGGAAATTTTTCTTGTGTAGAAAGATAAGAAATATTAGGATTATGAATTTTTTGTAATTTTATTGCCAAAATTGAATTACTATGAAATTTGGGAGCCAAAAAGTATTTCAAATCCATATCCAATGTCTACAGTCTTTGAATTTTGCTCATAGCCAAACTACTTTCCTACTCACTACTTCCTACTATCTTGCTCACTACTTCTCGAGCACTTTGGGACATGTGTCATGACCTTATTCGTCTCAACCTTGAAAAGGAGATAAACACACATTCCAAGGAGGAAAAAACACATTCTAAGCTTGAGTGCCTGCTTGGCTTAAAATAGTGCACCCTATAAATTGGGCATAGCTCTCTAGTTGGGAATGGGTGGTTCTACCTTAAAGCAACTCCAATGCATTCCATTTCCAGGCATGAGAACAATGCAAACGCGGCTTATAACGACCTTGTGCAAATAATTGCACCCCAATGCAGTCGCTACAGCCAACAGCATTTTTGAGGGGGGGTTTATATGAGAGCCACTGCTCAGCATTTTGACACGATTTGCAGAGCACGAAACAACACTCCGAAAACTGAGATCCTCTCACACCTCACCCACAATGCGCTGAGAAGGTGGAAGATATTCACTAGAAATTTTTAAAAGAACTGTAAGGTAGTGTGCTCTTAAAGCGACCTTTTAAGAGCTGATTGCATTTGGGAGGAAGCTAAACTTCTTGAAAAAAAATTCAGTAAATTTTAGTAGGAAGAAAAATAGAATTGGCATCTAACCCAAGTCGTTTCATATTTTTTGAACCTTCCGGGAATTAGTTATGAATTTTTGAAGTTGAAACCCAATGGTCACTAAAAGCGACCCCCTCCTAGAATGTACACTGCTGGTACATTGAAAAAAGCAAAATGTACCTCTATGTTAGAGGTCGCTTTTAAAGCCGGGTCCCTTTTAGAGCACCCTACCTTATTGCGGTGTTTGCTAGGTCTCAACCTGTTGCTACATTGGGGACAATGCACCAAATGGCAGGCTGGCAAGAAGCCCAGCCCGCCCCCTAATCCTGCAAGCGGCTCATTCTTGATAACAAACAATGCCCTAAACCGTCTCCACATTGGGCTTGCTCTTACATCAAACATATTCTGTCCTTCAAATCAATCACTATAGGGTTTTTAAAAACAAAACAAAAAACAATCACTATCCGAAATCAATTCCTTGTACAAATATACCTCACCAGTACAACACTGGTTCAGATAAGCAGGCCTTTCAATAGTAACCAGTACTGCAGTACCTCATGTACCGTACTCTGGAGTGGCGAGCTAACAAGCTTACTTCCTAGTTACTACAGTAACTTACTCGTTGCGTAGACAACAAGCAACTACACTACAATTGGCTTCATCTCAATGGCTAGCATTGGCACAGCTTTTGAGGCAAACTTCCTCACACATAGATTCAGTCAACGCAAAGTCTCAGTCTAAGGTAGGAGGCTCAGAAATGGCACATCAGAGGGCTGGTCCGCCTTTTTCGTGTATTTCATTGGATGGGAATAATATTAGCTCATTTTCCAGACAAAGAAAAATAGCTGAGGAATCTAAATCAAGTGGTTTCGTATTTTTCCGAGCATTTTTGAATTACTTATGAATTTTCAAACGAGTTGGGTCATAGGTCCCTATTTGCGACCCTAGGTCTTTCATATTTAAAAACAAATTTTCAATGGAGCTCCTCCTCATTCAAGCTCACATATGTTCCACATGGGTTGAGACTCCTTCTACCACTCCAAGTGTATATAAGGAGCTCCTCCTCTCACTTGGGAACACAAACCAAGTTACATACACTTGGGAACACATAGCTCACTACATATACTTGGAGTGGTAGAAATTAGAACAACCCATGTAGGATCTTTAAATTAGAATAAGTAGAAGCTTCTACAAATTTTAATTTAGATATCCCACATGGGTTGTTCTAAGTTGTACCACCCCATTTGTGCTTCTTTTCTCCATAAAGACTCAAAACAAATTCAATACAATTCAAGCAAATTGAGGTAGTTCACAAAGAATTGAAAGAATAAATGCTAATAATATAATTTTAAAACGAAGTAAAAGTGTTTGTTCCTCTTGAAGTGTTGCCTTCACTATTTTGCAGTGGGGCAGATGACAACCACACGGGCCGTCCACATCATATGCAGACACCTCCCAAAGCCTGGTCAATAGAGGTGGAAGCCACCTCCCTCAAAGAAGGAGCCTCACCACCTGCCATGCACAAGCTCTTCATTACCGAAGTGCTTGGTGGCAATGGTGGGTTGGAATTTGGCCGGGTTTTAGGCTGGGACAATGATTTCGGAAGGAGGAGACTCTAATTTACCAACTGCCTTGGCTTACGGTGCAACCCAACCTCAATTTAGCCTTTCAAATGTTGAAATTCAAAAAATTTGGTGGTCCAAAAATATTTTGTGGTAGAGAAGAGGCTCATGAAGGTTTCCACCGTTCACTTTCCTTGGAAAAATTTTCATGAGGAAGATATAAAATTCCAAAAAGTTGCCCATGTTAGGCTTTTTTGTCTACCTAGTAAACGCATTGCAATTTTTTCCTACATGTTGTACAATTCGAAATGATTTGAAAATTTTCGGACATGTTGCCAACTAAGCATGAAGAGTGAATCCAAAGAAGCACCACCATTTGGGACATTTTTTTTATACAAATGTGACCTTGTGAAGTGCAGCTGCCCAGAATTTCGCAGGGACAAAAAAAGGATTGTTGTATATTTAAATGCTAATATCTTCCAATCCACGCAGTGAAAATTTCTGAAATTTTTTCTACATCTTCTCAAACCAGCTTACTACAAGATCCTACAGTTATATGTGTACAAAAATGTTTTTTTCTAAAATTTTGTACTTGTACTAGAAATGGCAATTTTGGAGCCTTTTTGGTGAAAACATAGTCAAAGAACTTTAGGGGTTAACCCCTAAAGGACCGTTGTCCCTTCGGGGGACAAATGCGTTTTCGGGCAGGTACCTACGGGCTGAAATTTTCTTGTGATTTTTTGAAACTTTTTTTGAAGATAGAAAAAATGATAAGCTTTGTGGGAATATAATTTTTTTCACAATTGGTGCCCAGGAAAAAAAATTATGACCAAATAAGCTCAAAACAGGGGACGGGGGGCAGCCCGGGCAGCAAAAAAAAAAAGGACAAAAATTTGAATTTTTTTTTTCAATATTTTTTTTCTCATAGATTATATTTTTGTCTATCCAGAAAGCTTTGATTCATTTCATTTGGATATGTTATGAGAAAGTTATGGACATTCTTGTTTTTCGGACAGTTAGAGCATCTTTTTGAAAAAAATAACTTGTAGGATTCATTTTTGAATGCAATCTTTCAAATTTTTCATTTTTTTTTTGCATGGTTTAGTTTAGTTGCTAGAACAATCTCACCATTGGGATTAGTGAATTTTAATTCCATCTAAGAGATATTAATATTTTAGATTTTCCTTCTATCTCGTACTTACTTCTACTTAACAATTTTTTTAACAATGATAATTAAATTTTTCTGAATTTCTTTTTTTTCCCTAGACTCTCAACTCAATTCTCCACTATAAAGATTTAAAGCTCAAAACTCTGTAGTGCAAAATTTTTTAATTAAAAATGTTTAAAGTCAAAAAATCTAGTCCCGCAATGTGCTGAAAAACTTGTTTTTTTCACTTTAAACGCAGATATCTTGCAATCTGTGCGGTCAAAAATTCTGAAATTTTTTCCACACATTCTCATACTAGTTAGGTGTAAGATCCTACGGTTAGATTTGAAAAAAAAAACATTTTTCATTTTTTTTTATTGTTTGCTATAGAAATGGCAGTTTTCAGTGTTTTTTGGCAGAAAAAGGCCTCGGTCCTTTAGGGGTTAAAGGAGAAGCACCCCAAACCAACATTGTACCCAATTGCAATAATTTCTGAATATGGTAGTCATTCTAGAACATAAATCTAGGTTGATTATAGGTAACTTATCATTTAAGTCAATAAAAAATAAGCTGTATATGGCCTACCTTGATTTATGTTCTAATATGACCACCATATCTAGAAATTATTGCAATTAGGTACAGTGTTGGTTTGGCATGATTTTGGGTCTAGACTAAAATATTTCCCCCACCTCTCACGCACCAACGGAATACTATCGGGCGGGCTCACTAAATATTGTCCTGCCCTCACAATCTTCCTGTCTTTGGTCTAATATGTTTTGCACCCACAGAGCGGAGGATCTTTTGTCTATTTGATGGGACAACAGGTGTTGAACAGTCAAGGGTGATTTCATTTTGCATGAATCCAAGGGAATCTTTTCTATTTAAAAGGAATGCCACCGTTTGTTGAGCCCAGACATTGTTGCATAGTGAAGTTCAAGTCACCCTTCGTGAATATTTCTTTCTTGTGTGTCCTTTTCAAGCAGTTTTCAGTGCCACTAGTGTAGCCCTGTGCCGTTGCCACACCCAAAACAAAAGTAAAAGTCATTTAAAAAACCAAAAATAACTCAAAAATCCATAACTTTTCCACCGTAGGTCCAAACGCCACAAATCAAAGCCCGTGCACCCCTCCTCGCCGAGGGCTTTCCAGCGGTACCAAGAACGTGATAATTTGACAGACGGTTCAAAAGATACATAATTTAGCATAATTTAGTAGTTTTAAGATCCCAAAATAACTCACAAATCCATAACTTTCTCACTGTTCGTCCAAATGCCATGAAACCAAGCCCATGCACCCCTCCTCGCTGAGGGCTTTCCGATGGTACCAAGCATGCCACCAGGGGATGCATGGTCCGGGAGATCCCAACGTGACAAACAAACAAAATAAACAAACACTCAAACTTAAGGTAGAGACTAGTGTAGCCCTGTGCCGTTGCCACAACCAAAACAAAAATAAAAGTCATTTCAAAAACCAAAAATAACTCAAAAATCCATAACTTTCCCACCATAGGTTCAAACGCCACGGGATAGTTGCAAGAAACACCTGCCGGTTTTCCTTCAAAACGGCCATTTCACTCCTGTTTGTGGATTTTGGAATAAATTGTTTTTAAATAAAATAAAATATGGATAATTTGTAAAGCATTAAAAGAATGATATGTGCAAAAATTCAGACCTAAAAATTTTTATCTCTAAGAGTTATGCATGGTCAAAGAAGGGTTGAAAAATGCAAGAAAATAGACAGTTTGGAATTTAATTCTTAAAAAATAGTCAAAAAATTCAAAAAATTCAAAAAAAAAAAAACATTTTTTCTAACTTATAGATACTCCTTTTCACCAATTTTCACTATTGGAAAAATAAAATTGTGTTCTCTACACTTGCGCAAAGGTAGTGCACTTTGAGCACATGTGGAAGATGGAAAATTAACTATTTTTAGAAAATCTTTGGTAAGCTTGTGCAACTTTAGTAGAAGTCCTAGTATACCAATTTTGAGCTTCAAATTCGGATTTTTGGGTGAAAAATAGTACTAAAAACCTTCAAAATGGCCAAGGTAGACATCCAATTGGGGGCAGTTTAAAAATAGTAAAATAATTTTTTAAAAACCCAAAAAATTACTCAACATCTGCAACTACCACATGTACCTTCATTTTAAGTTTCATAGAAGATGGACAAACGATGCAAAAGTTATGAGCAAAAAAACACTTGTCCAAGGTCAAGGGGACAAAAAAAGGTTAAGTGTTTCTTGCAATCACCCCACGAAACAAAGCCCGTGCACCCTTCCTCGCTGAGGGCTTTCTAGTGGTACCAAAAACATGATCAATTGACACACGGTTCAAAAGATACCTAATTTAGCATAATTAATAATTTTTAAGAACCAAAAATAACTCAAAAATCCATAACTTTCCCACCATAGGTCCAAACGCCACAAAACCAAGCTCGTGCACCCCTCCTCACCAAGAGCTTTCCGACGGTACCAAGAACGCAACCAAAATCAAAGTAAAAGTAATTTCCTAATTTTTTAATCCATAAATACTTTGAAATTCAATAACTTCCTCACCGTAACTCCAAACGCAACGAAACCAAGCCCGTGCACCTCTCCTCGCCGAGGGCTTTCCGACGGTACCAATCACACAACCAGGGGACGCATGGTCCGGGAGATCTCACAGTGACAACAAAACAAATATGGCACCTAAATATATAAGAATATACCATGCAAACTTAATGGAAGAGACTAAATATATAAGAATATACCATGCAAACTTAATGGAAGAGACTAAATATATAAGAATATACCATGCAAACTTAATAGAAGAGACTAAATATATAAGAATATACCATGCAAACTTAATAGAAGAGATAGAAGAGATGGAGCCACTGACGGTGGCGGTCTTCTAAAACCTTAGCAGCAGTTCAGAGAGGCGGAATGTTCAAGGCAACCTTCCTCATTCATCACTTCATTCTACTAGTAGATGAATGTGGAAGGCAACAGTTCAACTGAAGAATGTCTGTACACTTTATCATCAACGATTTTCATCCACAACTGAGATAGTCGTCTTCCTCCTCTCGCCGTCCTCGCCCATTGCATCGAGCTCAGCCGGCTTGTGGTCATTCATCACTACTCGAGCTCATCAGACAGCTTGCTCGCTGCAGTTCTGCTTTGCTTCAAAATCTCGTTTTGTTTTAGAATCTCGTTTCGTGTCACGAATTTTAGTTAGTGTGTCAATTTGGTCGATTGGAAGACAGTGAAGCTCCCGTCACATTCCAACTAAGTTCCAAGCCGAAGAGCTCACTCTCCATAGCTAGTTAGTTAGAATCTGCCCGGGTTACACAGCCATACCATGAACTGCGGTTGTTGCCGAGAATGCATTCGCAATTCTACGTACGAGTTGAAATTTCCTAAAGCGTCGACCAGGTTCATTAGCTTTGTGTTTTGTCTCTCGGGGGTGGTCGTGGCCATGTCCGCCTCGGAGAAAGTGTTGTAGTTCTTCAGAGAATTAGTGGGTTGTACGAGGTTTGCGGAGTTAGTTCATCGTAAGTTGTCCGAGCGGGAAATTATCGTTAGTCAGAAAGAGACTGCTTTGGGTTTCAGGTTAGTGTTCTGATTGGGAGGATGCCGGATCCGAGCGCCTTTGACAGGATTGTGATGCGCCCGCTTATGGAGAATCCAGAGAATCCAGAGATTCCAGAGTAAGTTGTTGTCGTTCTGGATGCATGCTTTTTCAGGATTGTTGCTTGCGTTGTAAAGGATTGAGGAGTGATGTTCGTGTTTGTAAGTGGGGTCGCCGTCCTTTTTTATATTTGTGAGTGAGTGGTTCTTAGAAACTTTACAGCTTAGTGAAGCATTCACTTGAATATTCTTTTACTTGTTTGTTTACTGTTTGCCACATTCGATGCCGTGGTGTACAGTGCACTTTGTTCTGAATTTTTACCTTTTTGATGAGCGGTTTCTTAGTTGTGGATGCGTGGTTTCTTTGGAATTGTGAAGCTTAGCGAAACATTCTCCTGGATTTATGTTTACATGCCCACTTTTTCCACATTTGATGCCTTCTTGTTGTCGCTTCGTTCTGGAGTATTGCCTTTTTGATCGAATTTTGTTTTAACATTCTGGTTTTCTTTTCTTTTCGTAGCAGGGGGAGGGGAGGAATTGTCAAATATTCTCCTAATTACAGAAATCGCAGTGTAGAAATTCGCCCTCCGAGATGGGAAAAAAAAATTTGGATTGGCAAGCTCGAAACTCCCGAACGTGCGCAGTACGCCGCAGATGCCGTACGTTTCTACGTCGGAATGCCACCGTTCCACTTCGAGAAGGGCGTTATGACGTTGCCAGCCATCACGTGTATCGGCACCGTGATTGGCACTCCTGTGGAGCTTTCAACCCAGGAGATGTGCGCCAAATACGTCCGTGCAATTGCGAAGGGCCAGGATTTTAAACCCCAGCGAGACGATTTCAAACAACAAATGATAAAAGTGGTCAAGAATCCTGACTTTCCCTTCTTGGCTCCTCCCCGGACGGAGGTGGTCGTACCCGAGGACGATGATAACGATCGGGAAGACGAGTTCGAATTCGATGACTATGCAGCGGAGGCACTCCTTATGTCCTCGCACTCAGGCTCGAGTGGTGTGCCTGTAGCGGTGGTTCAAACGCTTGTTGCAGGACCGGATTCTGTTAGTGGTTCGGAGGCCGTGCAAGCATATATTCCAAGCTTTGGTATCGACTCCAATGGCTCTGAGAACATTCTGGGGAGTGCGGGGCAAAGCATTTGTGCGAACCTTTTCAGTATGGACGATTGTCCGACCATCAGTTCTGAAGGTAAGCATTGTTATCTATTCGGAGTTCGTCATAGTCCTCTTGGATTTATTTCAAGGTCCGAAGACACGCCTTCTCTTTTTATGTGAGGTATGCCTTACAGAATTTTGACATGTGTGGTCGGGGATAATTTGTGGTTTTAGACAGAGTGGAAGACTCTTGTCATGTTTATTATAGATGTGCTTCAGTAACTTGGCGGCTTTGTATCCAGAGGCTTTGCTTCAGGTTTTCCTAATGATCGATCCTTTGTGAGTGATATTCTCGGTTGTATCCAGTGATTTCGTAGTGGATGTTGATTGATTTTTCACCTGAGCGTGTTCCCTTCCCAAGCTTATCGCGGTAATGACTCGGTTGTGGGGGTCGCTGAAGTTTTAAGAGTATATTTTTTTCCATCAGTCTGTTACATTTGGATGATAATAACAGAGCTGTGTGGAATGCAGATGAAAAGAGCTGGATAGAAGAGCTCGACAAGTTGACTGCTGCAGGAATCTCCACTCCTAGTGTTGCATGTAATGATGGTGAAGTTTGCAGAGATGGGTATGAGACTTCGCCAATTTTGAATATTCCACGGTCAATCATGAGGCCTTGTGCTTCGACTTCATCGAAATTTTTCGGTACCCGAGTGGAGCGTGCTGTGCCTGCTCGCACTGCTATTGGTAGCTCATCAGACTGGCCTTCATCTCAGTTTGCTATGATGAACGCCAAGAGACAGAAAATTGGAGATTGAAGCTGACTCAACCGAAAGGAAAATATGCCTTGGAACAGGAGCGATCAAAGATTTTGGAGTAGGGTGGGAAAGGTGATTGACTGATTGAAGTGGTGACGAAATTGTAACATTGCGGTTCAAGGTACCTGAGTTTGAGTAAAATTTCTTGCGAAACAGAAGTCTGTGGGAGTACTGTACAGTGCATAAGCAAATCAGGCTTCTTCTCAGGCTTGCAGTTGAGGATTGGTGGCTGATTCCAGCTCGTAATCATCTGTGCGTTTGTACAGTAGTACTGTTATTAAAATATGATGCAGTACTAGCACAGGTTGCCCTGTCTGTCTTGCAAGATACACTTCTACCTTTTTTTCAGCTGAGTGAAATTTTCTAGTGAGCATTTAGAATGTGAGGAGTAGAGTGTTCACTCTTAGTGGCACTCTTAGTGTTTCCTAGTATCCTCGGGGGAGTTGAAGTGAATTAGGTTTCTGGAAAGGTTTTGGCCAAGGTGTTCAACCATTGGTGAGTTTAACTGTATATTAACGGTATTTAGAAGTTTTTGGCAACTTCTCTTCTTGCTATTTGTATTTGGTTAATGTCATGGAACTTCAACAACCATGCTATTATCAAGCCTCGGCGGTAATTTTTTATTTTGGAGTTTAGAATGCCGGTTGTATGCCTATGACGTGATAGGCAGATCACCATTGAAGGTGGTGACTGTCAGATCACCTTTGTGAAAGTGAGCAACATTTCTTGTGAATGGGTCCAAATAAGCATCTCAGCATGGCTTTGGATATTGTATGAATTAATTATGAATTTTCAAAGTGCTAACTATAGGTGTACCCAAAATTGACTCTAGGTTTTCATATTTGAACTAGGCAATAATCTGGAAGGTTCACTCTTGGGTAAGGGTCGCAATAAGGCCGTAGATACCTTATGTATCTAGGGCTTTAACTCTATTCTCTTGATTGTGTTTTCAAGAAATTCCATTGCCTTTCTAGTGGAGTAGAAGTTTGACTTGTTTTTACATAAATTTTGGCATGCTGTGTTGGAGGTGATGTGTCATAGTAACTCAGAGCTAGTCCTTATTTATTGTGTGATTCTTGTAAACATTCTACTACATTATCACAATTGTTTCGAGTAAGGTAAAGGGAATCATTTGCTTCACTTTAAGCATTTTAACACTTGGCAAGTGCAATGAGTATAGATGTGTGCAAAGATCTTTAGATACATGAGCCAAATCTCTTGAGATAATAATTTTAGCACTATTTTTCATTAGGAGAATTATGGACCCCCTTGAAGTCCCTCAAAAATGAACAAAGCTATACTTGGAAATTGGGATACACAAGCAAGTTTGAGGATAGGCAAATTGACAGAAAATAGTCTCCTTGTAAGAAGTACGAGGCAGTATACATGCACACTTGGCAGTTATGCAATAATATAATATCAATGTTGCAAGTTTGCTATCATAAAGGGTATAGCAATCAATGGTAACATATTGTATTTGAATCTAGTACCAATTTTAAGAGAGAATGGCATAAATGTTCACAATATAACCTTGATGGACATTCCCAACATAACGAATATTGATGGCATTAGTAAAATTCCCAAGGGGATATAGTCCCCCCTCGATATTTGATAATACTTCAAAGCAAGGAAACTTGCAACACTTATGTGCTGTAATACTTTAATATTTATGGGGAGTAGCGTAGACAATTTGTAACACTTATATGAATAACACTTGCGTGGCTTTGGAATTGATAACAATAAATACTTATATAAATAAAGAATAAAAATACATAAGATATGAATGTCATTATACATCTAAGTATAATGAAAAAAACAAATCTAAAGTAATTTGATGAGATTCTTGTGTACACCAAGATTCTATTTCCTTTTGAAGTGTTCAAATGCTCTGAATGAGAGGTATAACATCAATAGGTCTTTGTTCTATAGACAAGGAAGGTTGATGCAAAGGAGTTTGAAATTTAATTTCTAGAGGTTGATGGAATTTATGGCTAGTATTGTCTACATGATGTGCAGTGTGCAGTGTATGATGTGGAATGGATGATGTGTCAAGATATTGTAATCTATATAGAGTACTATTAATGTCAATCACAACATAATTTGTATACTAGATGATGGACCTAATTCAATTTCATCCTAGTTATAAATATCCATAGCCTCCCTTTCATCCAAATTAACACTTATTGAGGTGAATTCATTGAAGAAGGGAATATTTTTTTTATGAATTCTCTTAACAGTCAATAATTAACACTTCCTCGTGCATTTTTGGGAATTTTTTTGAGGAGCTTAATTTTCCTTAATACATATGCAATTTCAACACTTATAAGGGTAACATATATCAAGGGTGGCCTGTTTATATTCCCGTTCCAAATTGTCATTCCCAATTTATAGAGAAAATATATGTCACTAGATTTTTAGTCTTGAAGGACACTTTCTTTGAGTTCAATAGTTCCTAGTGTAAATAATCATCTGATGATTTTGAATTGACAAAGGTGGTGATGAATTACTTATATCAATAGATAGTTCTAAAAATTCTTGGTTGTTTTTATTGTGAGAAAACTTGGAAACGTGCAAGTATGGAAGGAATTGACAAAGGTGGTGATCAATTACATAGAATTGGAGAAGTGCAGAGAAGCATAGAGAAATGCAGAGCTTAGCAAAGATGGCTAGCTTTTGGTTGTTTAATATAAGGTAAACTACCCCATTCTAGGCCAAATGGGAGCAAGCCCATTGTAGGCAAAATTATATTAGTGGTGTATATTTCAGCACTTGAATGTACACCATTAATATGATTTTGTCCACAATGGGCTTGCTCCTATTTAGCCTAGAATGGGGTAGTTTACCTTAAGTTATACACTTATTGACATGGAGATCAAGTGTTGTATGTTTAATTTTCTAAAAAATATGCGACAGAATGATGATGCTCTTAGGAAATATTCCTTTTTAAAACTATATTTTGCACTTTCTAATAAGTTTGAGCAGGCCTATTGGTCTCCATCATGTTGTCATGTGTTGGGGTATTTTATGATTGAGTTGCTCAAGGCAATGTTTGGGATAAATTGCACAAATGAATGCATTGGAACTCTTTATCATGGTCTAGAAGTAGTATGGATCAAAACTACTAGATAATTGCAACATAACTAGTCTATAGAATTCAACAATTTCCCATAAGTCCATTAATTGTTGGAAATGAACCAAGTGAACAATCTATACAATAAGAACAACAATGTAAAATCTCCAAATCAATTCATAAACATCCAAAAACTTACAACTAATTCCAAGAAACATGAGTTCAAAATGGCCTTAAAATGTTTTCCATGTCATTCTATTCATATCACTTATAAGATAGAAATTGAACACTTTATGAACCTTATGTTCAAGACAACACAATCATTCAACAGATCAATTAGCCTTGCCTAAGTTGCCTTAGTGAAATCAAAACAAAAGCAACTAACAACTTTTTAAGTTTGCGCATCTTTGGAGCCATCATTCCAAGACAATATAGACCTTCTCATGGCATCAATTAATCTTCATGTCTTCTTTTGCTAGTTCAGCCATGGTGAATAGAAAGTCACATGGTGCATCTAGGCCTATAGCAATTTGAACCTTGTGTAGGAGATGGAACATCTCAATTTGCCTTGGTTACATGGCAATGTCTATTTGCTTCCCATATTAGTGATTTGTTTGTTATTTTGTTATTTTGGTGTTCATAAAAAGTTCTAAAAGGATACATTGAAACAATGGTACATGCGATTTAGAGTACATAGGACAACTTGTTGTAGGCAATGCCTATATACTCGCCACACAATAAAATAAGAAGCCAAGGTACCACACAAATCACACGTATTGTATGTTGCCAATATGAATTGGCCAATGGAAATTGTTTCTCTCCATCATTGCATGAGGAAGGGAGTTGGGTAGCACTAGAAGAAAACTGCGATTTCCAACACAGTTTTCTTCTAGTGTAGAAATAGGGGATTTGTAGACCCCAACAATCTCCAAAGTACATTTTATAAGCTAAAAAGGGTCACAATTCATGAGTTGTAGGGGACTTCTACAAGGTCCACAATACTTCTAATGATTATATTGCAACTTCAAAGTTGGGAGTTTCTAGACCACTACGAGTGACATTGAATGGTCCCCATTTCATTTGAGGATTTGTAGCATTCATTCAAGTCACATATTCATCCCTTTATTAATAATCTTTTTAGGTGTATGATACGTAGTGAATGACTGTATGGTTCCTAAAGATTTGGTATCCATTACCTTAGCTCTATAATAGATAATTTTTTTGTATCCAAAGCCTTAAGTTCCAACTTTTCATACTATCAATGATTTATATTGTGATTTATTGGTTGGAAACAATTTGAAGTCAATTGTTGATTCGAATGCTCGTCTTGTCTACACTTTTTTGGATTTTCTTAAAAGTAATCTCAAAGGATGATGCACACAACATTCCTTAGAATCTCCATCAACATCTTTGTAAACAAAAACTATATTTTTGAGAACCTACCATTGCTTTTAAAACCACGCCTCCAATTTTCTTGATGTGCGGTGCCAATATCAATAATTTTAGTTTGATTTGGTAACATCTCTTGAACTATTTAACCTTTAAAGGGCAATGGTTGGCTTGGGGTACCCAAAAACATTGTCTAACAACCATGTCAATTTATTGCACTGTGTCAAACGACTTCATTTTTTAAATATAATAAAGTATGATTTCACAAAATGTGGTTTTAGCTTCCTACACTTGTAATGTATTAGGGAAAAAAATTCATCACAATCAAAGAATTTTTTAGTTGAAAAAGTAAGTTTTGTCCTAGGCACCTAAAATCCTTAAAAACAAACATTTGGAATATCAAATAATTTTATTTTAATATCATTTTTGGATGAGAATTATATAAAGTGGTCCAATACATAAAATAATTAATTTTATTAATAAAAATTTAATAAATTGTGCACTATGATGCCTGCAAATCCCAAAATTTAGCGTTTTTTTTCCACATCTATGAAAAGATAAAAAATTATAAATTTAAAAAAACAACTCATTAGGAATATACATCTTAACTCCATTGAGGTGCAAGATTTTTGAAAAAAAAAATTGGGGGTCTTCTTACTTGATCAAATGAACAAATTAGACAAACTTTGGACGCTTTAAGCAAAAATAACCTAATTAGTGTGTCCAAAGAGGGATACCCCAAGCCGAACATTGCCCTAAAGGACCATGTGTTCAAATTTTGAACAACAAATGAATGCAAACACATCTCAAGCACACAAACGCATTTTTTCATCCATCATTTTTTTGAAGAGCCATGTCTTAGTCCTTTAACTTTTGTACAATATATAATTTTCTTTGCAAATATTCTATTATTGAATAGGTATTGATAGGTGTGGCACTTTGGCCTCAAAAAGTAATCTTTCAATTTAAAAAAAAAAACTTTAAAAAACAACTTGAATAAATAAATGAAATAAAAATCTTAAAAAATCACTATGATTAGAACTTAAAATTTTGAACTTCAAGGAAAAAAAATTCTTGTGAAAATCACAAATATTTAATCTACAATTGATTTTAGAAGGAATTTTTAATTTTTGCTTGCAAATTATATTGAAAAATATTGTTTTTTGTACTAGTTGATCTAATTGTATGAATATGATCTATAGATCATATTTTACAACTATTGTTTGAAAATCATCATTTAATTATTCTTCTCAATTACATTTCAGAATATATCTTCACAATTTTGGAAATTTTGACAACATTGGTTCTTTGGGGGTTAAGCAAAAGGACTTCTTACATCACCTCAAAATTCCAACATTCCAAGTTTCGTAGCTACACTGAAGCAAACATTTGCAACTATATCATATTATTGTAGTTTTCTTCAAGTACAAGCATGAAACCTTTTTTGAAGTCACACCATGCCAGAGCAAAGCTTGTCGTTTTTTACTCCAGAGATCCGAACAGGCCTGTGTCACTTCTCATTAAAAATTATCTAATGTTAGTAGCCAAGTCGGCCCCAAGTTGTGTAGTTTGTGACTATTTCACTCACCCTAGGTTTTGTTGCTATTTCAGGGAATGAAAAGCAATGGGGTTTACAGTAGTGTCATACCATTCAATAGGTGCTAGAGTTTGGATCTCCAAGAATGGGGGAACTCTACCCACTCTCTAAGTATTTTTTTGGCTAGCTTGCATGAGCTTGAGCTAAACCCTTGCCATAAGCTGCGTTTTCTCTAATTGTGGAATACATTAATTAGAAAAAAAATTCAGGCGATCATTTGCCACACTAGAAGAAACCCGTGTCTTTTTTGATGTCAAACCAAAACTACAATGTTGAAGGCAAAACATACGGTGTCTGTGGGGACATCAAGATGTCTAAAAGACGGATTGTGGTTTTGGTAGAATTTTAGAGATGTTTCACATGACAATGACAAATTTGAATGAAAACAAGTTGATGTTACCATTAACGTCGAGGTTTTTGATGACATATTTGATGACGAGCTGATGTCCTTAAGATCATCAGCAAAAACATTGAGAGCCACGTCAGCTTTATTGACCCATTTTCACTATAGATAATTTTCCAAAAATTACTGCAATTTTGGATAAAGCATTGCCCAAGGTAAAAAAAATGGGACCGGGCTGTCATGGGGCAGTCTTTGAAAAAATAAATGATGATGTGACAGATGATGTGGCATGCCACGTGGAAATTGACTGACGTGGCATCGAATAATGCTGACGTGGCAGATGATGTGGCATGCCACCTGGAAATTGACTGACGTGGCATCGACTAAAGATGACGTGGCAGGATATGAGGGCTGCATTGTAGGTATTCTATGCTTATTTCAGAGACATCTACGGAGACATGGAGACATTGTATCAAATGTTGAGATGTCTACCAAGACATCACCTAAGACGTGACGATGTATTTGGAGACGTAGTCAGAGACGGCAAAATGTTTATGGAGACATTTATAGAGACTTCAGGACGTTTCAAATGACACAACTTCAATTAAGATAGGATACATTTGCATTTCAATGTGACTTTGTACCTTATGCATTTAAGTACATTCTTTGGAAGTTCAACGAGCAATTGAGGGTGTCGTCTTACATGTCCAACAGTCTAGGTCATGATCAAAAACTATGTTTTCAACAAGATCAACTTCCATCGCGGATTTTTGATGTATATGGCTTGTCTTACGCAATGCAAAATTTTGGATGTCTATGTAGACATTTGAAGACAGCAGACAAGACATCAAGATGCAAAATCTAGCAATAAAATCAAATATTGTTTTCTTATAGTGTCATGTGCATAAGTTGTCATGTATTAATTTTTCATCTTTCAATTGCAATGTATAGGATCAATCCCTAAATGTGAACTCGTGCCTTCTCCCGCCCCTAAATGTTTAAAAGACACCAGTATGCCTTGAGACCTCCTCCATCACTATTTAGCAGACACTAGTACGCCTCAAGAGACATACATGCGAATAAACCATTGTATCTTGCAGACGTCCTCTCAGACATCTGTGTGTTGGCCCACTGAAATATGTAGGACCGAGAAGTGCTAAGCTTCATCTTCCAACGCAACATTGTCTCCTTGTATGTCTCTAAAATCTTTGATAATCTTTGGAGGGACATAGAAGTAAACAACCCACTTTATCCTCTGGACATCCTGTCAGACGTTTGAATGTTGCCCCATAGAAATTTAATTCACGCATTTTAAATATCCCATATAGTTTGTCTTCCCTCCTACCATCCTACCGGTATAAAGAGACTATCTTCTTCCCTCTATATACTCACATGAAGTGGCTTGTAAAGCCATGTGATATAGTTTTCAAATTTGGTGTATTTTGTATGGCGTATTTTGTATGATGTATTGTATACTATATATCGTATATTATGTATGGTATACTATGTATGGTGTATTGTGTATGATATGTTATATTAGACATTGTGAAATGCACATGAATGTCATGTAGGATACCTACGTCTAACATGACATCATTATGTTTCTCTAAATCATCCTAAGCATTGCAAGAGGTATCCATAGTGAAATGTAGACGTCTACATTGATGTCACAAGATATGTAGATGTTAAATTTAACATCTCAAAAAAAGTGTGGATGTTAGAGCTGACGTCTCAAAAAACATCTAGATGTTAAATTTAACATCTCAAAAAACGTGTGGATGTTAGAGCTGATGTCTCAAAAAACATCTAGACGTTAAATTTAACATCTCAAAAAACGTGTGGATGTTAGAATTGACATCTCAGAAAACATCTAGACTTCTAAGATGACGTCTCCAAAAACGATACTAAAATTCTTAGACAACAAAAAACTATGCTGACGTGGCATGCCACGTCAGCCTCGCTGGATGCCACGTCATTTTTCCCGCTGCCACGTTAGGTGCCACCTCAGATGCCACATCATGGACAAAATTGGATGAAAAAATTCTTACGTGGCTGCCCGTGCATGCGTGGCGCTTAGGTGGCAACCACATGGCGGCCTTTGAGGACCCCGTTGACCCATGTCATTTCTGATGTCTGCTAAAATCACGGTGACATCAGGCCATGTTATTTCAGATTTTCAATGTTTTTGGCATGTCAACTTTGACGCGAAAAAAGTGACATCCACGGTGATGCCCCGTGACATCGTCATGGACGTCCTGATGTCCAAAATCAACGATCTGCGAAGATGCAGTTTTCTTCTAGTGCCACTACTACGGTTTGTAGTTCCTTGTATGCATTAGAGGAATTTAAAATTCTCTAGAGGGCTGCCAGGGTTTGACAAGCTAGTTTAATTCGTATAGCTACAGGACGCGAATCTCTGACAAGAGAGAGATTCTCTTTGTGTGCATATCTTAACTGACAAAGAATATATATGAGTTTTCTATTTTGCGGTTGTCAGAGGAGCACACTTGCTATGGCTCTGTTTAATTGTGATTGAATATAAAGCACTAATTCCACAACCCTCCTCCATTTCAATAGCCATTCTCGTGGACCAATGCTCTAACGTTTGGGAATAATGACAAAGTGCAGGAATAGGGGAAAAGTTCCTCCTGGTGCAAAATAAATGTAATGCAAGGATCCCTTCCCGCACTTCTAGACAGCCTTCTGGAGAGTCCAAAATTTCTCTAATGGTTCTAAGAGCACTCTACTAGCTTCCTACAAAAACTTCCGAGGCTCCCAAACCTAGATGACAATCCTTCCTTGAAAATCTTGGGGTCCAAGTTGACAGATTTCCTTCGCGCCGCAATATCTTTCTCTCTATCCCATGGTTTCCAGGGGTGATTCACCTTCCAAGTTTTCATCTTTTTGCCACCTGCTGACCTCTCAGCTTGATGCTTCTCCACCAGTGACCGAGACCTTGTGTGCACGTTGTACGAGTCCATCAGCTGGGCTTCCTTTGCTGCTCTCTCCTTCTCACGTTCTTCCAACCCATGAGCTTGATCATTTGAGACAGCAGCTTGCTCGTGTGCTTCCAAATATCTGGGTTCAATCCACGCAATTTAAATCATTAACTAGAATAATTGGCAGAAGGATAATTCTTATCAAATGGAGAACTCAAGAGTTTGTGGGCCAAAAACACAATAGTCACCATTTACAAACCGTGGAAATCAATCCGTCCTAGAGGAGAAAAGCAGTTGCAGGAATCATGAACAATAAATTCAAAATTTTGATCTTCTGGAAGAGAAACAAACTTACTGTATTTTTGCCTTCAGAGCTTTGTCGACCGGCGTGTCGGTCCAAACGCTTGTATCCCCACGGCCTCGTTTTTTCAGATTTGCTGAAGAAAGTATTATGTTGAGCAGGTGGTCCACTAGCCTGTACGCACATTGGAGAAGCATCAAGAAAATAGAAACCATGTATTCTGAATTTAAGATGTCCTCGTGGTAGCAAGTAAGACATGTCCACCAAATATAGGATACTCAATCGGGAGAGAAAGCACACCTGTCTCTGTGGCGGAAGATTTGTCATCCATTCATCTCTAGCAACTTCCTGAGGACCTCTTAGCAGCTCGTCATCACCCTCTTCTTCCTCTCCTGCAAAATTGGATACCATCTCTTAGGAGTTGGATAAAAATGAACATGAAATTATTCCAAGTGATTCAAATTTAGACAACTTGAACACATCTTTTGAACCAAATTAAAAAGCAGTTCGTGCTTCTATCGAACTAGTTAAGTTCATGACAAGAGGGGGCTCCCGCATTTACCTCGAAGATGCCTCCATTGAGCAGCCTCGCAAAGCCGTATTGCCATCATTTCAATTTATAGAATATTCAAGAGATCAATTACATCCTAACAACAAGGCGCATATAAGAGGTAGCCGGCCGGTTCTTTCAATATTAATACAAAAACAGAAAAATAGTGCTTTCAACAAATTCTTCGCGGGCACCTCCCCAGCAGCCTTGCGTTAACCTTAGTTTTCTGAATCCACCATCAAAAGCCATATTGTAAATGACGAAAAAACACGTTGCCCCATTAAACCGTAGAGTGCAGCTACGCTTGACATCCTCTAGTGCAACGATGTATCCAGAGATAGCGCAAATTGGACTTCTTCGGAAGTCCTCGCCCCGATAATGCTAATTTTCCGCCCTCTCGATGGCAAACTCTAGCGGATCATCAAAAGGAGCCAATATTGAATTCCATCGCACTGAGCAACACGACAAGCTTCTGCTCACAGTTGCCGTGTTACGAACCTTCCACAGCTCGGAACTCAAATCAAACCTCAAACCAAAATTGAATCCAAACAAGAACATATATATATATATATAAAAGAATACTTTCACAAGAAATCTCCAAGAGAGTATATCTCCTCACCTCCAAACTTCTTTTGTACTTTTACTTTCTATTCTCATTCTATTTAGATTCATTCACTAAAGGAAAGTCCTTATCATAAATTAATATCCTCTAAGTATGAATGATCCTCCATTTGGAGTTGTCTAATTCCAAGTTCCTACACACTTGTCTTCATTTGAGAGTTATCTAACTCCAATATACAAATCCACCATAGATATCTCCAAGTAATCTTTAAGCAATCTTTGCTTGCACACTAGTGCACATTTCATCATGCATTAATTAGTTCATCCATCAAAGACACTATGGAAGAACACAAGAAACTCATATTGGGTTTTTTGCGGGGAACACACCAGGGAAAATGAGACACATTGGGAAAGTGTGCAAGTTTACCTATAACGTCCTTTAGCACTCCTCAATTTCCCGATGTAGTAGTGTAGTTTTCCCGCTATAGCAATGTAATTTCCCGGCGTGAGGAAAACTCCCAAGGTACCTTTGGAACAAAAAGAACACCGGGAATTCTTTCCTCTTTTCTCCACAAGGAACTCACAGGGAACTCAATATAAGCCCCTTGTGGAAAACCATTCATGGACAAATCTTCTCAAGGAATTGCTCCTACTCATGGCACACAGTTCTCAGTCTGTTACGGTCACGACTAGAATTCTCTCCACCGTGGCATTCAACAATTGACTACAAGCAAGCAGATTATGAGTCGTAGTTTGTGCCCATCGTAACATTCATCAACCCTTGTTTACGTAATTAGGCTCCTTGTGAAGATTGGCCGATGGGCACACTCTGATACAATGTGATTGGCCGATGGGCATTGGTCAAAACCGCAATGGGCTCCAATTGGAAATGACAAGTACTCATATGAACTGATTGACAAATAGCGCCACACCACATGTCAAAAAATTTAGTTGTGCGCGCGACAAACGATAATGGCTATGGAGGGTGCCATTACAAAGGATTTGCTCTAGTCACTCCACGACTTGAGCAGCAATCCTACAGGCCGTACTGGCACCCTCCATGACCATTATCTGGAAAATCCAAGCTGCTCAATACTGATTGTGTACCAGTCACATGTCTCATGCTGGAAAAGTATAAAAACATGACCACGTGGGAGGCACAAACTAACCATCGGTCACTCGAACTTTATTAGACTCCATATATCTCCAGGGATAGGGTTGAGCATGCAGACAGTCGATTGTCTTGGAAGCACCAGTCAATATTAACTTAGCTGCACTTACGAATAACATAGGTTTAGTTCCAAGTTGACAGTCACGTTCGAAGAACATGAAAGTTCTGAAGATATTAATGCATCATCGTGTGCAAGGTGGTTCTCCCAGGCATGCAAAAGAGTTGAGTACCCTGAAAACTTATAAGAACATCAAAAGGGGAGCAAAGAAATGGCTGGCAACATAACTCCCTAAACAAAAGGCAAATCGCAACAGGCTCTCCCGTCTATCTGAAGCTTGTCAACAATCTGCACAATTACTTAAGGGCCTTCTTGGCGTCACCAAAGCAATTAGCTTCACTAACATTATAAATCTTGAAAATGACTTTCACCAGGCAGTGCTGGGCCTTAGATGATGAACTATGATATCTTATGCCGATCTACAACTCTCAATCATAGCGCCAATGATCACTTCAATCACCGCAAAGATGAACAAGAAGATATATTTACAGTCTAACAAGGTCAGAAGAGCTTCCACCATATCATGTTCATTAAATCACTCAACTTCATCATTATATATACGTCACTTGTCCATATTAAAAATTAACAATGCAATATGCACAGGCTAGGTAAGCACAACTCAGTTTGGGTGTGTGACAAGCATGGCATTCTGGAAACTTACCTCATCCCACAAGAAGTGGAAACAAGAGGCAGAATATTGAATCCCGCAACTGGTGGAAACAAAAAGCCTCGAAGGTTATGGTCCTCACCTGCCGTTCCCTTGGGGCGTGATAACAACTGCAAGCAAACTGGAAACCTTCAAACACATGTGACACACTTGGAGTTGCCGCACCCTTGGGAGATGTCGGTCCCGTTAACTTTGCAAACAGGTTCCGAAACGTGAAAACGCGACTTCATCTTCTCAGTTGGACGTGAATGAATCTTCCAAACGCTTCCAATTTCCATCTCTCCTTTAGCTGCACCCCGAGTCAGAGTATAGCGCTCCTGAACATCGCTGAATCCTCTGAAGCTAAGTGTCCGAAAAACGTTTCCCTCCTGCACTCAGAAAACTCCGATCCGACGCCAAGAAAGTCGAAACTCCACTTGGGGGTAACGAAACATTCGCACTTAAACAGCCTGGGACAACTCAAAACTACAGAAGGAGCACGAGTAGGTGCACGACCGATGGCCTGTCGGTGAACAGCCATGGCAACATAATTACAGCGGATCCTAGTGCAAAATTGATACATTCACGAGAAAACCCCACTAACACACAATCAGAACAAAGATGCACGAGGAGAGATTGCAAATGTGGATCTAGCGTGTACGAAGTGGTTGAGATTCACCGACTGACCTCCATTCTGACACCCATAGACTTCAAGAATTGGCAATGTACAGTAGCAGGTACCAAAACCTGTTGGATTTATGAAAGAAGCTCGCAGATCATCTCAGTTCATCTCATTTCACAGCCTTTAGAGTAACGGGCCACAGAAAGACCGAGTCTGACTATCCGAGATGCAATACCAGCGACCACCACCAACCCCCAACTATTTCACGCCCGGATTTCCCCTCAATGGACAACCAGATCCAAGCTAATCCTAATCGAAGTCTCTTTGCCCAAGTCATGCAAACTAGGAGCATACTTGCACCCGTCCATCACATCACCACCCAATAGTCCACGAACTAACCTTGACAGAATTCCCCAAGTCCGTCGAGGACAGCTGGTTTCCTGACTACTGGATGAGCAACTGTGATATATGACGTAAACCGCAATTGTCACGCAGTTGAGCGTCGTCAGCACGAACCAAACCAATCATGTCAACACGATGGCCGGGTTGGCCGTAAACCCTTCGGACTAGACGTAGTCGAGGCTCAAGCTCTGCACGATTCCATGCCCAAGAATCCAAAAACAACGCAATTTACATACCGAACTGCGTTGTTGCGGAAGAGAGGCGCTGGAGTTGCATTCCATCTGCACTTGCTCCAAGGAGCCATCCATGGATGGCCGGATGCTATGTAGCGAGTATCTGAGTTTAGTTCTTCAGTTTTCTTTGGTCTGTCACTCGCAGTACTGGACTACACAATTATCCCCCTTTCACATGCGCGTGTGCGCAAAAAGTAAACAGTAATTGATCCTTGGTTCAGCAGAAAGTGGAATCATGACACTTAATTCCGGAATTACTCTGGGCAAAATGAATTCCCACGAACAATCAATTCCACGACTTGAGTGATGCCACACAACCTTGTGATAGTACATAGTGATAATACAAGTAACAACGAAGTGAATCAATGCATGCCACATATGACTTCCCACACTACATAATTCTCCAGCGAAACTAAATCAGGAATCTAGTGGTAAGTTATGCAATTCCATATAGCGGTTTCCATCGGCAACAACCATATGGTGCGATTTCCAACATTTGAATTTCAAAGCTTCATGTTAATTTGAAATGCATTCATCATAGTGACTAGATGATTGTCGACTACATGAAATTAAATATCAATTTGGTCGAAAACGGATAATAGATCATTTTTACACTCCAATGTAAATGCAACTCAGTCTAAAAACAGAGTAACGAGTTCGCATCATTCTTCTCTATAGGCTCCTCGCTGTTACACAAGATTGGTAGGGCTAACTTGGGTTGCTTGTGCCTAGGTCACAAATAAACTCTATAAGCATCAGTCATGGATTCGACGCTATATTACATGCTCTGCTGTATAACTCTGTTGCAAAATAGCACTTTGAGCCTCTGTCCCAGAATACCCTTCTCCTAGGATGCCTCAAGATTCAACCTACAAGACTTGATCTTCACCAGTCAATGTCTACCTGTGTGGACTAGCACAGTGAATGGTGGACACCAAGGTGTCTATCTGCACCGTGGCAACACCTCTGAAAGACAACTTGCGTTTGTCCAAATTTCTTCCCAGAGACCTTCCTTCATCTTGACTCGGAACAATATTATCTTTTTCCTGACGGAGAGCTTCCTACTTTGTCCTGATTTGCAGCTTTGAGAGAGTCTTCATCTGCTCAGGCTATCACTGTTAACATGAATGTGGAGGTCACATTAAAATGGAGCGCAACACGAGACATGGTGGGAAGTGGGAACGAGTCAGAGCACTTGGAAACCCACAGTTTGCATACCTCGATCAGGATCGAACTTTCGGCATTCCAGGACCTCTCATCCGACAACCACTTTGCAAACCTCCGGAGGCTTTCGGCATTCGTGCTCCCATCGGAGCAGGGCTCCAGCTTCCCCGTGTCGAGATTACGCGTCGTTGCTCACTTCGTCAACAGTTTCCTGGCCTCCGCCACGAGTTTCCTCGTGTTCTGTTCGGAAGCGTTGTCAGGGCAGTGATGTCCAGAGCGTCGGTTGGATGCGGAGATAGTTTTGGAACGATTTATCGCTACCGAATTTCGGTACTCGGCGATCCGTCCCCGGGAAGTTCGGCCGGCTTGTGAAACACCATGGCCAAGTTGTAATCCATCATGTCGCTACTCCCGTTGGAGAAGGTGTCCAAAATGCGGACGGAACCGCAGCTGCGGACGCGAACCCACCCGAGCAATCCCCATTTGGCCACTTTCCGGGCGTCGTAGCTCGTGAGCTTCTCCCCGGTGCCGAGTGAGAGGACAAGCACGTCTTTGGAGCCTCGTCAGGAGACGCCCTTCGCTTTCAATTCCTTGATGACTTGCATGATCCCCACGGCCGTCGGGTTCTTGCAAACCACGCCCCGTCGACTAAATGGTAATGCCGTTCCTCGCCCGTGGTGGGATTGGTGGTGGTGAAGTGCACGGCGGGGAGCAGAATTGGCGCGGCTATGGTGCCGAGGCACACTTGGCTTAGCATTGAGTCCTCCAACGGGTCGCACTTCGCGCGTGCGCTGGAGAAGAAGACTCGGTTGCTGCAGGGAGATGTCGAAGGCTGGGATGACCACTTCCGTGACCGTTTCTTTGAGACGACAGTCGCCCACGAGTCGCTCCACAGTCGCCACCAAACCTTTCTCGTCGTGCTTCGGGCCCTGGCCATCCTCCACCAGTGGCGAAGAAAACCGTTGCTTGTTGATGGCAAACTGACACTCGCTTCCTCGATGTACGCCTGTGTGGCTCTCTTCGCGGAGAATTTCGGCCGCCCGTTCTCATCCGGCGCGGTGAGCATTCCGGTCAACAGGCCGCCCGCGCTTGTGCCTGCAATGGCATCGAAGTAGTCTGCCAACGCCACCTTTGGACCATCGATCTCCTGAAGCGCTTTCTCCAGCGATTCTAGTATGGTTGACGCTACCACTCCTCATACTCCTCCTCCGTCGATACTCAAAATCGTCGTTCTCTTCCGGCCTGCGGGTCCTCATGCTTCGACGTTGTTGGAACTAGTGCACTTGCGCAGCCTGTCCGAATGAATCCTAGCCTCACCATGAGTCTATTCGATGTCGGCAGAAGCTGAATGCCACATTCTGCGAGCTTTCGCGACGAAACTCTATCTCCAAATGATCTCCGAAGCAGATGCATGGTTTCAGCACCAATTTGCAATTAATACCGAATATATACCGATCCAATCGTGCGAGGCTCCACAGTCACCTTGCAATTAAATTGCAAGGTCCGACCCTAAACCAGCTGCTCCGATCCGACGTGACTCTTTCTAGCGCTCATATCACAACGTACGCCGACGGTCGTGAGTTGTAAATTCGACATTGATATCAATTCTGAGACAGTTCTGAGTATGCGGGTCTCGAATCCCTCGATCGCCACTTCATCTCCACTCGATCGATATGCTCGTCGTCCATGTCGGTACGTACGTATTGTGTCAAGTCTAGTTGTCATAGCATGCATGTACCACAAGCAAACTGCCAATCGAGATCGTGCATATAATTTTGTACTTCGGAGTAGTAAACTACAGTACTTTAATTCGTTACTGTTTCCATATATCATGCTTTCTCTATCATTACTGTTTCTCGATCGGACATTCAATGTAAAATATAAATGTTGCAGCGTCTGTAGGTACGACGTCGTGGCCGGCAGCTCGGGTCAATAATCATACAATTATATAGCTCCTGTACTTTACCTCGGGTCTCACGTAGCAGCATCTTCGACTGCTTCAATTCCTGCGATCGAAGTGGAATTCAAAGGCCTGACGTACGTTCGCGACGGATAGTTCATGTCGGACTATCGCCAAAGAGTTTGAACTGTGACGGAGCTGCCGTAACTTGAGATGGTTTCTGAGGACAGAGACGCCCACATAAATGAGATGTCTGTCAACATGAACGTGCCAGTCCAGCCAATTGCTACACCAAAATGGTTATTTAGTATGGGTGGATAACTAGCCGGCATAAGAATTAGGATGCCCAACCTTAACACTCAGCCACAATTGCAACATCAAATGGTATTAAAACGTCACACCAGTTATACCTATAATTGGTGTTGAATAATATGTCCTTGTGGTAAATAGTTTAGACCATTCTAAATAATCATTTCGGTGTAGCAAATATAGCTCAAAGGTAAAAGTAATTTTTTGTGCAAAAATAAGTTTTTGAAGCAAAATTTTGACCAAAGACTTTTCATTTGTTGCTAAAAGTTCATCTTTTTTTGGGGTCCATTTCAGATCTTTTCATTCATTTATCATTACTTCTTCTCAAACATGGTGAAACCGTTCCACTGTCTTTTTGTTTCATTGGTGGCTCCTGGACAAAAAAGAATAAAATTATAGAAAAAAACAGCTCTTCAGGTTTGGCATTTGGGCAACTTCACCATAAGTTGTATCTGCTCATAAGTTACATTAAATTTTCTTTTCACGTTTGAAAGCGTCGCCTCAGAGAGCTCATGAACAAAGTACTAAACCTGCAGCTGGCCGGAGCTCCGCACCACAGATTGCAGGGAATGATGCAGCTCTGGTACAAATCTTCTACTCATCCACTTGCAGAAATTGGTGATTTGGTGGTAAGGTAGTCTGCTCTATTGGTACAATGAAGAAAGCAAAATGTACCACTGTGTCATGATTGCTTTTAGAGCATGGGCGCTTTTTTCTTTTTTTTTTACACAAATGAAACGGAATTTCATTGCAAGGTTAAAATACATACCAGCCAGCCAAGAATGGCCTAGCGGAAAGGAAAACAAAAACAACCCAACCTGACACACAGACAAACAAACACGACAAAGCCAAAGGAGCCGGGGCAAAGCAAGCCGCAGGACAACGCAGCAAAGCATGGGCGCTTTTAGTGATTACTGCATTTCAACTTCAAAAATTTGTAACTAATTCCATGAAGGTCCAAAAAATATGAAATGACTTGGGGTAGATGCCAATTCCATTTTTCTAATTTTCTTCCTACAAAATTGTACTTGAAATTGTTTCAAGGAATTCAATTTAGCTTCCCTGAAAGGCAATCAACTCTTCAATGGTTGCTTTAAGAGCAAACTACCTTAATTGGTAAGCATCCGTAGTTAGGTATTTTTTTTCATTTACTTTGGGTAGTGCAGAAAGTAGTGATACAATTGTTTACATCTATTTAAATGGATGAAACATGCAAAATATAATGGATGATCATTTAAATTATTCATCTAAAATAGAGCAATATTGTCCTTAGAATATGTAGCATATTAGCAATTTCGTCCATTGAAAATGGAAGAATATATTGCCCAATATTCCATCAAAAAGAATTATATTACTTTTGAGCAAAATCATTGCTTACAAAGAAAACAATGTCTAAAAGTGTCTCTTGATTCCCTCCTAAGTATCTATAATGAATGTTATGTAACTCTCATTAGGGTGTCCTCAATAGTACCTATAAGCAGATGGAAAATTTTGTTAACCCCTAAAGGACCAGCATGGATTTTTTGGCTGTATAGAAATTTTGGGCAGCTACGTGTGACTAGAGATTTTCATATTTTAAGCTGAAATTTCAATAGAAGGTGGGCACAAGGAATATCTTTCATATGCACTAAATTTCATGACATTTGGAAATAGGAGTCAAAAGTTATGGCCAAATATGTTAATTTTTTTTGTAACTAGGCAGTTCGGCCAGATAAAAAAAATAAAAATTTCAAAAATAAAAATTTGAAATTGTTTTTCTAAAGTTATATATACGTGGAAAGCTTTGAATCATTTCATTTCGACCAACGAGTCAAAAGTTATGAGGGTTTTTAGTTTGCGGGTAGTTATGGATTCTCTACTCTGAAATAAACTTTGAAGTTGTTTATTTAACTCAATTTTTAATATTTCTAGAAAAAATAAATTTGTAGGATGTAGGTTGTTTATTACAACATTACAAACATTGGGATTGACATTTTTCAATTCCATAATTAAATTCTTAACAATTTAGTGTTTTGGATCATTCTCTACTTCTTTCTACTTACTATTTTTTTGTATATGTTGTACAATTCCAAATGATTTGAAATTTTTTAAGCATGTAGCCAACTTTTTTAGGAAAAATAATTCTTAATTTGCCATTCTGGTCAAAAGATTTAAAAAAGAAAAAATACAATTACTGGATTACTGGATTATTTTTTCAATGGGTGCCCGGGAGCAAAAGTTATGGCATTTTGAAGCAAAAAAGCAGTTTGCCGGGCAGAAAAAAAAAAAAACAGAAAAATGATTTTTTTTTTTTAAATTTTTCTTCTCAAAGATCATGTTTTTGTGTACATTTGAAGCTTTGATTCATTCTATTTGGACTAATAATGAGAAAGTTATGGACAATCTTGTTTTTTGGGCAATTTAACCCTTTAGCGTGAAGACTCATGCGGGGACCTGCAAGTAGTGCTGAAACGCGATAATCTTCCAGGCTATGAACTGTGCACATTAGGTATGGGGAGAAGGTTCAAGCCGTTTGATCTTCACAAGCTCAGTCACAGGAGTGCATCGAAATCACAAATCGCCGCAGCTGCTCAGCCGATTTGAAGATTATGAGGTTTGACTACTCGAAAGTGGGCGTTGACTACTACGGGCAGAGCGTTGCTTACACATGGACCTTGATTTTGATCACCCAAGGGCGGTCCACAAAAATTCTAAAAATTATGGAAGCTGAAGAGCTTCATGTCTAGCAGAGGTAGCAAGTCACGATTAGAGTAAACAGTCATTCGTTTGCCAAATTGACAGCTTGCAATGAGAGGCACTCGAAGGCATTACAAAAGAGAACTTGCGTCGATCAGTTTAGTGCTCTCGTGTGCACATGACCGGTGCAAGAGACAGAAATGATAAGCACTCTGCCCAAGTGACCGCCTAAGAATTTCTGCGGTGCTCGTCGCTAATGAGACAGCTCAGCTGATGTCAAGTGCGCTACAAACGACAAGAGCACACGGCATATAATATTGCGACTCGGCATCACGTACACATACACATGAATGTCGACGTGGGCACCAACAACACACAAATGCTACTGGTCGGTGCTTGACTTCGGAGATGATGCTCTAATTGCGGGCCGCTTCACATGAGAGGCAGGAAGACGGCCGGCAACCAACTTCCTCCATCGTGATTGGTGCCACATACAGGTGGGATTTCACACTGGACAGGCAGGAAGGGTGAACGTCGATGACAAAGCAGCTGATGTGTCTTGCCGTTGGAAGCAAAACTCTGCCGGAGGTTTTTGGCCAGAAGATGCTGCAAGCGCGGCACTTCTCCTGGAGGAGTTTGGAATCTAGCTACGTTTATTTTATTGCGAGAAGGTGGAAATAAAAAGTTTGCCCCGCGCTTGGCCACTTTCACCCGGAACCAGGATTGCTCGACGAATCTCCGGGAATCAATTACACTGTTTGAACACCATGTTCGGGGAATCAAGTGCTCAGCGCCAATCGGAGAATGTACACCATTTTCAAGGAATCAAGAACACTGTTCAGACACCAATTGCAGAATTTCTAAGTAGTACACCACTTCGTCCTACTTCCTGCCGCTTGAGAAGTTGAGATTTCACATTACAATGCATACGTGGAATACTTTTTGAACAGTGAGAGGCCGGAAGACTATTTGCCTTTCCAACGTCCTACCGGTCTACAATGTAAAGCGGCCCGCAGACGTTTATGATCGAAAGCTGTCGACCTGTCCCTCCAGTTCGCTCTCGTGATTGACCTCTAATCTGGAATGTTTACTCGTGCAGGAATGGACGTGGGTGGAACATGAATAATGTGGAATTGTACGACACGATTTTGGTCTGGACTGATACAGCAAAAATGGAAGAGGGTGAAAGGAAAGCAAAGGTCGGGGAACTGCAGCGCATGACAGGAATGAAGACAGACAGCAATGCAAGAGTATCGAGTTCCGAACTCCTCCAAACGACAGACTGAGGTGAATACTGCAAACTACGATGGTGAATACTGTAAACAATGAAGACGTACTAGTATGGCACAATGTTTTGGCTTTGACAGTGAGAGGATAAGAAAGCAGAAGTTACTAAGGTGGCTTCTCACAGTTCCAAAGAATTGTTCTTAAGCTTATCCTTAGTTCAGGAGTGCTTACCAAGTTCACAAATTGAATGTTTCATGAATGCAAATTACGGCCATCATAGTGTTCCGAAACGGCTGAAATTGTTGTAACAACCTCAGGTGGAGTCTAAGCATTTGCTAAAGAGTTCCATGCTTACTCCACGTTGCCCACATGTCACGAGGTGCTCAATGAACCTGTAATATATAATGCCCAAGGCAAAATAACAATTCACAGTTGAGACCAGCTAGCGCACTGTGTCGACGTAGCTGTCACATTGAAATTGAACCTGTGTGTAGGATGCAATTTTTCATTTCCCTGCTGTCTTCATTGAAGAGGCAGCCGGTCGTGTGCTCAATATAGAATTTCAAATTCACATCGTGTTCCTCCTGAGCGACAAGTGTGATTCAGTTTTTCCTTGGTGGCTACTCCTGCTCCTGAGACACGAAGTTGTTGTCGTACCGCAATAAGTGTTGAATATTCTAAACAGCATTAGGAAATTTTTTTGAGCACTCTGACATCAGCAGACGTACAAGTGGGGCAGAGCAAGTCCGAGACCGCGGGGCTCCACAGAGAAGCCCGTTTTCAAGCAAAAGTGACCGCATCCTTTATGGGGCACACGAAAATTTCAACATTTCAATGCACGTCCTCCCTTTCCCATTTATCGAAAAATATGCACGTTGTATTCGGGCCACTTTTTCTCGTTTCCTAGTTCCCAACTCGTCAACCACTCTCCAGAAAAATAGGCGGATGAAAAGACGTCATTACCTGCGAGATTGAGAGCTCCAAATCTGTGCGTCGTCCAGAATATGGACGTTGACCTGCTTAGGGGTTAAGCATCTTAAAAAAAAAACCCTTATAGAATTCATTTTTGAATGCAATTTTCGAATTTTTTCAATTTTTTTTTATAAAAAGGTCAAGTTTGTTTGCAAGAACAATCCCACCGTTGGGATTATGTTGTTTTAATTCCACCTAAGAGCTAGTAACAATTTAGTGTTTTCGTTCAATTTTGGACCTACTTCTACTTAACAATTTTTTTATATGTGAAAATCGAGGTTTGACATTCTGAAATTTTTTTCCCCGACTCTTAACTCAAATGTTCAACATAAAAAATTACAACTTAAGTTGTATAGTGCAAAAAAAATCCACAAATGGCCGTCAAAGTCATCTAAAATTGCAAGAAACAATTCAAAAAAACTTTTGTTTCCAACTTTGAATGCTAATATCTTCCAATCTAAACAGTCAAATGTCTTGAAATTTTTACCACATAATTTGAGACAAGTGAAGTACGAGATCCTACAATTAGATTCTAAAAAAAAGTTTTTTTTGGTTTAGGGAGTGATCGCAACAGAAATGGCAGTTTTCAATGGTTTCGGAGCTAGAAAATGCCTTAGTATTTAGGGGTTAATTTGCATCTTGTATCACATAATTTACATACCTGACAAATTTAAGTAGAGGAGGAATTTTGTACATGCTACTTGAAGCTTCCTAGGCTACCCAAAATGATTAGGGCAACATAACTCTTGATCGGACACCCGATCAAAAAAAAAATTATATTTCAACTTAGGGGTCCATGTTCACATCTTATATCAAAATTTTGTGAAGATTCAACCCAAATTGACTTCTTCTATAACTACCCAAGACCTCTTGCATATGTTGAATGGTCACTTGGTCCATTAGGGGTTAAATATGGGTCTTTGGGGGGACTCTCAAAGAGTCGGCATAACTGAATCATGTATGGAGTCCCACTCTTAAAGGTTAGCACAAGACACAAAAATTCCAATTAATAGTACATTGTCTCAAAGAAAAGGAGTCGATTCATAAAGAAAAGACATAAAAAAATTCAATAATAACATACTCTTATTGATGAAGTAGCGTACCAAGGTGATCCCGTATGCACCAAGGTTGACACTACAATGTCTTCAAATCTAGGAAGTTGTATCTAAACTCAACTTCTAACCAAAAACTTTTAAGACTCTAATTTTGAAAACAAAATAGGCAATTTTGGAAGAAAATACAAGAATGGTGAAGAATATCAAAATGATAATACAAATTGGGGTGCTTAGGGAGAGGAAAAAGAGGCTTTTATAAATTTCTAAGAACCTCAATATTTCCATTTACTCTAAGATTTCAATTTATGTATTAACTCTAATTAACTAAAAAATTTAAATATCAACTCTATGTTGGTCAAAAATTCCTATTTCTAAAGAAAAGCTTCAAATCAAAATTGATTGCACTATCAGCCTTAAATAGAAATCACCTACTTCCATTTTCCGGTCATTTTAATTCAAAAAGTTAGAAAAAAATCCAAATTATCAACTATAAAATCTTGAAATGAGGAGGTTGCTTTTTACAAGGAATTTGACTTGCTTGAGTTATCTAAAAGGGTCGTTGGAAGAAAAATGAAGACCTTCCTTGGTCCTTGTTCAAATGTTGGATGCCCATGGGATGCCAATTAAAAACCTATATTGTTTAAAAGTTTGCCAATAATTATTGGGGTTGCTTGTAATAGTCATTGACACTATCAAAACTTCCTAAAACTTTTCAGGGGATACAACTATCATTCAAAACTTTTACCCTCAAGTTTAGGTATTTTTAGGATTTTATAATAGCTGATTGTTGGGATTGACTTCCAAAAAGACTAACCTACAAAATTGATCAATAAATCTTGAACTTTACATGTAGCCTCTAAGAGACTCTGTGTACATAACTGCAAGCTCATATTCTTACTTTAAATGTCAATTGAAGATGTACATTAGTAATTACCTTGCTTCTAATAATTGTACGTCACCTTTCAATTGGTGGGGAATCTTAGTGCTTTGATAGCATCACTAGGCTCTTAGAATGCTCTTTAGTCAAAGTCGCTTCCTTTTGGCCTCAATTTACAAATTTGTTGTTTCTCCTTGATGTTAAAATTTCTTGCAAGTACGATTTATTCATTTCTCCAATATGGACGGTAAATTTGTGAGACTTCCTAAACTAGGACAATTCTGAGGTAATTATGCTAGTTTTAGAGATGACCCGCGTTCATTTGGGATTGCATTTCTTAGGTTTTTAGCCATTTGGCTATATGCACGGAGGGAGATTGTTTGTATAATTGCTCTTTTAGTTCAATAACTTGCTAATTTGATTGAAACCTTCTATATCCTAGTTTTTGACTTTGTCTAAGTACTAATTCTATCATGAGGGGTCCAATAAGGGATTTCTAAGCCTCTAAAGCCCAATTCAGTGCTTTAATTTACACATCCCATTTTCTATCTAAAATACTTATTAGTGGATCTTCTGTACTAACAACCTACTTCTAAGCCCATGTGACAATTTATAGAATCACAATTAGGCCCTGCCTAGATATTGTTTAATCAACCGTCACTACTCGAAACAAGACCCCAGTGAGTCATTTGGTTCCAGAGGACTGTTTGAGCCCTTGAAAAGTCCTACGTTGGATCTATACAAGGTCATATCCATTTCAAAAATATGAAGTCCATTCTAGGAACTATTTATTCAACCAATTTGACTCAATTCCCAATGGGGGTCCAATGAAGCCTACAGTGACTCCCAAAAGTAGTTGGCCACCCTTAAAATCGCTCTCATAAATTGAGAAATTAAAATTTTGAAGTGAAATTTAGACATGTTGTTGTACAAAAGGAATTCTACCCTCATGTGTAATTTCACTTTAAATGGACTATATTTAGACCTATTATTAATTGAATGAAATTTCTATGGAAAAAATAACTTTTTGTGAGAAGTCAAAATGTCCCATTTCTTTTTATAGAAAGAATGTACATCTTAATTAGAATCACATGTTACAAGTTTCATGAATTTTAGATTTTTATTGATTGAGATCTAATTGACTGCAATTTGACTCCAAAATTTTGTTTTTTTAATTTTTCACTCTATAAATTGCAAAAAAATAAAATAAAAATTTAAAATAACATAAAATAATTGTATATATCAAAAACATATTTTTTTGCAATTAATGAAGTGAAAAATTAAAAAATCAAAATTTTAGGGTCAAATTCCAGTCAATTAGATCTCAATCAATAAAAATCCAAAATTCATGAAACTTGTATCATGTGATTCTTGTCAAGATGTACATTCTTTCTAAAAAAAGAAATGGGACATTTTGACTTCTCACAAAAAGTTTTTTTTTCCATAGAAATTTCATTTAATTAATAATAGGTCTAAATGTAGTCCATTTAAAGTAAAATTACACATGAAGGTAGAATTCCTTTTGTACAATAACATGTCTAAATTTCACTTCAAAATTCCAATTTTTCAATTTATGAGAGCGATTTTTAGGGTGGCCAACTACTTTTGGGAGTCACTATATAGAGAGACATGTCAGCTTCAAAAAAATAGATGTTGTAGGACTTCTACCAACCCATGCCCAACTTAACCCCTAAAGGACCGAGGCCTTTTTTCTGCCAAAAAACACTGAAAACTGCCATTTCTATAGCAAAGAGTAAAAAAATTTGAAAAACGTTTTTTTTTCACATCCAACCATAGGATCTTACACCTAACTAGTATAAGAATGTGTGGAATTTTTTTTAGAATTTTTGACCGCACAGATTGCAAGATCTTTGCATTTAAAGTGAAAAAAACAAGTTTTTCAGCACATTGCGGGACTAGATTTTTTGACTTTAAACATTTTTAACTTAAATTTTTTGCACTACAGAGTTTTGAGCTTTTATTTTTTATAGTGGAGGATTGAGTTGAGAGTCTAGAAAGAAAATAATATTAAAAAAAAACTTAATTATCATTCTTAAAAAAATTGTTAAGTAGATGTAGGTACAAGATAGAAGGAAAATCTAAAACATTCATATATTTTAGATGGAATTAAAATATACTAATCCCAATGGTGAGATTGTTCTAACAAGTAAATCAGACCATACAAAAAAAAAAAAAATTGAAAAATTTGAAAAATTGCATTCAGAAATGAATCCCAAAGTTATTTTTTTCAAGAAGATGCTCTAACTGCCCGAAAAACAAGAATGTCCATAACTTTCTCATAACATATCCAAATGAAATGAATCAAAGCTTTCCGGAAAGCCAAAAATATAATCTATGAGAAAAAAAAATATTAAAAAAAAAATTCAAATTTTTGTCCATTTTTTTTTTGCTGCCCGAGCTGCCCCCCGTCCCCTATTTTGAGCTTATATGGTCATAACTTTTTTTTCCGGGCACCGATTGTGAAAAAAATTATATTCCCTTGAAGCTAACCAGTTTTTCTACCTCCAAAAAAAGTTTCAAAAAATCAGGAGAAAATTTCAGCCCGTAGGTACCTGCCCGAAAACGCATTTGTCCCCCGTAGGGACAATGGTCCTTTAGGGGTTAATACATGCCCAATCTAGTCTATTAACCCCCAAAGGACCAACCTGCTATTTTTAGTAACATAGCAATTTTGAGCAGGTACGTGTGATTAGAGATTTTCATATTTTAAGCTGAAATTTTAATAGAAGGTGGGGACAAGGAATATCTTTCATGTGCACTAAATTTCATGACATTTCGAAATAGGAGTCAAAAGTTATGGCCTAATATGTTACTATTTTCACCGGGCGGGCAGTCCGAGCAGATCTGAAAAAATCACTTTTTCAAAAATAAAAATTTGAAATTGGTTTTCTAGAGTTATATATACGTGGAAAGCTTTAAATCATTCCATTTTGACCAATGAGTAAAAAGTTATGAGGGTTTTTAGTTTGTGGGCAGTTACGGATTCTCTACTCTGAAATAAACTTTGAAGTTGTTTATTTCACTCAATTTTTAATTTTTTTTGAAAAAAAATAAATCATAGGATTAAGGTTGTTTATTACAACATTACAAACATTGGGATTGACATTTTTCAATTCCATAATTAAATTCTTAACAATTTAGTATTTTGGATCATTCTCTACTTCTTTCTATTTACTATTTTTTTGTATATGTTGTACAATTCCAAATGATTTGAATTTTTTAAGCATGTAGCCAACTTTTTTAGGAAAAATAATTCAAAGAAGCACCACCATTTTGGACATTTTTTCATACAAATGTGACCTTGTGAAGTGCAGCTGCCCTGTTTTTTGCAGAAACAAAAAAAGGATTTTTGCCAATTCAAATGCTAATGTCGTCCAATCCGCATGGTGGAAAATTCTGAAAATTTTTCCACATCTTCTAAAACTAATTTACTATAAGATCCTACGGTTACATGTGTCAAAAAAGTTTTTTTTTCAAAAATTTGGTACTTGTACTAAAAATGGCAGTTTTTGAGTGTTTTCGGTAAAAACATAGTCATGGAACTTTAGGGGTTAAGGTAGGCCTGCCTATCTCCGCCATTTGGCTATCTCTGCCATCTTAATTTTGGCCCCATCTCCACCATAGAATTATCCAAATCCATTTACTTTTTTGACGAAATTAGAGCCTTAATGCCAACAAGCATAACGTATCAATATTTTATTGGTGGATAATTAAGTGCAAATAGAGACATGGAATGGTGGGTTTAGGTTGTTTATAGGACATTTATGACTCCAATTACGAGCAATTTTGTAATTTTTGGGCAGACTACTTCAAAAATTCATAGAAATTACAATATTAATCGGATAAATTGTAATTCCACTTGGGTTTGGTTCATGATACAATCCCACACCTCTGAAGAATATATGCCCATCTTACTTTTGGCCCCAAGATATTCAAATTGCAAATCAGGATGGTAATAGGCTTGTCTACCTTTTGACCTCAATACCAACAACACAATTCTATTGCCAGAGTGATCCGGTTTGCATAGATTTGAGGCTAATTTAGAGCGAATTGATGATAGACAATGTACAATTAAAGCATAGATTCTTCCCATTCAAGATACACGTTATGTTCATTTCATGCAATTAGTTCCCTAAAGCAAGCAATTTCTCTCCTTCATTTATATTGTCTGTTGTCAAATACAAACAACTTGGAATGGTGATTTTTCTAGATGTCCAGAATGGGAAATTGGATTGGAATGCAGTGTCCTACCTTACTTTATGAAAAACACATCCTTAACCCTTAAAAGTCGACGCAGCCATTCTATGGCAGATGGATGACAGAGAATCAAACTGTATAGGACGGAAATACAACTCTTCATCCTTGGAATTTGTTATGAAAAGGGAAGATCTTCTACAGTAGCTTGACTTCTAATGAGTGCTTTTGCAATTTTTTAAGCCTATCGATTCACACGGTAATGCAAAAGGATGATTTCAAGGGTCACCCTTTGTCCTTTTAAGGGTTAAGTTATTATGGTTTCATGGATGATAAAATCCCATCCCCCTTAGAAACAATCCAATCACTCTGAATTCTGTCAGAATTACTTAGCGTGGGTATAGTATACCAGTAAACGGCAATACTCTTTATCAGCAGGAGTAAAGTAGTGACTTACCTATTCAGTCTTCTACTGTGACCCTGAATTCACCATGAAGCCAAAATTCAAAATTCAAAATTCACCATGAAATGGAGCTTTGTTTTCATCACCCAATTTTCTTTGGAGTTTTTTTTTGGCATTCATAACCATTGTTGATGAAATTTGAGTCCTTCATGCATTAGCAATGTTTAGGATTTAGGTTTTGGGGTCTTCCCAAACGGATCATGATTGAAGTATGGAGTACATAACATTTAGTAGCCTTCATACTCGCTCATCACATTCATCACATTAAGTCTCTACTTGTCCCCTTAGCTACTAATGGATGTAAAATACTCCACACCATCTACTGTAGAACCAATGCAGTGACGATGCATGCTACAAAATGTTATATACATTTTATGCACGTACGAGTTTTATTTTACTATCCATTTTTCAAATAATTTTGGCCCCTACATTGTTGGTTCTAGAGCCTAGTTTGAGACTTGGGGGGGGGTCAAAACCGTACCCGGAAATCACCTTTGGCACACTTTTGCTGAATAATTAATTAAATTCCAAATTATATTTCAGCACTTAAAAATATCATTTCTTAAAAATTCAACATTAAAATAAAAAAACATTTTAATTATTCGGCAACCACCTCACATAGATTTGGAAATCACTTTTGTTGTGAATGAATGAAGATGTACAATGACTCAAGAAATTGTTTCAATGTTGGCATATTTTGGAAAGACCAATCTATTGCGTGGTAACTGTAATAAATTGTAATTGGTGGTCAATGTAACAAAAAAGTACTCCCTTTTGGCTACTAAAAAAGACCAAGATCATAGAAATCCATTAGGTTAATGCAAAATTATGACCAATCCAACCTAGAGCACTATTGAAACAGTTATTTGCGTGTAGTATCTAATTACATACCAATATTTTGTGGGACTTCCTTTGGCCTTGATAATTGTCTCCAACCTCTTAAGCATACTTTCTATTAATTTTTGGCACACTTTTGTGTCAATTTCATTCTACTCCTTAGTTGCTCTTTCCTACAATTTCCAAATTCCTTTTGGTTTTGTCTTCTAGGTGTTGAGTTGGTGTTTCAGATGCATCTAGAAATGTTCAATGGAATTAAGATAAAGAAAATGGGCATGCCAATCCATTCTCTTAATCATATGATTATCAAACCACTTCCTTGCTAGTTTTGAGTGGTGCTTGGGATCATTATCTTATTGGAGGATCACCTTCCCTTTGAGAATGTCAAATTCTTAAATGCTAGAGAGCAAATTTTCTTCCAAAATGACCATGAATTGTTAGACATCCATCCTTCCTTTAACCTTAGCAGCCATCCTTTTGAACCCATTCCACCCCCATACACTCCTATACCATTATATTTCTACTCTCATGCTTGACTGTTTTTTGAATGATGTGAAAAAAATTAAGCTTTAAACTAACCTTTCGTATTCATCTTTAAAAAATGTATAAAGTAGAAGTTGCTATTGCATAAAAGAAAAAACAAAATTGCTAAAATTTTTAACAAGAAATGGAAGATTGTCTATCCCAGTGGTGAAAATGTTGCAATATGTACTATGCTTCCTATTTTTATTGATTTTCAAAAAATTCAAAAGAAACATCAAAAAACAAATGTGTATAATTTTTCTACTTCTATTGTCCATAAAATAAAACTCCTCATTACTTTTTAAATTGTGTGGATGGATTGCTTTTGAGCAGATATTAATCTATACAATGAAATAAAATTAGTCATTTTTTAAATATATTTTTAGTTTCCCAAATTACAATTCAAAATTACAATATAGGTACAACAAAGCTTCACACGTGGATTTCCATGCTTAGAATCCATCCTACATATTTAGTATAGATATTTCAAATTATGAAGTCAATAGAAGATGCTAGAGTTCATAGAAAGCCCAAAGCAGGCTCCATACATACCGGTAGTCAATTAAAGATTACAATATTGAATTTTTTTATTTGATTGGATACTTTTATTCCAATTCAAAAAAGGATTAAATTATTATTTTCCATTTTTGATGTGAAATTTATGAGACTTTCAATCTTCTAATAAGCTACTATCTAGAAAATAGCACTTACAATCATTTTGTGAATTCCATGAAGAAATGAAATTTTAAGAAATTTAAAGTAGAACAACATTATAGGATATTCCATTCTTAATATTACTACATTTTACCTGCTAGTATAATTTTAGCTCTTCTTCAGAAGACTAGAGAATTAAAGCTCAAAAACTTTCTGTGAAAAATAAATAGTTGAGAAACTTTAGGGAATAATTTATTTAAGAAAATATAATTCAATAATAAAAATACACTAGATCATTTCCTTAACACATATATCTAAAGGAAATAACAATTCAACAATAAATTGATCAACACTTCAAAATTATGAAATATAAAGTGTTAATAAAATGCAAACCTCTATTAAGTGCTACACTCAAAACCTAAAACGTTATGAATGTTGTCATAAATTGCTTCTTTGCAAAGCCTTGTAGTAGGCATGATGTTGTTTTATATTGTGCCACTTCTGAGGAGATAATGACAAACTGCCACTATTCACTTGTGAATTGAAAAAATTATATTGCTTGTGAAATAATTAATTACCCACCCCACCCAATGTTTATATTTTTTGCAAAGCTATTGTGACCGCAATCAATATGGTATATCAATGTAGTACATAATTATATTTGTATCCATATGTCATCAGTATTAACCCCTAAAGGACCGTTGTCCCTTTGGGGGACAAATGCGTTTTCGGGCAGGTACCTACGGGCTGAAATTTTCTCCTAATTTTTTGAAACTTCGTTCGGAGGTAGAAAAGTTGATTAGCTTTGTGGGAATATAATTTTTTCACAATCGGTGCCCGGGAACAACAATTATGACCAAATAAGCTCAAAACAATGAACGGGGGGCAATCCAGGCAGCAAAAAAATTGCAAAAATTTGAATTTTTTTTAAATATTTTTTTTCTCATAGATTATATTTTTGTCTATCTGGAAAGCTTTGATTCATTTCATTTGGATTTGTTATGAGAAAGTTATGGACATTCTTGTTTTTTGGGCAGTTAGAGCATCTTTTTGAAAAAAATAACTTGTAGGATTCATTTATGAATGCAATTTTTCAAATTTTTTTTTGCATGGTTTAGTTTACTTGTTAGAAAAATCTCACCATTGGGATTAGTGCATTTTAATTCCATCTAAAATATATGAATATTTTAGATTTTCCTTCTATCTTGTACCCACTTTTACTTAATAATTTTTTTAAGAATGATAATTAAGTTTTTTTGAGTTTTTTTTCCCCCTAGACTCTCAACTCAATTCTCCGCTATAAAGATTAAAAGCTCAAAACTCTGTAGTGCAAAAATTTCAAGTTAAAAATGTTCAAAGTCAAAAAATCTAGTCTCGCAATGTGCTGAAGAACTTGTTTTTTTCTACTTTAAACGTAGATATTTTGCAATCTGTGCGGTCAAAAATTTTGAAATTTTTTCCACACTTTGTCATACTAGTTAGGTGTATGATCCTATGGTTAGATGTGAAAAAAAGGCAATTTAACTTTTTATTAACTCTTTGCTATAGCACAGGCAGTTTTCAATGTTTTTTGGTAGAAAAAAGGCCTCGGTCTTTTAGGGGTTAACCCCTAAAGGCCCAAGGCCTTTTTTCTGCCAAAAAACCATCAAAACTGCCATTTCTATAGCAAGGAGTAAAAAAAAATGAAAAATGTTTTTTTTTCACATCTAACCGTAGGATCTTACACCTAACTAGTATGAGAATGTGTGGAAAAAATTTCAGAATTTTTGACCGCTCAGATTGCAAGATATCTACGTTTAAAGTGGAAAAAACAAGTATTTCAGCACATTGCGAGACTAGATTTTTTGACTTTAAACATTTTTCACTTAAAATTTTTTCACTACAGAGTTTTGTGCTTCAAATCTTTATAGTGGAGAATTGAGTTGAGAGTCTAGGGAAAAGAAATATATTCAAAAGAACTTAATTATCGTTCCTAAAAAAATTATTAAGTAGAAGTAGGTACAAGATAGAAGGAAAATCTAAAACATTAATATATTTTAGATGGAATTAAAATACACTAATCCCAATGGTGAGATTGCTCTAGCAAGTAAACTAAACCATGAGAATTTTTTTTTTTAAAATTGCAAAAATAGCATTTAGAAATGAATCCTACAAGTTATTTTTTCCAAGAAGATGCTCTAACTGCCCGAAAAACAAGAATGTCCATAACTTTCTCATAACAAATCCAAATGAAATGAATCAAAGCTTTCCAGATAGACAAAAATATAATCTACAAGAAAAAAAATATTAAAAAAAAAAAAAAAAAATTGCCAAATTTTTCTTGCTGCCCGGACTGCCCAATTACGAAAAAAAGTAACATATTTGGCCATAACTTTTGACTCCTATTTCCAAATGTCCTGAAATTTAGTGCATATGAAAGATATTCCTTGCGCCCACCTTCTATTAAAATTTCAGCTTAAAATATGGAAACCTCTAGTCACACGGACTTGCCCAAAATTTCTATACGGCCAAAAAACGCATGCCGGTCCTTTAGGGATTAATATTCCATATCTTGTATCAATATTTGTATCCATACATCATAATGTATTAATATTTAATATACAATATTTGTATGTATTTCTTATATAATACATTCCATATTAGTTTAAGGTAACACTAAGTATTGGTATCAATTTTTTTTTTGTTTGTGAAGATCGACGACAAGGGAGGGGCGATTCATTTTTTTTTCAAAAAAATCGACGGTCTTGGTCTTTTAGTAGGGGGGAGCAGGGAGGGGTGGGGGCTGTGTGCCACTTTTCAGTGGATAGTAAAGCAAGACCTCAGATGTTTCAAATTTTCTGACCTCTTCGTACAATGATGTACTTGACTTAGTTTTAAAATGTCACCTGGTTGAAGTAAGTTTGAAAATATTTTAAGTTTTTTGTTTTGCATAGGTATTGGTGTAAGCATCCGTCCTTTTGGAAAAAAATCATTGAAAATCGTTGTCACTGTTAATTTTTTTTTTTTCACTTAAAATTTGAGAGTAAACTTAGAAGTTTTTATTTGTTTTTATTGGGAAACATGGACGATTTCCATTGATAAGGGAAACAGTAACTTGCAGTGAAGCAGCAGGCGCAGCCCTCAGCGACAATATTTTGATTTTCCTTAGAAGTGGTTTTTAATGCAGTGTTAAATGTAAGTGATTCAGGCAACGTTACACACAATTTTCAATTAATAATTTTCATTTTGAAAATTATACGGTTTGCCTAACTGGGACGGATGGTTTTCAAAAAAATTCTTCTTTACCATTTGATAAAAAATAAAAAATAAAAAATAAAAAATAAAAAATAAAATCTTCTTTGATAGCAGTCACCTCCCAGCCGTGCAAGAAGGTCAATGAATTCCTTAAAACAGTACCCTTGGCAAAAGTATAGTCTTCCTAAGACAGAGAGTACTTCTTTAGGATTCAATGACTGCATCAAATATATGAACACGACACCAACACTTAAAACCAACTAGTCTGTACCGGTATGGCCTGTGCCGTTGCCACGACCTATTCCTTAAATGAGGCTGTGTGTTTTGTTTTGCCAGTGTGTTCTGTTTGTTTGTTTTTCCTTCTTACAGTGAGATTCTCCAGAACCATGCGTCCCTAGTCGCATTCTTGTCTATACCTTAAATGAGGTTGTTTGTTTTGTTTTCATTTTTTTGTTTTGTTCTGGTTGTTTGTTTTGTTTGTAAGAGTGAGCTCTCTAGAACGGTGCGTCTCCCGGCTGCATTCTTGGGACCGTCAAAAAGCTCTCTACAAGGAGGTTTCGTTCAGCATAGGCTTTGTTTTGTGGCATTTGGACCTATGGTGTGAAAATTACTGAATTTTGCAATTTTTGTGAATTAGAAAATTAGAAAGTTATTTTGCTTTTATTTTATTATACTGTGGCAATGGCATACAGCATACTAGAAGAATATAATAAATGTGAAAGTAATTTTCTAATTTTCTAATTTACAATAAAAACTTTGAAATTCAATATCTTTTTTGTTGTCGGTTGAAATGGCATGAAACAAAGTCCCTCCTTGTTGAGGACTTTCTGACAGTACAAAGAACGCAACGAGGGACGCACGGTTCTAGAGATCTCACCGTAACAAACAAACAAAAGAAAACAAACAGTCTCATTTAAGATATAGATAATATAAGGATTTAATGTAACTTGCTGGACTAGTATTTCTTGGTCCAACAAGAGGTTTCACAGTTATTACTAGTCACATAATACTGGTCTAGCAAGAGGTTTGCCGCGAATAGGCTTCTTTCTTTGGTTCCAACAAAAGGAGAACTTAGGTGTTTTCAACATAGGTCTCTCCCAAATTTCATCGCCACACTTCAAGCTCCCAGTTTGTAGCCTGATTTGGTCTTTGCGGGCAACACTTCCACGTCACCTGCGTGATGAGGGTTTTCTGGCTTCTTGTACGTTTTAAGGTAACAGGTTCAGAAATCACCCACGTAAGAGCTGAAACTGAATTTTGGGGAAGTGAAATGTCTCGAAATATTTATTAGTAAATTTTCCTTGAAAGACAAGAGGAATTGGCATCTAACCCAAGTCGTTTCATATTTTTTGGGACTTTCTGGAATTAGTTATGAAATTTTGAAGTTGAAGTGGCATAGGGCTCTAAAATCGCCCACCCTTTAAAATGTACACTGTTTGTACATCACTGAAGGCTATGAAATAGTTACATGTATAAGCAGTGTACATTTGAATAGGGTGGGCGATTTTAGAGCCTATTACTTTAGAATTTGGGTTCTATGATTTCTTGTGCTAGTATTTGGAGTATTCTTGTGGAGGCCTGGTTAAGTGGTGGGGCCTTAGTTGATGTATTCATTTCAAAATTGAAATCAAATTTCCCTCGCAATTCCTTCCATTCAAACATGAAGATTATTTTGCAAACTAAACCTTCCAAAATCGCCTTCGTTGGAAGGCATGAATCCTCGAAGGATGGACTATGACCATATTTTTAAACCTTGAAGTTCCTTCTTTACATGCTCCCATTCTTCAAATAGTATATGAATAAAATTTCTTGTATTCAATTTTCAGGGATGCAAATTAAATGTAAGTACTCTATAAGTTATAATCTCATTCATCCAAACCAATGCTTGACCTTTAAAAGCACACACTTTGTATGGCAAATTTGATGAAATTGAGATAAATAATACATATCCATACCTTAAGTTAAGTTGTTTATTTTGCTTTGTTTGTTACGGTGAGATCTCGTGGACCGTGCGTCCCATGGTCGCATTCTTGGGAGGAGGGGTGCATGGGCTTTGTTTGAACCTATGGTGTGAAAGTTGTTTAATTTCGAAGCAAAAAACTAGAAAATTACTTTTTTTTTTGGTTTTGGCACCGACACGAGGTACACTAGTATTTATTTGTTGAGATATAATAATATTCATAAAGATATAAGCAAAAAAATATGCAAAAAAATCAAGAATGGATTCAGGCGCTAGAGGTGTACCTTACTGACTTGCCACAAATTCAAAACCCTGGCTGCCCAACCGACTGAGTCAGACTGAAGCAGGGGTAGATCACGGACGAACCAATTGAAGGAATCCACGTGGACAAGGCAAACCGGTCAGGTCAGGTAAACTTACCAGTATACCGTACGAGCAAGTTACGAGCATTAAATAATTGTTGGACGGGTCCCCGTCGCGTCCTCGTCGCGTCCGTCGCGTCGTCGTCGCCCTCGTCGCAATCTCGTCACGTCCTCGTCGCAATCTCGTCACGTCCTCGTCGCTTCTGCTATCTCCTGCCGGGCGGACGCTCTCGTTTCGTTTCTTCTCGTCTCTTCTCGTCTCGGCCCCGACGGATCTCTCGCACTCCTCGAATCCCCGCAACGCAGTGTGTTCCGCGCGCCTCACTCGCTCGCCAGCAACGTCCCAGCAAGTGAGAGTTCTTTCAGTTCGCTTCACCGCAGCCGCGTCGGAGCCCACTCACACACACTCACACGCACACACACGAGGGGTAGTAAGTTAGTGGACCCGCTCCATTATCACACTCGTGAGCGCGTGCCATGCGTGACGGCGATGGCGATGGCGATGGTGGAGCAGCAGCAGCAGGGGCACCTTGGTACATGCCCAGGATTGAAGTGATTGATTCCAGTGCACTGCTGCCCAGGTCGCGTCCAGCTGCAATGCACCACGCCCGGGAGTGAGGGGTGACGACCTTTTCCTTCGCTTCGTGGGGCCAGGCCAGTCCAGCTAAAATAATTAGCTCGCGGGGTGGGGCGCGACCGAAAGGCGACCGAGCACGTTTCTAGCCAGATTGGGGGCATTGCATGTGTGAGGTAGCCAATGAGGAAGACGACGCGGAAGCCAAAGTGGTGTTGTCTCGACGCTAATTCTCCAGGTAGTAGTCGAGGGCTTCTTCCTCTTTGGGTTCAAATGCGTTGGGATGGGCTCTGACTCTGTGAGGGAGACGAATACCTGCCGGCGTTTGATCCATACTTGATCGTTTCTGGGGTTGAAATTTCTTCTGTATTGTTGTCATTACCTGTCGACGCTTATTAGCTTCCGTTAGCAACTAATTTCGGTAGAGAATCACATAAAAAGCTTTGGAAATGAATTCTTCACAATCGCTGAATTGATTTATCTCTGCGCTCGCCGTCTCTGCATTTCCCGAAACCCCCTTCACTCCGAATTAATGGTTTGTTGTTGAGTACCCAAGACCACGGAGGTGCTTACTCCTCGACTGAATGAGAGTAGAGTAGAATAGAATGTGGGGCTCCCGCACATGGAAACTGCTCTTACTAGGAGGTGCACAATAAGTAGTGCGACAGGAATGCGTGGGCCGATGATCGTAATCTCAGATACTCTCAGGGGCGGGGCGTCAAAGTTTAAAACTTGGGCTCAAAATGGACACGATTTGAACAGGGTCCGGTTTAATGAGACACAATTCTGAAACTCAAAGAGTCAGATTTGTCACCGATTTGTGACCCGATTGGGCTGAAATCGACGAAAGGGTAGTTGCAGTGAGGGATCTCTCTATTCAGTTGAATGCTTGCTGTTTGTTGCCCTTGCCATTGCCGTGGGCTATATCGAGAATCGGCTGATTGCAGGAAGACGCGCGCAGCACTTGGTCGCCTTGTCCAGCCTTTTCCGTGTTCACAACGACGCCACGGTCCTCCGACACGCCCTCACCGACAAACCCTATTCCGTGTCGTGCGGCCAAGCGTTTCAAGCCAAGCGCAACGAGGACGTCGTCTTGGCCGCGACCAGCTGCGCGCGCTGCCCCGGCGGCGACGGCGGCGAGCAGGCGTCCTCCACCTTCGATGCTTTTGCAGTGAGAAACCCTTGTCCAAGTTGTTGCATTGATTTTTCTTATGAAATTTTGGAAAAAGAGAAGATTTCATTTTTTTTTAAGAGTCAAGGGTTACTTTGGATAAATGAATGAATGAGAAGTTATTTGAACAAATGAAACGTGGCCTTGAATCACTTTGGCCGTCTTTTAGAATTTGGAGTTTGTGGAGCGAAGGTGTAGTAAGGAGTTGGGCTTGACAACCATTGATTTTTCCCATTAGCACTTGGGAATTTTATTTCCACAAAACTAAAAATATATAGTTTTTAGTAGTTTCGTTGGCACTAATTTTGTTTTCTTACTAATAGTATGAATTCATGTTACTTGTGGGTGTCAAAGATTGTATTGGTGAATATCATTAACAAAAAGTAGGGCCGTTTTCCTTCAACACTAATGCAAATTCCTATGGAAAAATTCTAATGTCTTAAAAGACATAGGAGAATATTGATAATTTTCAAGGATGGTAGGAATTTATGTTTGGAGGGTCTTAAACTATTAGCTAATGGATCTCTACTAAAGTGTAAAGAATATGTGTAAACCTTCTAAAGCCTAACCACATTTTTTAGAGATTGGGCAAGCATTTTTCAATTGGCTGAAATCTTCTTTTCAAAATTTGTTTATTTATGTAGACTAAAATTAGGTGTATTACAAGTTTCAAGATTGCTACTTGCAACCTTTTTGTTTAATGGGGAAATAACTCACTTTGTTCAATATTCCCCTAATCTTAGAAACTTTATATTATAGAAAGTTGCAATGTTTTAATCTGTTTAGCTAATCATAAATAAATAAAGGGCGTTCATAACCATAATATACAAACAGGTTGAATATGGGAATGACGTTCAAAACACCCTGTAGTAAGTTGAGGTCCATTTTTTTTTGTGTCAAACCAATGAATTTGTGAAAATGCCACGTGGCATCTCCCCTATGGTTGAGAGGGTTCATGAAATCCTCCGGTCTGACACCTTGTCCCCTTCGTCACCCTTTCGTCCAAAGCTGACGTCAACGTACAGTCCTCCCTGAACCGCAACCACAGCTGACGTCAACGTACAGTCCTCCCCTGAACCGCAACCAAAACTGACGTCAACGTACAGTCCTCCCCTGAACCGCAACGCTGGGTGCCTTGTGAGTTGCGAAAATCTAGGTGAAAAAGCTCGCTTCTGATTGTTTGAAGCTTGGGGTCCCGTACGTCGTCAGCTTTCTCTCCTTTCTGCACATTTTCTGCACATTTTCTGCACAGGGCTGGCCAGCACTTGGCAGAGGAAGTACTGGATGTGCAAAGTTTACGGATATCAGTTGCAGGGCACGGCTTGAGGGGTTTCCCATTGGGCACACTCATATCATGCACCAGCTCAGGTCTGACACTGACGCACTCAGTGTAAGAGGGGGCCCTGGGCAGGACTGATGGATTGAGTCAGGAGGCAAGCAGGCAAGCTAGATTGACAGACTGAGGAGCTGCGGATGTGTGTGTACGTCACGGTCTCGATGGAATTTTTCATAAGTAGCTCGAGCTCTGCTGAAAACTGACCCTGCTAAATGGGCTGATAATTCGAATTTAATGGTAATGGAAACCCTGTGGTAATGTTCACAGTTTCCGTAACAATGAAGCACTTTGGGTAGAAGTGGCAGGGGCTGACTTTGGGAGCACTGCAGATCGAGGAACGGTGGATGTGTGCAGCAATGGTCTGAAGTTCCAAATGGGATTTTTATAAGTAGCTCAAGTTGCTGAAAGCACTGCTAAATGCGCTAAGAATTCAAAGTGAAACATTGTGGTGGTATTCACAATCTCTGTACCGGTGAAACAGTTTTGGTCGAAATTTTGGTTAATTCAGTGAACACTGCTTGAGAGGGAGGAGCTGCGGATGCGTCGCAGCAGCAGTGGGGTTCAAATGTGATCTTCATAAGTAGCTCAAACTCCTAAAATCCCTGCTAGATGTGTTGATGATTCAAATTTAGCCCTGTGGTGATGTTCACATTTTCTGTGAATAAGAGAAAAGTTTTGGTAGAAGTTTTGGTAAATGTATAGCCTCATTTGTGACCTCTGGTTCTGTGTAGATCTTTGACGGCCACAACGGCTCGGCCGCCGCACTCTTCACCAAAGAGAATTTGTTGCCCAACGTGACGAGCGCGCTGCCTTCCGGGCTGAGCCGGGACGAGTGGTTGGCCGCGCTGCCGCGAGCCATGGTGGCAGGGTTTGTGAAGACGGACAAGGATTGGCAATCCAAAGGTACCCCATATGGGACCTTGCGAGGTATTAATTCTATTTAACTTTTTAGTCTTGGACCCCGCCCGGACTTCTACCTGATATTTCGATTCCATATTTTAAAAACTGAGGGAGGATTGGCCTCCTACCTGATTTCATTTTCATGGGGAATTAAATTCATGGATGTCTACGTTAGTTAGTGGCAATTATGGACAGTCACGGTTAAGTAAAATTATTTGAAATATGCAAGTTCGTTCCTATCAAGCTGCCACAAGCTGCTAGATAATAAAAGGTCATATTAGTTTTAGAATTCAGCATTGCATTTAGACCTTGAGGATGAAGTTAGTGCCCGTCATTCTTATTGACCAGTTGCATATCTTCTAATAAATTACATGATTTTGTAATTTGCAAGTGAATGAGATTAATAGTCGTCCTCCTTGCAATCATTGAGACTGCCACATTAGGTTCAAGACGCTCCATTGGCATTTCATGGTGATGGCTAACTATGTTTGGGTGATGTTGTGTGCAGGGAAATTTTCAGGCACCACGGCGACGCTGGTAATTGTGGACGGGTTGACAGTCACGGCGGCGTGTGTGGGCGACTCGCGGTGCGTTTTGGATGCGCAAGGCACTGTGACCGCCCTCACCATCGATCACAGACTTGACACCAATGACGAAGAGTGTGTGCCCAACCATCTAAATGAGTGTTTAAATTTGAAATTATGATGAAATCTGAAATTTGAAATGATAGTATTTTAAAAATTCATATAACGCGTATATTAACACAGCATACGTACGTCTCACACCCAATCAATCAATAACGACTTACTCCGTATTATGGACAGGCCTCCTTGTCTTATATTATCGGAATTGCCACTCTGTTAAGTCGGTTTCAGAATACGGGGTCTTCGATTGCAACACTTGTGCGTTATTGTAATTTCAGCTTTCTATTTGGAGCCTCGTACTTTCTTCACAGATCTTAATGTTGGGCTCAGAAGAGAAAGAAAGAAGAGAGTCTCGCTGTTGATGTCCTGTTACTTAACGGTGGCTGTCCGAGAGCGAGACTGGCATTTTCAAACTCTATGCAGGGGTTGCATTTCTCGGTTGCATGACGTCCAAAATGATAAGCTTAGTACTAGGAGCTCAGTGTTGAATGCTGACACCTCCCATTCGGTGTGTCAGACTGCCCCATTCCTGCTGCAGGCTTTTGACCAATTGCAGGGTCCAAGTACTGACTGGCCTCATTTAGAGATTGGGATAGCGTCAGTGACGAGATTTTAAATAGCCTGGCCACCTCTGTCCCCTTCTGACCCACCGCCTCTGTTGGAAACGAAAGCGGTCAGCCGGTCGCAGTCTGAGCAGTCACTGTCCCAAATGTGAAGTCCTTTGATGAAATTTGAGAGCGGTACTGACCACTAAAATGGGCCAAACCATCCGAATTGAACACTGACCCGTATTCACTCTGGTATTTTGCAGCTAATTAGAAAATTGGTCAGTCTAACTTGAGCCACTTTTGAGAACACTGAGTACCATTTAGAAGGGTTAGCATGGTAGAGAATTAATTGTCCACCTCTTCTGTACATAGAAGGATTAATCTGTTGCTTAATTCTCTACAGGCGGGAGCGTGTGATAGCAAGTGGAGGCGAAGTGGCTCGACTACATCCTTTTGCGGGACATGAGGCGGGGCCCTTGCGAGCGTGGCCTGGAGGAATCTGCTTGTCGCGCACCATTGGCGATTTGGATGCTGGGGATTATATTGTGCCTGTGCCCCATGTGAAGCAAATTAGGGTGAGCCACAGCTCGTTCTTCACGCCCAACCTATAATTTGTGAATGGCACACCGAATAATTCATGCGTGATAGAGATAAGTTTTTAAATCTGTGTGCATAGGCTCACCATTGCGCGTTATAATTTCAATTCGTCTTTCTAATTCTATCAATGTGTATGTTGGTTTTTCTATATTTTAGTACCATAGCAAAGAGTCGAGAGAAGCTATATGGGGGTAGAAGATTGAACCTAAAAAACTAGAAAGCTAACCAATCTTGGGGCTAGGTATGTCAGAATGTGATACTGATTCCGATTCTCAAAGTAAAGGGTTCAGACCTGCTTATAAGGGCTAATGAATTTTGTGATTTGCGCTCCCTGCAACTATTTTTTGGTTTCTGGCCATCAATTTGAATGGGTGTTGGGGGAATTCTTCGGAAACAGCTTTCGCCTGGAGGGGGCAGGCTCATCATCGCCTCTGACGGCGTTTGGGATGCCCTGAGCTCGGAGAAAGCTGCCAAGATCTGCCGTGGGGAGAAGCACCCTGAAGTTGCTGCAAAGAACGTAGTCAAGGTTTGTGTCTCTCCAATGTTTTTCTGAAGTTTTGTTAGTGGGGTTTTGATGTTTCTCTGCATTCATGAGACAAATTGGAAGCTCAGACATTTTCTGCAACGAGTATGATAGCTGTTGTGTCGAATTGTGGATGTCGAAGGTGAGAGGTCCATGAATTGACCGGGTTCCTTACATTATCTCTCTCTACTAGTGTTGAAATTTTAGGTGAAATGGTTAACACTTGTGAAGTCAGGTACTGTCAAACCTGCTGGATATGATCTCCCGCAAAATTACAGTCCTAGAATATTTTGCATTATCATTATCATTAGTTGCAGCACACTTGCATCATACTCAAACTATGCCATAGTTATTATTTGGGGATTTTGGCAGTCAAAGCAAAGAAATAACAATATTAAGCAAGTGAAGACGTTCCTGAATATTAAGTAGCTATATGCAGAATTTTCTACGAATGTTATAGAGGCCAAGCTGTAGATAGGGACAATTTTAAGGAACTCGGTTGTTTTATGGACCTCTCGCCTTAAATGCACTTGAGAATGACAAGCTTGCCTGTATCTTCAAGAGCATGAACGTAACTTTTTTAAGCAAGTCAAGTTTTTCCCTAGAGGAAATAGCTGGAAGCAAAATACGCTACAATTGTTTGACTCTTAACCATATGCAAATAGGGACCATCACACGACAGCTGTCTCAAGTATTACACTATTCATCAAGACACCCATCTGCAGGAGTTAATAATGTTATGAACATGACGAGATGGAGCTGTGTGATTTTCAGGAGGCTGTGAAGATTCAGGGTCTGCGAGATGACACAACTTGTCTGGTGGTGGACATCGTCCCTCCAGGCCGAGCTTCGCGTTTCTTTGCTCCTGCAGTTCGAAAGCACATGACGATGATGAAGTTCTTGCGATTCTCATGGTCCAAGAAAGACACTGCTTCTGAAGCCCCCGCCATGGAAGAGCTTTTTGAGGAGACTTCTGCAACACTTGCTGACAGGTATGTATATTCACCTGGACCACTGTAATGTCACAGCTTAGGCGCCCCAAATGCTAGGTGATTATCATTGGAGTTTTGTGATATTTTTTTCAAGGATATGTTGTGCGTAAATAGTGACGCCCAATCTGTCAAAGTTGGCTGAATTCCTTTTTTGTAGGATTTAAAATAAGTTATTTAGGAAGCTTCAAAGGTGTCAAACTGCATTGATAGAAAGCCAAAAACATACCCTAAATTTTTGAACAATAGAGACTTGTTTGAAAGTTACAATGATCAACTATTGACTTCTAAATTAGACATTATGTCTTTTAGTTGGAGCACTTCGAGGTTAAAATATTTGGAATTGTAGAAGTCTAGAAGGATGCTCTAGAAGCCTTCACACCCGTTAAAATCCTTATTATCACATTTATATGCAAACTTCTTGTGACAGTGCGACAATGTTCGAACTGGGTACATTTGCTGCCTAGCTGGTTTGGTGAGAGGATACAGGATGTGATAATCAAGGTGTAAATATTTCAATGATTTGCAGTGTTTTTGCTTCCATTTCATGAGCTCTGTGTTAGTTCACATGGATGCTTTTTGAGAGTCATGTCAAACTTAGTTGAATTACAAATTTGGCTCACTTCTTTCTATCTTGTTCCTTGTTTCAGATTGGGACCGGTGGCCTGAGAGGATGCACAACAGGGCGCTCTGCTCTGTCTGCAATTTTCACGGCGATCACAATAATGATACACAGGCGTTGCTTGCATACAGAAAGTTTTGAATTCGGTTGAATACCCACTGTATGATTAGATGCAACTCCGAGGGCAAGGACATACCGAGTTGTCTTGTCAGTGAGATATAGAAGACACCTGTGCACTGGTTCCTGGAATTAGCATTGCAGGTCACATCATCTTTGAAGGTTCAAAACATTAGTGTAAATAATCAGGCTGACAACATAGTTTCATTTTAGTTTGAACATTCATTAAAGGCAAGCTACTTTGGTCACTATTCATGTGACTCACAGACAAGGGAGGTTTTCTCACAGCCCTAGCATAGTCAGTATAACAATTGGAGGTGTATACTCTCATCATTCAGTAGCTTTCACAATCAGGGCGGGGCACATACCTCCTGACCTATAAATTTTTTTGACCACTCTTGAAGAGTGCTGGTTGTTGCTGCAAATCATTGCTTTAGTTGAAAATCTATCGCATGAACAAACCGGAGTTCTCAGCTCTGGTGTTTCGGAACTGGTATTTCCATAGTGCTGCAATCTGGGAAGAAAGTCATCAACGTGGAATTTCGCCGGAGTAGTTTCGTCAACTCAGGGCCGAGTTGGTAGTATCCTGGCGACAATGTGTTTTGTGAACTGCCCTTCGAGGTATTGGATAAGTTTACCTGGAAACAGAATGGCATTCTAGAGGACCTTTGATTGCCTTTCTGAGATTTCATGTTTTGATAGAAACAGATGCAACAACAGTAATGCTGAAGAAATTGTGGCCTTCTGTAGAAAAGAACTCGGCAAACAGAAAACGTGAGTAACTTGGTCTTAGTCTTTATATCATAGGAAACTTCAACTAAAACAGACTTGCAATATGTTAATTTTAGTATACAGCACAAGGGTCGGCATGTCCTGAGTTGCTGTAGGCAAACAATTGCAGGTGCAACATTCACACAGGACCTTCGCTCTTGCTTTCCGCAGTTTTAATCCTTCTGTACAACTAAGAAGTGACAGCCTCAGCAGCGACACTTGGGGCAACAAAGTGCTGCTGCGTGGCTATGACTAAAATCCTAATTGATGTTGGCTGAGAGAGATATTCTCTGAGGTGCGCAAATGTGAAGGTATCCGGATTCAGAATGTATTAGAGGATAGTGCTATCTTTCATTTTTACTTTACACTAGGTACAGAAACAGTTCAGCAGCGCTGAGCTCCAACAACATATGAAAGCGGTGCAGCGTCTGCAAATACCCGCCAAAACTTCAATCAACATCAAACCAATCCTAAATAATCTTTTCAACTCCTGTACATACGGAATCAATCAGTTTTAGGCCATTTGGGCACTCGGGGAGTATTGCTGTGTTGTACAAAGAGGCTGTAGAGCGCAAGGCAACCTAAACAGTTCGAATGGTATTCTAATATCATCTCGCCAAGTAAAATACCACGAGCCGCTGAATTCTAAGCAGCAGGAAAAGAATGTCCTGGCTGCCAAGAGATAGTAATTGTAGAAGTTCAGTTACAATACAAACGGCTATGAAGTTGTTCAATGTGAATGGCGCCCCGGATTCTTTACTTGCAACCCTCATTTTTTGATCCAATCCAACAGGTATGCAACTTCAGTGTAAGACATTCGTAACGCAATTTCTTCATCAAATTCAAGACTCGGAATGAGTTCTTATTCTATACATACCAATAGTCGCCAATGCATCAGTTGGAGTTAGAGTCACATGAACTGCCTCACCCTCGTCAACCACCAATCATGTTGGAAAATCTCCCATTCCTACTATTCATCACTCACGAAAAGCCATGTTTACATGTGCGATATTTTCAAATGTAAAATTTAATGTGCTAACTCTGAATTGCTTATGCATAGTGGGCACTAACGACAACAATCCTCTATCCGCTTAACCTTCACAAGTAATTCTTGACATAAGTGGGCTCTAGTGATCACTGCTGCTTAACCCTAAACGATCAAGGATTCATAGATTCAAAATGGCCGACTCCGTCAATGAATCGTATGGTGAATTGTATGGCACAGAGGGAGCCAATTTTCATATCACCAGGATCAGCAAATGAAATTAATAATAAAACTGGACAGAAGAAAGTCCCCATACTAACTACTCAAAACTGCATATCAAGGATTCATGGTTTCAGAATGATCAATTCAATTGATCATACTGCGAAAAATATAATGCAAACATGGTTCAGATGAGGCCCAATTTCATATCACCAGAAAAGAATCAGCGATAAGCACTGCATTTCTCGGTAAAAATCAATAAAAATTGGACAAAGGACCGCTCTAAACTTCTGAAAACTACTAACCGGTCAACATCAGAACGTCTATTCCATTACGTCATGATCGGACGTGCGGTCACAATGGAGGCTTCTTCCCTAAACTGCAACACTGCAACAGTTCAAAATCACCAGCACTTGAACTGTCTATTTTCCAAATGGTGCTTTCAAACACAAGCAGGGGATAGACGTACCGATATGCCCATACAAATGTACCCACAAAAGTACAACTGAACTGTGTGCAATTCAGTCATTTTCTTGGTGTAGCCCCCCTGGATACCCAGGACAAGGACTGACAGCAGAGTGACATTATTCCCCGTCTTTTTCATGGCCATTGAGTCATCACTTTCATGGGACCTAAAGAGCCCTGTGGCTTTAGCCCAACGCAGCTGAAGACACCAAGTTTCCGTAGTGGTATTTTGACACAAAGGACTGTTGTTATTGAGAGAATTTTTTATCTCTCAAAAGCTACAAAAATATTTTATGAATAATGGGTGATAAACTTTCTCCTTTTGCAATGGATGAAACAGCTAAATTGCTACAAACTCCTTGGAAGAAACCAAGGGATCTACTTGCGTCCTCGTGAATGCTATGAATGGGGTGAACAGGTCACTTCTTGTTTCGAAATCTTTCAATTTTATTTAATTCTGATCATTCCAATTTCGAGATTCATTATCTTTGGATCGTTCATTGCTAATGTCTACTTCAATTGTGCAACAAGTCTAGAGAGAATGCCCATGTGAAGACAAACACTGTAAACCGGTTGCATCGCGTCAATCACTGAAGTTGTCCTACTTTAAGGAACTCGATCCTGACGAATGCACAATACAAGACGTGCAAGTCCAAGCCCAAGCCACACCCATCTTCATCAGATTTCTTCATCGAGAAAAAGACAACAACTCTTCTCATCTGTAATTATACAACATGTATGTTTTCGTAGTGCTTTTTTTTTCGGTAAGCAATCTTTGATGCATTGTGTGCAACAAGAACTGGTTACTATTGTTGAAGAGCCATCCCGGCTTCACCACGACCACACAAAAGGATGATATGCCTTTGAAAGGCCTTGAATATTCAATGAACAAGGCAACCACGGAGAAAGTCAAGTCCTTGAAGGCGTTCCAGTTGAGATGAATGTATGCACATCTGAAGGAATCAACGAATTATGAGTGGGATCCATGCCTCTGGATGTAAAAGCTTGACGGATCACTCCGGTTAAAGGTCGCTTTCTGTGAAAACAAAGACATAATAAATTAAGCTGCGGGTCTGCCCGACCAATTTTTGCCGGGCCTACCTGACCAAAGGAACATAGACAGGTCACCGGTCCGACCAATTTATGATAATGATACCAATAAAAACCGGGCTCGCGGAAACCTCGGCAGCCCTCAGGCCGAGAGTCCGAGACTTTGGGATTTGGGTTTTAGGACCATCGAACGATCAGCTGCGGCGCCGTGACTCGTGACGCGGTCCAAATGTCGAAACCCCGGTATGGGTACAGTAGTCCGTACCCGTCCATTCCCGTCCATTTCCATCCATTCATGTCGCCCGGGCAGGAGAATGCTGCTGGACACTCTTCCTCGTCTGAGTCGCTTACCAACACCTCTAGTCTACCCTTCTCTCGGAGGAGAATTCTTTGTGTGTGTTGAGCTTCTTGTTGCTCCGTGCGTTTCTGCACTCCCAGAGGAGGCTGGCTCTGAATGCTGCTTGGATGGGTCTTGTCCAGACCATGGCACACAACCCCTTGCGAGGCGACGCCGGCGTCCACGAGAGTGTCCATGCGCTCTGCTTCCCGAGAGCTTGCGGCTATCGCATCGTCGACCAAATCCATTGAGCGTGGGGAGAGTGGGATCGGGAGGCGTTCTGGTGCTTGTTTGTAGCTTGGGAATTTGCTTTCAGTTGCGACGTGTGGTGACATTCCAAAACAGAAACAGAGTCCTGAGGGCCGGCTCGAGTGGTGGGTTGGAGTGTTGGAGTTGCTGGTTGGTGTGGAGTTTGGTTTGGAGTGCGAGTTTGAGTGCGATGCCTGACTATGGCGAACGTCCTGCCGAGGAGAACGAGCGGAGGCTGGAGACGGCGTCGTGTCGCGACCCTCCGACGAACAATTATGGGGCTCAAATGCTCGAGCGGACGCTGCCGCCCCAACAACAGCAGCCGAGGTACGTCCTCCATCGCCACTGAACGCCATGACGGACCTTCTCGAGGTGTTGGGGTGTGGTTTCTCTGTTGGAATGCGCGGTGATGATGTTTCTTCTTCCGTGCGAGCGAGGGTTGGGTGTGTCGTGGATTTGGGTTGGGGGCTGTGAGAGCTCAATTTTGGACATGGGCGGGTCGTTTTCGCGCGGCCTCGACGAACTTCCCGAAGTTATCGCACTCTCGAGGGACTAGGGATGCATGCAGGATGTTTTCTTCTGTGCGAAGAGCGTTGTGTGTGGTGTGACGGGCATGTGGTTTTCGTATGGAGTTGAATTGTTTCTAACTTGAGTTGCGCTGTTGACGGAGTCGGAAGCGGGTGTTGGTTCTCTCTAATTGAGAATGCGTGGTGATCTTCTGTGTGTGTGCGCTGTGTGTGTAAACGGCATGTGTTTTTGTACGGAGCTATAATTTCTTACACGCTGTGAAGTTTGCTCGCCGTGGGCGGACTTCCCGAGGTCCGGAGTCGTGGTTACTTCTCTAGGAATGCATGGTGATCTTGTATGCGGGCACTGGATTTGTTCTTGTATGGAGCTGTAATTTCTAACACGAGGTTTGCTCGCTGTGGGCGGACTTCCCGAGTCGTGGTTACTTAGACTCTGAGAATGCATGGTGGTGATCTTGTGTGCGGGCACTGGATTTGTTCTTGTAGGGAGCTGAATTTTTCTGACACGCCGTGAGGTTTACTCGCTCGTGGCGAATTTCCCGAGGTTCGGATGCGTTTGTTGTCCTCTTAGATCGGCAGCTCGGTATGTGTCGCGGCATATCTTGATTTTGAGCTAGATTCTGAACATGGTGCTAAATTTTGAACATGGTGATCAGGGCACTGGATTTGTTCTTGTATGGAGCTGAAATGTTCTAACACGCTACGAGGTTCACTTGCCCTTGGCGGATTTCCCGAGGTTCGGATGCGTTTGCTGTCCTCTTAAGCACGGTAACTCTGTATGTGTCATGACATGTTTTGATTTTGAGGTAGATTTTGAACGTGCTGCTAAATTTTGAACATGGTGCTCCGTTTCTGATTCGTGCAGTGGTGGAAGGAAGATGACTGGTGGGATTATGCGCCTGGCGAACTACAGAGGGTGGACCGTCAACATTCGTGCTCCGAAGTGGAAGGACAACCAGTTATGGATCAACAGTGAGGATCTTGAAGCCGCCCAGTACATCGCCGATGCCGCGTTCCACTTCACTGGGCGTCCCCCCGTGCACTTCCCTCACGTCGAGTTCGAATACCTTCCTCTGCTCCTTAGCACCGGGGAGCGTCTCACGACGAGGGAGAAGTGCTCAGCGTATGTGGCCAAGATTGCCAAGGGCCCTGCACTACTTGACCGGCGAAAGGATTTCAAGGAGCGGGCCCAAAAGCTCATCTACGAAATGGTTAAGAGACCCGAAGTTCTACGGTTTCTCAGTACCGTGCGTGCAAGTCCTCGTCAAGCGTGGCAACCTCGTCCTGAGGCAAATCCTTTCAATGACGATGAAAACGGGATGGCTATGGAAGCCGATATATCGAGTGAGGAGGCTAACCAGGCTTTACCTTCTACGGTTGCGGTGAATCCCTCCCAGTATGGCAGCCTCGTCCCTGTGGCGGAGGTCACTCATTCTGTCATAGCTGACGATGGTGGAGAAGAAAATGGGACGCTTATGGAAGTCGACAGTCTGAGTGAGAAGGCCATCCAGGCGTTAGCTCCGACGGGTACTGTGGATTTCGCTTCTGTATTTCAGTTTGACAGCGCCATGACCAGCTTTTATGAAGACGTCAATCCCTCGACATCCTTCATTCCCGGCTTCGAGATAGACTTGCCTGAGAACTTTCTGACCAGCGCGGGTCAGAGCCTCGGAATTTGGCATCCACTTTTCGGAGAGAAGAAGAAGGAGGATCTCGTTCCCGACAATTGCAAAGAGCTTCTGGCTTCGCTCGACAAAGGTGAGCGACACAGTTTCTTCACTTTTGTATGATTTTCGCAGCGTTCAGAATGTCTATGTGGAATTTCGTAGCGGATTTGTCATTTTGAGAAGAGACGGGCTTTTTCTCATTTTGATTCTTATACATATGCGTTTGTATCTTCAGAGTTGTTTGTGGGAGGCGTCCTTGTTAGATGAGGTGTTTCCTTGGCGGATCAATGTCCTTTAGTGTTGGAAATTGGTCCGGCCTTTAGGAATTTTTTTTAATCAGAGAATAGGTATTCAACCTGCCTCTGCGGAGCTCATCTTGGGGCATCCCAAAATTTGTGTACCACCAGAATGCGCCTCATTTGGCTGAGAGTATTTTTTTAGAGAGTTATTAACACAAGCTATGGGTTGTGCAGAGGAAGAGGAGATTTTGAAGTCAATTAGACCTTTGGACATGGAGCTGTGGAGTCCTCACCCACCATTTGTTCCACAGTCGCCGCTTTTGGTACGTGTTCTGTGCCAATTCTGTGGCTTTCTACTGTTTTCAGTGGTTTCCATTTCTAAAATGGAATATTTATTTATTTATTTAGAGTTTATTTGGTGCGTCTTGTCCAGTGATTGTCCAGGTACTGGCACGCTTATCTGAAGGCTTGAGTTCTCCAAGATTTTAGATTTCTTAGGTCTTTTCCATCACTGGTCTTTTCCCCCGTTTTGAGAAGCCCTAAAAGTCTGTATTATTTGGATATTGTATGAAAAAGTTCTGGAATAGTGTTGAAGTTTGAAGTAGCAAGGTCCCCAATTGCGAGGCTAGACTCCCCTTGAACCTTGAGTATCACGTCAACGATGTATCTCATGAAAGTATTTGTGACCGATAGAACCTAGAAGTACGGGGGTCATCATTTCTTTTGAGTGATGTGTTTGGAATTGGCTTTGAACCCACGGGGAAGGGCACCCTCACGCAAATGGGTTCCCTTCCTGAACGTTATGTTTAGTTTGAGTTTGCATGCATTCTGCATTCTACAGTTGTGATGAGTCAACTAGCTGTGTCATGTACACTGAGATTTGTCCACGTTGTGTGATCCAAACGCAGGCTACTACTCTTTCAGGATCCGGATGGCAGAGCCGAGGCACTACCTCAGGTGCGGGTGCCGACGAAACTTTGCGACCCCCAGTCAGGCCCATTTTGTATCAGAACAGATGGAGGCCTTAAGACATTCAGGGGACGGTTTGATGCCTCGTGAGCGAATAACCATCCCATAGTATACGAGCTAGTTTGATACCTTGTGAACAATAATTGTCCCACAGTGTATGAGCTTCTCATTATGAGCTACTCATCGTCAACTTGACAATGTTGCTATGGAGTTTTTTTGAGCGTTGCTCACCAGTAGGCAACGGGATATGTTTGGCTGAGAGAGATTGATGAGCCTTCGTTTTTAGTCGATCATTGGGATGATCTATGATGATGCTATGTGCACGTCACCGTCTTTACATGTTTTCCCCCCAGTGATCTGGTAGCTGTCTAACTGTGTCTTCACAGTAACTTAGAACGCTTAATGACAAACGATTGAAATGGCTTATTTTTATTTATGCTTGTATATTCCAGGTTGTTTCTGCTTGTGAAATCTGTAGAAGACTATCGCCTGTTGGCTCGCATAATAAGCTTAAACTGTTGAAGTGATCCTCTCAATCTGGGGAGTTGTATGGTGACTTTCAAGTCAGAGAATGGAACTCCGTATGAGGAGTGAATATATGCATAGAATGGATGAGCAAACTTTGACTAATATTACAACAAATGGATGAGGATGGGATGATGACAAACGAGAGGAGAGTGCAAATTGTAGCCCGGATGTTAAGTTAGCAGCTCTGAGATCTAGAATGTTTGCAAGATTTGATGTTTGAATGTTTGATGTTAGATTTTTTGGCCATACGGTTAGATCAACTAGTGCACAAACCAATATTTTTCGTTAAAATTCACAGCAAAAAATTGAAAATTTCTTCTGAAATTGATTGTTGATTGAGTATTTGTGACTTTTGATGGAAATATTTCTTTAAAAGTTCAGATTGTTAAGTTCTAATTATAGTAATTTTTGAAGTTTTTTATGCAAGTCATTTTTGAAGGGGCAATTTTTGAACCCCAAAACTTAATTTTTGAGGCTAGACCTAAATGCACTTTTTGATGTATTGAATATTTGCCAAGCAAAGTCTTCAATTTATTCTATATAATTACTATAGAACTAATACAAAAAATTTCAAAAGAATTGATGGATGAAAAAATGCATTTTTGTATACTTGGAATGTATTTGCATTCATCTATTGTTCAGAACTTGAATGTCTAGTCTTTAACCCAGAAAGGATGTTGTGGACAATAAGTGTCCGATGAATGATAAGGAATCCTCTGGTGTAGGACAAAACTACAACTATTCATCCTTGGAATTTTTTGTGGAAAGTAGAGAACATCTACAATAGCTTGACTTCCAATGAGTACTTTTGGAATTTTTTATTCCAATGACTGTCATGGTTACACAATGCATGATTTCCAGGGTCACCCCCCGCGTCGTTCTAGGGTTAAGGAATTAAAGCATCCATGAAATCATTCAAAGAATACAAAAGCAATCCAATTTGTAACTTTCGCAGTGCCACAATCACCAGCAATGAAAAAAGATAATGTTCGTGATCCAACTTGTCAGCATGCCTTTGGATGGGTAGCCTTTGAGGTGCTACTTGCATGCTTGGACGGAATCGGAGGTGGAGTCCAAGACACCAAGTTGGAAAGTCAGGTCCATACCACATCATAATTCCAGATATGCACTAGTTCTTGAACAACTTTTTTTCTAACATAACATTGTTAACCAATGCTACCCTTCTACTTCCACAAAAAGTGGGAGCCACCCAACACGACAACTGCATAAATAGTCAATGGCTCTCTTGAAACTTTCTACTCATCCAATGATATGAGTGTTGCAACTTCCACGCCATCCAATCATTCTCTACATATTATAAGCCTAAGTTCTTTCTGACGCATCCAAGAAGGCATTATATATCCCTCTTCAAGGAGGAATGCTTTAGGCTGGTCAACAAAGTTATGATTTTGTGGCATGTAACAGAGATGTTTGTGAAAGGAACTTGGAAACTAAAGGCCTTCACATCTCTCACTCTAGCTGAAGTCTTCCATCCTTTGTTTGTGAGCTCTCTCTCTCTGTCTTCCATGTTCTCTTATCAACACTCTAGAGAATCAATGAGTTTTGTTTTCTGTTTTGGTTTTGAAATTTAGTGTCAGTTTGAGTTGAGATCCAAACGGCGCCAACCAAGACTACCTTCGGGCATCGATCGCTGCAAGGTTCGATCAGACAGTCCAGTTCGAGTTTCGCGCGGACAGTCCATTGATCTGCTCGTGCAACCGATCGATCCGGAATGGCGCCAAAGATTAAGACCAAAGACATGAAAACAACCGTCTACCGATTCGGGAGCATACAAGAAGCCGATGGCAAACCGTCGCTTTACGGTAATGAGCGCGGCGTTCGTTTCTCCAACAGCCCCAAAGCGAACGGCGTGGTGGCTCGACCTACCGGCGAAGTGGACAAGCACTTCAAGCAGGACAAGTACCTGCTCTCGTTCAGTCTGCGGCAGGAAAGCGATAAGATTAGCAAGCTGCTGGACTTCGGTCCGGCCGGCGATAAGAGTAGCAAGCTGCTGGGCTTCGGTACGGCTGCCGATAAGATCATCTACCTGCCGTACACTGAGAATTGCATCACCTCTACCGTCATCCCGACCGACGACAAGTCAGTCGGTTACTTCGTCACCGATGCAATGTCGGGATGCAGCTTCTTCATAGACGAGCGGGAAAACGGTGATCTTGTTTGCTACCACGCCAACGCCAAGCAGTTTTCGCCTACCGAGGAGCAGGTGAAGGCCAATCCTGGTGCCTTCAGCCAGGATGCAGAGAACAAGATGGACGATCTGCACGAAAACGCACGGAAATCCGAGTACCCAGACGCGAAGCCCAAGAAAAAACTATCCAAGAAGGACTACTACGGGGAAGTGCAGACTGCGATAGATCGGGAAAGCAGCAAGAATCGGACCGGCGTGGAATTCTGGGGTGGAACCACCATCATGGGCTTCCGCGTGGGCAAGCAGTGGGAGTTTGTGTACCAGACCTACGGACGGCTTCCATGCAAAGATGTTAGTACGAAGGACGCGCCGGTCGAAATCATCCACACCGAAACCTTCTGGAAATCTGACCCTAGTGCTGGCCCTAAAGCTGGCCCTAGCTCGAGATAGAAACATTATTGTTAGAATTGAGAGAGAAGAAGTGTTTGATGTAAAGTGAAAGTATGTATATATAACTTGAGTTGTGCTTTGGACGAAGTTTTGAGGTTCCCAATCGGGGGTTGGTTTTCTCTAATTGAGAATGCGTGGTGATTGTCTGTGCGTGTGCTGTACGTGCGGTGTGTGTGTGTGTGTCTTTGTTTGTGAGTAAACGACGTGTGTAAACGACATGTGCTTTTGTCTGGAGCCCTAATTTCTTACACGCTGTGAGGTTTACTTGCCGTGTTGCGGATTTCTCAAGGGTTCGGATGCGTTTGTTGTCCTCTCAGATCGGCAGCTCGGTATGTGTCACGGCATGTTTTGATTTTGAGCTAGATTTTGAAAATGGTGCTAAATTTTGAACATGGTGATCCGTGCACTGGATTTGTTCTTGTATGGAGCTGAATCGTTCTAACACGCTACGAGGTTCACTGGCCCTTGGCGCATTTCCCGAGGTTTGGATGCGTTTGTTGTTCTTTAAAGCACGGCAGCTCTGTTTGTGTCACATGTTTTGATTTTGAGCTAGATTTTGAACGTGGTGATGAATTTTGAACATGGTGCTCCGTTTTTGATTCGTGCAGTGCGGATCTTGATCGAAGTCGCCCAGTACAACGCCGATGCTGCGCTCCACTTCACTGGGCGTCCTCCCGACCACTTCCCTGACGTCAAGTGCGACTACCTTCGTCTGCGCCTTAGCACCGGAGAGGAGCTTACGACGAGGGAGAAGTGCTCAGCGCATGTGGTCAAGATTGCCAGGGGCTTGACCAGCGAAAGGATTTCAAGGAGCGGGCCCAAAAGCTGCATCCTTGAAATGGTCAAGAGACCCGAAGTTGTCCAGTTTCTGGATACCATGCGTGCTGCAAGTCCTCGTCAAGCGTGGCAACCTCGCATTAGAGAATTTTTGGACTCTCCATAAGGTCGCCAGACTTTGACAACACAGTCTAATTCTGGAGCCCTAGGCAGCTATGAAAAGGACGGAAATCTCTGTCAGATACGATATTCACCTTGTGTGAATATCTTGATGCCAAGTAGTATATCTTCATATCTAATTCTGGAGTTGTCAGAGAAAATGCTTGCAATGCCTAATTTAACTGTGTTACACGCGTCTTCCATTAAACTACTCGTACTTGTGAATCAGTGTTGTCAAAATTGGTTGTGCGAACAAGGAGCAGGAATAGGGGAAAAGGTGACCACGTGACCAAAATTAATGTAATCCTGGGTCCCATTCGGCCCTTCGCTTAGCAGCCCTCTGGAGAGCCCAAAGTTTCTCTAATGTTCTAAGGCAAATCCCAAGGACATTGATTTTTTTTTATATGCACGATTTTTTGCCAAGTGGCCACAGCCAAAAGATGTTGGCTATTTCTTGTAAAGGAAGTTTTCATTTTAGGGGGTCAAAAAAGTCAGAATACTGTTGTATTTTAAAACCAATAGCCAAATTTTACCTAGGTGTCACCTAGTTTTCATATATAGACATCACCAAGTATCACCCAAGTATCATATGAATATTCAAGAAACAACTGGCTCCTTCTCCAATATGAAAAAATAAACACTGTTGAAGATGAAAGTGGGACAGGTATGGTAGTTGATGCCCCGACTGAGGAGGCTATCCAGTCTTTAGCTTCGACAGTTACTATCAATCCCTCCCGCCAGTATGACAACCTTGTCCTATGGCAGAAGACATTCATTTTGTCATAGCTGACAATGTTGAAGAAGAAAATGGGACGCCTATGGAATTCCACAGTGTGAGTGAGGAGGCCATCCAGGCGTTAGCTCCGATGGGTGCTGTGGATCCAGCTGTTGTATTTCAAGTTAACAGCACCATGACAAGCTATTAAGTTTGGCTAAGAGAGATCAATGAGCCTAGTCGTTTTTAGTCGATCATTGGGATGATCTATAATGATGCTATGTGCATGTCACCATCTTTACATATTTCCCTCTCGTGATCCGGTAGTTGGCTACCCGTGTCTTCACAGGAGCTTGGAACGCTTGTTGACAAACAATTAAAATGGCTTATCTTTATTTATGGTTGTATATTCTAGCTTGTTTCTGCTTGTGAAATCTGTAGAAGACTATTGCTTGTTGGCTCTCATAATAAGCTAAAATTGTTGAAGTGATCCTCTCAATCTGGGGAGTTATATAGGGATGGATGATGACAAAGGAGAGTAGAATGTAAATTGTAGCCCGGACGCTAAGTCAGCAACTTTGAGATTTTGAATGCTTGGAAGATATTGACGTTAGATTTTTTGGCCATATGGTTAGATCAATTAGTGCACAAACTAATATTTTTGAATAAAGTTTGTAGCCCCAAATTGAAAATTCCTTTTGAAATTGATTGTTGAATGAGTATTTGAGACTTTTGAAGGAATTATTTCCTTAAAAGTTCAAAATGCTAAATTCTAATTGTAGTAATTTTTGAAGTTTTTATTCAAGTCATTTTTGAAGGGGCAATTTTTGAACCAAAAAAGTTAATTTTTGAGGCCAAACCTAAATATACTTTTTGATCTATTGAATATTTACAAAGCATAGTCCTCAAAATCTATTCTATACATTTATTATAAAACTAATACAAAAAAATTCAAAAGAATTGATGGATGAAAAAATGCATTTTGTACGCTTGGGATGTATTTGCATTCATCTACTCTTTAGAACTTGAATGTCTAGTCCTTGATCTAGCTTATTGGTGTGCCTTTGGACAAATAGTGTCTAAGGTGCTATTCACATGCTTGGCCTGGACCGGAGGTGGAGCTGAAGGGACCAAGTTGTAAAATCAGGTCCATACCACATGACGCTACATCATGATTCCAGATATGCATCAATATTCAAATGACTTTTTTCCTAACACAACATTTTTAACCAATGTTAGAGGGATCCCTTTTCCTTCCATAAGAAATGGGAGCCACCCATCATGGCAACTTCCCAACTAGACAATGGCTCTTTTGAAACTTTCCACTCATCCAATGAAATGAGCATTGCAACTTCCACTTCATCCAATCATTCTTTATAAATTATAACTAAGTTGTTTATGAAGCATGCAGGAAGGCATTATTCCTCCTCCAAGGAAGAGCGCTTCATATATTAACCCCTAAAGGACCAAGGGTGTTTTCTGTCAAAAACCACTCAAAACTGCCATTTCTGCTGCGTTCACTTATGAAAACCAAAAATATATATATATTTAGAATCTAACCATAGGATCTTGCACTTAACTTGTCTAAGATCATGTGGTAAAAAATTCATTAAATTTGACCGTACGGATTGGAAGATATGAGCATTCAAAGTTGAGAAAAAAGTTTTTTTGAACTCTGCCCTACAGCTTCAGCTGCCTTTGACCGCCATTTGTGGAAATTTTTTGCACTAAAGACTTTGAATAAAAAAATTTAACACAATGAGGGTAATGTTATACATATGTCCACCAAATTTCACTTCAAAAAACTTAGTGGAACATATCCAAGAAAATCTTGGAGTGACACAATGCCGAAAAAATTGACAATACACTATCTTTTCTTGCTAACAAGATTTCTACCTCATAATTTCAAAAATAAAAAATCCCAGCGGTGGATTGAAACATTTATTTATCTTTGACAAACTCCCCCAAAAAAATTTAAAAAAAATTAAAACCTCTAATTTCTATTGAAATTAGAAGGCTTTGGAGAGCCAAAGTCCTTAGGGCAATGGGAAAAAAAGGGACCCGGTTTGTTCCCTTGCATTCCCACTATGTTCCCTACAGTGTTCCATTGCATGGGACTTCCAACTCACCACATCATCCACCTACAATGCACTCCATCCATCAAGTGTTTCCATCTACCTACTTCTATATCAACTTCAAGAATTCATAACTAATTCCACGAAGGCCTGAAAAATATGAAACGACTTGGATTAAATGTCAATTTCACTTCTCTTTCTGTGAAAATTTACTGAAAATTGTTTGCAGATGTTCAGCTTCCCCTAAAAGGCAATCAGCTCTTCAAAACAGCCATACTACGTTATCTCCATCCAGATGGTTTTTGTGATTCTTCTTTTGGGTAGCTCCTGACAAAACTTGTTTGTTCTCCTGCATATGTCATATACATGTACATCAAATGGCATGCAAACTAAAATGGACATGAAATAACAGACTTGCATTCTTTTTGAAGGCATCAAATATGCAAGCTAGGAAGGCCATTTGAACAATTGCCTTGCTCCATAAAATAATGTCAAAGGCTTGCATAGGTGTCAAATTTTTTTTTTGCTTGTGAAGACTTCAAGAATTCCTAGTTTTCTACAGAAGGTTCAAAAAATTAGAATACTCTAGAATTTCACTTTTTACTAATAAGGTATCTTGGGACAATAAAAAAATTTAGAATATGAGAGAATTCATTCTTCAATCCCAAATATCTATAATATTAGAATAATTAAAAATTTCATAAATTTATAGCTGGACCTAGCTTTCAAGAATTGAAGAATAAATTGATTTTTTTTGCCAAATTCTCTTTCTTTCAACGGAAATGGTCCATTTGTTTCAAAATAAAATAAAAAATAAAAAATAAAAAATCTTTCAATAAATTCTTTTTTATTTTATTTATTTTATTTTTATATATGGTCCGTTTGAAAAATAAAAAATAAAAACATAAAAAAATAAAAAAAATAAAAATTTGCCTGGTGCAATGAAGTAGGCACATGGCAGCACCCTGCACCCTTCCTGCAACCAGAGGTGGGCGCCTCTAAGCCTCCCCCCGCCTCCTGCAACCAGAGGTCGCTTGACCAGGCATGGACAGGGGCTTCACCCTTTCACTGGGGCTGCCCACCCCGGCTTCCATTTCCTTCCCGGGCAACCTGCCCTCCTCTGAAGTCAACAAAAATGTAACAGCCCAGCTTGCCCCCAAGTTTTGTTTCCCCAAAAAATGTCCATAACTTCCTCGTCCGGAATTCAATTGAAATAAAAATTACATATCCACGAAGCTCTTGTGAAACTCCACAACCTCAAAAAATCTCAAAAAATCTCACTTCAAATTGAGACAATAGGAACCTACCCGGACCCAAATTGCCCCCCGAGGGGACAAACGGTCCTTTAGGGGTTAAATAACCGATGAGCCGCGCTAGCGGCGAATAGGTTATTGTACATAACCGGTTGTACATTTTTCAATCACAACCTTTGATCTTTACGATCCAAGGGTGTAGGAAGCAAGTTGAAAGGAAAGAAGGTTGTGAATTGCAACTTGTAATGGCAATGATGATGGTGCCAATGGGACAGTGCCAAGTTAGCATTGAAAAGTCAACAACCGGTTATGTTGTTCAACAGAGTTACGATATTTTAGCACGGGACAGAGATATTTGTGAAGGGAGCTTAGGAATGCAATACATTTAAGAGAACTAAATGCCTTCACATCTCCCAATCCATAGGAAGTCTTCCTTCCTTTGTTCCTGAGCACTCTCTCTGTCTTCCATGTTCTCTCATCAACTCTCTGGAGAATCAGTGAGTTTGGTTTTCAATTTTTTTGCATTTTAGTCTCAGTTTGAAATTTAGTCTCAGTCTCAGTTGGGGTCCGAACGGCGCCAGTCGAGACTACAGTACGTTAGGGCATCGTTGCAAGGTTCAGAGTTCAGACAGTCCAGTTAGCGTTTCGCGCAGACACTGCTCGTGCAATCGATCCGGAATGGCGCCAAAGCTTGAGCCCGACGGCCTGAAAACAACCGTCTACAAGCCCGGGGCTTTCTTCGAAGCCGATGGCAAAGAATCGTTTTTGGTTAAGAACGGCATTGGTGCCTCCAACATAGCCAAGGGGGCGTCGGACGGCCAGTCCTATCGGTCATCGGATGTGGACAAGCACTTCAAGCAGGGCTTCAACCCACTCTCGTTCAGTCTGCAGGGGGAGGGCGATACCGAGAAGAAGCTGAAGTTCGGTCCGGCCGGCGACGACAACAACATCGTCTACCTTCCGTACCATGACAATTGCATCACCTCTACCGTCATCCGGACCAACAACCCGTCAGTCTGTTACTTCATCACAGATCCGATGTCGGGATGCAACTTCTTCATAGACGAGTGGAACGGCGATCTTGTTTGCTACCACGCCAACGCCATGCGGTGTTCGACTCCCAAAGCCGAGCTGAAGGCCAATGCTGGCGCCTTCAACCAGGAGGGGGTGGACAAAATGAACAAAATGCACAGCGAAGCACTGAAAGCCTACCCCGGCTCGAACAACGTGGCCGAACTACGCGTGGCGGAGTACTACAGGAAGGCGCAGGCCTCGGTGAAGGAGAAAGCCAGCGAGGCGGATTGTACCGACGTGGAATTCGCGGGTGGAACCACCATCATGGGCTTCCGCGTGGACGGGAAGTGGGAGTTCTGGTTCCAGACGTACTCACGGCTTTTATATCGCGAAAAACCTACAGGCCTTTCCGGCTTCTTCAAGAGCAAGGGCAAGGGCCCGCCCAGCGTTGCGCCGCTCAAGATCATCGACACCGATCGCTTCTGGCATGCCTAGTAGTTTAGCACGCAAGAGCAACACGACTGTTAGAATTGAGAGAGAAAAAGTATTTGATGTAAAGTGAAAGTACCCACATAAATAAAATTTGAGTTGCGTTTTTGACAGAGTTTCCGAGGTTTGGAATCAGGGGTTGGTTTTTTCTAATTGAGAATGCGTGGTGATCGTCTGTGCTTGCGCTGAACGTGCGCTGTGTGTGTGTCTGTGTTTGTGAGTGAACGGCGTGCATTTTTGTATGGAGCTGTAATTTCCTACAGGCTGTGAGGTTTTGATTTTGAGCTAGTTTTCAAACATGGTGCTAATGCTTAAACATGGTGATCCGGGCACTGGACTTGTTCTTGTATGGAGCTGAATTGTTCTGACACGCTACGAGGTTCACTCGCCCTTGGCGGACTTCCCGAGGTTCGGATGCGTTTGTTGACCTCTTAAGCACGGCAGCTCTGTATGTGTCACGACATGTTTCGATTTTGAGCTAGATTTTGAGCGTGGTGATAAATTTTGAGTATGGTGCTTTGTTTTTGATTCGTGCAGTGAGGATCTTGAAGCCGTCCAGTACAACGCCGATGCTGCGTACTACTTCACTGGGCGTCCCCCGTCCACGTCCCTGACGCCAAGTTCGACTACCTTCCTATGCGCCTTAGCACCGGAGAGGAACTCACGAAGAGGGAGAAGTGCTCAGCGCATTTGGCCAAGATTGCCAGGGGCCCTGCACTATTTCTTTTCTGGAGGACACTGATTCTTTTTATGCACCAATTGGCTACAGCCAAAAGATGTTGGCTATTTTTGTGAAGGAAATTTTCATTTTGGGGGGTCAAAATAGTCAGATTACTGCTGTATTTTAAAACCAGTAGCCAAATTTTACCTAGATATCACCTAGTTTTCATAAAAATATCACCAAGTATCACATGAGTATTGAAGAAACAACTAGCTCCTTCTCCAAAACAAAAAAATAAACACTGCTGAAGATGAAAACGGGACGGCTATGGAAGTTGATGCCCCGAGTGAGGAGGCTATCCAGTCTTTAGCTTCGACGATTACTGTGAATCCCTCATTATGGCAGCCTCGTCCCTGTGGCAGAGGTCTCTCATTCTGTCATAGCTGACGATGTTGAGAAGAGAATGGGACGCCTATGGAAGTCGACAGTGTGAGTGAGGAGGTCGTCCAGGCGTTGGCTCTAAATGGTACAATTTGCCAGCACCATGACAAGCTATTAAATGGACGTCGATATGTTGACAGCATTCATACCAAGCTTTGAAATGGACTTGTATCATGAGCCTGAGAACTTTTTGACCAGCGCGGGTCAGAGCCTCGGAATTTGGCTTCCCCGTTCCGGCGAGAAGGAGAAGGAGGATCTCGTTCCTGACAATTGCAAAGTGTTTCTGGCTTTGCTCGACAAAGGTAAGCGACACAGTTCCTTCACTTCAGTCTACGATTTTCGCAGCGTTCAGAATGTCTACATGGAATTTCCTAGCTGAGTTGTCATTTTGGGAAGAGAAGAGCTTTCTCACATTTTGATTCTTTTACATGTGCGTTTGTATCTTCAGAGTTGTTTTTGGGAGGCGTCCTTTTTTAAATGAGGTGAACATTTTCCTTGCCGCAAATCATTGTTTTAGTTGAAAATCTGCCGCATGAACTAACCAGAGTTCTCAGGTTTTGTGTTTCGGAACTTGTATACCCATACAATGTGTAGGGCTGCTATCCTTGAAAAAAGTCATCTACGTGGAGTTTTGCCGGAGTAATCTCGTTAACCCACAGCCCAGTTGGTAGATCCTGGGGACAGTGTTTTTTGTGGATTGCTCTTCTAGGTATCGGATAAGTTTAGCTGGAAACAGGCATTCTAGAGGACCTCTGATTGCCTTTCTAAGATTTCTTGTTTTGATAGAAGTAGAGGCAATGACGGTAATGCTGAAGAAATTGTGTCCCTTCTGTAGAAAAGAATTCGGCAAACGGAGAACATGAGTAGTCATCATCTTTATTTCATAGGAAACTTCAATTGATACAGACTTGCAACATGTGTACTGTACGGTACAGCACAATGGTTGGCATGTCCTGAGGTGCTCTAGACAAACGACCGTAGGTACAACATTCATAGGACCTTTGCACTGGATTTCCGTAATTTTAATCCCCTTGTACAACTAAGAACTAGATAGCAATCTAAACAGCTAAATTGTGCGCTACGTGGCTATGACTAAAAATCATGAACGATATTGAAAGATATTATCTTTGAGGTGAGCAAATGAGAAGGTATCCGGGTTCAGAGAATGTATTAGAGGATAGTGGTATCTTTTGGTTTTACTTTAGACTAGGTAGAGAAATAAGTTCATTAAGACCCAACTCCAATAACTTATGTATGAAAGTGGTGCAACATCTGCAAATATCCGCCAAAATTTCAATCAACATCAAACCAATCCTAAACAAACTATTCAACTTTTGCACATATAGAATCAATCAGTAATAAGGGGTGATTGCAAAAAACACTTGTATTATTTGTTGCGTTTTTTTATTTTCAGCCTTTTAGTACTTTTTGTACTACGAGTCACCTTTAGTACTATTGTGGGTGTAGAACATCAAAATTGGACAATCAATTGGATTTCAAATCTACTATTTTAACAACACGAGATGTTTATCATTAGATGGCAAGGATGGATGACAATACTTAATTCACTATAAAAACAGCCAACATTGAAAGATTTGAAGTGCTACAAACTCCTACTAGTACTACTGAGTATTTTTGTGTACCCATAAATACTATTTTGAGCCACACGTTGTAATTTATTCTAGAAAATGAGACTTCCACATTTCTATTTTTAGAAATTAGAAAATGCATTTGAAAAATTTAAGTAAAAGTGGCCATTTTTGTCAACTAAGAGCAAAGCAGGAAGATCAAAGCTAGAACTAAAAAATCATTTTTAATTTAACATAAATTCAACCTGAATATAGCACACTTTAGGCCAATGCTATATACATTTGGAACATGTTTTTAGAAATCCCTCTCTTGAGAAGGTGTATTTCTATTAGAAGAGCTAGCCTACTAAATTTGACAACGTAACTCTTCAAAAAAGGTACTTGATAGTACTAAAAACCACCCAAACCTTATATGTGACATATATTCAAAATTCAATCTTGCCTATTGAATTAATTTTGAAAAAATTGAAATAATCCAAGTACATTTTACTATAGGAAGCTTACTTCTAAATTTCATGTTCATTCAATCATTTTTGCAATATACTTATGTCACAAAACAACTTCTGCATTGAACGTGTGACGGAAAATAGGACAAATGTCTCTTGCAATCACCCTAGGCTACTTGGGCAATTGGAGAGTAAATAATGTTGTGTTGTGGAAGAGTTGTCAAATGGAAAAATGATAAATTCCGTATCTCAAGTCAATTAATTATTGAAAACTAAAGTCTCAAGTTCCATTAATTATTATAGTTGATAAAATTTGCATATTGTCAACATTCAGGAGGAGTCACTCGACCCAAAACTTCTATCAAGTTTCAACCATTGGGTGGGTTGTAACGAGAAAAGCAAGACAAGCACTTTGAATGATATTGTTATATCATCATGCCAAGTAAAAGAGTACATTTCACTGAATACTAAGCAATAGGAAAGGAATGTACCGGATGCCAAGAGATCATAGCAATTGTAGAAGCTCAATTACAACACAAACGGCTATGAGATTGTTCACTGTGAATGGAGCCCTGAATTGTTAACTTGCAATAGCTACTGATCCAATCCAAAAGGCATGCAGCTTCAGTGTAAGACATTTGTAACGCAATTTCTTCATCAAATTCAAGACTCAGAATGAGTTCATATTCTACACATCAGCCAAAGTTAGAGTCACATGAGCTGCCTCAGCTTCATCGACCACCAATCGTGTTGGAAAATCTTCCGTTCCAAAGCATGGCGCCCATTAAAAGAGATACATTTTTGGTCGTGCCCCGCAACTGAGGCTGTCAAAACTGGCATCCTCTTAGTATGGAACCCACATGAGAGAATGTGAAGAGTACCCACTCACGAAAAGCCATTTTTACATGAGATCTTTTCACATGAAAAATTTAATGTGCTAACTTTGAATTGCTGATGAATAGTACACTACAAGAGAAAGGGGTGTTTTAAGTGAGTTTTTAAGTATACTCCTAGACACATGATTTTAAGTAACGACCTTTAAGGAGATTTTCAGCAAAATTTTACTTAAAACACATGTCTTTAAAGTAAAATTTTGCTGAAAATCTCCTTAAAGGTCATTACTTAAAATCATGTGTCTAGGACTATACTTAAAAACTCACTTAAAACACCCCTTTCTCTTGTAGTGGTAGGCTCCTAGAAAAAACAATCTTCTACTACTTAATATTCATAAGCTCAGTATCGATATAAGTGGACTCTACGTATCACTACTACTTAACCCTTGAATGTCACAAAATTTAGAGGATGAATAGTTGCAGTTTTGTCCTACACAAGAGATTTTCTTGTCTTCATCGGACACAAAAGGTCCGCCTCGACATTTAAGGATTAACCCTAAATGATCAAGGATTTATAGATTCAAAATGATCAACTTTGTTGATGGATCATATTGTGAAAAATATGGCACTAGTGGAGCTAAATTCATATCACTAGGATTAGCAAAGAACATTGCATGTATTGATTAAATTAATAGTAAAACTAGATTATAGAAGAAAATCCTCATGCTAACTACCATAGCTTCTTAATAGCTTGGTCACAAAATAAATAATTAAAAGGGTGCCTACATGTGTGTGTATATATATATATATATATATATATACACACACACATATATATATAAATAAGGATTGTCTAATTCAAAGAAATTCAACTTGCTCAACACTATCTTGCATCTCTTCTTTGTAAATACCTATAAACCTACATTGCAAAGCTTTTTTGCCTTACCAATTTGACTATATTAAAGTGCAATCTCTCACAAATTAAATATATCTTTTACATGGAACAAACCTTGACACTTAACCCCTATTAACTTGACTAAGAGTACACTATGTATCTTCTTCAAATTTTCAATGGCAAATTCTCGTTAGGATGAAACTAATCTCAATATTTTGCAAAGTAGGATCTTAAAGAATAACAAGTTGACATACTTTTTTCATTTTTTGATTTTCAAAAATTTAAATGTGAGAAGTATTTTAAAGTTTATTTAGGAAATGTAGTCTTGTAGAAAAAAGGAGCAAACATAATTTTTTTACAATGAAAAGAATATTGGGGATGGAAAAAATAATTTCTTGGACATTTCTAGTCTTTGGTTTGGACAAACAAATTGGGTTTGGAGGGAATTCTTTCAAAGTTGTATTTTTATCAATTTTAAAAATACAAGGTTCAATCTGGTGTGATTAAGAACACAAAATAAATATAATGATTCCAAATTTTCTAAAGATGTTCCAAAAAATATCTTATAGTAATAATATCAAGCATTAAATTTCAAAAACTAATGCCTATATAAAAAAATTTAAACTTTCTAGGATCCAATTTTGTTAGTTTTGGCTTTCTACTCATTCTGTTTGAGAATGTGTACAAATTTGAGAAAGGTTTTTAATTCTATTTTTTTTAAACTATTGCATTTGCCTTAGATTCCAATACAATTTTTTTGGAGAGGTAAAAAAGCATTATTCATCTTCTTATATTTTTTCCTCTCCAAAAGCTGCGTTTTTATGCCTTTACGTTGATCATCCAAAAGACCAAAATTGTTATAATCTAAAAATCCAACAATCAATATTTTCCAGAATTAATTCCATGCTCACTAGATAAAATAGTCTTTACTTTTTTATGGTTGAAATCAAAAATTTCAAGCGCATCCATGAGCAAAAAACCCTACATTGTCAAGAAGTTGTTTAGTTAATGTTGGATGTAGCAAATTCACTGAAAACCTACATCGTCAAGAAGTTGTTAGGCCTTAAGGGGTTAACAAAACCCTAACACACAAAGTAGAGAATTTAGGATTTGGATGTCAAGATAAGGATTTAGGTAAATGTAGCTGCCTTAAATGAATGTAGCAACAACCATCTAAAAATTGTAAGAACTTGAATGAATGCCTAACTTATTTTAATTATATTTCAAAATTTTCCAATATTAATATATTATTTTTTGGACTATTCAACTATTTTTTGCACTTTAATTAGTTTTTAGACAAATAGCTGGGTTAGTTGTCTAAGCTGCTAGGAAGCTACAATACTCAAAATTACATACTAAAGATTCATTGTTCTAAAATGATCAATTCAATTGATCATATTGTAAAAAATATGATTCAAACATAATTATGATGAGGCCCAGTTTCATATCACCAGAAAAGAATCAGTGAAAGCATTGTATTTTTAAATAAACATTAAACAAAAACTGCACCAAAAGACCCCTCTGAACCAATGTCTTTTAAGTGCACAATTTTTGCCAATTGGTTACAACCTAAAGATGTTGGCTAAATTTTGCAAAAGGAAATTTTCATTTTAGGGGTCAAAATAGTCACAATACTATTGTATTTAAAGACAAGTAGCCAAATATTATTTAGGTATAATCTAGTTTTCATATAAATATCACCAAGTATTACATGAGTATTGAAGAAACAATTGGCTCCTTCTCCTAAATGAAAAAAAAATTGCTTTGAACCATTGAAAACTAGCAAACGCATCAAGATCAAAATGTCCATACCAATATGTCATGATGAAATGTGTTGTCACCATTGGAAAGCCATGGGAGCCATGAATTTTTTTTTTAAATTAGATTTTTCAGATATGGCATGTAATTTTTGTGAATTTTCAAAGTTGAAGCTCCCCAGACCACTGAAACTGTCCTATAGCTAGACTTGAAACCAAAATTTGACAAAATCAACATTCAACTAATTACAATTACGTAAGAGGACACTTGAATGATACTTTTTAGAGATATTTAAATGGAAGTCTAGGGACACTTGAAGGAAAATCTTATTTGCATGAATTAGAACATGGATGCTTTTGGGTGTTTCCACCTTAAGTTCGAAAATCACGAGCACATCTGACATAACATTCAATAGCCTTCAAAGAGGCTATCTTTTCCTCTCCGAAGTCTTCATCTACAAAATTCATCCACACATTATTAATGTGAGCTTCAGTGCTAAAATAAAAGCAGCACTTATGGTGCGCTTCATTTTTTTTGCTAATTCTAGGACCACACATGCAAATCAACAGATAATTGTAAAGGTGAAAGATGGTTTGCTGAAACTCCAAAGAATACATTGAGTTATACACCAATGTAATCTATCCAATTGCCATCAACATCTTACTTTGAGTTTTTATGTTAGTAAAAAAGCTATTTATATACTCATGGGGTGGTAGACTGGTAGGAGGTAGAACAACCCATATGGGATAAGTAAATTAGAATTTGTAATTTCTCAACCACTCATAGTTAAGTCAAAAGTACTAGGACTTTAGATGTGTTTGAAGTAGAATTTTAAACCTCGTTTAAGCATAGTAAAATAACTTTTTTCAAAAAAAATTCAACTAAGAAAAGTTGGTAAATTAAGTAAAGTTTTATCTTCAAAAATCCGTTTGAGATTTAAAGCCCCTTATCAAAAGTTATAGACAAAATTCAAAGAGGATGTTTTAAAATGTCAAAGAAAATGTCCATTTCAACCCCTCTCTAAAATTTGTCCATAACTTTTTATTGGAGACTTGAAATCCCAAACGGAATTTTGGAGATGAAACTTTACTTAATTTACCAACTTTTCTAAGTTCAAAGTTTTAAAAAAAAAGTTATTCTTCTATATCTAAAAGAGGTCTAAAATTCTACTTTAAACACAATTCCTGCTTTTGACTTGAGTTCCTACTAATTCTAATTTAGAATATATCCCTCCTACCACCCAATATATTTGTAAAGAGCTTGTCTCTCCTGCACTGAACATAAGATATGAATAATTTTCAAAGCTTAGTGAGTAAGAAGCTAATTCATAGTATGCAAGAATTTTTTTGTTCAATGCGGTTTTATAGCTGCACTTTAAAGCTTAGAAGCTTAGTTATTTACTTTGATAAAATTGGAAGTACCACAGCGTTGGAGTTGCTAACTGAGCGTACTACTGACAATTCTCTTGTGGATTGACACTTGTATTTAGTGACTGATGTAGTGTCCAATATACCACACCATTTCATCCGGTGGACAAAATGGTGTGGTATATTGGACATCATTCTGTCAGGAAGGAGGTAGTAGTCACTAAGGTGAAAACACCCATTCCCATCTTTATACCCAATTCCGTCACCATGTGCCAATAGAGTACATTCTTACTAGGAAAATGTGTACCATTGGTACATCATGACGGAATTGGGAACACGGACAGGAATGGGTCAGTTTTCACCTTAGTCAGTGTGACTACTTCTGAATGTTACGGAGATCAAAGTGTCCATCCGGCATTTTCCAAATGGCTCTTTCAAATAAATTCAAAGACGTACCGTTGTGCTCCTACGAAAGTACCCACTAAGGTACAGCTGAACTGTACAATCCAGTCATTTTCTTAACCCCTAAATGCCCAAGGCCTGTTTTGAGCATCCTGAAATTTGCTCTAAATTGAACAAAAAGCCAACTTTTTGATAAGTTGTATCAATTTTTTTTGAATTGTAACCGTACAAATTCAAACTAGACATGTTAAAGATCACATAGGAAAAGAAAACACAACAATATCACTTATGAATTGAAAGATTATAATATTTGAACATAAAGGTGTTAAAACTAAGAAATTCTTTCAATCCTTTTTTCACATGTCAAATCTAAAAAGTTGGTTACCAAAAAAATATGAGGTTAAAGGGCCTAACATGCATAACCCCAATCAATTTATGGCTTCTCAAAATTTACTCTACAATTTTTTTAAATGAATTTCTAATGTGATTTTTTCTCCAAGATCTAGTGTATTTGAGGCTTATTTCCAAGAGCCCTCAACACTATGGAAAGTCAAGATTGCAATGGGTACCCTTGCACAAAATCTTGAGTAGAAATCATAAAACATCATTTTCAAAATCGGACTTTTGGAGCTAAAGCTAGACTTCAAAAGGAATTTTACAAAAATATAAACTACTAAAAATAGCAACTTGGTTAGGTTTTATTTCACTTCAAAGTATTGCCGACATCAGAATTTGGTGCCTCGGGCATTTAGAGGTTAAAAGGTTTAGGGTTGGTGTAGTGACTGTAGTCCCCCTGAATCCCAGTGACAACATCGGCAGCAACGTGACTAACTTACATTCCCTGTCTTTTTCATGTGGCTGTTTTCGTGGCCACTGAGTCACACTTCAGTCATGGACTCATGGGACCTAAAAAGAGCCCTCACTGTGGCTTTAGCCCAAAGCAGCTGAAGACACCCAAGTTCCCAAAGTGGTAATAAGTTATGACACAAAGGACAATCCCAACGGTTATAAAATTCTTCCTTATCCAATGGATTGTTCAAAAAACAACAAACAAACAAACAAAAAACAAAAAACAAAAACAATGGATGAGACAGCTCAATTGCTCCAAACTCCGTCCTTGGAAGAATCACTCCAGTTCGGAAGGATGAATGTGTGCACATCTGAAGGACGGACGGACATCAGGAAAAAGTCCCCCTCCGCTGCAGTACTGTTGCAGTGGCTACGCAGTATAATACCAAAAACTTACTGTTGCAGTACTGCAGGTAGTACTGCAACAATACTCTTTCAGTTCTCTAAGTGAAAGAGTATTGTTGCAGTACTACCTGCAATACTGCAACAATAATTTTTTAGTATTATACTACGTAGCCACTGAAACAATACTGTTGGTACTTTCCTGATGGAGTTGTGGGACACACGCTTCATCCATGCCTCTGGATGTAAGAGCTTGATGACTGCTTAAAATAAAGAAATAAATGCAAAAAAACATATCTTCCCAGCCAGCCGGACCAATTTATGATAACAATACCAATAAAGGAATGCGTACAATTCGGGGATTTCGGGGTACTCGGAAACCCCAGCCCGCTTCTTTTCCTGCAGTAAAGGTACTCCTTTATTTGTGTCAAAAAAAGAAAAAAAAGAAAAAAAAAACACAAAAAAAAAACACAGCCCGGCCCTGCCCGCCTACATCACCAGTGACGTCAGTTCCTTTTAGGACCGTCGAATGACCAGCTGGGCCCCCGTGACGACTGCTGACTCGTTCAAACCGGCCTTACCGGTACCCTGCCGCCCCGCCTGCCTCCCGGCCATTCCTTCCCAACGCTTCTGTGCTTCGCCTCGGCAGAGAAGAGAATTGTTGCGTGTGTTGAGCTCCTTTGTTGCTCCGTGCATTTCTGTACTCTGTGCCTTGATGGGTCTTATCCAGACCATGGCACAAAACCCCCTGCGAGTGGCCGGCGTCCACGAGAGTGTGCACGCGCTCTGCTTCCCGAGAGCTTGCGGCTATCGCGTCGTCGATCAAATTCATTGAGCGTGGGGAGAGTGGGATCGGGAGGCGTTCTGGTGCTTGTTTGTAGCTTGGGAATTTGCTTTTCAGTTGTGACGTGTGGTGACATTCCAAAACAGAAACAGAGTCGAGAGGCCCGGCTTGAGTGGTGAGTTGCAGTGGTGGAGTGGTGGATTGGAGTGGTGGAGTTGTGGTTGGTGTGGCGTTTGAGGTTTAGCGAGATGCCTGACTGTGGCGAACGCCTCGCGGAGGAGAACGAGCGGAGGCTGGAGACGGCGTTGTGTCGCGACCCTCCGACGAACAATTATGGGGCTCAAATGCTCGAGCGGTCGACGCCGCACCAACAACAGCAGCAGCAGCTGCAGCAGAGGTACGAGCTCCATCGCCGCTGGCCCTTGACGGACCTTCTCGAGGTGTTGGGGTGTGGTTTCTCTGTTGGAATGCGCGGTGATGATGTTTCTTCTTCTGTGCGAGTGAGGGTTGGGTGTGTCGTGGATTTTGGGTTGGGGGCTGTGAGAGCTCAGTTTTGGACATGGGCGGGCCGTTTTCGCGCGGCCTCGACGAACTTCCCGAGGTTATCGCACCCTCGAGGGACTAGGGATGCTTGCATGATGTTTTCTTTCTGTGCGAAGTGCGTTGTGGTTTCGTATGGAGCTGAATTGTTCTAACTTGAGTTGCGCCCTTGACGGAGTTTCCGAGGTTCGGAAGCGGGGGTTGGTTTTCTGTAATAATTTCTTCTGTGCGTGCGCTGTGTGTGCGTGTAAACGGCATGTGCTTTTGTATAGAGCTGTAATTTCTTACACGCTGTGAGGTTTGCTCGCCGTGGGCGGACTTCCCGAGGTCCGGAGTCGTGGTTACTTAGACTCTGGGAATGCATGGTGGTGATCTTGTGTGCGGGCACTGGATTTGTTCTTGTATGGAGCTGAATTTTTCTCACACGTGCGAGGTTCACTCGCCCTGGGCGGATTTCCCGAGGTTCGGATGCGTTTGTTGTCCTCTTAAGCGCGGCAGCTCTGTATGTGTCGCGACTTGTTTTGATTTTGAGCTAGATTTTGAACTTGGTGCTGAATTTTGAACGTGGTGCCCCGTACAGTGGTGGAAGGAAGAAGACTGGTGGGATTATGTCCCGGGAGAACTACAAAGGGAAACCCGTCGAAATTCGTGTTCCTAAGTGGGCGGACAACAAAATATGGATCAACAGTGAGGATTATGAAGCCGCCCAGTACAACGCCGATGCTGCGCTCTACCTGACTGGGCGTCCCCCCGTCCACTTCCCTGACGTCAAGTTCGACTACCGTCCTCTGCGCCTTAGCACCGGGGAGGAGCTTACGACGAGGGAGAAGTGCTTAGCGTATGTGGCCAAGATTGCCAAGGGCTCTGCACAACATGCCCAGCGAAGGGATTTCAAGAAACGGGCCCAGAAGCTCATCCTCGAAATGGTCAAGGACCCCAAAGTGGTCCGGTTTCTCAACATCGTGCGTGCAAGTCCTCGTCAAGCGGGTCATCCTCGTCCTGAGGCAAATCCCGAGGAAACTTATTTTCCTTTCACTGACGATAAAAACGGGACGGCTATGGAAGCCAATACCCCGAGTGAGGAGGCTAACCAGACTTTACCTTCGACGGTTGCTGTGAATCCCTCCCAGTATGGCAGCCTCGTCCCTGTGGCGGAGGACACTCATTGTGTCACAGCTGACGATGGTGAAGAAGAAAATAGGACACCTCTGGAAGTCGACAGTGTGAGTGAGGAGGTCATCCAGGCGTTAGCTCCAAAGGGTACTGTGGATTTCACTTCTATTTTTCAATTTGACAGCACCGTGACGAACTTTTATGAGGACGTCGATTTCTCGACATCCTTCATTCCAAGCTTTGAAATGGATTTTGAAATGGACTCGCCTGAGAACTTGCTGACCAGCGGGGATCAGAGCCTCGGAATTTGGCATCCCCGTTTAGGAGAGAAGGAGAAGGAGAAGGAGGATCTCGTTCCTGCCAATTGCAAACAGCTTCTGGCTTCACTCGACAAAGGTGAGCGACACAGTTCCTTCACTTCTGTATGCTTTTCGCAGCGTTCAGAATGTCTACACGGAATTTCCTAGCGGATTTGTCATTTTGGGAAGAGTGGAGCTTTTTCACATTTTGATTCCTATACATGTGCGTTTGTATCTTCGGAGTTGTTTCTGGGAGGCGTCCTTGTTAGATGAGATGTTTCCTTGGCGGGGCCTTCATGATCAACATCTTTTACTGTTGGAAATTGATCCGTCCTTGTGGAATTTTATTTTTATCAGAAAAAAGGTATTCAACCTACCTCTGCGGAGCTCATCTTGGGGCATCCCAAAGTTTGTGTACTACCAGAATGCGCCTCATTTGGTTAGAGTATTTTTTAGAGAGTTATTAACACAAGCTATGGGGTGTGCAGAGGAAGAGGAGATGTGGAAGTCCATCGAACCTTTGGACTTGGAGCCATGGAGTCCTCACCCACCATTTGTCCCACACTCACCGCTTTTTGTACGTGTTCTGTGCCAATTCTGTGGCTTTCTACTGTTTTCAGTGGTTTCCATTTCTAAAATGGATTATTTCTTGATTTAGAGTTTATTTGGTGCGTCTTGTCCAGTGATTGTCCAGGTACTGGCACACTTATCTGAAGTCTCGAGTTCTTTAAGATTTTAGATTTCTTAGGTCTTTTCCATCACTGGCCTTTCATTTTTGAGAAATCCTGAAATCTGTATTATTTGGACATCGTATGAAAAAGTTCTGGATTAGTGTTGAAGTTTAAAGTAGCAAGGTCCCCAATCGCGAGGCTAGACTCCCCTTGAACCTTGAGTATCACGTCAACGATGTATCTCATGAAAGTATTTGTGACCGATAGAACCTAGAAGTACCGGAGTCATCATTTCTTTTGAGTCATGAGTTTGGAATTGTAGATGTATGGCTTTGAATCCACGGGGAAGGGCACCCTCACGTAAATGGGTTCCCTTCCTGAACGTCATGTTTAGTTTGAGTTTGCATGCATTCTGCAGTTGGGATCAGTCAAACTAGTTGTGTCATGCAGAAGAATGCACACTGAGATGTGTCCGTGTTGTGTGATCCAAACGCAGGCTACTAGTCTTCCAGGATCCGGATGGCAGAGCCGAGGCACTACCTCAGGCGCGGATGCCCGTGAAGCTTTGCGACCACCTGTCAAGACCAATTTTATGTCGGAACAGATGGAAGCCTCCGGGCACTCAGGGGACGGTTTGATGCCTTGTGAGCAAATAACTGTCCCATAATATACGAGCTGCTCGAGATGAGCTACTCATCGTCAACTTGACAATGTAGCTATGGAGATTTCTTTTAAGCGTTGCTCACCGGTTGGCAACGGAATATGTTCGGCCAAGAGAGATTGATTATTAGTTGATCATTGGAATGATCTATGATGATACTTTGTGCACGTCACTATCTTTATAAATTTTCCCCAAGTGGACTGGTAGCTGTCTACCCATGTCTTCACAAAGCTTGGAACGCTTTACGACAGACGATTGAAATGGATTATCTTTATTTATGCTTGTTTATTCTTGATATGGTAGCTTGTTTATGCTTATGAAATCTGTAGAATACTGTTGGCTCTCGTAATAAGCTGAAATTGTTGAAGTAATCGTCTCAACCTGGGGAGTCTTATGGTGACTTTCAGTTTCGAGAATGAAACTGTGTATGAGGAGTGAATATATGTGCAGAATGGATGAGCAATCTATGACGAACAATACAAGTGGATGGGGATGGATGATGACAAAGAATAGGGGAGAGTAAATTGCAAGACAGATGCTAAGTTACCAGCTCTGAGATCTTGAATGTTTGAAAGATCTTGATGTTACATTTTTTGGCGAAATGGGAATTACAAGGAGTTGAATTCTCAGTAGAATTAGCATCCCATTGTACCAAGCTTAACCCTTGAGGGCCCAGAGCCCGTTTACTAAAATCGAGACCCTTGTGAACTCAATCCAATCAAACTATCACCTAACAAGAGATTTACAAAAACTGACCATACCGATTGGTAGTGGAGACAAGCCCAGATCTCATGGGAAAGGGACACATCCTTTGACCGTACTAGTGAAAAGATTATAATAGTCAAACAAGGGGAATCTTTAAGTTTGGAGAGACAGGATCTTGTCGTTGGGGCACTCAGGGGTTAACCCCTAAGCGTTCCGACATCCAATTTTTGGATGACAAATAGATTGAAATTCAAGTTTCATCTTTGTTATTGCTTGGATGAAAGCCATCCTATTTTGTGGAGATACTTTATCAAGTTGTTGTCCTATCTAATGGTTGGATTTGGTGTTAGTAGAGTACATATTTTTCTAAAATTGCAAATGTGGAAGTATGTCAAATGGTTGACCAAGCCAAAATTGCATTGACTCTAGTTCAAAATTAGATTTATAAAAATGAGGTCATAGATTTAAAGAACACAAAAATCTCAAAAAATCACCATTTCAAGAGAACTTCATTTCAAATCTATTCCAACAAATTTTACTCAAAAAATGATAATGTTTTGCTTGTAGTTGAATTTAGAAGGAATTTTGGAATTTCCCTCTCAAAATTTTTAAACAAAAATTGGTGATAGCATTGGTAAATCTAACTATATGGATGGAATCTAAATCTCAAAATCTACAACTTTTGTTTATATATAACTTCCAAAATATTCTTCCAAATAACACTTTATAATGATTTTTTTCAAATCTTGAATTTTGGAGAAGGGATTAAACATTCTTGGTTTTCCTCTATAAACTTTTGCTAGAATAGTGAGTGTCCATTTTGCTTATAATGTGTTGACATTGCAGTACATAAAAATTTCATTTGGGATATAAGTAACTTGCAAGTAATTTAACTATGAGGGAACACGTTTTCAAAATTTTAAATTTTTTTTTGCGTACAGTATACTTCCAAAATAATTTAGACTTTTTGTGAAAATTCGAGATTGCTATGAAAATTTCTCCACAAGTTGTATATTATAATAAAAAACATTATGGTGCAAAAAATTATTGAAATTATCCTAGCATTCTAACATTAGAAAACCAACACTCTATGGTAATACTTAGGACCAAAGTTCAAATTGCAATGCAAAAGTTGAATGCTTGATCCTTCTTTAAGGTGTTAAGGCCTCTCTAAAATCATTCAAAGAATGCAAAACATCCTCTCAAGAGTTTCAAAGTTAAGAGCTTTGGATGCATGGATTCTTAATGCGTGTTAGGAGATCCACAACTCAAAGTACAAATGGTCACTCAACTTTGTAACAAATGCACAAAAGTTCTCACCTTGATTGTAATTCTATTGTCTTTACACATTATAATGTATAGCAACAAAGGATTAACCTTGAAATGTTGTCAAGGGTTTAAAGCATTTGATGAATGAATTTGCAAGATTTTTATGAAAACCACAAAAATGTAGCTTTTCCATTTATCAAAAGGATAGTTTTTAGGCTCATAATCACAGTGATGGCCTACCATTTTAGTAATAAGGTGGAATGTCCATAAAACATCCATTTAAGTAGGCAAATTTCCTTAGGAAGGCTATTGGACCCCTCAAGAAAACTTAGGTAATACACAACCATACCACATGTCATTGCAACAATTGAAGTAACTTAATCTATACTTGAATCTCGTTTTTTTGTTATTCTGGTAAACTATTTAAAAATTGTTTAGTAGAAGTAGGTATGAGATAGAAGGAAAATCTAAAATATTCATATCTTTTAGAAGGAAATAAAATGCACTAATTTCAATGGTGAGATTGTTCTACCAAGTAATATAAACCATGCAAAAAAAAACCCACTTAAAAATTGCAAAAATTGCATTCAAAAATGCATCCTACAAGTTATTTTTTTCAAGAAGATGCTCTAATTGCCCCCAAAACAAGAATGTCCATAACTTTGTCATAACAAATCCAAATGAAATGAATCAAAGCTTTCCAGATAGACAAAAATATAATTTATGAGAAAAAAATATTAAAAAAGAAATTTCAAATTTTTGTCCATTTTGTTTTTGCTGCCCGGGCTGCCCACCGTCCCCTATTTTGAACTTATTTGGTCATAATTTTTTTTCCCGGGCACCAATTGTGAAAAAAATTATATTCCCAGAAAGCTTATCAGTTTTTCTATCTTCAAAAAAACTTGCAAAAAATCACAAAAATATTTCAGCCCGTAGGTGCCTGCCCGAAAACGCATTTATCCCCCGAACGGACAACAGTCCTTTAGGGGTTAACCCATTCTTCATCTTCCTCCTTAAAATTTGCATTCCCTGAAGCTCTTCAATTTCCTATAACCTCGTAAAATACATATTGAAATCAGATGATATTTTAGCTCAAAAAAGATAGGCTGACTTTCATTATATGGACCAACTATTCATCCATCCATCGATGCCTGGAAGATTCCGTCCGTCTCGCACCTCGCCAACACAGTTCTTCGTCTTCGTCTTCGTGACGGGTTTTTTTAGGGTTTCGGGGTTTATGTGCTCGTTGCGCGCATTCGCAGCGTTGTTGCAGCGATCGTCCGCCATAGCCAGCGAGCGAAGCCGCTCGCCATCACCAACGAGATGACGTTCTTCCATTTGTTCAACTGCGCGGCTCTCACATTCGGCCCTCACGCCGTGTACTACAAGGCCTCTCCCCTTTCGGAGTACGACACGCTCGGCACTTGCATCAAAGCCGCCGTGGTGTACCTTTTCACCACTCTCGTCAAGCTTGTCTGCCTGGCGACTTTTTTACAAGTGAGCGACCACGATGCCTTCGATCTGCCTCAGGAGCTTCTCAAGGGTCTGATCGGGTTTTTGGACGTGGCGGGGTTGTACTACGCCTTGACGCAGGTGACGCACCGCAGCATTTCCCAGAACCACAAGTTTCAGGCGGTGGCGTTAGGCTGGGCGTTCGCGGACGCGGTTCTGCACAAGCTGGCGCCGCTGTGGGTGGGCGCCAGGGGGCTCGATTTCACGTGGGAGTATTTGCTGCAGGGCGTGGATTCCAATGCGAATCTGGTGTTTACGGTGTCGCTGGCGGCCTTGGGATCGCTCATGTGGTTGCGGAAGAACAAGCCACCGGTGCTGGTGCCTTTCATTTACGCCAGCGCGATCTTGGTGGCTGTGATGCCGTCCATCACCAGCTACTTGCGGAAGGGCTTGGCCTGGGAATTCTCCACGGTCGTCAGCTTCGAGCTCTTCGCGTCTCTCGTCATGGCGTTCGTCACCTGGCGACTCTTCGTGGCTTGTCAAAGACCTGTCAGTAGTTCGTAAGAAAAACTTCGCAGACTTTTAGAATTTATTGTTTCTGTAGAGGAATTGTATGCCAAAGTTTCCACCTTCAGGATCCTTCGTGAGAATTCTGTTCTTTCATTCTTATACATCAGAGTCATAAGGCCTTGTGTGTGACTGGCACTTTGGTGAAAGATTAGGTCACAGGTGGTTGTATGTTACGGAGATTGAAGCTCCTGCTTAATTGAGACAGTAGCGGCACTGAAATGTGCAGTGGAACGTCAAATTTTCTTTTCTTGCTGAGATATGCTCTTGATACTCTTTGTAATGTAATTGCATTAGCTTGTTGTTGCTAGGCTTTCGTGTTCGGTAGGATTTTGTCACGGGTGGTTGTATATTACAGAGATGTGAATCTCCTTCTTAATTGAGAAATAACTGCAGTGAATTGTGCATTAGAACCTCAAATTTTCTTGCTGAGAGCGATGCTCTTGATACGCTTCGTAATAAAATTGCGTACGTTTGTTGCTAAGCTTAGGTGTTCCTATTATTTAGTTAATTAGTTACCATGTATCTTAACTGGGTATGCCCTTTTCTCGACAATTTATGGAGGCGGGAGAGCCTCCATGTCTCCAAAATGGTTAGTGTAAGTGCTCATGTCGGAGTAAAAGAGCGGAATCTATGGGAGAATGTAAGGTACGAAAAAGTTAAGCCTGTTCTTACGACTAAAACATTGTAGCTATGTTTTTGTCCCTCCATCATTGGTTAGATTTGTACAGTAGCACTCCCTCTGTTTCTGAAAAAACCCCGTGTTTCCTTCGTATTTTACGAAGGAAACACGGGTCCTTTTCAGAACAGAGGTAGTATTATATTTGGAATAGAGCCAGTAAATGACAACGTATACAATACTTCTTTATTGCAGATTTTTGCACATAATTGACATGTCTTAGATTTCCCATGTTGAGAAACCCAGTCTTTTCACAATAGATTATGTATATAGACTTCAACCGTCTTGTCACGGTGAGTTCTAGCCTGAATCCTGTAAAGATGTACCGCTTGGGTTGCAGTACAGTAGTGTACAAAGTTTACTTTCTGATAGGGGTAACCAGAAAGAGGTGTAATCAGATTGCTCTAGTAAGGAGAGCAGTCTTTACTTTGAGGAAATGCAACCAAGAAGAAAGTACTACAAACACTATAAGTAAAAATAAAACTTGCAATTCTGGCGACAGGCTACCTGATGTTGCATGCACTTTGAAGTGCTGCAAAGTCGGTTGTGGAATCCTGGGATCTGGACTTGCATCTGTATTACACGAGAAGATGGGCTCAGTCTTCTTCATAGCAGTTCTCCGTCCCAAGTCTTGGCAGCTTACAGGAGTCACGAGACCAAGAAGGTGCAGATGCAGGAGGACGCTCGGAGCTTGCGTTCCGAATGACTATGGAAGCCCGTCATTCTGAAAGGCCCACAAGATTTCTGAAGGAAAATCCTCTTCATCCATCGAGCTACTTTCTCCGTAAGCAAAGGGGGGATAGGCAAACAACTCCTCTAGGGTGACACCCATTATGTCATCTCTTTGACCGCCTGATCTGAATAGCTCAGAAAACTGCATATCCTCTTCGTACGAAAGCATCTCCGCTGGAGGTGGTAGGAACGAGGTATGTATTGCCGAAAGCTTCGAGTCCTCTTCCGGACTACGATCCCAGGCAAGCTGATGTTCCTGTGTGCCTGATGAAGTTGATCCAGCTCCCGTAGGCATTTTTGGGTCACAAAGGCCACGTTTCGGAGGAGGAGACTGAGAGCCCTTGCATTTATTTCTTTTAGGGAGAGAGCTAGCGGATTTCTTCTGTTTGCCTGTGATGGAATGAATCACATCCTTCACCTGCCGGGCGAAGTACTTGTACTTGAGTTCTGACTTTCCATCGTCCAGTAACATCCGGTCGTCGCAAGAAGGCTGCAGATCCTCGAACCTGATTCCCTTGAGCGGTTTCGACTTAAATATCAGCGGAGAGTCGGGATGCGTGTATATCTGGTTGCATCCCATGTAATAGTTAACTGCATCTTGTGCTCTACTGAGCTCGTCCAATGTGTAAGTGCCGAACCACAGCTTCTTCTTGAACTTTGTTGGTCGCACTTCAAGAGTGTACTTCTTGAACCCCGACCTTAGTCGGGCTTCAATCTTCTTGCGCTTCCTTGGCTGAGACTCCGTTTCGCAGCCTGCTGCCAAGTCTACTGTGCCTGGATCACGCAACTGACTCTGTTAGCCCTTGTACCAATTCACCTTCAGATGTTTTGGGGAACCTATGATAGAGTGTCTGCAACCTCCCTCTTTGAAATTGCATAAGAAATTCAGACGAAGTGATAAAGATTTGCTTTCAACAGGCTTGACTCTTTACTAACAAAGGGATCTCTCCACAGCTCTCGAGTGATCTCCCGAAAATCACCCTCCTATTCATATTATACAAATAGGATCCTCTACAAGAGAGATTTTAAGTTTATAACTGTACCATCTTGTGGTGAACCACTGCGAGCTTCAGGTGCGAGCTCATGAGCTGGGCCGCCTCGTTGCTTCTGTACCGTCAGCCCAGGGGAGTCCTTGGAGCAATCGTAGCCGTATTGTCCTTGATGGGCAAGACTGTAGAAGCAGCAAATCTCTGCGTGGGTCGCTAGAGATGGCCCGCGCACGGGACCATCCGAAGCCGAACAACATTTGTTGCATTTGTCAAAACCAGGAACGCTTGCTTTCTCTGGCATTCCCACTTCCTGTTTCACACAAGCAGGACTTACGGGTTGCTGGATCACAGCTTCAATACCTGCACCATATGGTTCCGTATGTCATTCAAGATTTAAACACTCCTTTTCTAAGGTCTATTCTTTCTACGAATGTGGACTTTCTATGGTTGCACAGGGAAACAGATAACTTATGATCCAACTGACTGACTCATATGTGTCGGACCCTCACCCCAACCCATCGCCTACTAACCATGTCCATCAGGCAAAAATTCAAGAGCTTAGCAATGGATAGACCTTATATTATGCACCGATCCTCTTTCTATAAAATTGGAAAGAACGCTGGTTCTTGTTTACACTTAGTTTGAGTAGATTATGATTGTAGGCAGCACGTGTGGGAAAACATCCGAGGACAAAATAAAAGCACTGCGAAACTGAACCACTTATCATGGGCTTAGTACAAGTCAGTACTGAGCCGCACATGTCTCAAATGCTTTATGACTTTCACGTGGTGTCAGCATGATACTCACCAGTACAATGTTGAGTCCTGTTCTCTGAGACTGTCAGTAGATGTTGGTTGGTCTTTTTAGCCTTCAAATTTGTGCTCAAGTTCAATATCTGCGCTCTAAGCAATCATCTAATGGTTTCGGTAATCTTGATATTAAAGGCTCTTCCCTTCCACACTTGCGAAGAGACATCCGTTCGCAGGCATGCTAAACTCATGAGAATCTCCTTAATGTACGACGTTCTTATCGGCGAGCTGGTAACCAAGGGCATCGTAAACTGCTTCACTTAAGATCACTGAGACTATCTGGGGATGACCTCTCAACATGAGCTAAGACTCAACTGTAATTTGCAACATCTATTCTCACCCGTGCTTGCATACATGTGCTTGCAAACAGATCAACATAACTTGAAGCGTAAGTTTGGAAGAAACCCAGAATCTGAAACAAAAGTTTCGATGATTTTTGGCCAGAAGGCCAACAGAGCTAGACTTTCATCCTCTATTACAAACCTCGCCTATGTTCACCTGTTACGATGACTCCAACTTATCCTTTCCTTCATTGTTCACCCCGCTCAACAAGGCCTAAACACAGGTAGTCTGCTCAGCTCAACCCTGAGAGACGATTCTTCTCAGAAATGTCCACTTGAACTTCTACAGAAAATAATCTCACATGGTGTTCTTTTCACAAATCAGTCTCGAGGTCCACTCCAAAAAATTTCCCCTTTAAAAAAATGTCCAGAAAGAAGGTAATAACAAACCAACCTTCTCTAGACACTGCTTCTTTTTTCCTTGAAAAAAACGCAGAAAATTGACTTAAACGAGAGTTTCCACAACGGGAAGCAAGCTAGCAGCCTCCTTAACAAGTGTCCTCTCTCTTAGAATATTAACCGAAATCAATAGACCATACTCCCTCACACACCGAGATCTTCCAAGTCCTTAGATTTACAAGGACAGGAGTTCACCAAATAGCACCCCAATTGACGAAAAATTGCACACAACTGGTGCAAATTCAAGTCTGTGCAATTTACCGACAGAAGCTCTCTACCGCAACCCTCGGCTCGGAACTCAACCAAACTCTCCTTTCAGTTCGCACTTGAGATATCACTGACCACACCTACTTGCAAAACATTAAATCTCCCAAGTGGACTACACAATCATCACCCCAGACATAGAATTAGGACTACAGAGTCGGCTAAGATACGCTCGCAGTGCTAAGCTTAGAAATGCTGCATTGAAGGTGTCTGGAGACTTCTTCAACGCTGTGAAGGAAGAAAAATCGGTAGCGTCACAGAGCGTTAAAGAGCGTCAAGGTGAGGTTCATGGCGTCTCTTGGCGTCCGTTTTTGGTGTGGGAGGTGCACGTGGGCGCCTCCAAAGACTTATTCGTCGTCTCGCCGTCCAAGGAAACTCTCCGCCATGGCACCGTCTCTTCGCTTATGTCGTGGGGATCTTCACTGGAATTGAGAAATTTTGGGTCACTCTCTTCCCCAGTGAGCCATGAATGATGATATGAATTGCCACTCTTCTCAAGGCGCTTGGAGTAGAGAACCTTCGAGTTAGTGGCCACTGTGTTAAGTCACTCTTTCTTGAATCTGTATGGTAAGAAGATCTCTACTTCTTTGATTGATTTAAAGACTCACTTTGATTAACCCATACACACTGCGGAGGACGTTTTTCGGCCGATGAATGACGAAGAATCTCTCCATGCAGGATAGAAGTGCAACTATTCATGACATCCTCCAAATTTTGTGGGAAATGGGGTGATCATCTATAGTAGTTTGACTTCCACTTAGTGCTTTTGCATTATTTTAATCCAACAATTCACACAGTGACAAAGCAGATGATTTCCGCAATTATGAGCTCGTCGTTTAAAGATTAAGGTAGGAAGTCCACAAAATTGATTGAGTTCTAAATGTATCCCCTATTTAGGAATGAATGACATGTTCCTTGAAATATCTATTATTGTCATTGATGAGTTAGGTAGGCTTAAAAGGACAATTTGTGGACCTCCTACCTTATAAGGTATAACCTCCCGCTTGCTAGCCAACAAGAGAGATGATAGGATTGCTAACAAATATGGACTTGGCAATATGATTAGATAAAGAACAAGGGCAATTATAATGGCATTATTATCCATTAGAGCATCTCCACCCTTCTGCAATTTTTTCGATATGGCTAGACTTTGAGTTGAATATCAACTACATTTGTCCAATTGAGTTCATCCTCCACCTTTTCTCACCAAAATTGCACTTAAAAGGAAAAAATAGGTGAATCTACAACCTTCTAGTCATATTCATGGGATTTATTTCCTTTTTCATTGCAAACTCTTGGTTTCATTGCGTAAGGATAAGAGAACAAGGACTAGAATTGAAACAAAAAATTGGATCCAAGCACAAGAACATAAATTAGGCTCAAGAAAATGGTGTGAGAAATTTCAAATTTAAGGTGGCCAGTTTCTCCCAACCTGGTAGCAAGGCAAGGGCAGGGGATCGACAACTTCAAGACCAGACACACCAAGTGCTAGTTTGGCTTGAAGTGATATGGAAAGATGGATATGCTCTTAAATGCATTGAAAGGCACACAAACACAACAAAAATACTCAAATAGAGGACAAACAAGGGAAAGACCAACTTTCTTGTTGTCAAAATTGGATGAACTTCAATTGTCGCTAGTAAAAAGCTTGTGAAAGCTTGCTCGTTAGTATGAAACTCTACATGAAATTCTTAACCACTTAACCCCTAAAGGACCGTTGTTTGTTCGGGGGACAAATGCATTTTCAGGTAGGTACCTACAGGCTAAAATTTTGTCGTGATTTTTTGAAACTTTTTTTGAAGATAGAAAAATTGATAATCTTTGTGGGAATATGATTTTTTTCACAATCGGTGCCTGGGAACAAAAGTTATGACCAAATAAGCTCAAAACAGGGGACGGGAGGCAGCAAAAAAAATTGTAAAAATTTTAATTTAAAAAAAAAATAAAAATCTCGTAGATTATATTTTTGTCTATCTGGAAAGCTTTGATTCATTTAATTTGGATTTGTTATGAGAAAGTTGTGGACATTCTTGTTTTTCGGATAGTTAAAGCATCTTCTTGAAAAAAATAACTTGTAGGATGCATTTCTGAATGCAATTTTTGCAATTTTTGCAATTTTTTTCTTGCATGGTTTAGATTACTTGCTAGAAAAATCTCACCATTGGAATTAGTGCATTTTAATTCCATCTAAAATATATTAATATATTAGATTTTCCTTCTATTTCATACCTACTTCTACTTAACAATTTTTTAGGAATGATAATTAAGTTTTTTTGAATTTTTTTTTTCCTAGACTCTCAACTCAATTCTCCACTATAAAGATTTAAATCTCAAAACTTTGTAGTGCAAAAATTTTAAGTTGAAAATGTTCAAAGTCAAAAAATCTAGTCCCGCAATGTGTTGAAAAACTTGTTTTTTTCACTTTAAACGCAGATATCTTACAATCTGTGTGGTCAAAAATTTTGAAATTTTTTCCACACACTTTCATACTAGTTAGGTGTAAGATCCTATGGTTAGATGTGAAAAGAAAACAATTTTCAATTTTTTTTACTTTTTGCTATAGAAATGGCAGTTTTGAGTGGTTTTTGGTAGAAAAAAAGGCCTTTTTCCTTTAGGGGTTAAAGGATATCTATTACGTGAAGTTATTTCCTTGAAACTCAAATATAGGCGATTGCAAGAAACGCTTCACATTTTTGTTTCAAAAACGTAGTTTTTGGCCATAGGATTGGCAGTATGATGCAGTACTATCAATACTATGTTTCCGCGGTACGCCTGTAAATCTAAATTGTCGATCTAGGGCGCCTACAGATCTTAACCGTCCATTCAGTACTATGTAGTACTATGTAATACTATAGACTGCTACGGAGTACTGCAAAAGCCACTAGGAGTAGAAAAGGGGTCTATGGACCTTTTCATTCTTAGTAATTAAAAAGAAATCAATAATTTATTTTTTAAAAATCGATTTTTGCTAACTTAAAGATGCTTCTTCTCAACTGTTTTCATCTTTGGGAAAATTAAATTATATTCTTGGCACATACGCAAGGGTAGTGCACTTTGAGCCCATGTGGAAGGTGGACACTTTACTATTTTTTTTAAATCTCTTGTGGGCTTGTGTAACCTTAGTAAATCTCTTTGTATCCCAATTTTCACCTTCAAATTTGCATTTTGGGTCGAAAATAGTACTAAAATCCCTCCAAATGGCCAAGGTAGACATCCAATTGGGGGCAATTTAAAATTAGTAAATTAATTTTTAAAAAAATTGGAAAAAATTACTCAATATCTGCAACTATCATATGTACCTTCATAAAAAAATTCATAGAAAATGGACATAGGACGCAAAAGTTATAAGCAAAAAACTACTTGTCCAAGCCCAAGGGGACAAAAAAAAGGACAAGTGTTTCTTGCAACGACCCATATCTACACTTCTATATTTTAATTGATCAAAGGATTCATATTGATCAAAAGGACTATGAGTTGGCTTTTTCCAACTAGTCAACAAGTAAGTGATATTGATTTCAATTTGGCATTAGTATGAGCAAATTAAGAACATGGGCAAGAGGACCACAAGGTGAGAGCTAAAAGCTATATACCCTACCAAAAGCTAGTGAAAGGAAAGAAATGGGGTACTCTATTTTCTTGTAGTATGAATGAAAAAACCTTGCTGAAAGTAGACTTGCATTAGACTAGGTCTTCAAGTAGTCTCTGCTGCAGAGCCAATATATTGGATGATTATTTATTGGTTTGCAATTTTTCATTATTTATGGTACATTGAGGTAACTACACCTAATTTCAACTTATTTTAACCCCTAAGTCCCCAAAGTCCCATCGAGGGACACTTGGGATTTTGGGCAGGCTTGTGTGACCTGAAATTTTGACCTGATTTTTTGAAACTTTTTTTGAAGATAGGGAATTAAATTAGCTTTCCAAAAATATAAATTTTTTGTCAATCGATGCGCGGGAGCAAAAGTTTTGCCATTTGAAGTCTTAAAAGCAGTTCGCCGGGCAGAACAAAAAAACACAAAAAAATGAATTTTTTTAATTTTTAATTTTTTTCTAAAAGATTATGTTTTTGTCTACATCTAAAGCTTTGATTCATTCTATTTGGACTAAAAATGAGAAAGTTATAGACAATCTTCCTTTCTAGGCAATTTAAGTGTCTTCTTCAAAAAACAACTTATAAAATTCATTTCTGAATGCAAATTTTTCAATTTTTCAATTTTTTTTGAAAGGTCAAGTTTGTTTGCAAGAATAATCCCACCGTTGGGATTATGGTATTTCAATTCCATCTTAGAGCTTTTAACAATTTAGTGTTTCGTTCAATCTTGGACCTACTTCTACTTAACAATTTTTTTATTTGTGAAAATTAAGTTTTGATATCCTAATTTTTTTTTCCTAGAATCTTAACTCAAATTTTCAACATAAAAAAGTTTAACTTTATGGTGTATAGTGCAAAAAAAATCCACAAATGGCAGTCAAAGTAATCTGAAATTGCAAACCAGAGTTCAAAAAAACTTATTTTTCCAACTTCAAATGCTAATATCTTTTGTACGGTCAAACTTCATGAAATTTTTACCACATGCTTTGAGACAAGTGAAGTACAAGATCCTACGAATAGATTGTAAATTTTTATTATTTTTTGGTTTCTTGAATGATCGCAGCAGAAATGGCAGTTTTCAGTGCTTTCAGAGCTAGAAAATGCCTTGGGGATTTAGGAGTTAAGAACCAATTCCTAAAATTTCTTGATTAAAACATGAAACCTCTATAATTTTTGAAAACCTGAGGTCAATTTAGGATACATTTATTTTCAATACTAAATTTTTTTTATAGTTTAATCAATAAAAAAACTAGTCAATTTAAAAATAGAAAACATACTCAAATTGAAAGTTTATTTCGATGATTAGGTGTTGTTACCTTAGACACACCATAAAAGGTTGTTGAATGGCTAAAGTCACAAATTGTTAGAATCTTAGAATAGTTTGGAAGAATGAGGTTGCTATTGAGGAATGCAACTTAGACAATGCACTACTTATCGGATGCAGAGGCACTAAATGACTAAATGATGTTGGATTGGTGGTTACCATATTTGTATACAATAGAACCTCTCTTAGCGCATAGTGCCAAGACTATGCACTAAGAAGGGTTCAGTACTAACCACTCCACAATGTGGCCTCTAACTACTGTTAAGCAATAAAGGCATCAAAGTACAACCTCTCTTACTGCATATTATGCACTACGAGAGTATACAGTAAGAGAGGTTCTACTATATTGAGCATATTTGCCATGGTAATCAACATTAATAAAATTTAAGACTGGTGACTAATTTTTTGGCAAAACTACAAAACAATGATATGAAAAGAATCAAAATAAAGTAGAGACACCTATTTGAATTTGATTCAAACAAATAACATTGATTTGTAGCTAGTATACAAATTTTTTAAAAATAAGTACAAAGCATGAATTAATTATATAATTTCCAAAGACAATTTCCAAGTGTCAAGTATAGATGTGGTTATTTCTAAAGTCCACGTTTTTCTCTTCAAATGAAGTATATTTTAATCCTCAAAGATTTCAGAATTGTTATTAGTCTCACATCTACTGGACCTTCCTATTTGCATTAGTCACCTCCTCTATCACCCCCTCTTTACCAATTTAGTCCCAACAAACTTTGAAAAATCATAGAAAATTCATTTTTTTTTGGAATGTCTTGATTCTACTTGCAAATTATGGCTTCTCTCAAACTTCTCATTCTCTAAAAAATACAAGAGTTGACAAATAGCTTCTCCAAGGTACCTAAATAACAAATCTACTTGGTAATAGACATGTTTACTTTATGAATTTCATGCAAAAATCTCGAGGAGTTAGCTTTAAGAACAAGTCACAATTAGGTGTAGTTGCCGGGAAGTGTTAGCATGTGAGTGTAGAATCTATAAGCTCATGAACTTAGGAGTCTATATTTAAAACTCATTTTATGCTTATAAGTGTGTATGTTATAGGTACCTCTGTTATAGACTCTTTCCATGTTTTAATGTACCTATATATAAACATCTTCAAATGGATGTAGATACATACCGTACCTACATCTAGGTTTTGGGCTAGTAGGCTCAAGTCTTTTCGCTCACACGCTAGCATTGTTGTGCAGTTGCCTTAACTCTTTTGTCAATGCAAACTAGAATGCAAGAGCCTCCATCCCTTTCGTCCGGAGCCTCTGAAGTAGAGCTCCGTCCGTCACATGGACATCAAACCACTGCTTCCTTTCCTTTAATTTTTTTTTTTTTCCAACTGAAGGCTTTCAGTGTTTTTTTTATTACATATTTGGTTGGTTTGGGAACATTCCAGGGTTTGTTCTGGCAACATTCCGGGGTTTGTTCTGGGAACATTCATTCACTGTTTTGAGAGTAGAGTGAGTGCGAGAACAGTGCGAGTGTTTAGTAGTCTAGGGGCATGAGATCATGCACCTGTGGTCCCTAGTGAGTCTTGGTTATATCATGCAACAAAGTGAGACTGTCTGTATGACTTTTCTTCCCCTAAACAAAACGAGGCAAAGGAGGGCAAAGGACTGTCTGGGGGACTTGTGACTGTACTCTCAAGTTGTCAAGAATCAACCGGAAAAAAACATTGGTGTACTAAGAAACAGGAGTGGCCAATCTGGTAAACAAGAACATCGTCATGTAACCAGTTATGAAATGTACACAAAATAGTGAAATTAGGTTGCCTTAACAATTAGGTTGCCTTGCATCAAGAAAATTATTGTAGAAGCCATCAAAGTCAAGAAATATTTCTAAAAATATTTCCATTTGTACACATGGAGGTTTATGAGTCTCAATTACAACAAGATCCAATTTAAAAGTAGAGAATTTTTGTACAATAACTGAAAATATTTATATAGTGTCAAATGTCAAGAAATTAGTGTGGGGCAACCTAATTTCACTATTTTGTGTAGAAGAAGAGTAAGGTAGAGTCAAGGAGAGTTCGAACCACAACTCTTATGAAAATGTTCTAAGGTGGAAGCACCCATTCTGGTGCATTTAAGCAATTCAGCATAGGTGGAGGCACCTTTTGCTTGGAAAAATATTTTTGCAGTATTGGCAATTGAAAATCATGAATTTAAAAAAAAAAAATAGAATTTTCGGTTAAGGCATCCATTTTCTATGAGTTTTCAAAGTAGAATTTCCTAAGGCACGTCAAACTGCACTTTAGTAAAGTTGCCTAGATTCTAACATGAAAATCTAAAAAAATCAGCACCTACCAGTCTTAGTTAAGCACGGGTACAGTTCTAAGGTACTTTTGGGGAGACTTTAATGGAACTCTACAGTGAATTAGTGGGTACATGGACTGGAATGCTGCTTTCACTTTGAACATGAATACCCATTTGGGACCCTCAACCCAATTGCATTCCTAGTTACGCTTTTTGCAACATTTCAATGAAGGAATGAAGGAAAAAATTAATGCCATCTTGAAAGTAACCCTTGTGACTATATTGCATGGTGATTTTTTACGTTCTATTTCTTAGCTCAAATGCAAGTTGATAATTTGAAAAAGATTGTTTTAGATTTGGGAAGCCGATATTTTGAGGAATGTAAAAAATAAACTAATGAACAAAAATTACTCAAAAATTATTGGCTATATTCAATAAACTAATGGGTTTAGCAATTTCTTCTTTGTGTAAAAACTTTGTAGAGATTATCTTACTTTCTAGATGACATTGTAAATAGGGACGGAATTGGTTTGAAGGTTCAAAACGGGTATGTATACCGTATTCCTTCCTAAATTCATACTAGCAATGTCTTCCAACTCTTCTTTTGTCTATTTGTCACACTTCCGTGTCTTCTTTGGCTAAATTGAATATTTTAACATTGGCAGAATATTTTGAGGAATGTAACAAATGACTCACTTGCTCAAAAGTTATTGGCTATATTCAATAAACTAATGGGTTTAGCAATTTCTTGTTTGTTTAAAAACTTTGTAGAGGTTACCTAAATTTCTAGATGGCATTGTAAATAGGGACGGAATTGGTTTGAAGGTTCAAAATAGGTATGTATACCTTATTCCTTCCTAAATTCACACTAACAATGTCTTCCAAGTCTTCTTTGGTCTATTTAATTGTCACACTTCCATGTCTTCTTTGGCTAAATTGAATATTTTAATATTGGCTTATAGAAAAAAAAAAAAAAAACATTATTTTACCACCTTCTATGGTAGGAAATCAAAAATTTGTATTTTAAATCTATATCATGTACTCCGTATATATTATACCATCAGTAAGGTCTCATTGAAGTCTTCTCAAATTTTAGTTTTTAATTTTAATTTTTTGCTTGATTGAAGCTAAACTCTACCCATGCTCATTACAGAATGGATGGCAACCCATTTTGAATCTTAGCATACTTGTGATTTATTAACAAGATAATCCTCCTCCTTCACCCTTCCTCCAATACTTGTTTTAGAATTGGTCAACAAAGTTAATATAGTTTGTTTGAAGGAAAAGAGACTTTTCCAAATCTAGAAAATTTCCTAAAATTTGGTTAATTTCACAAATACATGGAGATCCATAGATCCTAATTGTAGACAATTCAAGAGGCCAATCTTCTTTATATTCCAATTTTAGTTTTAATGTCATTATCTTCTAATGCTCTATTCATAATTGTATTTAATAATCAATCAATTTATATCCCATCATTCTACATAAATTGAACTTTTACTTTCACTAAATCAGTAAAGATGCATATAATTTTGGCTTGTGCAGCTTCAACTATAATAAAATCCTATGGTTGCCTTTATAAACTAAACTTCTACAAATTTATTTATTCTTATCTATTCAAACAAAGTTCATATTTGCAAAACATCATATGAACTTTCAAATTCAATTTAAATGACAATTCAAATCAAATGATAATTCAAATCAAATGACAATTCACATCCACTGTTGAGTACCATGTTTGTTTAGTTCCATCTTCCTCTTTCAAACACAAAATGAATTAATAAGGCTTAGAATACCTTGCAATTGATTGTTCATTTGAATTTGCTAAATTGCAACAAATCTTAATATGCGATAATTGTATTTTCACTTTGTTTTTCATGCCAACTTCCAAAATTAGATGAACTCATAACCCCCCATTCCTAGTTTTTCATGATTCAGGAATCACTTGACTCTCAGCTAGCTCATGAAGAACAGTTGCGCAGCCCCTCACTTCAAAAATGCTTTCGGTAGTAGATTCCAAAAACGCACTCGACCCAACTAACACTGTTTTAAGTGACTATCTTCACTGCCGATAGTAGAGTAGTAAACTAGTACCCAGAGACCGACCAGACGTTGTATTAGAATCTATGGACATGCTTTTACAATAGTAAATAGTACCAGAGACCTACAATCACTGCAATAAATAGTACTCCGTACCATCAATCACTCGTCTAAAGCTGGGAACGGTAAGGAAGTTGACGAACATAGTGAAAAGATATTTATTCCAGCAACCGAATCAATAAAAAACAGATATGGTTGCAAAGATCCACCCTAGACTGCAAGACGTGGTAATCCGTCTAAAACTTGCAGGACAAATATCTCGATAAGTTTTGAGGGAGGTGTAGAATTAGCTGTCAATGTTGCTGCTTTTGCCGGGGAAGGTTGATGAAGTCCATTGATGTACGATCCATTTGACCTGAAGCAGCTAAAATCAAACTTGCACATTGAGGCCACATAAATCTGTCACCACAATTGCAGAGCAGCATGCTCGAATTCATGAATCATAATTACGAGCTCATCCTTCCATCATTGCACTTAAATATTTATTAAACAAGAACATACTGAGGAAGTATACATTTCACACGATGCAAGATTCCAAGGCTATGAATACTAGCAATAAGTCCATCTTGGTATGTTGGTTAGAAGCTATCCAACCTCAACTGGACTACGCATGCGGGTCTATTGGTAACTACCAACGTTCCACATCAAATGAAGGGCCTTAAGCCTAAGTCAAAAAGCTACATTGGGCACAAATATGAGAGACACAGTCATTTATAGATAACAGTGACTTGGACACCCTCTAAGAAATGAGAAAACAAGAAACTTCACCTAAGAAAACTGTTGAAGGTTTCCCAGGTCGAGGTTTGAATTCTGGATGAAATTGAACGCCCACATAATAGGGATGCCCTTGTAACTCCAAAACCTGAACAAAGAATTAGAATACATAGAATTGCATTATTGAAGAATATTAGCTTAAAGTAACATTGGAAACTCAAGGTTCATCGACCTGACTGGATCTTTTTTCTTTGCAACGCCATGGAATTCTAGTAGAGTTAACAAAAGGCTTATGGTAGTAACTTTGACGATACCTCCATTCTACGTCCCGTTTTATCCTTGTCAACAAAATGAAGTCCTGCAACTTCTAAACTGTCCACCATCTCGGGGTTAACCTACCAAGAAGAAAACAAACTCACAATTAACAAAGTGACAAACCTAATAAAAATCATATCTAAGAACAAATTGTTGAAACAAAACTGAATGACGAATGATCATTACCTCATAATGATGCCTATGTCGTTCATCTAAAAAGTTGTCCTTCTGATACCTGCAAGACAAACGATAAAAGATGTCAGACAAAGCAGAATTGAACGTATGTGGGCGCTAGATTGCCCACCCTTGGTAATAAAGCGAACACCAACTAGGTTCTATGCTTTTATCTACTTTTTCAATATATGGGGGTGTTGTGAGCGCGGTCCACTCTGCCTTCCAAGCAATGGATTTTTTTTGCTAACGTTTCCTAAGAGTCGTAGATAGGCAGCAAAATAACTAGAAATGCATGTGGTAACTCACAAGCTAACTGCAATGATCAGGAGTAATAGCGAAATTATAACTCCCTAACTATCTATCCTATGTCTAGGGTTGACTAGGTAGTTGGCGTCATTTCTAACGTCCCTAACTATGTGAAGGGGAACCCCTATGTCCCTTCCATGAATCCCCTAAGACTATCTTTGTGTTTCGACACTCCACCTGGAAGTTCTACTTTTAAAGACTATTCCTAAAGTTCCACTTTTACTCTAATTTCCAACTTCTAAATGTAGCTCTAGATTTTACTTCCTTAACTTGGTTCTAAATCTTAACCTCCAACTTTGACTCTATGTTTTGACTTTTGACTCTAGGTTTTTACTCCTAAATTAACTCTAAAATTTACCCTCGGAATTTAACTCTATATTTTGACTTTTAGCTCTAGGATTTTTACTTCTAAATTAACTTTAAAATTTATCCTCAGAATTTAACTCTATATTTTGACTTTTAGCTTTAGGATTTTTACTTTTAACCTAACTCTAACTTCGAACTTCTACCCCCGACTTTTAATTTCTATTTTTAACTTTTTACTCTAAATTTTTACTTCTCAATTGACTCTAAAATTTAACCTCTAAATTTAACTCTATGTTTTGACTTTTACTCTAAATTTTACTTCTAAAATTGATCTCAAATTTTAACCTCTAGGTTTGACTCTACTTCTAACTTTTACTTCTACTTTGAGCTTTGATTTTTTACTATCTAATTGTTACTCCAAATTTTAACTACTAAATTTTTCCCTAGCTTTTGACCTCTGATATTCACTCTTAATTTGAATTTTTAACTTCAAGATTTAACTCCTAATTCTAACTCTGGAATCTACTTCCTAATTTGATTTTTTTATTCTAATCCCTAAATTTACTCCAAAATCTCTACTTTTACTTCCTACTCTTTTACTTGGATGTGTGACTCCTAAATTAATTCTAACATTTTACTTTCTAAACTACCCTAAGATCTTACTTGAGAATCTTAACCCCCCAAGTTAAACTTCCAAATTAATTCTACTTTTTAACTTCCCAAGTTAACTCTAGATTTCGACCTTAGAATCTTAACTTTTACAATTAAACTGTAATTTGACTCTAGTTCTAACCGCTGATTAATTCCTAATTTTAATCCTAAATTCTCTTTCTACCCTAAATCCCTAAGTTCCGTCCATGGTTCCTTTTGGATGAAATTTTATTCAAATTCCTCCGTCCTACCCCCTACTACTTAACTTATCCTAACGCGGTCAATTTAAAGCCAAATCCTAGGTGTAATATATTTTCGGAAACCTCTATCCCTAATCTATAAACTTTTGAATCTAAACTTTTACTTTGCACTAATCTCGGCTTGCTAATTGCGCTTTAAGGGCTGATTACGGAAATCAACGCTAATTAGGGAAAGTGCCAAGGATTAATTCAGAAACTCACCTCTTCACTACCGGTTTTGGAAATCACTTCGTCCACGTCCACATATACATCCTCATGCTCCATGGTAGTCCTTTGTTTTGTTTGATTTTTTCCAAACTCACCGCTTAAATTGAGAAAGTATTACACCCTTGCAATCTAAATGCCTTCTTTCCCTTCCTCCTTTCTTTTCTTTCTCCTTCTCTCCTTCTACTCTAATACTATTCCACCTAAGCTTTTATGGAGCCTTACACTCGAACTTCAAAACCCAAGAAAAATTAATGGTCTCTCCTACCCCCTTACACCTTCCAACTTCTCGTCATACTAATCTTTCTTCTAATGGTCACCAAGCCTTCTCGAGATTTCCTCCTAGGTCTACCTAGCCCTAGGTCTAGGGTACTATTGATCGTCTCTCTCACCTCAATTCCTATTTCATTCTATTCTCCTCTAACTTTCCTCCATTGTGTAGGTGTGATTTGTTTGTTGGTGAGAGTTGGAATTGGCTTGTATGCAGGTACGGTGGTGCGCCTCTTTTTCTCCCTCCTCCCTTTCCGTTTTAGGCTTCTAAACCTCCTTTCCCCCCAGTTTAGTGGTAGGTTAATCCCATAATTTTTTGCAAGAAGGACAACCCCCCCTCCAAAAGGACAAGTTTGAGGTAGCCCCCGGCCCAAGCTCCCTGCCTGGCCGCCCGGCTCTCCTGGCTGGCTGGAAGCTGGCTGGGGGGGTCGGGTTGTTTTAATTTTAATTTTAATTTTTTAATTTTTAATTTTTAATTTTTTTTTAAAACTACTGAACTGGTTTCTGATCTGGTTTCTGAACTGGGTTTCTGAACTGGAATTCTAAACTGGAATTCTGGACTGGTTTTCTAAATTGGTTTTTTGGACTGATTTTCTAAATTGGTTTTCTAGACTGGTTTTTTGGACTAGTTTTTTAACTGGTTTTTTGGACTGGTTTTTAAAAGACTAAGAAAAGACTAGACCTAGCTAAAAACTAGGGGAAATTGGATTCTTTCTAAACTAAAGGAAAAAACTAGATTTTTTGCTAAACCTTGATAACACGGAACTTGCTAATGCTAAATATTTTGGAAGCTAAACTCTGGACATTTCCAAAAGGTCTTGGAAACTAGACTTTGGAACTAAGGACTGGGGAGGTTCAAAGCTTCGCCGTAAAGTTGGATTTAACACCAACTTTAGGACTTTGTAGCACTCCGGGAGTTCAAAGCTTCACCGTCCGGGCTGTTTTAACACACACTGTAAGACTTTTTGTGGTCACAAGTTCAAAGCTTTGCCGTCCCGGGGGGGGTCCACACAACGAGGGAGACTTTAGAAGAAAATAGGAAAATACACTCTAAAAACAACACCTATCAAAGTCAAAGCTTCGCCGTCCCGGAGGGGGGTCCACTCAACAAGAGAGAAGTTAGAAGAAGATAGGAAAATACACTCTAAAAACACCACCTATCAAAGTCAAAGCTTTGCCGTCCCGAAGGGGGGTCCACTCAACAAGAGAGAAGTTAGAAGAAGGTGGGGCAAAACACTTAAGAAATACACACAAGTTAGGACACGTGGCAACACAACAAACTCACACTCTAAAGGTCCCCAAAGCAGCATCACCAAGGTACGGTGGGGGGTTGCTCTAGGGTTAGTGCAAGATCCAAAAAGACTCCTAAAACCACAAACAACTAGCTCACGAGGGCACAAGGACACACAAAGTATAAAACACCTACTCAACTCACAACAAGAGTACAAAGAGTACACAAGGCAAGATAGAAGGACCCCCAAGGACCTTCAAAGCTTGAAATGCAACAACAATAGAGCCAAAAGTGCTCCGAAAACACCGTAGAGGTTTTTGGCTTCAAACGCCAAAATATCCAAAATAACTTGAACCCACGAACTCAAAAACAAGTATTGGAGGTGTTCTAGAGAGAGAAATGGGGCCCTTATATAGGTTTCCAAGGGCCCACCCCTCCCTCTAGAGTTCTAAGGTAACCTTATCAACTTGGATTTTCATCCTAATCCTAAAAATCTACTTCTACCATCTATGCTGAACCAACATCATAACTTTTGGAGATTAACTCCAATCGCCGAACGGGGACCCCGCCACGTGGTTAATTCCCGAGGAATCTTGCCGGTTTGGGTACTTGCCGCTATCGAAATGTCGTAAAACTTCACGAAGCGCATTATTAACATAAAACAAGCTAGTTTAATTTTTAGTGAGATTTTATTGTAACCTGGGTAATTTCCATGAAATTCCCGCTGGAGGTTAGAAGGGTTGACCACCCGGAAAAGATTCTTCTGCAATTCGGAAGATGCCGGGAATTTTCACGTGACCTCTCAGGGAGTTGCATGAAAGACGTGCAAGTGCATTTCCGTACCTAGCACAATTGGTCAGTGGAGATTAAAACTGGCCATCTCCTCGAATTAGCGACGGTGCGGGAATCTTCTGCAGGTAGAGGAATCTTGGCAAATCGATTTCGCCGTTGGACTCCTGGCTTGGAATTTACCCTAGAACACGATCCTTGGGCTGTAGATTCCTCCACGGGCCCTGTCTTGCGTTAGTGACTCTTGCATGCTAACAATCGGGATTTTGGGAATTCGTCGATCTAATGGGGAATTCTAAATCTAACTCTAGAACCCGACCTAGTGGCCTCGCTGTGGATCCCTCGGATTGACTTAGCCATGAATTGCCACATTCATGGTGGGATTTAGCCCTTTTGGGGCTATGTGACTCAAATTCTCCAAATCTAGCCACTTCGTTAATTCTATACTATTTTTAGGCCAGGTTTGGGGGGATTCTAAGTAAAAACATAAATCTAGAACAAATACTATAATAGGTATGACACAACCCTATTCTGGTTCTATACTCTTTTTATGGCTTTTTGTATACTTTTATCAACTTTAAATTGCAAATTTCCAAAAAAATAATTCTGCGAGTCCCAAGTGACAAATTGGGAGCTCACAACGTACTAGCAACATCGCAAGGAACGTGATATAGAACAACATGACTAAACAATTGCATAGATATGTCCTCACCAAAATCGAAACCGAAACTAAAATTTTTGGAGCACAAGCTTCACCTAATCCTTGTGTTTCACTTTGTGCACAATGAGTAGTCACGAAAAATAAATAGACTCCTGATACTTACAATTTAGTTGTTATATAGTCAGCAATTTGTAGCAACGTCTTACGAGTCCCCAGTCTCATTGTCCCACCCATGTGGGTTTTGGAGACCTTGACACTTATAAATTAAAGGAATTCAGAACGAAACAATGCTTATTCACGAGAAAAACAAATACAGCATGTCCAGTGACTCTTGTAGGTAACAAAAGTCTAAAGATAAAAGTCTCAAGTGCCTAGAACTATGCAGATTGCACGCAAAAGCATCCACAAGTACAAAGACGAGGGAATGTACACCTCTGGCATGAAAACGACACAAGGATGCCGTGTGGCAGAGTCAAACTCTGTGCTGTTAGCATCCTCCAACCTAAGAACCTGTTGAACATTAAGAGAATGTAAGTATGCAGACAACGTAGCACAAGCCACAACTTTTAAATTGTAACACTATAAGGAAGAAACGGACCACACTCGACCAAATTCAACTGATGACTAGTTCTAAAACTACACAAAAGTGTGGCAAACATCAAACATGATACAAAATTAATATGTGGGCGCAAAAGAGTTGCCTACATTTCTTGCATACTCCACAACAGCGAGTTGCATTCCAAGGCAAATTCCCAAGTACGGAACCCCATTTGTACAAGCATGAGTGGCAGCTAAAATCTTTCCATGTACTCCTCGATCACCGAATCCTCCAGGCACAAGCACACCATCAGAATTCTGTGCAAGAGGAGGTAAGCAATCAGCCCAAAGCCTTCAAGGAGTTCAATCATTGATCAACATTACAAAAAGTTGCACACAAAAAACTTGTCGAGACAAAATAGAAACAAATAAGTGGTGCAGCGGACAAAATATGCTACCTTCAAGGTCTTCCATGCAGAAGCAAATGCTTCTGGTGTTTGCAGACACACAACACCACTGATCAAATGCAACGACCTCATGAGCTACATCTAATATCAATACTTTTCGGAATGATTCACTCCTGCACTCAACAACTTCTTTGCCGATGAGATCTATTTTTTAGGCAACATAATATTACTATGCACAATCATCAAGAACTGCACCTCCTCCTTGGCGCACTCCTCCAAATCAGTAGCAGCAACCCATTCCAACACCAACTTCCTAGAATAGGCAATACATGCATGTTGCAAAGCCTGGCCATTTACGGCAAAATATGTCAAATTTTGTGGAAACCCGGGTCCACGCGATGACACACAAGAGAGCGAGTGTAAGTTGTGTCAAAGAAGGGATTATTATAATAAATTCTAAACTTGGAAAATTTGAAGTAATCTTTAACTCAAAAATTAAATATTACTTCAGTAAATCAGGAGTAAGAGTCTCTTCAATCCTAACAAAAATGCATCAGGTTCATTGCCATCCACCTTCAAAACTGAAAGATACAAGTCTAATAGGCCCGTGTATTTTCCAACCATAGCAATCTTTATCTGCAAGAATGAATCCAAAATAAAAATCAATAACATCACCTCACCACAGTACGAGGAAAGAATCGAAGCTCTTGAAGGCGATCACATTAGAAGGTTCATCAACTCAAGGTACTCACTAGGATAGAGAGGTTGTCGCATCGCTCAGCTCGGGCAGCCCATGACTCCAAGGCAGGAGGTGGTACAGAACTACATGATACAGAAATGTCGGACACATAAATTGTCAAAATCGAGTTGATCACCAACAGAAGGCCCGCTCATAACAGAATGATAAAAAAATCCAGTGACTTGCCAAGACAAACCCAACCATCAATAACTAACCTCAATCGCAGTTTATTGAGTATTGCAAGATGTCCCTGCTGATCCTGTTCGTTGCAAAATAAAATCAAGATAGAATTAGCAAAAATATACTAATACTATGAAAGGCCAACTGGTAACTGCATCTCAACCACCCACGGCTACTCAAGTGCCAAGCAGTGTGAAAAAACAAAGAATCTATCCCCAATGCCCTAGCAATTCAAAAGATGAGTGAGTGTTTCATGGTTAAATCGGCAGATGACCCCATTGTCATATTGCTATATATCAGGGACACGGTTTAGGAAAGTGCCTGATCAAATGAGTACATACCCGCAGCAAGAGAGGAATGTGTCAGATATTGGAGACATCATATATGTTGAGAATGTGAGCAGCCTACACACCCAACCCATTTACCAACCATTAAATTTATTCAAAAAATATCTTGTACAATTTTCTATTTCAAACCAAAATTAACTCAAAATCCTGAATCATTTATAATGTATGGGATGATAGTAATATTGCCAGTAGTAGCACTTGGCAAAGAATGGAAATCAAAAATCGAGGACAAAATCGTATATATTTAACTAATCAATATCTTGTCAGGAGAGCATGACCATCTAAATGACCAGCACGAAAAGGGAGTGAAATTAGAGGAATAATATATCTACTAGCCTTGACAATTGAATCATACATACTCTGACAAGTATGACAGATAATGAGAAGATTAAGGAAATTCAGCACTTACTGGAACATGGCAAAATTGTGAGAGTTTTTCCTTAGTAGCTTGCTCCAAAGGCTGCATAGCCGACAAAAATAGATATAAGGGACACTAGAAGAAAATCTGACGTTTTCAGAGGAGGTCAACTACATAACCCTGACCAGTCATGCATGATTCACAGCTTAGGTAAGTAGCATTGCAATCCACATACTATTTAATTTCTAGTACTCCACATATTCAGAAAGTACAACTAGTCAAAGATAAGCATTAATGTGTTTTGCAAAATCAAATTACAAAGGTCATGAGCAAATTCCCAAAATGAGAAAAGGTGCAAACAATTCGTTTTGTCATAGCTAAAGCAAAAAAACATTGATTATTTGACCCACAACTATCCACACGTATTCAAAAGCTGAAGAGAAGTACGTGTGCGCTTCGGCAAGCTAGCAAATCAGGAGTAAGACCCAGAGCCCGAAGTTCCCGAACACTGTGCTGTGTCGGTTTAGTTTTCTGTGAAAAACATAGAAACGTAAGCAAGGTTACTGCACAGTTAGCTGCCAAAATCATGAAAATGAGTAATTGCAGATGTGAGTCTCAACGGTTCAAAAAACTTCTTTTTGAAATAATTGGAGATATAGTTCTCTGACCTGCTCGCCTACCACGCCCAAAACAGGAACCAAACTCACATGAACCAAGCAGAAATTATTATTACCTGTATCACAAGAGGGCATGTAAATAACCACTGATGCTATAATGAGAAGAAAGGGATTCACTGTATGCTTACATACATTGTCGAAATAGATGCTTCCCAAAAAGAGAATTACAATTTAATTAAAAATATCATTACCAACTCGGAACTGGAATTGTTGAAGTGCTTCAATGAAAGGCAGAGATTTGATATCACCTACACACAAAGATAAGATCATCTGAATTAGAAACCATTTTACCTAATTAATGAAAAAGGGAATATGAATACAAAAACAACCTGTGCTATTTGAAATATAGCATAAACGAGTAGAAACTACAACAAGCAGTTGAACATAGTGAAGATTATCATCAACAAGACAAAGCAATAAATTCATAGGAGCAAAAGGTTTACAACTATTAAATCAATGAACTCAAGTTCTCTAGGCATCATATTCAAATAAACTCCTAATCCTAATCATTACAACCTTAAACAAATTCAAAAAAGGAGAGTAAGAAGCAGTACCAACAGTGTCCCCAAGCTCAATGACACAAACGTCAGCACTCCCAGAGAGACCATCAACAGGAACTCTAACAACTCGTTCAATAGAGTCTTGAATAGCGTCTGTGATATGTGGCACAACCTACTCCAAAAGAAACATATACAACACAAATCATTTTTTGAAACAACTTAAACAGATGCAATATCAAATAAACTTAAATCAGTGTTAGATAATCTTGAATTATAGAAAACTTGTATATATCACAGAATGTAGTGTACAATGATCCAAATCTTTTTGCAAAATTAAAAGTCCAATTTTGACTTCAAATTGATAAAGACAAATTAGAAATTCTAGACTTGGCGTCATGGAAAACCGTTAAAATGAGGTAGCTAACGACAAAAAAAGACAGAAGAACTACTAGAGCAATTCATAAATCTACACACCTGAACAGTTTTTCCCAAAAAATCCCCCCTTCTCTCTTTTTCTATCACTGCCTGCACAACCAGAGCATTCGATATTAGAAACCACACATTCATACATCAGTGCACCATGAGTTAACATTACAAAATACGGTAACCTTATGTCAACTTTCAGACTCAGTCAAAGCTTAAATTTCAAATCAATTCCAAGGTCAACATTTTAGAAGATAATAAAGACAGGAAAGCAGATAAAGCGAGTAATTATGTAACAGGAGGTATGTAATGAGAAAAAGAGAAGCACTAAAAGAATATACTGGTTGAATGATCTTGTTACATATCCTGACTTTACCTGATAAATTTTCCCAGTAGTAATGTTGTTGTCCCTAGTCAATGTGACATCCAAAAAACGTTCATAATTTCCAAGATCCAAGTCTACCTGCAAGCGGAAAAGAAAAGAAATAGATCAGAGTAACTCTACAAAATCGGCGACTTCCAGCATTGTATAACTGAATAGACCAAAATACTTTCATAAAGAGAACTGGCTTCGTCTCTAACCAAAATCATGAATATCAAGGAATATAACTATAACTGACTAACAAATTGGTTTCCCGCCACACACTGCTAAAAGACATGACATTGAAAGCTTACCTCACCACCGTCATCCAGAACAAAGACCTCGCCATGCTCGAAAGGAGACATCATTCCAACATTAGTGTTCAAATACGGATCTGGGAAGGTAAGCAGATGGGACCAGAAGATTCAAATACAAATTGCATCCAATCCATATAAAAGTGGTTTAAGAAAATGAAAAAAATTCATTGAAAACTCGATTAGTATCAATCTCTAAAAGTAAGTCCAACAGACAAAGTTGCTGAAATCCTAAACCCTAGCGCTGCACCGACACTAGCACCAACCCACAGAACAACCAAAATTCATCGTCATTTCACAATGCGCGTACCAATTTTGATCGATGTGACCCGAAGACCACAAGCCTTGAGCACGACGCTGATGCTACTTGCCGTGACGCCCTTGCCAAGCCCACTCACCACACCTCCAGAGACAAGTACATACTTCATCTTGATCCAAACGTCATTGACCGACCGTGCAAACAACTCGCTACACGACAAGGTACACTCACGCAGCAATGCAAGCCCTGCACTCAATTACTCAAATCTCCAGCCACCAACAACACAGGGAACTTTGAGCTCGTTAGCCCCTCTAACTAACCAGTGTATTGGGGGCTGAAAAAACCAGTCTTAGTCCCCCGGGAAGTCCAGTCTGACCTGGCCGTCAGCCGCAATTTAGCAACCAACGCTATTGATGTCATGTTTCTTATCGGAGATCCCAAGATGATCATCGACGGACAGGACGATTCAAATTGGCAACGAATAAAATTGGTGGAAAACCAGAATTATGGTACAGCTAGGTTGGGATTGTAGTCCTTGCGTTTCCTTAGCTGAATTGATAAGCCTTCGATGTGAGCTTTTTTCCAAGCTAAAATAAAATAAAAACAAAAGTAGTTTTTTGATGTAAAAACTTTGAAAATCAATATCTATTATGCTCTTTCCTGAATTGAGCTCTTTCCCAAGCTAAAATAAAAATAAAAGTAGTTTTTTAATTTGTAAAAACTTTGAAATTCAATATCTATTATGCTTCATAGAGTGCAAGGCCTGTCAAAAACTGTTGCGCTTGTGAGAGGTTGCATTCTTGATATGAATAGAAAGCTTTTTGCACAAAAGAGTGGAAGGGCTTTCTTTTTTGGCATTTGGACATGCAATGTGAAACTTATGTTTTTTCAAAAATAAATGATAATTTAGTCAAATTTTAAAATTTTAAAATTTCATAACTTTCACACCTTAGGTTTAAATGCCACAAAACTAGCACAAATAGAAAGCTTCATACACTAAAGAATGCAAGGACTTTGTTTCATGGTGTTCGAATACGCAATGTACAAGTTATGATTTATCAATATAAAAGATTATTTAATTCAATTTTTGAGTTCAAAAAAAAATATGAATTCATTAATTTTCACAATGTAAGCCCAAACGCCATGAAAGAAAGTCTATGCATCCTTCCTTGCAAAGACCTTGAGTTCCCAATTATACCAAGAATACTACCGGGGGGCTAATGATTTTTTAGATCTTAGCGCATCAACCACACAAAACAAACAATCTAATGTTCAACCTAATTTAAGGTATGCATTGACATTTTTTGTCTTGCATAATTAACATCCAATTTTTACAAAATTCCTATCAAGCATACCAAATTTCAACTTCAAAAAAGAATAATTTCATTTGAATTTTTTTTTTTTTCATATTCTAAGTTCTACATGATAATTCATTGAAAAACATGTGTTTTTCAATGAATTTATTTACTTGAATTGCGGAGATATGAAGGAAAAATCCAAATGCACATCTCCAGTTCAACAACAAATTCCAAAAAAGGTTCACAATTCCCTCTATAGACATTCAATATTGGCATGACAATGCTCAAATTCTAGAAAATAGATGTTTCATTACTGTAATTAAATTTTGGCCAACTTATTGTACCATTTTGTTCAAATATTAAAAATTAGTCACACTATGAGGGTCACATAGCAAAATCCAATTAAAATAAATACATATTTTTTTCCAGAATGAGGACATTGTCTCGTGAACATTGAAATTTCTATAGAAGGATTTTTTAACCTTCTTTGGATATGCTTGTTGAAAGAGAGATGTGTATGTGCATTTCTCCTACAAATCTCTGCAACTACATTCAAGAAATTCATCAACAATGTCTTGCAGAAATTTCTATATAAAATTATGGAAATTAATTGAAATATTTCATCAAAAATGAATTTTATTTTTCTCTGAAACCAAAATTTGGTATTTCTTCTTATGTTTCATGAAAATAGAATGACTTCAACATGCTAAGGACTATTTCTTGTTCAACGGGTTTGTAATAGGGGTGGTAGTAGTAACCTAAAAAGAACTCAACTTCCTCAATCCTTCTGTACAATGCATATGCTTTATACATTGTATACCTATAATACATTTGTTATCTTCCATTAACATTCATTACTTTTGTATACTAAGTTATTTAGAAATCTAGAGTCCTCTTTTTGGTTTTCAAGACAAGTTGTCAAAAAATACTAATACTACCTCCTAAAGTTCTTTCATGTTTTGAAGCCCAAAACTACTTCACAATACTTTTCTTGAAAGCAACGCTACAATTTGCATTCATGTTTATGTTTTAACGAATCCAACCACGAAATCCTGTAGTAAACTTGTTTGAGTGCACCCTTCTAAATTTTAAAAAAAAAACCCTTACCAATTGCAATATCATGATCCCAAGATTTCAAAAATAAGTATATTCAACTCTACCTAAATGGCTTGGTTTCATTTTTCCTACATCTTCTACAAAAATGTATAGATCAAACAACTTCTTGCTTTCCATTATAATATGTTCTAATTGTACATAAGTTTGGAGTACATACAAAACTTTTCCCCCCGACAAACTTTCCACATTCCAAAAAATTAGTAAGAACAAAAAAATAGAGAATGATTTTCAATGCTAATTTATTGAGAATTTTGATATGCGATTGAAAACTTGCAATTCATTGGTTGTAATATTGTAAGAAACAATCTCCATCCTCTGCTTTTATTTTATTTTTCAAAAATATTGAAAATTGATTAAAATAAAAGACTTCAAAGTTTTTTATAAGTAGAGATTCTATAAGTGCCCACAAACCATAACTCCTCCTCACTTTCATCTCATTTATTGAAATGGAATAATTCAAAGCTTTCTACACGTATACAAATCTAAACAACCAATATCAAATTTTTTATTCTAAAAAAAGGGATTTTTTATAAGATGCCTAGGCGGATTGGGTGCAAAAAGCATCTACATATTGTACAATAACTTTTTAACCATGCAGTGAAAAGTTACAGAACTTGTTGCGCCAAAAACTCCTTGATTACATGTTTCAAAATTTTAAACAAAATAAATGAACTTTTGTTCTTGCAGAATTGCCTGAAAATTGTATGTTGCCAATAATGCTGCTTGATCCTCTCAGGGCTACATGCATTGCCTAAGTTCAAAAATTTTAACTTCTTCTATTGAATTATTACCATACGGATGCTCAATACTCTATTATACAAATGCGTGGATACAAATGTAGACCATTTTATCCCCGGGGAGATTACTATTGATTTTTTAGAAAACTACACTAGTTCAAAGATAGGGTTCATTTAATTAAAAGGAGAAAAAATTTATATAATATATAGGGCTACTATAGGATCCACGAAATACTACATACTCTATTATATATAAATTAGGTTGGGTAAAAACATCATATTACAGGAATTTTTATTAATAAGTTAGCCTTGATAGATAGAAGCTATGCACATTTTTCATAGTATGGTGAGCAACGGTGCTAGTATGTGAGCCCAAGAATGCGGGCTTGTAAGCATTGAGCCTACAATATAAGTACCTATAATATAGATACCACACACTATAGAAGGTGTATGTATCATAAACACTTATAATATGGATATTTGTAACATATATACTCTATAATCATAGACGGTATCTATAGTTTATACACCTATAACATAGGTGTGTAGTATTCTAGGCTCATGGGCTCACACTCCTATACTCACATAATAGCAACCCTCGTATGGTGAATATAGATGTGAATAGATAATGAAAACAACAAAAGGAATCTACAATGAATTATAGCTGACTAAAATTTTGCCACAATACCAATATTAGTGTACATAGCAAAATACATTAACCACAAGTAATAGAAATTATTACATTGCATGGAGGTTTGCCTTAGTAAATTCAACAAACTAAAAACTGGACAACACAAGGATAGAACTTATAGTCAATTTAACTTCAATCTTAGAAGCCATGCACGTTAAACTCAGTAACTCATATTGAATAGAATGTTTATAGAATAGTTTTAGTGGGCATTTTGAAGTGTTCAATGGTAAACTTGTTATTAATCCCTAAAAAATAGAGGGTGCTTTGGGAAAGGAAAAGTCCAAAACTGCCAATTTTTGATGCGTTGTCCAAATAAAAAAACTATATATATTTTTGAACTCCAACCACATAAAATTGTATTAAAAAATAAGGCAATGTCTAGTAAAATTTTTAGCCCATTTGACTACGTCCATTGAAAGATTATATATTTGAAATGGAAAAAAAACCTATACCTTGCAAATGAAAACAGAGTCGTCTTCAAATAAAATTTATGCTCTATAAAAGATGATTTTTGACCATTCATAAATACATGATTTTAGGTTCATTCATGAAAAAATTTAAAAGCAAATATGGGATCTACCTTACTCCAAATCAATCTACAATGAAAGGAGGTTAATCACATTGGCAATGCACTAGTTAGTTTTTGATGATTTATTGTACAATGAAGAAATTCTTTGTTTGAAATCCTAATGGTAAAAAATTAGAAAAAAAAACATTTGGAATAAGTGGAAAATTTTTTAGGAACTTCAAATTGATAGATTGCAAGACAATATGGCTTGAAGTTAGAAGAAAATGTTATTTCTTGAAGTCGCCCCAATACAACAAACAAAGTTTGAGTCTCCTTAGAATGTAATTTAAATATTAATTTTTTTAGAAAAATTGTATGCCATATTTTATTAGTTATATAAATTTTATATTTTTTTAATTATATAAATTTCAAATTCAAAAGTTGAGGTGCGTTTTTACAAAACATGCCCAATAGATGCCAAATTGCAAAGACTGCCAAAAAAGTTTAGGAAAGCATAACTTTTTGAGTCGGGCACCCAATTGGATACAAATGATGTAGCCACTAAAGGAACACATGTTCACACCGTGATTCAAAATTTTGTGAACATCCGACCAAAATTAACTTCATAAGAACCAACTTGGATTTTCAATTGTCTATTCAACAAACAATTGACCTTTCGAGGTTAAAAATTACCACTTGGTGAATGGCACTTTCAAAATTGAATAGATTGATCTTGATTTTATGGTGTATATCCTATACATGTGTAGGAAAGGAAAGGAAAAATTTGTGAAGAAGGGTGGAGGTGGGAAAATATTGGACACTTAAAATTTCATATGTAAGATAGCCTTGCTTAAAAATCCACATAAAAGAATTTACAAAAACCATTGGGGATTGGAAACATGCCCCCTGCAGTTTTTTATATAAAAATATAGTCATCTTAATTATAAAAATTAAGGTAAATAGCCCCACATCAAATATCCTCTTTTAACTCACATATACACCTTAAATTACAAGGAGTGATCTCCCCAAGATTTTATCCCGTGCATTGGAAGATAATAATGTTTCAAGTCAATTTTTTATTTTAATTTATAATTTTTTTCCATTCTTGCCAAACAAAGTCAACAAACTTTGAGCCTTGTTGGAGTACATTCTTTGCTCTCCATGAACTAGCATCCCTCCACCATTGAATTCTACATTTTGCTCTAACAATAATTTCATGCAATTTAAAAAAAATGAAAGATGGATTCTAGCTTGCTCTAGACTCTAAATCACTTTGCAATCCAATGAGGTCATATGTCATTAGGAACAAATGTGCCTAACAATTTATGGCAATTTAAGATTATTTCTTTTGAAATGAATTTTTTTTTCCAAATGAAAATGGTGAAAAGTAAAAACCTACTGAACTTAGGAAAATTATAAGCATTTGGAATATGTAGGAAAAAACCAAGAACTTTCAAGCCACATTGTTCATGATAATAGTATTTGTAGTATTAAGATAATATTCTATCATTAAATAATTCGGCAAAAAAAGGCATTCGTCAATAGGAATGCATCACTTTCAATCCAAATTTAACCCCAAAAGGACCAACCTGCATTTTCTGGCAACATAACTTCTTCAGGCAGCTCACTACAAATGGAAATTTTATTTTTTTCCTTGAAAGTTTTACACTACATGGGGACAAAGAATAACTTTAAAGTTCAACAATTTTTGTAGACATTGCACTTCATGACATGTAGTTTGTTTCTCAACTTGGGTAGTTTGGGCAGATAAGAAACATCACTTTTTTTAGAAATAAAAATTTGAAATTGGTTTTATATATATATATATATAGAGAGAGAGAGAGAGAGAGAGAGAGAGAGAGAGAGAGAGAGAGAGAAAGACTTGAACCATTCTATTTAGATTAATGAGATGAAAATTACAAGGAGATTTAGTTTGCGTGCGCTTCTGGATTCTCTACTCTAGAATAAACGTTGAAATCTTTTATTTCACTCAATTTTCAATATTCCAAAAATCAAATCAAATCTTAGGATGTAGAAGTGAGGGAAATAATATTACAACCATTGGAATTGACAATTTTTAATTCTGTAACTAGATTCGGGAGAATTTTGTATTTTAATTCATTCTCTATTTCTTTCTACTTACTAATTTTCGCCTATATCTTGTACAATTCCAAATTATCTGAATTTTTTCTAGCATGTAGCCAACTTTTGTAGTACAATGAATCCAAAGAAGCACTACCATTTAGGACATTTTTTCATACAAATGTTTTTTTGTGAAGTGTCGTTGCCTTGTTTTTTGCAGGGCCAAAAGATGATTTTTGCGAATTCAAATGCTAATATACTGCAATCCACACGGTGGTAATTTTGTAAAAAATTTCCACATGTTTTCTAAATAGCATACTACAAAGATCCTTTGGTTCCATTAGTGAAAAATGTTTTTTTTTCCAAAATTTGATACTTATACTAGATATGGCAGTTTTTAAGCATTTTTGGGGAAAACATAGTCAAGGAACTTCAGGGGTTCATTAACTGTGGATTTCTTCTAGTCTAATTATAAATAATTTCAGAGAATTTAGAATGCATTGATGGATAGCCAACACTTGTCATAAACAAAAAAAATTCACTTAATCTTTTCACGAATACATAATTTTCAAACCATACTAATAGGTCCTTACACGTTTATTAGTTTGTCTCGCCTCCTCAAGTCTTGTACTTCATATGCTATGTTCTGGTTTCTATCTTGCTTGGGATTTTTAATGCACATAAACTTGTGCACAAGGCAATTCATTGGTCTAATGCATGTGTCGTCAAATTTAACAAACACATCATTCCTGATTAAATTCATGCCGGTGATTGGGTCCACCTTATCCATCTGCAATCCATTCACTATTTGTGGATAGTGTTGGTTATAGTCTACTGAAAAATATACTTCTATTTGTCCATTATGCTCATGACTAAATATTTCTCTTATTCTACCTCTGTATGGAGTTCCATGTACCTCATCGTTTATTACAACCACATCATCACCAATTTTATATATAATTCTTCCCAACATACACCTTTTATGCAGAAGTAATAGTGGCGGACGCATGGTTTGCAATCCTGGTACTCGATGCCGCAAATAAGACCAAATAATAGAAGAAGCTTCTACATACTTGTTCTTATTATTGTTGATAATAATTCCCTTTTGTTTTGCAGAAATTACACATGCGCAATCCTGAGGTGCTTGCATGAGGGATTGGAATACCTCCAACGCTCTCTACTTAGAACTCACATGTAAACAACAGTTTCGATGCCATGGTGGGCATGGGAAGCTGTCTTCTTGATTTTGGGGCGTGCCTTTTGGATACATCATTACATCATGCACTTGGGCCAATGCTCTTTCAGTACTCTCCAATCCATCACCTTCAGTTTTCATGCAAATTTTGACCTTTTGAAACAACCTTCGGGAATAATACTTTATAAATGTTGCTTCCACTGATTTTTTATTTGTCTTGATGTTCTGATATTTTTGAACCTCCCGCTCAAATGGAAAGCACCAATGCACATCCGAATGGCCAAACCGTCTCACATCCTCTAGAATGTGACCTGCTCCTGCCACATGTTCTAGTGGCCTTCCGTTCGGACCATCAAGCACTTCTAATTATATGCGCCATTTTTGAAAAAGAAGTGTAACGTAGGTCATCTTGTGTCCACCCTTCACTTCTAGTGCGAACAAATAAGTAATGTGCAATGTCTACAAGGAGGCGCCCCACCAAACACCGTTCCTCAGAGAAATATCCATCTATTTTGTTGAGTATGATGGGTAGCATCCATAGAACAAAATGTTGATATTCTTCAGCGGTATATCTTCCATGGTCATTAACAGGGTCATAAGGCCATTGCCCTTGTTTTAGTTCAAACGTACGAGCCTTGGTCACGATGCTGCAGCATGATGTAACCATCTCCAATAAAACACGTTTATTTTGATGTCCTTCAATTTCCTGGAAGAACTTTTTGGTGTAGTTCTTGAATAAGTTTAGGCCAACAATGTGCATCACATCAAATACCAAGTCACGTGACAAGTCAAACTTATACAAGTGATACAAGTGCCACAATTTGGAATCACCTAATACTCCTGATTCTAAACTATATTGTGTTCTTGCATCTAGGTCATTCTTTAATGTTCACCAACGGCGAATACTTGTATGAAGTTCTGAAGCACTTTGTCTTGCATGTGGATGTTGTGCTTGCCTTGCATTGTTCCCATAAATATATCGTCCATCTTCGTTCAATGTTGAATCCATTTTGCATCTTCTACATGCAGACTTCCCTAAAGATTTGAAATTCGAGATTTTACATTGTGCTGGATGATCTCCAATAAGTAACATCAATATAGCCCTGATGGTTGTGGTTCTTGAGCTATGAAGAATGTTACTAATCCATTGATATGGATAATTGTATCAGCAATTAATACCCTGCACGAACAAACTCTCAAGTTCTTCAACAAACGGCTGAATAAAAGCAAAAATATTTTCTTTCATTCGTTCCACAATATAGGCTTCATGACCTCCCAACAGTATGAACAAAACAAGTAGAAGCGATATATGAGATGAAGTTCCCGCATTCAAAATGCTTATTTCCATAGCCCAACAACCTCGTTTCTTCTTACTCGAGACATTGAATCCATCCCAATGAGCTCCAAGAGCTATGTTACGAGGATCTCCATTTTCCAAGACTTTTGGTGCTTCTATAACACTTTTACACTTCCAGCAAATGAACTTATAATATCCACTTTCATTATTCTATCCAAAAAGTAGTTCATCACATTTTTTTGGAAATGCACAATACGACATTTGACACTTATCATTCGGACATATTACTGGCAATTCCCATTGGTTATGTGGATTCCAAAAATCTCGGTATTCTCTAACCTTTTCGCCATCCCAAAATTGTGAAATACATTCTGGAGTATCTGTAGTCAACCATGTAAGTCGATTCCTCCACATTGTTAACATTTCGTAACACAAAATTTTAGATTCCATAATGGATGACAATTGCTTTGCAATTGGAAGATAATCAAACGCAATCATTTCAGGCCTTGCTTTCCCACAATCTGTACAACGTGCTACACAATTCACGCACGTACGTTTGTCTTTTGCAGGAAGACATGAAAATTGTATAAATATGCTATAATCATATGTATCTTCTTCTGTTGGAGGTAAAATTATAGGCTTATGAATGTAGTCCTCGTTGCCCAAGCACATCCGCCATCGATTTGGTTCCACAAGACCCCATCTTTTATATAAACTGATCAAACGTTTAAAAGAAGAGGGTGTAGAAGAAGGTCCTTCAAGATCCCCTGTCCAATTTGAAGGCATCTTTCTCAAAAGCGTGCCAAGTCCATCTTCATATTTAAAGTCAACAGAATTGTTGTTGTTAAGAAGGTTTCTAAATAATTCTTTGAGCATGTAGTCTTGTAAGTCAATGGACATTCCTTTGCTATCCCATACTTCTTGCACCTTTATTACTTTGTTTTTCAATACTCTTTTTAAATAATTGAGGCGATCATCACTTAGTTCTCCTCCTACATTCATGGGGGCCTGTAGAGGTGGATCCCCCTCGAGCTCAACAACTTTTGGCATTGGTATGTCCTCATCAATTGCAAAATCAGGTTCCATAGATGCCGTTGCCAGCATATTCATTTCTTCAAGTAATTCATCTTCAATTCTTTGATGAGTTCACTGCGTCCTGTAATCGATCATTCTGTAACCAATCAAAATACCGCGTACAGTAAATTGCCTACACTTACGGCATTCACAACGCACTTGTCCATCATGTTGTTGATCCATTATAGAAGTAGATAATTATAAGTGAAGCAATAAAAATTAGAAGATAGAAGCAACAAAGAATGTTGAAGAGATTATTGTAAAAGTGAGGGAATTGAAAAAATATTTTTAAACCGACAATATATGACACAAAGTTTAAATATATATGAACCAACAATGCAACAAAGTTTATATATAGAAGATCTTTTACTTTTTGGAATCCTTTTATAATGAATTGCATCTTTTATTATTTTAGTGATTTTCATTTTCTAGCTACTTACACCTATTTCTTGAGTTTAACCTACTGTGATCATTCTCAAAGTAAAAATTCTTAAAGTATGCATCCATACCTCAAGTTAGGTTGTTTGTTTTGCTTGTTATGTTGAGATCTCCAAGACCATGTGTTCCCTGGTCATGTTCTTAGTATTGTCAAAAAGCCCTTATTGAGTAAAGGTGCATTCTCTTTGTTTCATGGCCTTCCCACTCACGATCTAATAGTTATTAAATTTTGAAGTTTTTACAAATTAAAAAATTGCTTTTACTTTTATAAAATTATTGTGACAATGGCACAAGGCACATTAGTTCATCTTCAATTAACAAATGCTGGTTAAATTTATATTTAAATATATTAAGAACTGAAAATGTTGTACATGGTATATTTTTATTATATTATATATGAAGTGATTTGATTCATGAATGGTTTAATTTTAAAATTTTATCTCCTACATTTCTTCTCTACATTTGTGAAATTTTTTCTTGTTCTCTACATTTATCTTTAGTGTTTTCTAAATTCAATTACTCCTATAAGTCTCATTGGCCCCTTGTGTGCTCCCAATTCGTCACTTATGATTTTCTTTTTTCCCTTTTCACAAGTTTGAGTGTAGTTTTACATACAAAAAGCCTCCCAAAAGTGTAAAACCTAAATAGGTATGTCACTTGCCAATATAGCATTTGGTTCTTTACAGGTTGTTTTCCCCCAAATAAACCCAATTCCTACTTGTACATAGGTTAAAACTCGGGAATTTAGATCAATAGTATAGTTAGAACCAATATGACCCAAATAGCCTAAAACCTATGGTGCATGTGGCTAAAATTGGTCCGAGGGAATACTGTAAAGGTCCTAAGTCTAATCCCAAGGATATATTTCACTTTTCCTGTAGTATTGAAGATATAGCAGAAACCCCGATTGTTGGCTTTCTAGAGTTACAAACTCAAGATGGACCCGTAGGAAGAATCTTTGGATGGAGTACAAAAATCTAGGATGGAAATCAAAATTGGGATTCGACGACAAAATCGGTTCGCCACAATTCTTTTCTATATGGAAGATTCTCCAGTTGCAAGAATTAAAAGGAGAAGGCGAAATTTGATTCTCCTTTAACCTTTGTGAAAGGTAAAAATATGAGCTTACATATCCTTTATGGAATTCCATGAGAAGTTCCACAAAAAGTTTTGAAATCTTTTGACTTACAGAAGATGCCTTTCCGGACGGTCAACTGCTAAAATCTACGATGGAAAATTCTTAGAAATTATTCAAATTGCGGTAAAATCTCATTAAAAATTAGACTAACTTCTTTTATACTAATAATATGCTCTAACAAGTTTCAAGACATTTCGATAGCCAGAAGTACCCAAACTAGCAAGATTCTCCAACAACTAGGAAAATTATTGATTACGGTGGAGTTGACCAACGTACCGGGAGCATACAAATTTGGAATAAGATTGAAGTTAGGTCTTCTCTTACTCCCCTAAATCTACTAATGGGCCTAGGCTAGTTACTTTTATCAGAAAAGTCAAACTTCAAGATTTGGATTTTTATCCCGTTTTGGTGTTCAGTTAGCAATAGCTTTTGTTGAGTTTTTTGGAGTTTGGTTAAGGGGTGTACAATTTCAAAAGAATAGAAATGGCCTTTTGAAGCCAATGGCGCAACCGATTTTCAATTTGAAATTAATTTTCAAACATTAGGAGTTTGGACTAGGGTAGAAAGTTAAAATTGGCAAATTAGATTGAAAATCATAATTCATAAGTTTACCGCTAGGAAAAGAAAGGGGGGGGGAATTGCCCTTGAAAATGTATACAGGGGGGCTCATTTTCCTCTCACAATACCCCTTGTAGCCATATTTTGATTCATTTTACACATTTGGGTCCATTTAGTTACATTTTTGCCATTTAGGCCAAGTTGCCAATTTGGAGCATTTCAAGCTTTTTTGTTGATGTTGTTGTTGTTGTTAAGCTACCATTCAAAGTTGGCTCTCGTATACACTTGTTTGAGTTGGTTATTAACTTGTTGATGTTTGCACAAATTCTAGAGTTTTGTTGAAGTTTTGAATTAATCCTAAAGCAACCCCTCTCCATACCTTGGTGATGCCGCTTAGGGGGACCTACAATGTGAAATTTTCAAGTGTTCGTACTAATTTGTGTATTTTTCTTCGATGTCACACTAAAATCTAACTTGTCTATGTGTGTTTTGGGCTAAAATTGAATGACCTTGTTGAAATTACTGTAATATACTTGTAGTTTTTATCAAATACGGTGAAGCTTTTGCTTTGGGGGGTTTGTGGTTTTTAGAGTATTACAAAAATATAACAAAGCTTTGACTCAGAGTCTTGTAGAAGTATATAGAAGTTTGGAAAGAATCCACCTACGACAAAGCTTTGAACTACTAATAGAAGTCCTAGAAAATCCTCAAAAATAGGTATACTACCAAGTTTAGTTTCCAAAATATTAGTTTTGGAAATCCAAGTTTAGTCTCCAGAAGTCCTAAGTGTAAAATTCCTCCTTGAAGTGTGAACATAAAATCCTCCAAAAAACCAAACCCCCCAAATACTGGGTTCTATCATCGTTTAGAATTGGGCCTAATCTCCTAAAGCATGTCTTAGTTATTATTTTTCTTAAGGATAGTGCTTAAAAGAACAAACTACAAAACTGCATAAAATTAGTTTTTGGGAAGAACCAAGCTAATTCAAAAATACCAGAACAGTAGCGGGAACAAAGACCAAAATAGCAGTTGGGGTGGAAGGCCAACCGGGCGGCCACCTCACAGCCTGGCCACCCCGACCCCGTGGGGTCCTAGCCACCTCTACCTCGCCACGTGGCAAGCCGGGCCGGTCTGACCGAGGGATGGTTCTGGTTGATTGAGGGCTAGTTCTAGTTGACTGAGGTGCTGGTCTGGTTCGACTGATTGCTAGTCTAGTTTGAGTGGATGATGGTTCAACAATCTTAATCGGTTGTTAACTGAGAGCCGAGTGTTGACCAAATTTTAGAAAACTAAACTGTCATCTTCACTCTAAGTGGGTACTAAAACAAATTATAAAAAAAACTCAAGCAAGTGTTGCAAATCAAGTCAAAGAAGAAGTGTACTCAAAATACTGTGTTCTTCAACATAAATTTTTGTTGTTTTTTCAAAAAATAATTCCTCTATAATTTTAGCATCTATTTTTAGAATTATTTTTCGCCAACTTCACTAGAAGAAATCTGCATTTGCCTCAACAAAATCTACATGACATGTTTGTTGAGGCAAACGCAAATGCAAATTTCTTCTAATGCTATGACCTACAACTATGGTATAAAAATTGAATTCAAAAATGAATTCTATAACTGTTGTCTTTGAAAAAATGTTTATATTACTCGAAAAACAAGACTTTCCAAAACTTTTTCATCACCAATCCAAAGAAAATAAATCAAACCTTCTTATGTACACAAATATAATCTTTGAGAAAAATTAAAAAAATTAAAAAAATTCAAGTTTTTTTAATTTCGTTTGTGCTGCCTTTCAAGTTGCTTGTGGAACTTTGAATGGCATAACTTGACTTTCCGGGTACTGATTGCAATAACTCTTATATTTCTAGAAAGCTAATTTGATTTTGATAATAATTTTCTTCCATTAAGTGAATGAACTTAGCCTTTCACGTCTCTTGCATTAATCTCTAAATGCCTAGGGTCTTCTTTGAGCTTCTAGGAATTTGCTCTAAATTGAGCAAAAATCCAACATTTTGATAAATTGTATCAATTGTTTTTGAATTGTAACCGTACAAATTCAAACTACACATGTTAAAGATCATATAGGAAAAAAAAATCCAACAATACCACTTATGGATTGAAAGATTATAATGTTTGATCATGAGGTAATTAAAACTAAGAAATTCTTTCAATCTTTTTTTCACATGTCAAATCTAAAAAGTTGGCCACCAAAAAAATACTCCCTCTGTCCCACTACAAACCTCCAAATGAAGCACAATTCTTGTCCCACTAAAAAGCTCCATTTTATAATTTCTATCGCTGAGTAAGCGTTGGCCGTGTCAAATGACCTCGTGGGGGTAAGTCAAGAGATCAAGGAGTACTTTTCTCCTTGAATACTTGGCCTTGCTTACATGAAGCACCTTTTACTTGTTGTGCTTCCTTAGACAATAGTTGAACATCAGGTTCAAATGTTGAGCATTATGAAGTGGGCCAAGTTTTTTTCTTGCAGATATTTAAGTTGGAATAGATGTTCTTAGAATCCCATTGTTGCCACCAACCTTTAAATTATCAAGAATAATGGAGTAGGTGGCATTTACAAATTATGTTCAATTATGATATTTTACACATGGATTTTAGGTGTGTAAATGACAACGTCCAAGCTAGAGATTTTGTATAGATCTAAAGGGTGGGTTGCTGGTTTTTGAATGCATATATCACTTGTACAAAGACTAAAAATATAGTTAATTCCTTGTGGGGAAGCTATTTGGAGGTTTTTAGTAGGATAGAGGGAGTATGAGGTTAAAGGGCCTAACATGCATTATTTTAGTCAATTTATGACTTTTCAGAATCTACTCTACAATTTTTTTTTAATGAATTTCTAATGTGATTTGTTTACTAAGATTTAGTGTATTTGAGGCTCATTTCCAAGAGCCCTCAACACTACAGATAGTCAAGATTACAATGGGTACCATTGCACAAAATCTTGAATAGAAAATCATAATCAATTGTTTTAAAAATCAAATTTTTAATGCTAAAACTAGACTTCAGAAAGAATTTTATAAAAATATAATTTACTAAAAATAGCAACTTGGTTAGATTTTATTCAAGTTCAAAGTATTGAAAACACCTAAAATTTGTTGCCTCGGGCATTTAGGAATTAATTTCAAAGCATTTTTTCTAATGAAAAAAAATCACTATTCTAGGGTATTGTCCTATAAACTATAAATTTATATTTTGAACTATGATTTTGAATACATATTTTTATTACTCATCAATACTATGCATGGTAGTGATACTTTGTCACTTCTAGTGAAGAATGAAACAACATTCTATACAAATTTTTAAAAATTTCCTATTGCATTTTATAAAATTAGAATTTAAAAGTAATTAAAAAAAATCGAAGAAATTGAAAGAGACGCATGATTAGCGCACAATCAAAAAGACTATTGTGTCTTACATATTCAAATTTAAAAATTCTTGATGTTGTTAACCTTCAAACGTTTGAGAAGCGTCATGGAGCTATAATTAGTGCAAATATGATTGAAATATTGATTTTCATGCAATTCTTCTTCTTAAACTAGGTTACAAAATTTGCATAAATCACTTCATAATAGAGTGAAGATAGCTACATTTGAGCTATTGGTAATGTGATGTAAGATTTGTTTTATAATGATTTAATATTAACAGTCTAACACACATTCGAGAACTTCACTCTCCATTACGCATGGATGTTATTGTATAGTACCAAGTCACTCTCAATTGTCCACCCCATCATGTTGATTATTTTCCTATTTTATCATTTAATAATAGTACTTTGGGTCAAATCACAAAATGTTGTCAAAATATAAAGATATTTGTTTCTGACACTTTAGTCCTATGAGATTGCACATTGAATTCTTTTAAGACTATATTTTTGTTACTTAATCCTTGAAGGCCAACCAACTTTTTGACAATGGAGGTTTTCTACAAATTGTCCCACTTTGATATTTTTTTACACATGCATATACCTTGAAATTGTTAATTTTAACCATATAGAAGTAATGACTATTTTGACTAGTATGTTTGAAATTAATTGCTAAAAGTGATGACCTTTGAATTTTTAGAGATAATAATTTTGGATGATCAATTTATAGCCCAAGAAATTATTGTTCTTGAAGTAAAATTATTAGAAGATCACTAATGATTTGTTACGTTTGGAAAAAAATATTAAACTACAATACAAGAGAGTTGTAGTATTGTGCCCTTGCACAGAAGTACTGTGCTATTTGTTGTGTTTTGCAATAATACTCTTGATTTTTTCTGGAGTACTTTAAAATTAGGAAATGAACTAAATTTTCTTTTAAAATTATGGCCAATGTATGCATCTTGAAGATGACGATAACCACCAAAGAAAAATCATTAAAGAATATTCTAAATAGGAGAATTGGAAAAGTGCCAACTCTCAAGAAAATAGATATTAAAAAATTTTAATTAATAAAAATTAGGAAAAAAACTAAATTAAAAGAATTAAAATTATCCATTTGTAGTAATTCTATGGAAAGTATCATTCAACAAAAAACCCAGCAATATAGAATTGTACATTTTTCAAAATGCAAGTAGAAAGAGGCTCATTCAGTGGGCTTTTGTACTACATGTAATTAATTATTTTTAAAAATCCGTTAAGGAGTAGCTAAAAATTTACTAGATAACCATCCCTTCTAAATTTCAGGTCCAAATTCGATTTTCTGGGTTCTACTTTGTTAAAAAAAATACAAAATTAGCAAGTGTGACATACATTCAGGGATTATTATTAAATAGTGAAAAAAATTGGATTTTTTATTAAAAAAAATAGACAAGGTATAATAGTGTATAATAGTTGTGAGTAACTTGTTTGTCAATTTTAATTCATTTGGAGTCAAAACTCAAAAGTTATGGCCAAAAAACTAATCACTACATAATGTGTAACAAAAATTAGTACAAGTTTTTCATGCAATCACCCTATTTTTCATTTTTTTAAATGACTAGTAAAAAAACTATCTCAAATTTGTACACATTGTCAACCAAAAGGAATAGAGGTCTAAAACTGACCACATTGTGTATCCTATCAAATTTTTAGAAATTTATGTATACGTCAATTTTTAAAATTAAATAACCGATATTATTAAAAGATTTTTTGGAACATCTTCAAAAAAATTGTAATCATTATATTTATTCTTGTAGTCTTAATAGTCTTTAATTGAACCTTATATTTTTGAATTAGCTAAAAATATGAATATTTTTTTTTGCTCTTGCCCCAGCCTATTTGCAGAGTGTAAAGACTAAAAATGATCAACAAAATGGTTTTTTCCATCCCCACTATTCCTTCCACAGTATAAAAATTATATTTGCTCCCTTCTTCTAGAAGACTATATTTCCTAAATAAAATATAAAATACTCTTTACATTGGAATTTCAAAAAACAAAAAGTGCAACAAGTATGTCATCTACAAGATCCTACATTACAAAATGTTGAAATGTATTTCATCCTATTGAGAAGTTGTCATTGAAAATTTGAGGAGGATAAATTGTGTCTTCTTTGTCCTTGAGGGCTTGTTTTTCAATGTAAAAGATGTACATGTTAATATTCCCAATACATTTATGCAATGAGATTTAAAAAGCTCGTCATCAAATGTTATCAATTACATATTATATTAGTGTACCATATGGCATTGCCACCGCAAAAAAAATATAAAATATAAAAAAATGATTTTATATTTTAATTCATTAACACTTCGGAATTGAATAACTTCATCATTGTAGTGTAGTGTCACAAATTGCATTCTTAGTACAAATAGAGAAATTAATGAGTGAAGGAGTGAAAGGGCTTCTTTTTGTGATGTTTGAACATGCAATGTAAAAATCATGTTTTTTCCAAAAATTAAAAAAAATTAAAAAAAAAAATTAAAGTTTTTAATTTAAAAAAGTCCATAACTTTCAAATTGTAGGTTCAAACGCCACAAAATTGGCACGAACAAAAAGAAGTGCAAGGGTTTTGTTCCTTGGCATTTCAACATGCGATGTGGAATTTATGGTTTTCAAAAAATAAATGATAATTTAATTAAAAAATTTAATTCCTAAATAGTTCAAAATTCAAATAACTTTGAGATTGCATATCCGAACGCCATGAAAGAAGTCCTTGCACCCCTTTTAAAGGAGAGCTTTCCAATGGAGTCAAGAATGTTGATGGGAGATTTATAATTTCTTAAATCTTAGTGTATCAAACAAAACAAACAACCTAATTTAAGGTATAAATAGAATAATGAAAATGGACTTTAAGAATTCACAAAAAATGGAGTTTTACTATTTTCAAACTAGAATTTGGTGAGCTTCATTGTGATTGTGTACAAATTGAGTGTTAATTACGCAAGTAAAGTAATTCCATTTCTTTAATACAACTTGTTAAATTTTTAGAATGGTAGAGGAGGCAATTCAAAAGACTATTAACCCTACTGCTTTCGCAGGGACACTCTGTTTTTGCAGGGACACACAAGGGTGAGTGACCACTCACCTTCCTCCATTTTGGAGGGAATGGCAATCCCTCCAAAATCGAAGGAGGTGAGTGGCCACTTCACCGCGCAAGCCTATCTTTCAAAACTCCTTGTGGTATCTTCGCGCGTTCACGAGAATGCTACACTTGGTGCATTGCATTGCATGAGAAGAGGCATTTGGGAAATATCCCTCGTAATCTCCTCCGACTCCAAACCGCCAAGCCAGGAGACTAGAAATCCTCTTCGGAGTGAGAAGCATTGTACGTGCCGTGAAGCTCAATTACGAAGTGGAGAAGTTTTCGACTGTTAGTGACATTTGTGTGTGACTGGAAGAAAGAGCAGAGCTATAAACAAATTCTTAGTTCAAGCGGAGCATGAGCGGTACGTACCTCACAGAAGAAAATTATGCAATGTACTTTAGTTTACAAATTGGTGTTTTCCTATTTGTTTGTTTACCGATTGGAGGATAAAATGTTTCAACAGAGCATTGAATTGAAGGATTAGAATTTGATCATACATGGATAATTGTTTAAGAGTATTGGAATTAATCCCTAATGTATTCATTGACTCTTATTTGTAAAGGATTCAGTTGCATTTGCTTTGCAGTTGGTGGAGATACAAAAGAAGCACCAAATCATTCGACCAAGTGGATGTGTGCTAGACCTTGGGTGTGCTCCCAGTGCCTTTCTTGAGGTTTGTTGGCCATCTCCTGCTCTGTTTTTGTAGGCTACTTGTGAGGAATTGCAGCGTCTTTTTGGATGTTTCTGATGAGAGGAAGTTTCTTGTAGGTGGCTTGCCTAAATCTGGGCCCAGTGGAGAAAGGGGGTGCGGTGGTTGGAGTTGATATGAAGGTCGCACTGGTCAACTGAAAATGCGCATGAAATCGGTAATGCTTCTGTCTTTGACTGTTTTTCCATTTGATAAAAGGTAGATAATTCTTCAAGCGACCATTTAATAGCTGATTTGTCTTTTCGGAAAAGCTAAACTCCTTGAAAAGATTACCAGTACATTTTCGTAAGAGGAGAAATGGAATTGGCATCAAACCCAAGTCGTTTCATATTTTTTTGATGTTTGTGGAAGTAGTTACAAAATTTTGAAGTTGAAATGCAAGGGATGCTAAAATCGAACAATTTGTTGAATTTTGAGAGGATTTTCTAGGAGAGGGGCTTCACCTTTTTTCATGTTAACATGGGATTGGTTGTGCCTGTTGGACTTCGTGAGAATATTTGTAGATGTTGTATTTGGTTAATGAACTCCATGGAAATATGTTTGGACAGGTGTGCCTAGATCAGGAAAGCCGAAAAGAGCCTGCAGGTTTTCTTCTTGAGAGATTCTTCGCTAGAGGAAGCTAGAGCATCAGGTTTGTTCGGATTTTGAAATTCTGTTTTCAATGGGCTTCGTTTTGAGCTTTCCTAGTGGGTTGTAAGCTCTGAGACAACTGTGGATGTGTGTTTTTAAAATGTATTTTACTCATGACTTGCTAACACTATGAATGAAGGATAGCAGAGTTCAAATGTGAGACATGTTTTTAGCATTGGGTCAAATCTTCTAATGAATCCAATGGAAACATTGCTTGTGGCTTTGTCTAATTTTCTTACACATTACAGTAAGTGTTATTATGAAAATGTTATATTAGTAAGAATAGAAATGTTCCAATTTGAAAGTGGTTATTTGTTTTAGAATAGCCTTTTGAATCTTAGAATGTATTTATGTGGATCCTCATTTTCCAAGACTTGTTTAGAGCCTGTTTTTCAACATTGTCTTAGCCTTTAATTTGTGCAGGTGATATCCAAACATGGCAGGAGAGTGATTTTGTACAAGATGTGGTTATCAATTTTATAATGATGAACATAATTTTTGTGGCCAATGTGGAATGCCTAGAGATGGGTGTGGGGTTGGTTTACAGAGAGACGGAAAAGCGGAACATAATGAAGAATTAGTAGTTAATGTCATTTCAGATTTTAGAGGTCCCCTTCAAACGGAGTCTATACCTGAAAATCCAACTCTAAAATCTCCCTCTTATAATACAATTTTCAATCCTCCTCCTATTAAAAATAGAAAGGCAAACAAGGTTTATGGAAAACTAGTGCTACAAAAGCATTAGGCTATTCAACACAATAATTTGAAGGATAGTTATAAAGAGGTCAAAAAATGGATTAAGGATGGTCAAGAGAGTGGGGTTCTTCCTCAAGGCACGTTTAATTTAGAAGATGTAGGAGTGAGGGAAAATTTAAACAAAATAATAGATGATAACATAGATGCTTTATAAGAATTAAATTTCAAATATAGAAGCCACTCTTATAAATGGACGAAAAATAATATTTATAAGAATATAAAAAAACATCTAAAATATTTAAGACAAAAGGAAAGACGATTATAGAGGAGGACAACAAATGTTGGACCTGGAGCATCCCACGATGCTGAGGTTCACGTTAGTGCTCATCAGTCGGAAGAAGACCCTCTATGGTTCTTGGAAGGTGCAGTTGGAGGAGTTGGTGCTGAAGGTTCGCAACAGCAAGATGGTGTTGGAAGTTCAGAGTCGGAGGATGAAGTTTAAGTTCCATTTGTGGAAGAGGCTCTTGATGAGGACAATGAGACTTTAGTTATGAAGCAAATGGGATTGAACGACGTTGATGACATGTATTCAGAGCTGCAGACATTTATGATAGAAAGGAATGTATTGGAAACCCCGAGTCCTTTTCCCAATTCAAGAAGGTTGAGAGAGATGGACGTCGAAGAGAGATTGGAGTTGGTGGCCGCATTTTTCCGTAGTAAAGGGTGTCACTAGGGCACGATAAGTCAATCGTGATGTATGTGAAAAGGTGTGGTTTGAAGTGTCCTATAAGATATTTTTGGATTTGAGTTTGTTAGTCACAGTTAGAGTGTTACGATGTGGGTGTGATCTCGACTGAGCATACCTCTAACCAATCACTTGTGAAATTGAAGCGCTTTCTTTAGTTGGAGCCTTTAGTGTATATGATGTTTTCTATAATAGATTGCAGCTCTTTAGATAATGTTGGGGTTACATATTTTATTAATAAATTACTAATCTGTGATATGAAAGTATTTTTTGCAGGAAAACTGGGAAACAATCTGGAATCGGTTGGGGGGGGGATTGTTCTGATGGTGTGCTTCATCAGTAGCATTGATTCTCAGGTAAGACCATCAACTCATGTAGTCCATGATTCTTAATAATGCAGCATGTATAGAGTCTTCCTCTGCACAGAGGTGTGTATTTTTTTGTGTGAATAAGTGGGGTTTTGCTACTTTCTAGGAATAGGTGGTGTTAGTTGTTTTCTTGTGTAAATCATGAATGATGCTTTATTCCATCATTTCAATCATGCATGTTTCTGGATATTGACAAGTTGGCTTATGAAGCTGAGTTGATCGGGGTAGTAGTATGGAATGCAGTTTTTGCATAGAATCTTGGAAGCGATTGCTGATGCTTTACCAGCAGCTGTGAAAGACTTGAAGCACTTTGTATCCAACCTTCTCCTGCCTTTTGCACAGTAAGTATCTATCATGAAGTTGGGAATATGATTCATAGAAGAGTTTTATTAGTGGAGGAATATGTTGATATGTTATGGACCCTATATGTTAGTAATTGAAAACTATGTGCAGTGACTTGATGTTGTTGTGCTGGCCATCTTGTGCAGGAGACTAGAATTATGGGAAGCTAGCACTGTGAGGGACATGTGGTTAGCAATGGTACGAGATGAATTTTTGTCAAAGAAGGAGGGTGCTGAATCCATGAAGCCGTACAGAAGCAACGTGGCGCATGTGCCTGAAGACCACGAAGCATCTCCTCGTCCAGGTTGAGGGGGATGTCCGGCTTGAATATGCCAGTGTCACCTGTTTTCCCGGCTTATATCTGCTTCACAGATGGCACTGGTTGGCCAAATTTGATGTATAGGCATTTCCTGAGTCTCTCACTCTCTGCTACCACATGTCTATAAATCAAGGTCAGGATCGCTAAGTGATGAGTGACAGACCATAGCCTGAGTCTTCACTTACACAGTTGGGCATTCGAATCTTCACATCCACCATGGCCCCTCGTAAGTAAAATGTTTCATTTCTCTTTGCTTTCTTTTCCTGAAATTGACGTTTGTGTGTCAGTAGTCGATGTCCCAAAAGTTCCTTCCTTGATTTGTTCTGGCCATGGATAGCTTTGTTTCCTTGAACCTTCACTATGTGTCTGCATGTGCGCGTGCACGTCCAGATGACGGTTCTTGCGGTATCGGTCGGTTGAGTGCTTCCACGGCTTTCGTAAGACAATAATATTATTCGAAGATCCTGCATGCTGCTTAGATACGGCAGTAGTAAGACGGGAATTGTATAATTAATTGTCTTGCGGAATTATGGTATTGACCATTCAGGTACAGGGGTACTGTTAGTGTGCTCTGTGGCTGTGCTGCTGGTGGCATCGTTGCTGGCAGATGGCCGGAGTCCGCCCTTTCCCAGTGCTTCGCAGATGCAGGCTTACGAGGAGCCTCTTCGGACCGACGCCCTTTTAATGTTGCCTACCGTGTTAATGGCGAGTATCCCGCCTAAATTCTGCTGCGTACCAAGTGAGGTACCCCTTGTCCTGACAACCTGTTCAGTACTCCTAGCTTGCATAATTCGAATTCTCATGTTAATCTGAAGCTCAGGAGCAAGCTTCGTTTGATGTAATGCGTTTGTCTGACTGGTTTTTATTTTCCCTTTTTGTGATTTTTCATAAGTGATTGGTGGAGTTTTTGAGCGGTTGCAGAGAGCAATTGAAGTGGGGACCGATTTCATCGAGACTGATATTTTGGCGACCAAGGATGGCCAGTTGTTCTGCTTCCATGATGTAACCCTAGACGCCACCACCGAAGTTGCCAATTCCCCGCAGTTTGTTGATCGCAGTCGCACTAATCTAGTGCAAGGTGCGAACTGCACTGGTTTCTTCGCAGGTTTCTTTTTTATCCCTTGCGCTCTCTCTGTCCTTGATGTGCCCTCTCATGGTATGGTATGTTCTGATCATTAATTGAGCTCTATATTGAAGTTTGCCTGCCAGTAGGGTACGCTGAATTATTATTTCTAATTGCAATTTTATTTGTAGCAGTGGACTCTACCTTGGAGGAGATTCAAGCCCGAAAAGTCTACCAATGCTTTTCCGACGGAGACCCCTATTACAATGGCATGACCATACCTCTCCAACTTTTTTCTCCTTCTCTCGACGCAGTAACATCTGTGCAGCGTGCGTCATACCGTATTTCTTGATTTGAATGGGCATTTGTCTGATTTGCCAGCATTCAACGTATCTTAGGAAATTTTCATGATTTCGGAACTTCTTTCGTCAATGTCTGCAGGGAAATTCGGAATTCTCACCTTCGAGAAGTGAAATTCAAATAGCTCTGAGCGCACTGTTGGAATTTACCCCGAAATCAAGAACCCTGTGTTTGTGTCCATGAACGAGCACGTGCGTTAGAAGACATCTCATTTGAAATAAGTATTCTCCTCTTACAAATCGATTGAAGTATTCTGGCTTGATCACCTGTGTGTGTCCTTAATTAGCTCTCGAACTGTCAGCTCAACCAAGCATGTCTGGTTTGATTCATTTGGCAGGTGAAGTGGCCAGGTGAACTGAGACTCTGGGGAAGCATGGATACTGCGGCAAATACTTGTCCAAGCAATGGATGAAGCAACCTGTGATGATCCAATTCTTTGCACCAACAGCTCAGGTGAAAGCATGGAAGTTCACAGATTCTCCCCTCGTCTTCCTCATTGACTAATTCGCAATCCTTGCTGAGGACACTGACCAGTTAAGTCATTTTCCCTCATCTGCTAGAAGGATTCCATCTTATATGTGTAAAGAACAATTAATGCTATTAATTAATTCTTCTCTCAACGAACTGTATGAACACCTGATTCTCTGATGTGGACGAGTGCTGGCTCACTGGACCCCCTAAGTTAGGTTCCATGACGGCATACCGTTTTAACGACTTTGTCTCTCCTACTCTGGTACTATTTTTTTGCATACTTCGAAGTGCTTATGGACCTTGCCAGATGCGGACTAGGTGACTAATTTTGTGGTTTTTCGTTTGTGCAGACAGATAGTGAATTTGAGTCAAAGCCTCAAGTGATGCTGCTGGGTCAATACTCAACAGGCAAAACAACTTTCATCAAGCATTTACTACAAACTGGTTATCCAGGAGCGCACATTGAACCTGAGCCTACAACTGACCGATTTGTCGTTGTCATGGTGGGTACATCCTCTCCTCATAGGGTCCCTACTTGTTTCAAAGAATTTGGTTTCTTGCAGCTACTTTCTTGCATGTACACAGAGAATGTCGGAAGGGCTTCTTGCGTGTAAATATGAGTTGCACTTCACCCGCTACTCGCATGATCCATTTAAGGATTTCTGTGCACTTTCATCATAACAGAGTTGGTTAATCTTTCACTTGATGAAGTTAGACAAAGTTGATATCCCCATTGTGGGATTCAAGGGTAGGCAGGGCTGCTTATGATAAATGTATATGTGTTTCTGTGATTATCCAGGGAGGACCAGATGAGCGAAGTGTGCCGGGTAACACAATTGCAGTGCAGGCTGACATGCCTTTCAGTGGTCTTACCCGATTTGGCCAGGCTTTCCTCAACAAATTCGAGTGTTCTCAAATGCCACACCCTGTACGATATCGTCAACTTACTAAAACTTACGATTCCCCTAACCTTAAAAATGCCGAAATAGTTATGGTGACTGTTTGTGACATCCTCCATAAGAATCCTAAGAGATGAAGAATTATGCGTTGATCATATGTTACTTTGATATTGCGTGAAAGTTGAATCTAAAGTTGGTAACCTGGCAGGATCTCATAATTTCTTTTGGGGACAGTTGCTGGAGCACATTACCTTTGTGGACACACCTGGAGTGCTGTCTGGAGAGAAACAAAGGACCCAGAGAAGCTATGATTTTACAGGTGTCACAGAGTGGTTTGCAACCAAGTGCGACCTCATTCTGTTGCTTTTTGATCCCCACAAGTTGGATATCAGTGATGAATTCAGAAGGGTCATTTCTTCTCTGCATGGCCATGATGACAAAATTCGTGTTGTTTTGAACAAGGCCGACCAAGTTGACACCCAGCAGGTTTGACTACCCTCCCTTCTTGAACGAAAGATCTTTCCACATTGTTGGGCTGTGAAATTCATCAATTTGTGTGATACGGTAGTCATCAATGTTACTAGGTAGTCAAATTTCAGTGCAACTCTTTCTCAGAGAACCTGGATTTGCGTTAGAAATAAGACCTGTTCTGTCTTCATAAGTCACTTCAGGAGCGAATTGTGGGTTTTTTTTCCCGTGATCTAATGTCATGAGCTGATACTGCAGCTGATGAGAGTATATGGCGCGCTCATGTGGTCATTGGGCAAGGTCATTAACACCCCTGAAGTCATGCGGGTTTATATTGGGTGCGTCTTCTGACTGCCTTCACTGTTCTGAGGATTGGTTGTGTGAGCGAAGTCCAACACAAAGCCGCTAGTTTGAAGTCCGAGGCAAATGAAATGGCACATCACAATATAGTTAGTTTGGATTTGCTAAAATAATCGTTTGATTTGCAGGACTGAATTGTGAGTATGTGGTCTAGTATGATAATCTCAACTCTACTGGCACTAAGGCCCTTAAGGTAACTCCTCATATGGCATTCACAGTTGTGAAAGGGTCGTAAAGAAGCGAGCAAGGATTTTCTCTTTTTCATCTCGAGGAATAGGTTCAGGACGTGACTGACTTTTCCATAAAACTTGCAGATCTTTCAATGATCGACCAATTGATGAGCAGAAAGTTGGGTCGATTGGGAAGGAGTTATTTGAAAGAGAACAGGAGGATCTTCTCGCGGACTTGAAGGACATTCCTAGGAAGGCCTGCGACCGAAGGGTACGTCCACACATTCACTAGGACTCATCACCCTTGAAGTTGCAACCGAAGTTATTATTCCAGAGCAAACTGACATGAGCACTTTAGTTGAGAGTGCACATGTTACTAATGTGATGGATTACTTTGCTTCAGATTAACGAGTTCGTGAAGAGGGCAAGGCAAGCCAAGATTCATGCCTATATTATAGGTCAACTGAAGAAGGAAATGGCAGCCATGATTGGCAAGGTCAAAGCGCAGCAACGCTTGATTGATACCTTGGAAGAGGAGTTTGGCAAGGTGAAATTCACTGAGTTCTCTATTTGCTAAATGGAGTATTTTTATAATATCTTTGCATCGGTTTTCACCCCTACTTCATAGTTTTAAAATGATGAAATTGATTGATCATATTGTGAGGAACATCATTCAGAATTATGTCTCCAGAATTCGTGAAGAATGTTGTGTATTGGTAAGAGACAACAAATTCGAATAAACTCGAGTTCCTGAAAGCTGAGTTTGGGCCTCTTGATCCTTTTAGTAGTTTATACCTGTGCATGAGCAAGCGGCACTTAAGTCTTGTGGAACAATTTCGAGAGAGGAACTGCATCGTGACATAGTGCATGTCGCCCTTTTCTGATGTCTCGTTTGCAAGTTATTTTACAGGTGCAACGAGAGTTTCATCTGCCAGCAGGTGACTTCCCCAGCGTGGAGCAGTACAGGGAAAGACTTGCAGGGTATAACTTTGACAAGTTCGAGAAACTGAAGCCCAAGATGTTGCAAGCAGTAGATGACATGCTGGGTTATGATATCCCAGAGCTGCTCAAGAAGTTCCGTAACCCTTATGACACTTGACCCCATTCCTCCCTAGCTTGGATTCCCACAGTTCAATATTTATCAATGAACTGCAGACTTAGCTTGAACCTCTGTTCACTAGGAAATAGTTTTATCATCCCTCGGTGTTACACTTTTGTTTACTAGAGTTTTGTAGTGTTCATGCTGTGGGCTCCAAGATTGGACATCCCTGACATGCTTTTTGTGCATTATAGGTAGACCTCATTGTAAGTGTACTATTAAATGCTCTCCTTTTAATAAATTTTGCAGTTTGGAACTATTGTCTTCATCCATGCAGTTGCTCATTTTCCACCATGATTGTATCCACCATTCATCCATTGTAAAGGTTTTCATCCAAATATGCAATGAATTTTGGCCAATTATTAAACGACATTCATCCCAAAAGGTCTAAAATTCATCCAAATTGCTTTGAGGAAAATGAGATTTAACCCCAGCTACTTAGAGTCTTTGCCGTAGCTGAAGAAGGCAATTTTAGCCCCAGCTAGTGCCTAGACTCTTTGCCCCTAGCTAACAAGGAAATGTAGCCCCAGCTAGTGGCACAAAAATGGAGCTAAATGGTTTAGTCCACCCCCATTTTTGAACTAGTGCTAGAGGGGGCTAGAGGATGGGCTACAACACCCCAGTGTAGCCCCAGCTATTCGTTCCAAAGTTCCTAGTGCAAAGAGGCCAGGCACAGAGAAGCGCAACACCACCATTACCGAGAAAAACCCATGCATCCAACTCCGCTACTGCCTAAAAGCCCTCTGCAACAACAATTCCCCTGCCGGAAGCTCTTTCAACGCCACAAACACGCACCCCGCCACTTCGGATCCCCCCAAACCTGAAGAAGCCCGCAATTTCTCACCACAACTCACCCACAGCTTACAAACAACATCTGTGAGGACAATTCGTCAAGGCAATGAACATAAATACTACTGTAGTGAGAATCACAAGGTGTGAAATTGAGGTACGAAAAGGGCAGCGTCACTAGACTACGGCGCCGTCGCGAGCCTGACTTGCGCTGGACAGAGTTTTGCCTCGGCTATAGGGATCGCAAGCACGGCCATAGGCAATCTTATTCATACCCGCCCCAGAGACTATTTTTATCTTTTTCATCCATAAACGCATAAATAAATTCCTCCAAATTCCTTGGAAAAGGAAACGAAGAGGCAAAACCGGCTGGCTGGGACCCTGACGGAGTCAATTCAACTCCTCCTACAATTGCGGAACCGTTTCCTTCGCTGTAAGCTTAGACCTCAACATTATCAAGCAATACACACACATCATGCGACGTCGCTTTCGATATCTGCAAGCCTTTCTGCTGCGGGCAACAATTTCAACCAGATGAGCCTCTTTATTGCAATTCCAAATTTCACACCTACGTACACTCGCTGATTACAGAATCAGTTCGCGCAGCCAGATTGAATGCCACAGCAGAAACTCTGGCTAGCATTTGACTCCTGATTCGTAACCTACGGGTAACTACACATAATTTGAAACTTACAAGATGCACATGGAAACGGACGAGTGTAATTACAAGAGACACAGAAACAGAGTCCACAGCTAAAACTCGCGGATGACAGAGGTACAGTAACTCGCAGGCAGATTACCTGCGAAGCTGAAACTCTGGCCGCTACTTCACAATCCGCTGATAAATACACAATATGTAACCAAAACGATGCACACAAGAACGAAAGAGAGTACTTGCGAGCTTATTGACGACGAACGCGAGCGGAATTTGAGGCGACACACGACAGAAGCTAAAGTAAACACGAAAGCAGATTGAAGCGCTATATACTTTGACTCGCTACAGCAACGAATATAATCCGACTGGTTGCAATTGGAGCAAGAACTTTCGGATTCTTGCAACTCCACACTCCAATCTCCAATTCAAGCTGCGCTTGTCGATCTCGTAGCAAACACAATACCAGTCTCTTCGCAGCATTCCACACGGGCGCACAGCGATCTCCGCGCGCTGCCATTTACACGCAGCAGGCACTTGATCGACCGTCTACGCCCGGAAGTGATGCGATTTGCCTCGTCGACTCCTCTTAATCGTTGATGCAAGAGAAGTCGAGCTAGGCGTCTCTCTTAGCCAACCATGCGATGCTCGACGAAGCACCGCACCATCGCGATGAACATTGCCTCTGGCATAATCGCGCCAACTTCTTCACTTGGCAGCGACGGCAAGATTAGCCAGTCAGCCGGGACGTTGGGGAGGGTGAGGGAACCATCTGGTGATTCCTCTTCAAGATTGAAATTCCACTTCCAACCTCCCGTTGGAGATTCTCCCTGCGCCTCAATTGACTGCGTGCTCACTTGAGGCGGGGGCGGAGGCGGAGGCTCCTCCTGCAAAACAGAGTGCCTATCCAAGGTCACGTCCTCCCTGTCCACCAACATCAACTTCATTCATCAGAGAACAATGGAGACCAAAATCCTCCACAACAGCCACCAAACAATAAAATAGCTCAATTGCAAAATCGGCTACTCCGATCCGAATCCATCCATTTTCACACACACACAACACAAATCACAATTGAAAACACAAAAAAACAAAAAACAAAAAACTCTTCAATTCATTCCAACAACAAGCACGAGTCCAATTCGGACCCGGAGACTCACGCAGATCCATGAAGCCCCTCGCCATTTCCCAGAGGCGCGGAAGTAGAGGAGCTTGCCTCGTCGTCGACCCGTGGTCGCTTGGAGTCACGATCAGCCGGGGCGGCGACCTGCTTTCGCTTTCGCTTTCCCATCACTCTCTCATCAAATTGGAACAAGCGAGACAACGAAAGCAACGTACGTGACTGTGATTGCGGCGATTTCGCACTCTCTGACAATAAGGAAAACGACGTGTGTCTGTGATTTTGCAGGAGAGCGAGAGGAGAGGAGAGGCGTTTATGGGCCAGCCGGCCTGGACAGGGGCCGACGCTGTGCACCTTGCCGCACCAACAATCAGACGCCATGGGCCCGCCCTTGACGCTCTTGCACGCTCTTGCACGCTGCCGACTTTCTTCCTTATCAGCGTTGAAGAAGTCTCTTCTTCGCTTCAACAACAGCGGAGGAGAAGCTAGCTGGGGCTGGCTTCCAAGTTTCTTGAAACTTAACTGCTTCTTGTTTTCATAGACTCTATTTGTTTTTGTTTTATTTTTTGTTTTGTTTTTGACACAAATGAAATGGTCTTCATAGACTTTGTTTGCTTTTGTTTTTGTTTTGTTTTTTGTTTTGTTTTTGATACAAATGAAATGGTTTTCATAGACTTTGGAGTTCCACCAAACAAGTGAAGAATGGTTTGGACAAAGCCATCGTGCAAATGTCTGAGGAGGATTTCATTCGTGGAGTTTTCCACTCCGGTAGTACAGCCAGGGGCAAGCCTACGAGGTAGCTGGGCGGCATTCAATTACACATGATTTACGGTGGGGAGTGGGCTTCTTTTCTAAAGTAGAGTTTAGTCAATTGTGTCAAATAAACAAATAAATAAATAAATAAATTACAGTATAGTAAACCCGCAGTCAGAGCTCCAAAGCCCACATTCAGGATGATGTAAGGTGTGTACCCCAAAACCGCCACTTCTTTTTGCTACTGTGACAAATTACTATTATTAGAATGGCTAAATTTTCATATTTTCTTGTTGACAAATGAAAGGGGGTTCCAATGCACCAAAGGACACAGCATTTGGATACTTTATGCAAACGTGTTTTTCAGAATTAGCAAAAAACTTGACATTTTTATTTTTTTAATTTAAGCCGAACCTGCTATCCGAATACAAAACTAGAATTTGTCCTAAATTGTTTTTGTAATGCGTGATTTGGCAATTGTTTGCACCCTCTCGGATGTGACAAAATTAGCATTCAACTAATAGCGGTTAAATAAGAGGATACTTTATGACAATTTTCAGGGACACTTTTAAATTAATGGAAGTTTAGAGACACTTCAAGGAAAATCTAGTGTGCATGAATGGGAACAGGGATGCTTTGGATTGTTTCTACCTTACATGGAGCTAGAAGACCATTTAGAATAGTCTAATGAGCACGGAATTTGCCACTTTAGAGCAACAATAGTTTAATTGCAAACAGTTGAAGCATAATTACAAAATTTTAGTTTGAATAAATATAAGTGATTTTAAATATAAAAATTATCCATTTCAATATAAGAATTGTTTGGCAACTTGTGAATTATTTGATATTTGTAATAATAAAACTATTCCTTCGATTCCATCAAATATTTTCAAATGCCATTCATATAAGTATCAGAAGCATTTGCACAAGCTCTAAAATGAATCGAGGTCAAATTTTTACAATTGCAAAGTGGGTGACGGGATCATAAACTATAAATACAGTAACTCTAAATTGTTGTGGAGGACAAAGAGTATCTTATGAATGACTTTGAGGGTTACTATACTAATTAAATGCACTTATTTATTAGGGATTTGAATACCTAATTCCATATTCTACTCTAGAGTACTTGAACCACACATAAAAGCCTTTTGCATACAACAATATTAAAAAATAGTATATTAAATCCAAAAACTTTTGCTTTCACATACAAGTTTCGAATGCTACATTCTTATTAACACAAAAATATTCCAAGACAAAACTCCAAAATATATTGTTCCAACTTAGCTAATTCCTTGTGTATGCTATGATCCCTCCAACTCCACAAGTCAAACAAAAATGTGCCTTGATCTATTATGTTTACAAACCACCCCTCCACAAGAAACCACACCACACTTACCATCCGCACAACACATTAACCAATTTGCTGAATTTACATACTATTGTAATGATGGATTCCGAGAAGAAGTTATACCTTTGAAAAACATAATACCAAACTCCAGTAGAATATACAAATATGAAAGGCTAGAACATTAAATCACTCCTAGTATTCACCTCTGGAGCCAAAGGATCTACTTACAAAACTTCCAAACAAAACTTAACAAATACTTTCCAAATACCCAAATCCTCCATAAAAACAATCAGCAATACAATCAAAGGTGATTGCAAGAAAGATTGGTCAATTTTTGTCACACTTTGGCAAGACGAGGTTGTCCTCTGCTATAACTTTTGAGTGAAGAATCCAATGCCAAAAACAAAAAAATTGTTTCTAGATTGTTATTGTATTCCTTATTTTTCAAAAAAAATAAATCATTTAATGTTTAAAATTCAATTTCTCGAATTTATCACACTTTTGAATTTAGGGATTTTGAATACTATTGAGCAGCTTAAATTAATGATTTTTAGTTGAAATTTCTATGGTACATTTCTATAGAAGGCAGATATATTCCTACCAAAGGCAGGGCATCTAAAAATACATTATTTTATGTCTTCCACATCTGTGCAAAAAAGCCTCCCTTGCACGCGCACTTGTGAACAATAGAAATGGTTTTGACCTCAATTTTTGGTTGAAACTCATCACTAGGAAGTCCTCCCATTTGGAAAAAAATTAGTTTTTTTTATAATTGTTTTTCTTATTTATTACAAATTAAAACGTCAAAGTAAATATTTTTGGGGACATATTCTCAAACATAGGAAAAACAATTATAAAAAAAAACTAAAAATTGACCATTTGGGACAACTTCCTAGTGGAGGGTTGCTTTTATGTGAGCATATATAGGAGTGTGAGCCCATGAGCCTAGAATACTACACACCTATATTATAGGTGTATATACTATAGAAATCGTCTATAATTATAGGATATATATGTTACAAATACCCATATTACAGGTGTTTATGATACACACACTTTCTATAGTGTGTGGTATCTATATTATAGGTACCTATATTGTAGGTTCAACCGTTCAATGCTCACAAGCTTTCATTCTTGGGCTCACATATTAGCACCGTTGGCCTCTTGATGCATACGTGGAGGACATAAAATAATGTATTTTTAGATGCCCTTTAGTAGAAATATGTTTGCCTATTCCAGGAATGTACCATAGAAATTTCAACTGAAAATCATTAATTTGAACCTCTCAATACTAGTATTCAAAACCTCTAAACTCAAAAGTATAACAAATTATAGAAATTGAATTTTAAATATTAAATGATTTTTTTAATTTAAATAAAATAAGAGATACAATTACAATCAAAATATTTAGAAATAGTTTTTTGTTTTTGGCATTGGGTTCATAATTCAAAAGTTATAGCAAAAGACAACCCGAATTTTGCCAAAGAGGGACAAAATCAACCAATCTTTCTTGCAATCACCCTCAACAATATTGCAATAAAATACTATACACATACCCTATGCAATAAATAGAAAATAGTAAACAACTAACAACCTCTTCATTTATTTGACACCCCTAGCATTTGTTCAAATTAAAGATCAACCTTCTCTCAATTACATGAAATCAAATATTAACCATTGACTACTACCTTAAATTATTCATACTCTACTAACATCACTAACAACAAAGTTTTTAAAATTTTAGAGAAATAGATAGAACAAAGAGCTTCCTTCTTAACTACATGATGTGATATTGGAGTTAATTAACCTCTAAAGGACCATTTGTCCCCTCGGGGGACAATTTGGGTCCGGGCAGGTTCCTACTGTCTCAATTTTTAGTGATATCTTTTGGGATTTTTTGAGGTTGTGTATTTTTGCAAGAGCTTTGTGAATATATGATTTTTATTTTAATTGACGCCCGGAAGAAAAAGTTATGGCACAATAAGCAAAAATGGAGTTCGGCGGGCAGCACAAAAAAAATCACAGAAAATCAAAATAATTTCTTTTTAAATTTTTTTCTCAAAGATTATATTTTTGTCTACATGTGAAGCTTTGTTTCATTCAATTTGGACTAATAATGAGAAAGTTATAGACAATCTTAGTTTTTCGGGCAATCTAAGCATCTTCTTGGAAAAATAACTTGTAGAATTCATTTTTGAATGCAATTTTTAGAATTTTTAGAAAAAAATTGTTAGACAAGGTTAGATTTTATTGCTAGAACAATCTCACCGTTGGGATTATTGTGATTCAATTCCATCTAAAAGCTATTAACAATTTAGTTTTTTCTTCAATCTTGAACCAACCTCTACTTAACAATTCTTTAATGAGTGAAAATTAAGTGCTTTTTTTCCTAAATTTTTTTTGTAGATTCTCAACTCAATTTCTTAACATAAATAAGTAGAAAATCAAAATCATTAGTGCAAAAAATTTGAACTAAAAAAATTTCAAAGCCAAAAAATCTAGTCAAGCAAGGTGCAAAAAAACTTGTTTTCTTCACTTTAAATGCATATATCTTGCAATCTACATGGTCAAAAATTTTGAAATTTCTTCCACGTATTCATATACTAGTCAAGTATAAGATCTTATGGTTGGATATGCAAAAAAATACTATTTTTAAAGTTTTTTTCTCTTTGCAATAGAAATGACAGTTTTGAGTGATTTTTGATAGGAAAATCACTTTGATCCTTTAGGGGTTAAATAACCATATTTAATTAATTATGCCAACCCTATCATTGGATTGGAGTTAGTTTTATATTTAAGAATTGAATATATTTTTGTTTGACTACCTTGGTGATAGGCCTCGTCTTTTCAAGGTTAATTCATTATAATTAGTTTTGGTTATAATATATGTACATGTTGATATGACAAGTTGAGGAAACAATGCTTAATTTTAGCCATTCTTGCACTATGATTTTGAGTTTGTTTCAAGTGTTATTCTCTCACTTTAGCTTTAATCCTTAAAAGGCCCTTGGGATTCCCCTCTATATGACCCGTATTTAGCCTTATAACTCTTCAATTGTGGTTTAATATATAAATTGTAATACATTGTTATTTACATACCATCATGATTAGTAATTTAATTTGTACTAAAAAGTATTTGTTTAATGTTTTTCTAATCAAATATCACCACATTTGCAATATACTAAATGGCCACAAAGGGCTTTCAAGCCCTTCAAGGGTTAATGTTGAATTTGAAACTTAGAGAAAAAGTCAATACTGTATAGAATTGAGGAAATATGGTTTGTATAAGCAAGGGACATGTTTATAAGAAGACCCATTATAACCAATCTAAATTGTTTTATAGCCTCTTCAAAATGCTACACCTACATTAGGACCAAAAAATATCACAAAAATCTAGATATTGATTGCACCTAATGTACACAAGCAAACACACAAGTCATATACTAGAATCTAGTGTTGGTTTAGGGTTCACCTAGAGACAACACTCTAAAAATATTCACAACTTATTCACATGGTATCTAGATAATGTATGCTAAAGTTCAATGGAGTCCTCTTTCAATTGCCAATAAGATTGAATAACAATAACTTATATATGATAATGGTAACTAGTGACAATTATGGGTGAGCATATCTTATTATTTAATGTCAATTACCTCCAATATATCAGATAAGGTAGACCAATGCATTTCTGTTCACTTCCTAATTCTGCCATCCTACTTTTGGCCCCAATATCATCCAATACATCATCCAAATGTAGACAGTTTTTGAAAAAATCACTGCAGCAACTATGTGACTTAAATAGAACAATGACAAAACAATTTTACATTCGTATAAGGGTAGTAATAGTAATGGGGGGGGCACACTAGAAAAAAATTGCTTTGGAATCAACAAACCAACTTGATGTTTCTATGGGTTTTTTTCTATTTCCAGTGTAAAATTTTGCGATGGAAACAAGAAATACAAAAAAAACATCAAGTTGGTTTTATTGACTCTAATGCAGTTTTCTTCTAGTGGCATGTTCGAGATAGGATCATTTGAGCCTCTTTTTAGCTTAGGGACAACAAATGGTATCTTGAACCTCCATAAGGGCCATTAAATATGTGGGAGAGCGGTTGTAGGTTGTTTATAGGGTATTCGTGACTCTACTCTGTGAATGGTTTTCTAATTTCAAGGCAAACTACTTCAAAAATATACAAAAATTAAAATTAGAAAACTATAATTCCACTTGGGTTTGATTTGTGAAACAAGTGTACACCTCTGAAAAATATGCACCCCTCTTGGAATTGGCCCGAAGATATTCAAATTACTAGTTTGCATGGTAATAGGCTTGTCTACCTTAATCCTAGAACGTTGGGCTGCTGACCGTGGATATCATCCCTTTTGGCACGGTATGACATCATCTTTTTTTAAGAAACCAAAAGTGTTAATTGAAAGTCAAACTCCTATTCATGATCTCCCCTTCTTCCACACTATTCTGAGGATGAATAGTTGCACTTCTGTCTTGCACACAAGAATTATCTCTCATTCATTCACAAGAAAATGGCCACAGTGTCCTTTATGGGTTAACCCTTCAATGCCCGTGCGGCGCAAAACACGCCCTTCACGATTCTTTGATATAACAGAACCTCTTTTACTGCATACTCTCTTAGTGCATAATATACAGTAAGAGAGGTTCGTGGGTGGGATCAATTTCAAGTATTTAATCTGGAGAGTAGTCTAGTTAGATGCCACATTAGTCAAGTGCCATTACTACAACTGTACAATTGCATAAAACTTGTCTTAGTGCATAGTCCCAACACTATGCACTAAGACAGGTTCTACTGTATGAGGAACTCATCCACTTTCGGTTGTCATAATATCAAGATCGGTACAGTCAAATCAAGCGATTTCAGTCTCATTCAATGTGCAATTGAAGTGGTTACTGAAATCAACAGTGAATGTGCCGCAAACATTCTTCTCCGCCAAGCCGAATGCGGCTAGTTGCTATGTATTTTTACCCTTTGCAATGAAATTCCGTTTCATTTGTGCCAAAAAAAAGAAAAGAATGTGCCGCAAACATGCACAAGTTCTACAAATCAATGATTCGTAAGACTAACTCAGAAAGCGTCTGAAACACGCTGAAAAGGCAGGGGCGTTGAGGGGTTAAGTTATGAGAGTCAAGGCATGATTGTTTGCTTGGCAGACAACACGCTATGATCCGTCCCAAGTTTTTTTTTTTTTTAAACAAATGAAACATAATGCCAAGTCTGATTTTCAAGGCAGATTTGGCACCATTTCATTGGAGAGTCAGAAGTGGGTTATGAGTCATAACCAAGCCCCTCTTTCTATGCCCTTAGATTTGAAAAAAGTACAGAAATGGACGCTTGTGATGAAGTATCACCCTTGGCATTATGTCCCATAATGCTCTCAAGCCTCCCGGCTTTCCAGCAAAACAAGACAGAGAGGGAACCCCAACTGAACCATCCCACCATCCCGACACTCCACCACAGGAGCACCGAGAGCCAAATTAACGGCGCAGCACCAGGAGAAACTTCAGGGCGGCTCAAACAATCACTCCAATCCGTCCCACTTCCATATGAGTAGAACTACTGTAAGTTAGTCAGTTGTCTGCACCGAAAGCTACGGAGTACGTCCATCGTTACAGACACAAGTAAGGTCCTGTACACGACCAAGTCCTGTTCAGTTGGGAGTTGGGACTTGGGAAGTTGGGAGTGGGGCAAAGTCTTCAGGATGGCCTCGCTGCCGCCCTCGCAGCCTCTCACTCAGTCTTCGGGCTGTGCGTGGGAGTGCAAGCTTTCTGTCGGTCTGTTCTGTGGTCTTCGGCCGTGGGTCGACTTGCCAGTTGGCACCCACCAAGCCACTTGTGTGTCTGGTTGGTTGCTTTGTATTTTTTCCTTGCAACGAAATTTCGTTTCATTTGTGTCAAACAAAACAAAACAAAACAACAATCTCGGGGTACGAACATCTAAGTTAACTTAACCCTGTAAGGACGCGGGGGTATGGTGACCCTGGAAATCATGCATTGTATAACCGTGAGAGTCATTGGAATAAAAAAATCCAAAAGTACTCATTGGAAGTCAAGCTACTTGTAGATGTTCTCCACTTTTCACAAAAAACTCCAAGGATGAATAGTTGTAGTTCTGTCCTACATTGGAGAATCCCTTGCCATTCATCGGACACTTATGGTCCGTGGCGTCCTTACTGGGTTAATCTATTGCCGTATGATGTTTTCACGGAAGTCAAATATAAAAGACAAGATTATATGTACTGTGTAGGAACTGACACCTACAAGTATTCATGTTAGTAAATGGGGGAGTTTATGGGGTGACACAGCTTTTTGCCGTTCTTTTCACATGTTATTTGGTGGTTCTCCATGGTCATTCGGTTGTTATCTAAGCTTAGTCATTTAATTCTATAAAAATAAAAAAAAATTTGGAGGCATTTTGTTCATTTTTCTTAATTTTGCAAAAACAATTAGTAAAATATAAAATATAAAAAAAAAACCTCAATTTAAATACTAAATTGAAGGCAATTCATCAATTGAAGGCAATTTGCACACTACTGTACTTGAATAGCGTGTTCGGTTTAGAACTATTATAAAAACAGACCCAAATTTTTCTACTAATTGTGGAACTAGACAGCCTAATCTACAAATAAATGTAAAGATGGTTTGTTGAAATGCAAAGCATACAATAACAATCCATTGAGTCAAATACCAATCTATCATTTGATCATCTATTATCAAGAATTTTTTTGATGGCATAATGAAGGAATTACTTCATTAATATTTGGTAAGAATGAAGAGCAGAGAGGTCGTTTTTATGATGAAGTTCATTGTCGGTCATGAATCCTTAAAGGGGATGAGACAATTTGAAGATGAGAACTTGACCGTTCATTGTCAAAAACGCAGGAATTATATTCAAAGCAAAACTTTAGACCTCATTAGGGCATAGGAAAATAATAATTTCCAAAAAATTTGAAGCATTGTAAGAAAAGTTGGAAAATCAAGCTAAGTTTCATCTACCAAAACTCATTGGTGATTTTGATCCTCTAAAAAAAAGTTATGAACAAAATTAAGAGAGGATGTTTGAAAATGTCCAAGAAAATGTCCCTTCCAACCCTTGTTTGAATTGTTTCTATAACTTTTGACTGGAGGCTTGAAATCTCAAACGGGTTTTGGAAGATGAAAGTTAGCTTGATTTTCCACATTAACCTAGTTAAAAGTTTCTTGAAAAATGTTATTCCACTATGCCTAAATGAGGTGTACAATTCTACTTTGAACACAATTCCAACTTTTGACTTAAGTATGAGTAGTTGAGCTTCTACTGATCCTAATTTATATATTCCACATGTCATCTTGTGGATGGTGTGAAGTGATATGGAACCCAAAGAATTTGATATGGAAATTCAATTTGAGAACCTGAATGCCAAATCAGACCTTCACGTATAATATGTTGACTTTGATGGCTTATAAAGTACTCCTTTGGAAAAAGACAGGAAAAAGACAACTTGATTGTTGAAGCAACCTAAATGATTTCACTATTCAATGTAGCTTTTATCAATAGAAAGACTCCTTCCTTTTGGTTGAGACCTAGCAAAAGAATGCACAATAACTTAATCCTTTGAAAAATAGGGAGTGGTTCAAATTTCCAAAACTATGAAGGTGTAGTGTAAAACAAAACGTAGAATAATAATTTTATGATAATTTTCAAACAAAAATTGTAAATGCATGATCCATAGATCACATCTATATTTTTAAATCATTTGCTATACTAAAACAATATTTTCAACAAAATTAGAAACCAAATTATATTGAAAATTTTGTCTTAAATTGATTATGAATTGAATTTGTTTAAATTTTCACAAGGTATTTTTTCCTTTAAGCCTTAAAAAATAAATTCTAATCATATAGGTGTTTTAATATATTTATTTTAGTTAGTTATTTAAGGTTTTTTTTTAAAGGACCATTTTTTAACTGAAAAATTTACTTTTGAAGTCAAATATATTTAGGCCCCTTGAACTATAGAATATTTGAAAAGAAGAAATTATAAAATCTATATTGTACAAATGTGAGAGAACTAACACAAGAATGTACAAATATTTAGATAGATAAAAAAATCAATTTTTTTTGTATTTCAAATATGATTCATTTGTTATTTGAAATTTGAATATTTGGTCCTTTAGGGATTAAGATATGTATTGAATGATCTTATTCTAGGTAATAACATCCAAATAATTATTTAAGCATGGTGCCTATAGTTGATCATATTTTCAAAGACGGTTCAAAATGCTTCAATCCCTTGCTTGAACTATTAATGTGTTGAATTATCAATGATGATTTAATTTTCTATCTTAGTAATCTATATTGTAAAGAAATCATGCAAGATTTTCCAGATATGAAGTAGGTAGAGCATGCCCAAATTATCAAAAAAATCCAGAGTATGTTCTTTAATCCTTTATGAGTTAGATTTTGTTGAATAATTAACGTAAATTATGTCCACCTTCAATATTTGTCTTCTGTACATGAAGTGAGTCTTAGAAATGGTCTTCTTTGCTTTTTTGTTTCAAAATTGCATGTTGTTTGTCTTTGATTTAAAAGTGCAATTGGAATGAAAACAATGGAGTAAAAAAAACTAGAATCTAATATTCATTGAAGAATCTTCTAGAAAAATCATGTAATATATCAATGAAAAAAGAAATAATGTTGTTTACTTGTAAAATCAATTGTATTGATATCTTGGAGGAATTGCAATTATTAATAGTACACCCCGATGCAAAATTTACAACATCAAACTTTGTAGCAATGGATTCCTTTAGACTACAAAAAGTGAATGCAAAAATGGATGAAATTGTAACATATTTTCATGCAAATGCTATAGTAGAAGATGTACTTTTAATATTATCATTATTATATTTAGTTCAAAATTTGGGAGGTCAACTTTTTAATTATGGAAAGGTTCATTTCTATTTTTTTTAACCCCTAAAGGCCCAAAGTCCCCTCGGGGGACACTTGGGATTTCGGGCAGGCTCGTGCGACCTGAAATTTCGACCTGAATTTTTGAAACTTTTTTTGAAGTTAGGAAATCACATTAGCTTTCCAAAAATATAATTTTTTTTTCAATCGGTGCCCGGGAAAAAAAGTTATGCCGCCCGAAGTCAAAAAAGCAGTTCGCCGGGCAGAAAAAAAAAACTTCAAAGAATTGAATTTTTTTTTTTTGATTTTTTTCTCAAAGATCATGTTTTTGTCTATATTTGAAGCTTTGATTCATTCTATTTGGACTCAGAATGAGAAAGTTATGGACAATCTTGTTTTTCGGGCAATCTAAGCGTCTTCTTCAAAAAACAACTTATAAAATTCATTTTTGCATGCAATTTTCAAATTTTTTCAAATTTTTTTTATTGAAAAGGTTAAGTTTGTTTGCAAGAACAATCCCACCGTTGGGATTAATAGTTTTTTAATTCCATCTAAGAGCTATTGACGATTTAGTGTTTTGTTCAATTTTGGACCTACTTCTACTTAACAATTTTTTTATATGTGAAAATCAAGTTTTGACATTCTGAAATTTTTTTTTACCGACTCTCAACTCAATGTTCAACATAAAAAATTTTAACTTTATGGTGTGTAGTGCAAAAAAAATCCACAAATGGCCGTCAAAGTCATCTGAAATTGCAATCCAGCGTTCAAAAAAACTTCTTTTTCCAACTTCAAACTCTAATATCTTCCAATCCGTACGGTCAAACTTCATGAAAATTTTACCACATGATCTAAGACAAGTGAAGTTTAAGATCCTACGGTTAGATTCTAAAAAAGTTTTTTTTTTAAATTTAGGAAGTGATCGCAGCAGAAATGGCAGTTTTCCGTGGTTTCGGAGGCAGAAAATGCCTTGGGCCTTTAGGGGTTAAATCACCCTCTAATCCCATGGAATTGCCAAATATATTTATACAGCACAACTAACTAACACATGCCTCCCAATCTATACCACATGATCTCTCATTTTTTAAGGTGGGATCTAAAATGTCAATTTAGAAAGAAGTCAATCCTATTGATTAGGGTGCATACAATCATGCCTCTTAGAAAATTACAAGTTGGTTAAAAGTTTAAATCGGCAATCTAGGATTAGAAACAAACTAGGGACCCAAAAGTCAATTTTTAAGAATTTTAAAATAACTCTATTCTTGGTTCTATTTTTTACTTTTATCAAGTTTAAATGTAAAAATAAACTTTTTTGTACCAGCACAAAATTTATAAAATTTTCTTGTAGAAAAATGGAAATCTTTTTTAGGATCATACGATACAAATTCATAAATATATGAATGTATTGATTGAAATATTATTGAATGAACTATATTCTCATATATTTTTGTTTTTGTAATTCACTCCAAATTTTTTTTGAATAGCATAATTTTCTCATGATTTTTTGAAGATTTTGGGAGTGAACTTGAATTAGAAAGTGAATTAACAAAGTATCCCAAAATACTGTTCTATTTCCTCAATTATTTATGAAAATTGTTAAAGTGCACAAAACTTTGAGAGTTGTAGTTTGCTTGCAAATTTAGTAGTTGTCTGACCACTAAATTAGTTATATTAAGTGCATAGTATCACAAATGTTCTTTCACAATTTCTTCCATTTGGAAAATCTAGTATACATCCTTATGCGTTTTGGAAACACTATTGAGTTTAAAATCCAATCAATCTAAAGAAAATATTGTATTGCAATTTTTATAAATTGTATGTTGTTACTACTATTGCAAGAGTTGTAAAGTATGCGCCATTTTTCAAATTCCGGCAACTACATTTGAGTCTTGCATGGCTACTCATCTTCACAAACATCTACCACAAGTTTTCAAAAGCGACCAATGCAAGTTGAAGAGTTCTTTGAAACAACCAATTAAAAAATTCTTGCTTTAATCGTGGAACGCTGTTGGTGCCAATATGTGGCGCTTGGATGACAATCCAAGGAGCTATAAAGCTAGTGGAAGCATTTTTTCATCCCCTTTTCCTTGTTGCCCTTTCATGTTGGATTATAAAGAGTATCCAATTGAGTTTGTAGTCTTTTTAGTGTGTGTCTTCACGTAAATGAAAAGCTGTTAAAAAAATCGGATTCCAAAATATGCTATTTTAGTGTATTTTGGGAAGTTGTTTTTGCTCTAAATCTGAAATTTCTCCACAAAAATGATATTTTTTGAGTTTGAGCCCAACTAACAAAATTAAGGTCATCTACTCTAGTTTTGATTCCATTTTGAATTTTGAAAAAATTCCTAATATTGAATGTTTTATTGCAATTTGAACTTTGGATGTATTTTCAATGTCTATTATTTTCTAATTATAGAATGATACAGAATTTGATATGAATTTTTTGAATATTTCTTCAAAAATTCAAGGTAATTCCATATTTTTCTAAAAATATTTGAATTGAGTTTATACCATAATGTTTGTCATTGTAATATACACACATGGTAAGATTTTCAGATTTTTTGAAATACTTGTCTATTTGATGGGATTTTTCTTCCCTTTTATCTTCAAAAATTCTCAAAAAAATCAATTTTCCACAAAAAAATCCAATTTTTTTGTGAAGTAAAGAAGAAATGTAATTTCATCTTTGAAAAATAAATATAAAATATTTCATACGTATCTAGTTGCAAAATGACAGCAAATTGAGTGATAGGCAGTGAGGCTTGAAATCAATGGTCATAGGTCCATCATTTAGGGGTTAAAGGTAACCCTTTCAAGGAGAGTCTAGTGGCATGAATAGATACCCTATACTTTCAACTTTGAAAATCCATAGAATATTGTGTGAGTGTCAAAAAAGTTAGAAACAACATGGGTTGGTTTTCTCTCGAAAAGTCTTTTATTTTTACAAAAAGTAATTTGAACCATCCATCTACCAAAGGCAAGGAAAAGTAGCAATTCTTGGTGCTTCTACCCAACTACTACCATTACAATGATTTGCCTTCATAGTGACTATGTATGGCACTCATTTACCAAAGTCACTATTTTAAATTAAATCAAGTTGAAGTATCATTATATTGTATCAATTTCTACAATCTTTTGATGTATGGTGATACTAATTTTTTAAGTCAAGATAGTTTCTCCCTCTCACTAATACAACTCACTAATACAACAAACTAGTATAGCTCCACCATGAGAGTACATGAAGGGAGGAAGCAATTTTGCCAATTCTAGCCTTGGAAGGACACCAAGGACATTTTGTGTCTTTTGGATGGTCAACTAAGCTTTTTGGATGGTCAACTTTGTGCATATTGAAGAATGAATGATTTTCCTCTGATTTTTTGTGTGCAATTTTATTGGTGTTATAGCTACAATATTGAGTTAAATTCAAGATATTTTAGTTGTTTTTTATTTATATAAACAAGGTAGTTTATCAAAAAAATGGTTCACTATCTAGTGTATTTCAATACATTGGGTATTTTTTCCTTAAAAAATTGATTTTGACATTCAAAACGATTTCTTTGCCTTTGAGCAAAGCTAACAAAATGAAGCTTCTAAAGTTCAAGTTTTCTTCCACTTGAAACTTTTACAAAATTCCTTAAAAGAAACATTTTAATGAAGTTTGTAGTTGAGGAACATAACTATATTTCTAAATATAGAATAACATGGAGTTTTTTTTATACCACAATCTTCTACACTACAATGTACTTCTATTTTGAAAATTTTAAATCTTTTGAACAAGATTTGTATTTGATGTGAGTTTTCTTCATTTTTTTCTTCAAAAATTCATCAGAATTTGAGATTTTCACTGTAAAGAATTGAAAATTTTGTCACAAGTACTAGACATGTGATTTCTTCTCTCAAAAATAAAACCAAAAAACTTCAATAAATAGAGAAGACTTTCAAGTTTGAGTACACGGTCATAGGGGCTAGGATAGGACTTCCTCCTCAGCCAGTTTTCGAATTCAAAGATTTTGGTTCTTGTTGAATTCAGAATTTCACATTTGGTGAGGAAGGCTTGTTGTAGAGAATTAGGGTTTCAACCTCTGGATTTCAACTCGATTCTAATTGCCATTTTAGATGAAGACATCTGCTTCGACGGCGAGCTTGAAACGTTAGGGTTGAAGAAATTTTTCGCGCTACAATTGCCGACTTGCAGGAATTTTCGAAAGATTTTCAAACGCAAGCATTACAGCACGATGTTGCGGGCGCTTCCCAGAGTTGACAGCAACCAATTTTTTGAGCATTTCTGTCCGAGCTTCGACTCTGAACAACGTCCGCCTCGCAATTTGAAGCAGAAGCTTGCTACTCGCGTCCTGCATTTGGCGAGATATGGATGTACCGCAGTTCCGGTTTGTGTGGTAGTGACAGTAGAAGCGAGATCCTCGTCATCGGGAGGTGCAGGTTTTAAGGTTGTGCAAGGCCGTGGTTCTTCGCGTTTGAGGTGTCTTCCTGGATTGAGTTTCTCCGGAGATTTGGAGGACGTGAGTCCCGTGTCTTTGGAGAATGTGAGCCTGGAGGAGTTGCTGGCGCAAGTAGGTGCTGGCGAAGCTCGCGACGCGCGAGGCTTGGTGCAGATTGAGTCCAATCCGCACCCGTCGCTGCTTCGTCGGTACTCGGAGGTGGGAAAACCCTTTGAGAGGGGTCGCACTTTGCCCATTCCTATGCCGCACAAGTTGAATCGCCCGTTTCCTCTGCCTCTGTCACGCCGTAGCCTGTTACCTGAGGTTGCTCTTCCTGTACGCCGAAACCGGAAACCCTCGCTACCACCGAAAGCGCCGGCGTTCTTGTACCCTAGGCTGTTTGCGAAGCTTCTTTGCGTTCCAGATGACGAAGTGCGGATGGTATTGGATTCGTGGAAAGGGAGAACTCGCTGCAAGAGTGTCGGAGTCGCGAATTTGCTGCTTCAGCTTGGGCGTAGGGATTGTGTGGGGAAAGCCTTGCAGATGTTTGCATGGGTGAGGGAGCAGCCTCGGCTGTGGCCTGATGACCACGTTCTGTTAGCTAGTGTGCTTGTTGTCGTGGAATCCCGAAAGGTCTCTCTCGCAAATAAGTTTCTCGCTTTGTATGGCCCGCTGTCGCCCGAGTCTGCTCTTGTGGCCGCGAATGCTTACGTAGAACAGGGATTCATTAAGGACGCTTTGAAAATTCTGGAAGACACAGGAGTCTCTGGAGGTTCAGAGCTCTATGCCAAGATGATTTTGAAAGCAGGCGAAGGAGGTGCTAGAGACGTTGTCCGCGAGTTACTACTTGTTGGTCGGGACTTCAAACTGGAAGATTGTACCCTCGTCATGACTGTGTGTAGCAGATTAGGGTTAAATGACGAGGTAGAGGTTGTGTTTCAGCGATATGTAGACCAGGAATTCAAGCCAAACATTGTGATGTTCACGACGCTGATGCAGGCGAGAGCTCGTGCAGGCAAACTGCGTCAGGCGTTAGCTTTGTTCTGGAACCTGGAAGAGGCAGGGGTGAAGCCAGATCTGGTGGCCTACCGTGTGATGATTCGTCTGTGTGAGAAGGTTGGAGATGTCAACAAAGCCGTGAAAGTATATAACCACATGAGAATCACGGGATTTGTGCCGACCTCCGATGTGTACAATGTGATGATTCGGCTGTACTGCAAGGAGGGGCGTTTGGCGAAAGCCAAAGAGGTGATCCGAGAGATGGAAATGTGGGGTTGCGCTCCTACCTCGGAAACGAGTGAACATTTGTTCCTGGCAGGTCACAAGTTGCCTTAACCCCTAAGTGGGAAAAGGGACTGCAGAGAAAGTTCGCATTAATGGGTACATTCTCATGATACTTTGAGCAAATCTTACTAGATATGGTTAGGAGGAACAATGCTTTACAAGTAGTGTCTTCGTGAAGAACGCCATTATTTTCAGATATTATTCATGTAGTCTGAGTTGTGCTTGGCTAAGGCAGGTACGACAAGAACAAATTCTATGCCAACGGAGTCGAGGTAGAAGGCGCCATAATATGCCTTAGCAGACTCGCATTAAAATGGACTCCTAAGTCGTTTGAGGAGGTTACACCTAACAGGTATATCATGTCTGGCCCTTTCCATGCCTTGATCAATAGTGCATTGCTAGGTGAATGTGTTGATATCAATTCTAGGTTTCTGATTTATTGTCTTTGCTTCTTGCCAATAGCATTCAAGCGCCGGGGAACATTTGATAGGCATGATTGTGTTTGAGCTAAACTCTAGAACTCTTGTACTTTTTTGCATTCCTTTAGTTCCTGCATCTAGGTTCCTGTGCCAACTCATTCTGTGGTTGTCTTTTTGAACAGTTTGGCCTTATTTGAACTTCTGCGTCCTGCACCTGGTATGCATTTTTTTTTGACTGCTGTGTTTTTGAGTGATTGCAATTGTTGCTTAGACTCAGAATTTTAAAGCCTGAGTGGCTTCCTGAATTGCTATTTCGCTTCTCCAAGCAACCCTCTGCAGGATCATTGCTTTGGTTAATTCGCGAGGTTCCAGAATATCATCCAGCAAAACTGAGAATCACTCTTGCTTTTTAGCTTTTTAACTAATTAATTAATCGATTCAATGATCTGCCTCTGGTGATGCTGCAAGCTTTTACACTCGCATTTGTATCCTTATACCCAGTGCTTACTTGAATGCCAGAAATATTGATACTGGGCTGTGGTAAACGGATGGGCCGTGTCAGCCAAGAAGTGCGCGACTACCTCCGATCAAATGGCATTAAGCTGGAAGCTATAGACACGGTTAGTACCCAATTCATCTCTCTGAAATGGCAACTTATCTCTTAGGCTGTTTAGCAAGTGTTACCCTAGATGAGTGATTGGATATGTGAAGTTCAAACACGAATGTTTTCGGTTTTTCTTATGGCTAATACATGAACAAGAATCTTGAATTTTCTGTTTCCAGACGATTCTTGACCAGTCCCGGTATCATCCTGACTATGTGACAACTACTACTTTATTTGCCGTGAGCTACTCGTTTACAACTTAGAATTTCAACAGCTCTGTAATCTGCATGTTGTGTCTTATTAGGCCAATGCTACCTCGATATTCAACATCTTGAATGAAGAAGGGCGAATGGTGGCAGCAGCCATGTTACCGCAAGGTACTTGATGGCGAAACTCTTGGAAAAAACCTCGACTGACCTCTATCATCCTCGTAGAAGCAGCCATCTTGACCGATACACAGTGCTTTTTCGGAAGTATCAATTGCAATTCTGGAGTTGCAATTAGAGTCACGATTTTGAAACTGCTCCCTTTTGTTAGATCGATTCAACAGGACCTTGATTTATCGAGAACCTAGCTCTTGGAAAAGCAAGGTTTGTTGTGAAATTCTGTGGAATTCTTTTTGATGTTTATTCAAAGAAATGTCTTTACTCATCATCTTCGGATGCAAAAGCACTGTCATGAGGGTCAATCTCTCAGATACAGTAAATCCGTACATTTTTTCGTAGTATGTATCGCAACTATATATTTGTGATACCCCGTGTGTAGTCTGTGAACGTACCTAATTGAATCATCAATCTGCTGACTTGAACTTTTTTCTAAATCTCTCAACTAGGAATGTTTTGCAACAGCTAACAAGTACTCTGACCCCTAAATGCTTAAATTTATTTGGTTCAGAAGTATGTCTAAATTTATTCCTAAGACCCTCAGTAACAAAACCTTTAACACCGAATGCAAACAGATCTTTAGCCATGCACTGGGTGGATATTGAATGTTTTGACAATTGCATTTCATCCAATCAAGTATCTAGAAAAATCTTTGTAGTATATCAATGAAAAGATAAATGATATAGATATTTTGAAGGAGTTACAATTAAGGGCATGGTCTCACTTGGTGTTAGGGGTGATGTTTGGAATGTGAATTAATCTAGAAGTAGGTCTAAATTGTTCCTAAGACCCTTAGTAACAACTAGGGCTTTTTTTTTGGCTTTCTGGTGCCAAGAAAAAAATAATTTTGGCTAAAAAAATGGCAAAAAATGGTGAAGTTTTTCGCCAGAATACTTTGAATTTAAAAAAAACTTAGATGAAATCGCCAAATTGGAGATGAAAATAGAAATTATAGACATGTGATATGTGCTAATGTGATATTTTCTATGCAATATGTGAATGAATGCTGAAATTTGGAGCACCATTATAACATTTTATATCGCCACTTTGGCACTTCATAAAAAATGAAAAAAAACCCCTTGGTAACAACACTCTTCAACACCTAGTAAGTACATACCTTTATTCATTACGATAATTTAAAACGGGTCTTATTATTTAGTTTGAGAACTAATTTAATTTCACCTTTTCCTTTCGGAATATCATATTGGAATCCAAAACATGAAAGTGGATCATTACATGAATAAACTATGAGCTTTGACTATGTGAAATCTAGCATTGACTTCGAGGGGTAGCTACATTAATGTGTGAGCAAGTGATGTAAGAAGATGCATAAGGGTGATTGTATGAAACACCTACACTATTTGTTGCGTTTTGCAATAGTACTCATGATTTTTTCTGGAGTACTTTAAAATTAGAAAATCAATTTTAAAAAAAACTAAAAAATATGGCCAATGTATGCACCTTTAAGATGAAGGTAATCACAAAAGGAAATTCATTAAAAAATTCTCTAAGTAGGAGAACTAGAAAAGTGCCAAATCTTAAGAAAATACATACTTTGATGTTTTAATTAGTAGAAAATAGGATAAAAATTAAATAAAAAAAATAAAAATTGGCCATTTGTGGCAACTCTATGGAGATGGTCATTCATCAAAAAAACCACCAAAATAATTTTTTACATGCTTCAAAATGCTAGTAGAAAGGGACTCAATTTGTGGACTTCTACACCACACAAAATTAAGTATTTTTAGAATTCCTTTGGACAATAGCTACAAGTCTACTAGAAGACCATCTCTACCAAATTTCAGCTCCAAATTCGTTTTTATGGGTACTAAATAGTACTAAAAACCTCCAAATTGGCATTTGTGACATAATATCGGGGGCTATTATTAAATAGTAAAACATTTTTTTTAAATTCCAAAAAAATAGAGAAGGTGTATAGTAGTCATCAGTACCTTGTCTCTAAATTTTGAATCATTTGGAGTCAAAATCCAAGAATTATGGCCAAAAAACTAATCAGCACAAGACGTGTGACAAAAAATAGTACAGGTGTTTCATGCAATCACCCATAAGGTAATGTAACTTGTCTGCAAAACCATCCCATCTAAATCTTTCCTTGAAATGTACAACTTTCATACATGAGGGCAAAGGATTGATTTTGGGTACACTTCTTTTTTAGCACTTTGAAAAATTAAAGTTCATTTATATAGTGTCCAAAATTTATAGGTATTATGAAGGAAAAAATTCTAGCATTCTAGCATTTGTAGAAATTGCAAATTACTTCATGCATGTCTACACATGCTCTCATCAAAACCAAGGAGAAAAATTTCCATCTTTTTCTATAGTATGCACATTATATGGACAATGAAAATTTCCCATCAAAACCAAGGAGAAAAATTTCCATCTTTTTCAATAGTATGCACATCCTTTGACAATGAAAATTTCAACAGATTTTGATATCTCTCAACACTTTCTATATTTCAAAAACATTTAAGCACTAAATAGTTAGAAATTTAATTTTGTTTCACTTTCAATAGTCACTGGTATGTTGATTTGATTTTATAAGTGAGGGTGCAAAATTAGTGTCACCATTTTAATTTTGTTTGGAATTTAGTATAATATGTTAATAATCCAACTTGCACTATTTTTCATAGTCTAACTTTGATACATTAATGTCACTTGCACTAATAGAATAAATTTATGTAGTTATATGCAAACCTAATGATATAGAATTCAACAAGCATGAAAAATATTACACAATAATTAAAATAACATAAAATACTAATAAAATAGTTAAATGAAATTAAAATATCATTAAAATACTAACATGTAGTACCTATTTTATACTATATTATTAAATTTTTATAGTATTCTATAGTTTAATGAACTAATTAATCTTATGAAATTAACAGATTTCTGTTGAAATCAATAGAAAAGTGACCGGGACAGCGCGACCAAATCAACAGAATTCTGTTAAAATTCCTGCGTTTTCTACTAGTGTTATAATAATTTTATTATTTTTGATATTACTAAATAACTATTATTCTACAATTTTAGAATTTATAGCCAGATTGGATACTTTAATTTTGGCGGTTCTTTATTGAATTGTGAGTTACAAGTCCTTATTAATAATATATAATTCCATGCAATCACATTCACTTTGGTTATTTAGGACAAGACAATAAAGAATACTTTGATTGCGATCACAAAAAATTATTATTACAAAAAGTCTTGAATCGGTAGAAGAAATTTGAGGCCTCCAAGAGGCCGTTTCAGGGCTGTCCTTGTAGCTAGGAACAGTCAGAATATTAAAATTATTATTACAAAAAGTTTTGAATCGGTAGAAACTTGAAATTGTAAACTAGCAACTACTAAAAAATAAACAAACCAATTTTTATTTTTAGGATAACATAGCTCCAAAAAAATGTGAGAAGGATTTTCAAGATCTAAGAGGATAAGTCTACGACTATATTGTCAAATATATGTAAATCTCTATCTTCTATATTGCCACTAGATACGAATAGAATTTTATTATTTTAAACATGAAATCAAATGGCCTTTTTTACATTAAATCTCTTAGGTTTTGGGGGACAATTTGAAATCACTTGAAATTTTGAAGAATAATTGAAGAAGTTTCATACGAATTTCATTTCATTCAGTCATTCATTTGATGTTGGATCTCGGTAGTTTGTAGCTTAGATACATTTTACAACATTCAACCAAGAGCAGATTCACATGGAACAAGGTTTTCATATCGGACAGAATCTTACTGTTCATGGACGAATCGGACGAATCTGCGTTGACTGGCTGCAAACTTTGGAGGCCAATAACTTTTGGAAAAATTGTCCAAATCGGGCATGTGAGATGTTTGCCTCCAAAGTTTGCAGCCAGTCAACGCAGATTTGTCTGATTCGTCCGTGAATAGTAAGATTCTGTCCGATATGAAAACCCTGACATGGAATCAATTTTGTACAAAGAATTTCATTCAATTCAAATTGAGTCATTTATTAAATTTTTTCAATGTGAGCTTTCTTTCTTTCTACAATATGTGCTTTGTTATTGCACTACATTCCTCTCTATGAAGTCCATGGCGCCTTTTTTTACACCAAAACCCTAATAGGATGGAGATACGACATATGTCTCTTAGCGCACAATTATACAATGTATATGTACAATACAAAATCGGTAGTAGTGACAAAATCGGCAATAGTGGCAGATTCTGCATACCAATTGTGCTCGAAATGGGTCCAAATATGCCCTTCCTACTTTTCACATCATCAACTTCAACCGGTTATTTTCTCTATTTCTATGACGCAGTTCCAAAAGCCAAACCCTGACGAGCTATTTTACTTCATCAACGTCGACGGGTTATTTTCTCTATTTTTATGGCGCAGTTCTAGAAGCCAAACCCTAAAACAGGCGGGTCTCCCAGCAGCCACTCACGGCTCACTTCTTGTCCTGGCGGATGGCGGGGACGGGGCATAAACAGGCATGTGTGCGGGCTGAGCGTCCCTTTCGTTTGTTTGGCAGGGGCGGGGACAGGGTGAAGTTGACTGGCGGGGGTGGGGTGACAAGTACCAATGCACAATAGTGGTACAAGTACAAGCGGCAGGCAACACTAGGTGATGTTTTCCAGTTTCCTCTCCTAAAATTGTGCTTGCTAAATTTTGTTTTCTATTCTTTGATTCCTCAAAGATGCGCATTCCGGTTTTCATGCGTGCCCCGACCACTTTGTCATTGTAGATGACATATGAGGTTTGGATAATTTGTTTGATTTTGATTTCAATTCTAATTTGGATTCTTCATTTCTTGAACAATTCTAACAGATCTAACAAATTTTGTTGTTGAATGTTGTTAGAAAATTTCGGACGAATGAAAGTTCCTCCTGAAATCCATTGCTGAAATTTGATGCAAAGGCATGGTAGTGTATTTTGCAGGGTTCGGCCTCAATTGGTAGCTAAACACACTCCTTTTCAACTCAATCAGCAAAGCGATGCAGTTGAAGCTTGAAGCGCTTGACTCCAAGCTAGACAGAAATTTACAAGTGATCTCTAGGAAATTTAATGCTATGGATATAAAATTTGGTGCCAAAGATGTTAAAATAGGTGCTGTAGACGTGAAACTAGATTCGGTGTTGTTTGAGGCGAAGCTTATTAAAGAGGTGGTGGAGATGTGCCCTCGGGGGGGGCACCTAGTATTTTACTACAAACCACGTGCGAACAAGTGGTTTCTAATGAACTATAATTTCAACTTAAAATTTTGAGGGTTGCTTAATAATGACTATAGGTTTCTATTGCCAAAATTTCAAACTAAAATAATAGTTGAAATGATTTGTACAAGAGGTTGAAAATGGCCTAAAACGGCATGTTTTTCAACTCAAATATTTATAGAGATCACATTTAGATGACCATTGCATCAATACTCAACTCAAAATGAACTTTCAATAGAGAGCTATTTTTAGGAATTTTTTGTTCATTTTTTAGACAATTTTTTAGGATATAATATAGGGGTGTGAAAGTTATTTTTCAGTTGTACAGTGTATCTAATTACTTCAAAAATTTGTAACTAATTATCATTAACAAATAAAAATATCAATAATTCAAAACATAAACTTTTGAAGTAGGAAAATCTAGTCATATTTTTTTTATTTCATTTTATTTAAATTTTAGGATATAATATAGGGGGTCCAAAGTTTTGTTCGCACGTGTTTTCTAATGGACACTCTAAGTGACCCCCCCGAGGATGTGCCTAGAGGCACAGTGCGTTGCTCTCCAGGGCTCCATCGATACCATCACTGAAGAAATCACGGCTTTGAGGTCTTGCAAGAAATAAAGGTGAGCCTTGAAGAGTAAGTGGTTTCTTGTTTCTTTGGTTTCTTGTTTAATTGGTTTCACCTGATAACTAATCAAGATTTTTGGCTAGCTCTGTGACAATAGATGGACAGTCAATAATTCTGAAACGGCAGTTGAGATGGTCACCTTTAGGAACGGCAGTTGAAACTTTGTTCAATAAAATGGAATTTTCCAAAACAAGGTCTGGGTTGTACTTGCAAATTTTTGTGATGCTTGTGGTTTTGATTTTGAGTATTGTTCAACTTGCCACCACCGAACAGCAAGAACTTGTTCAACTTGTTTTTGGTGGTGCTTGACAAGAGAACGGACTTACTAGACATCAGCCTTGATTTAAGACTTGGAAGCGTGTTCTTCAAATTTGCTATAACCTTATCTCCAAGGTTGTCCATCTGGACATGATGCTGGCTTTTTTCGTCGAGATATTTGTAAACGTTGGTCCGGACGCTTCATGACTTGTCATGATTAATGTTAGCCAAAAATTGGTTAATTAATTAATTAGTTTTTTGGGGGAAGGATGGTCAGTCCGTCGAGCTAGACGGTTGGTCCATTGAGTTGACGGACCAATTGTCTAGCTTGACGAACCATCCATCAACATCGACGGACCAACCATCCCCAAAATAAAATATAATAAAATAAAATTTTGGGATAAAACTCTAAATAATTTTTTTTTGAAGAACACTCGTAGGCAATTAGAAGAGAGTTCAATATAGGGGTTTAAAGTCCTAGCCTTTGGTTAAGAATGTTATGACTGTGAATCATGATTAATTCATTGTTTCCATCATTGTTGTTAAACAAATTCGCATAGGTTTAAGGTAGGAGGTCCATTAAACGCCCAAGTTCTGTAAGAGTCCCTAATACAAAGGTACATGTTATTGTTTTGAATCTAGGGGAAGCAGTCCATCCCTAATCACCCCCCATTTTGGCAGAGTAGGCTTCTCTCTTTCCATGCAGACAGAGATGAGTAGTAATCTATTGTGGTGCAGTTCTCGGTGCAATAGTGGCGCATTATGATTGGCTATAAGACTCTCAATATTGCAACTAGACCTTGGTCAATTTTGCAACTAGTCCTTAGTCAGAAATAGGAAGACCTATATGACCAATACGGATCAAACAGAATCTTCAGCTAGAAAACTCATGATAATTATGTTTAGAGAAGAAAAAAAATTTAAAAATTATAGAATCCTTCCAAATTCTATTTTTGTACACAAAAAAAATATCCCCCACTAAAGAAACCTACCCTCCACATACGTGTAATTGTTTAAGTGACCGGAAATGGGTTGCTTCCCCTATCAAAAGTAAATATAATACATTTATACCCTTGTGTCATTTCAGCTTTAAAATTCATAACTAATTCCGCAAAGGTCTAAAAAATATGAAACAACTTGGAATAGATTTCAATTCTCTTTAACTTTCAAGAAAAAAATTATAAAAAAATACTTCATAGACCCAGCTTCCTTCCAAATGCGATCAGCTAGTAAATTGTCCCTTTATGAACCGCCTCCTCCCTCAAGTGAACCTTTCAATCTGAGAATACAAAAGTATGGAAGATGCAGAACATTAAACCTGTCGCACAAAGTGGAACCAACAGGGGGAATTTTGTATTTTTAAAGGTAAAAGTTTAAAAGAAAGTCCCCTATTTTTGTGCTGCGATTAGGGTACATGTAGCATTTTCCCTACTGTAGCTAATTCAGGCCTCTGATTGCAAATATGAATTCAAAATTTGCAAATTTTATCACGCGTGGAAAATTTTAAAAAATCCTGCGTTTTCCCCCGGGGTAAATCCACCGAGCTGGTTTAACGTCCCCCATGGAAGATTGCCAAGTGGCGTGAAGAATGTGAAGCCAAGTAGATGAAAGGGCACGCATGCTCCACACTCCTCATCACTCACCATCTTGAGTGTTCCATGTGCCATTCAACCTGCCATAACTTACTTGCTGGAGATTTCAATTCTTTCGTAAATGCCTGCAATTCCTCCACAAATTTCATACTAGACCTGCATTTCCATTTCCATTCAATGGAATTTTTAGTGAAGTTTAGAGATTTCTCGCACATATCACCGCAACGAGGTTGACTGAAGTTTGTATTCGACAGAGCTTGGGTTTCGGCGCGGAATTTGAAGTTGGGTTTGAGTGTTATAATTTTTGTGAGTAAGTTACAAACTTCGAATTGTTTGCTTCTGGATGGTTCTGGTATTAGATCTGTGAGGAGATAGGCAGGAGCCATGGTTGCTGGAGGAACTGCACTTGTAGTAGCTCTTGACTGAATTGTTTGTCTTGTAAAGAAAGTGGCAGCAATTTCCAGAGGGGAGGGAGTTATTGAGATTGTGAGATAGTGTAAGTAAGTCCGAGGAAACAAAGGTGGTGCTGCGAGAGTTTGCGGCGATGGCGAGATTTGGAGGCGCTGTCATGCGGGGAATTTCGCCAAGAATTTCGTGGCAGACCCTTCTCAGGTTCTTTAGCTCTTCGTGAAAAATTTCTCCTGTCGGTTGCAAACGTTTTTCTTTTAGGGTGCAGGGTTTTAGGGTTTAGGGCTTAGGGCTTAGGACTTATATAGATTAACAACCGGGGTCTTTTTGATGAGTGAAGTCTTCAGAGATTGTTCCTGTTGCCACCTTGTCCAAGCACATCTTGCGCAGAGTTTGATACAATCTAAGGTGAACTAAAACCGACACGAGTCTCTTGTAATAATAATGACCCTTTAAGCATTTAGAATGTTTCTATTGTAATAGTGGTCAAATTCTAATACATTCTTGTCAGCAAATCGAAGAGTATTCGAACGCACCAAGTTTGCTCCATTTGCATATCGTATGCAAAAGTTGTAATGGTTCAAATTTAGATGACCTAAAACCGACACGAGTTTCCTGTAAGGCGGTGTATATTCACAAAATCAGTATGTACTCATTGCGCAAGATTTTAGGCTGTCATTTTGGTAAGTGTGGGTACTTCCACCTTTTGGGTAGAGAACACCTTGAGATAGAAAATGTTCGTCCCAGATGAGACGATCACTTGATTATAACTTGGATTGTTGCATTTGATTTTGTGTACCCTACCTGAAAAAAGGCTTGGTTACTTCAGTTGAAGCTTGTTTCTTTTTCTCTCTGACTGTTGCATCTAGTCTCTCTCACTGGTATACAATTGCGTGTTTGCAGACGTGCGTATGGAAATTATGAAGAATTTGATGTTTTTGCTGGAGCGGACACTGCGGAGAAAGTTCGCATTAATGGGTACATTCCCATAATACTTTTGAGCAAGTCTTACTAGATATGGTTATGAGGAACAATGCTTTACAAGTATTGTGTTCGTGAAGAACGCCATTTCAGATATTATTCATGTAGTCTGAGTTGTGCTTGGCTATGGCAGGTACGACGAGAACAAATTCTATGCCAACGGAGTAGAGGTAGAAGGCGCCATAATATGCCTTAGCAGACTCGCATTAAAATGGACTCCTAAATCGTTTGAGGAGGTTACACCTGACAGGTCTATCATGTGGGCCCTTTCCATGCCTTGATCGATAGTGCATTGCTAGGTGAATGTGTTGATATCAATTCTAGGTTTCTGATTTATTGTCTTTGCTTCTTGCCAATAGTATTCAAGCGCCGTGGAACATTTGATAGTCATGATTGTGTTTGAGCTAAACTCTAGAACTCCTGTACTGTTTTGCATCCCTTTAGTTCCTGCGTCTAGGTTCCTGTGCCAAGTATGTTGCTAACTCATTTTGGGTTTGTCTTTTTGACCAGTTTGGCCTTATTTGAACTTCTGCGTCCTGCACCTGGTATGAATTTTTTTTTGACTGATGTGTTTTTGAGTGATTGCAATTGTTGCTTAGACTCAGAATTTTAAAGCCTGAGTGGCTTCCTGAATTGCTATTTCGCTTCTCCAAGCAACCCTCTGCAGGATCATTGCTTTGGTTAATTCGCGAGGTTCCAGAATATCATCCAGCAAAAATGAGAATCACTCTTGCTTTTTAGCTTTTTAACTAATTAATTAATCGATTCAATGATCTGCCTCTGGTGATGCTGCAAGCTTTTACACTCGCATTTGTATCCTTATACCCAGTGCTTACTTGAATGCCAGAAATATTGATACTGGGCTGTGGTAAACGGATGGGCCGTGTCAGCCAAGAAGTGCGCGACTACCTCCGATCAAATGGCATTAAGCTGGAAGCTATAGACACGGTTAGTACCCAATTCATCTCTCTGAAATGGCAACTTATCTCTTAGGTTGTTTAGCAAGTTTTACCCTAGATGAGTGATTGGATATGTGAAGTTCAAACACGAATGTTTTCGGTTTTTCTTATGGCTAATACATGAACAAGAATCTTGAATTTTCTGTTTCCAGACGATTCTTGACCAGTCCCGGTATCATCCTGACTATGTGACAACTACTACTTTATTTGCCGTGAGCTACTCGTTTACAACTTAGAATTTCAACAGCTCTGTAATCTGCATGTTATGTCTTATTAGGCCAATGCTACCTCGACATTCAACATCTTGAATGAAGAAGGGCGAATGGTGGCAGCAGCCATGTTACCGCAAGGTACTTGATGGCGAAACTCTTGGAAAAAACCTCGACTGACCTCTATCATCCTCGTAGAAGCAGCCATCTTGACCGATACACAGTGCTTTTTCGGAAGTATCAATTGCAATTCTGGAGTTGCAATTAGAGTTACGATTCTGAAACTTCTCCCTTTTGTTAGATCAATTCAACAGGACCTTGATTTATCGAGAACCTAGCTCTTGGAAAAGCAAGGTTTGTTGTGAAGTTCTGTGGAATTCTTTTTGCTGTTTATTCAAAGAAATGTCTCTACTTATCATCTTCGGATGCAAAAGCACTGTCATGAGGGTCAATCTCTCAGATACAGCACATCCGTACATTCTTTCGTAGTATGTAACGCAAATATATATTTGCGGTACCGCGTGTGTAGTCTGTGAACGTAGCGAATTGAATTATCCGTCTGCTGACTTGAACTTTTTTCTAAATCTCTCAACTAGGAATGTTTAGCAAAAGCTAACAAGTACTCTTGCACCCCTAAATGCTAAACCATCCACTGGGTGGATATTGAATGTTCTGACAAGTGCATTTCATCCATTCAATATTCTTTGAGGAAGTTTCTAAACAAATCTTGTAATATATCAGTGGAAAGATGAATGGTATAGATATTTTGAAGGAGTTACAATTATTGATTATGATAATTTGAACATGGTCTTACTATTTAGTTTGATCACTAATTTAATTTCACCTTCTCCTTCTAAAGTATTATATTGAAAGTGGATGAGTACATGAACAAACTATGAGGTTTGACTATGTGAAATTTGTTGTTGACTAAACCCCTAAATGCCCAAGGCACCAAATTTTGGTGTTGACGAAACTTTGAATTTAAATAAAACCTAACCAAGTTGCTATTTTTAATAGTTTATATTTTTGTAAGATTGTTTTTGAAGTCTACTTTTAGTATCAAAAATCTGATTTTGAAAATGATTGATTATGATTTTTCTATTCAAGATTTTGTGCAAGGGCACCTAGTGTAATCTTGACTTTCCGTAGTGTTGAGGGCTCTTGGAAATGAGCTTCAAATACACTAGATCTTGAAGAAAAAATCACACTAGAAATTCATTTACAAAAATTGTAAAGTAGATTTTGAGAAGCCATAAATTGATTGGAATTATGCATGTTAGGCCTTTTGATCTCATATTTTTTTGGTGACCAACTTTTTAGATTTGATATGTGAAAAGAGGATTGAAAGAATTTCTTCAATTTAACGCCTTCATATTCAAACATTATAATCTTTCAATTCATAAGTGATATTGTTGTGTTTTCTTTTCCTATGTGACCTCTAACATGTCTAGTTTGACTTTGTACGGTTACAATTCAAACAAAATTGATACAACTTATCAAAATGTTGGCTTTTTGTTCAATTGAGAACAAATTCCTAGAGGCTCAAAAAAGGCCTTGGGCATTTAGGGGTTAAAGGAGCACCTATAGGAGGCAACCCATTCTTGATCACACCCCAATTCTTGCTATGTAGGCTATTCACTTTTGGGTCAGAAAGAAATGAACAGTGATTAATTATGGTGCGGTTCCCAATATAGTTGTGGTGCATTTTGATTGGCTTCAAGACTCTCAATATTACAATATCCCTTGGTCGATTTTGTTTCTAGCCCATGGTTGGAAATAACAAACCTTTATTACCGATATGAAAGGAATAGAATCTTCTGTTGAAAAATTCATAGTAATTATATTTTGAGAAATAAAAATTTGGAAAATTATGAAAACCTTCCGAATTCTATTTCCACTCACGGAAAAATTTCCCCAGTGAAAAAACCTGCCCTTCAGATGTGTGTAATTGCTTAAGATGTTGGAAATGGGTTGCCTCCCATACATTTATCAATGAAAAGTGATGTAAGATGTATAAGGTTGTGACTTGTATGCAAATCCATCACATCTAAATCTTTTCCTTAAATGTACAACTTTTATACACAAGAGTAAAGAATTGATTTTGGATACACCTCTTTTAGTACAACTTTTGTATATGAGAGCAAAGGATTGATTTTGTATACATTTCATTTTAGTACAACTTTCATACATAAGAGCAAAGAATTGATTTTGGATACACTTCTTTTTAACATAGTGTCAAAAATTATAGGTTATTTATACAGTGTCCAAAATTTATAGGTACTATAAAGAAAAAAATTCTAAACGCTTAGAACTCTTATATTAGTAGAAATTGCAAATTACTTCACACATGTCTACACTAAGGCTACTTACATCAAAACCAATGAGAAAAATTTCCATCGTATTTAGTTAATGTGCACACGCTTTGGGTAATGAAAGTTTCAATAGATTTTGATTTTTCTCAACATTTTCTATATTTCAAAAACATTTACAACATGTAAGCTCTTTCTCTGAGCATTAAATTGTTAGAAATTTATAAAATCTTAGAAATGGATGCCGGGATGTTCTCTATGAAGATTCAATACTTAGTAATGTTGCACTCTCAATAGTCACCGGTACATTGATTTAATTCTATTAGTGAGGGTATAAAATTAGTGTCACTAAATTAATTTTATTTAAAATTTAGTATAATATATTAATAATAATTATTTAGCCTGCACTATTTCCAAATAGTCTAACTTTTATACATTAATATCACATACACTAATAGAATAAATTTGTGTAGTTACATGCAAATCTAATGCTTTTAGCAAGTGTGATAGCAAGTGTGATAGAATGTTATCAATAATTAAAATAGTGCAATACTAATAAAATAATTAAATGATATTAAAATAACTATCATTAAAATACTAACATGAAACACCTATTTTATATTATATCATTATATCATTATATCATTATATTCTATAGTTTTATGAACTAATTAATTTTTTACTAATTTTTTTATTTTTGATATTATCAAATCTAATTTTGGCATTTCTTTATTTAACTGCAAATTACAAGTCTTTATTAGATAGTCTTGATTATATAGAATTCTATGTAAGCACATTCACTTTGGTTATTTAGAAAATGATTATAAAAAATTCTAAATATATCCAATTTAAAATAATTAAATGGAACTTTAACCTAGGTAGGATCCCCTATAATTATCAAGCAACTTTCTTTGATTGCCATTATTATGCATTAAAGAGGTTTGAATTTTTTAGCACACTTATAAATTGCATCCAAAATTAGGTAAAGTTCAAAAATGACATTTGAATATTATATGAAAACTTATAAGAAGTCAAATTTTAATTGGTAGAGCTTCAAAATTTATATCTTAAATTTTTTCTAAATACAATGGTAAGAATAAAATAATAATATTTTATCTAAATCTTATTAAGATAAATAATGTGGTAATAATATAATAATATTTTTTAGTATTATAAAATTATATATAATAAAACTATATTTTTATATTTAAAATTATTAATAAAACTATAATTACATTCTTAGGATTATTTTGTAACACCTGAATTTTCTTTTGTCAAATTTCTTTGCTATCCTTATAGTGTGACATACACATTTTAATACTACAAAATTCATTGTAATCATTAATACTTTTGTTGCACATGTTAGATACAGAAAATCATGATCATGAAAAGTTTTAAATGTAGAAACTTAAAATTCTAGAATAGCACCTACTGAGAAATAAATGAACCAATTTTTATTTTTGGGATAACTTGGTTACTCCAGAAAAATGTAAGAAGGATTTTCAAGACCTAAAAAATTAGGTCTATGACTATATTGTCAAATCTTCAAATGTTCTTAAATTTCTATGGCCTCCATATTGCTACTAGATATGAATAATATTTTAATATTTTGAGCATGAAATCAAATGGTTTTTGTTAATCATTAATTCTTTCAAGTTTTCTAGGACAATTTGAAATGATTCTGAATTTTTGAAGAATAATTGAAGAAATTTCATATCAAATCATTCTTTTAAAAAAATTAAAGATATCACCAAAGGTATATATAATATTGTAGAACAACCATAGTATAAACATAATTTCTATATTTCTTAATTTTAGAGACATAGTTATAAATTCTCAACAAAAAAATATTAGAACGCTCATTTTAAGGATCCTCTTTTAAGTTTTCAAATATAGTAAAAACTAGACTTGGAAAGCTTTATTTTGATAGATTTTTTCAAAGGAAAAAATTTAATTTTGAATTTCAAAATCAAATTTTTGTTGAAGTTGTATAGGATTGTATGTCATTTTTTCATTCATTTTAAGCCTTAATCAATTGTTTTTTGGAAGGCTAGTGAGAGCAATTAAACCTTGACCAAGTATTTTTTTTCCTCTAACAAGATAATTCAAGTCATGGTCTTAATTCAAATTAATGCTTGAATCTCTGAAAAATAACTTATTGCTATGATCAACATGATGAAATTAAAGTAAATAACAAAATTGCACTTGACATAAGGTACCTCCCTCCATTCTTGACCAGTGACCCATTCCCAACCTATAGGTGCATGTTTTTTTTACCACGCTTAGAATGCAATTTTTTTTCATTTTCAAGGTTGTGAAAAAAAAATAGGAAATAATGATTAGGTAAAAAGTTATTGAATGATCAAAATTGGAAGAGTCTAGACATTGGCCATAGGTCCGGCGCACTTTTTGCCTCCCAAAATTCATAGTAATTTCAATTCAAGTGATAAAATTTCCAATTTTTTTGCAATCCATGTCATTTCTATTGATGTACCTCTAAAAAATATTTGTTTTGCCTTCACCACTCCAGATCATGTCGGAATTCCTTATTTGGTCGGTTGGGGGGTACATTATAAACAAAAATGTATATAAATTCAAAAAAGGATTAGAATTGTAAGAGGTCAACCAAAGATCAACCAGAGGTCAATTGGCTACAATAATAGAAATTGCAAAAGTATTCAAGGTTCCATTTTGGCAATATTAAGGTAACTACAAGTAAAATTGTCTAAATAAATTTTTGAGCACGATTCCTATCTTTGAGCTGCAAATGTTTTTATTGAATCTTACTATTAGTCAAAAAGAATTCTACACTAAATAGTGAAATTGGGTTGCCTTGACAATTAGGTTGCCTTACCACAGAGAAATTACCTCATATTACCTCATGACTCATTGCTTGTCCAAATGGAGGCACAAGCCATTCTCTAATCCTGAGCCATGAATTAGTACACCAACCCATGTAGCACACATGTTTTCCACATCATTGCATCCTTCTACAGTAACTGTGATATTGATTTAGTATAGAATGTCAAGATATTAGTGTGGGGCAACCTAATTTCCCTATTCAGTGTACACTAAATAGTAAAATTGGGTTGCCTTGACAATTAGGTTGCCTTATCACAAAGAAGTTACCTCATGTTACCTCATGACTCATTGTTTGTCCAAATGGAGGCACAAGCCATTCTCTAATCCCTAGCCATGAATCAATACACCAACCCATGCAACACACATGTTTCCCACATCACTGCATCCTTCTACAGTAACTGTGATATTGATATAGTGTAGAATGTCGAGATATTAGTGTGGGGCAACCTAATTTCCCTATTTAGTGTAGATGATCTTAGAATACATTTTTGAAACACCATATAAAGAAGCTATAAATCTTCAGTGTATAAAATATAACTGTACCCAAAATTGACCATGAGCTTTTATAAAGTTTAGAGGTTATACGTTTTATGTAAGAATCTATAGGGGTTGGTTTTCAAAACAAGTTTCAATTAAATGCATTAGCTTAGAGTACGTTTGCCATGGTTTGATCCAAGGCTCAGACTTCCACCTTACAACCAATTTTGCACATGCCATGCAAAATTCCCCCATTTGAATGGGTTCAAATGAATGTCATCAACCATTTGGTCCACGACTGAGATTTTAACAACATTTCCACATAATTATCAAATACATCGAACTTTGTTTCGAATAAATGTCATCAATGCATTGATCCACTACTTGCACTTCCACCTTCCAACAAACAAACATTCGCACTTGCCACCATACACATAGAATTTGGTTCACATGACTGTCGCCAAAAGTTTTTGGGTCCGAGACTCAGACTTGGCGGCTTTCCAACCAAAATTCGGATATGCTGAACACGCATAACTTGGTTTGAACAAATGTCGTCAATGCGTGAACCTCCACCTTAAAAAGCAAACTTTCACATGACGATCACATGTGCACTTGCATATACAGAAATAAAAAAATGGCTGTAGTCAACACCAAAGAGCTCCAACCTTCAGTTCCGAGGCCGGCACAAATCAAGATTCTGGTCATCGGAGACCCCACCACAAAGTCGGCAGAATTATGACTAATCACAAATGTATGTCCGACCAAGGCAACTTGCAGCGTGTGGATCAAACCACCAATGGAGAAACACCGAGATGATGGCGTAAGTGAAAGTGTCCTTCATTGTCGCACCTGACTCTCATTGCAGCACCTGACTCAATCTCATTGCCACGCTATGATAGGCCATGATGTTTATGTTAAGTAAGTGAGATTTGGGTGTTTTTTTTCTTGGAATTCTTAATGTAATGCATGCCTTGAAGAGCAATACTTCTTACTATGGAGGAGTCAATGAGATAAGAGTGTGGACTTCAAAGTTAACCTGTTCTTTTCGGTGCTTGTTCTTCTTAGTGGCCTGGGCACTATGATAGGCCATGCTGTTTATGCTAAGTAAGTGAGATTTGGGTGTGTTTTTTCTTGGAATTCTTAATGTTATGCGCGTGCCTCGGAGAGCAATGCTTTGCGCTATGGACGAGGTGGTGAGATAAGAGTTTGGACTTCAAACCTGTTCTTCTGGGTGCTTGTTCTACGTAGTGCCCCACGCAGTAGTCTCTAGAATTCAATGACAGGTCACAGATTGAATTATGTGGTATGCATCACTTTCAATGCTTTGAATCAGTCTTCTCATATGGTCTGTCAAGAAACTTGCAAGAACAGGGGGAGTGAATGCATGGTCCTATGTATAAAGACCTACTGATGCCATTGGAAGCTGTGTATTCTTATCCCTGCCTACAAATTAAGGTATGCCAGTTGCTCACAAATCCAAATGCAACCTCAATGATACCGGCCCTAAGTAGTCTTTAAAATCATTTCCAACATGCAAGAAGAAAAAACTCTCACTCATGTTGGTACTTACAGGAGTAGTCTTTTAGTTTCTGTCCAACTAATAGAATAAGAGAAAAAAAACTGGTTCCAGTAACCACACCACACTGACACAACTAGCAAGTGCTACACTTGGTGCCTAAATATTAAGACAGAGGACAGAACTTTTTTTCTGCACATTATTGCTCAACATATGAAATCTCTCTGAGAAGAGTCACCAGCTTCTTTCTAAAGTCTTAGACAGTTGTAAACTTTCTCAAATCCCATCAAATCTTCATTAATAGTGAAAAGTTTCTCTGACTTGAGGTACTAAGCAACAGTTGTACGAAGTAGTGCAAATGATTGAACCTTTTCTACTTAAGTGAGACAGAAAGGACTGAGACATAGTACAATCAAGTAATTGAAAACAGCCGTTGCAGGTGTCTGCCACTTGTAGAGGGGCGGCTCCTGAATTGTAGGTCTAGTAAGTTGACTGTTCTGAACTTCCCATGTACTGGGAGAACTGTTGATGACTTGCTACTAATCTTTCTTTAGCAAGCTATAAAGCATGCACCATGGACGTTTAGCTCCTCCTTTCTGTCGACTTCACTTGGATCTCTCTGTCTCTCTCACTGTTGTAGCCGAAATTGCAAGCCATAGCTGGTAACACTTTTCTATTCAGAACTGCATTATGTGCATGGAGTCCCTCAGTCGCCAACTCAAGGAGCTTCCAACCCTGGTTGGGTATGTTTCCGTTTCCGTTTCTCAAACTTCACAAGCTGTTGTTTCTGTTGTTTCTACCTCTGCAACAACACGTGAAGGAGCTTGATTTGGTAGAAACTGACGTGGATCTCAGTATCTGTTGGAGTGTCTTTGTTTTGTTCAGTGCATTTCTAGCTGTTTCTTTGAATTGAGTCTCTGATGAGTGAGGATGGCGCCCTCTTTAATTTGTAGACGTGGCGGTGAAACGATGATCACAGAATTTTATGACTTTAATTTCGTTCTTTAGATCGCAAAATTCTATGGCCTTGTTTGAGACTCGTGGTCTTATGTCTGTTTCTGTCATATACTCTGCTGATGCAGATCGCGGAATTCTGCACATGGTTTCGTTTGATGCTATTGTCTTTTTTTCAGTAAATATTGCCAGATTTCCGTTATGAGTGTCGTGGCCTTGTTGATGATTTAGATCTTGTTTGTGTACTTGCCACAGAGTTTCATTATTTTGATTCCAGAAACGTGGGACTTTTGGAGGATCATGAGATCTTACTTCTGTTCTTGCCTCAAACTTTCAGTACGGAGATCTAGATCGCCAGTTTTTATGGTCTCGTTAGATGCTCATGATCTTGTTTATGATCTAACAGGAGCATCCTTCACATGTTCGAAGAGCATCAAAGACTTCTTCCTGCTGCTCGCTTGGAAGAAGGCATCATTAATGAACATGGCGGACATGGCGGACACTCTGGAGCCATCGTTGACGATGTCCTAGCAGCTTTGCCTTTGCTTGGGCGCAACCACATTCTCCCGAAGGTTGGAGAGTCTTCCCCAGAAGGTTCGGCAAATTAACTGATGCAGAAACTCTGCACATGCCTGGCTGAGAGAGACGCACAAGCAGGATACGCTCACAAGCTTTGTCCACCTTGTGCGGTGGAGCTGAGTGAAATCAACTTCACAACCCGTTTATATACATGTTGCTTATCTGTTTGTAGCACCACACGAATTAAGTGATTTTTGAACTAGCTTGATCCGTTCGCATCAAGCAGGTTTCGATTTCTTAGACGTTTCTGTTTGGGATCTTAAGTCTGTTGTTTTGTTAGTGCGAATAGTTCACCATTTGTGTTTCTTTGAAGCCTTTTTTGAGTGTTTTCTTTGTGGACATGGTGGTGAGATGCTGATCCAGTAGGAACCCTAAGTATATTTAACTCGGATTCAGATCTCACTTTGGAGCCTGGAAAATAATATGTTTTGTTTGAGTGTCGCAAGTTCCTTGTGAACACAATAAAAAGGAACTTGTTCTGTACATGAAGTGTCGATTATCCTCTCTACCTTGACTGCTTCACTTGGATAAGTAACATGCTTACAGACACACGCTTACACAGACATGCTTAGATTCCTTGTTTCCTTGAACACTCAAGGTTTGAATTAGTTGCAAACGTCAGTAAATCTCATGAAAGAGGCGAACTCTATCCTTTTGCTTGCGCAAATTTTCTGTTTCGGCATAGCCAGGGTTTTACAATAAGTAATTGTGCAACAGGAATTGGCATCAAGACTCTGGTGTCGGGTGATCTGGGCAAGTTTTTATGAGTCGTTTGGTAAGAGTTTTCAAACAACAATTAGTATCACATAATATTCTAATCAAGGTTTTATTATATATTTTCATACAACTAACATAACTGAGAGATATGAACTTATCAAATTTGACTGAGTCTGAATCCTGGTGACTCATCCAACTTCATAACCTTACCATTTTCGCATGATTTAAGCTTACAAAAGTGAATTATGCTTCAGCCGACCTTCTGCAGCTCTTGCGCAAGGCTCTTGACCAAGTCTACGTACCGACTAAGTAAGCAGCTTTTACCCCCAGATGCTTTCACAGCATCTTATCCTCCCGAGTTTCTGACCAACATTCCAGTTTGGTATACTTGTTATTAGTATAGAAGCTAATTAGGCCATAGCCACTCAGAAGCGTTGTTCCTGTGTAAAACAAATTGTGAATATTTTCGTGTCTCCACATCAATTACTTACGGGTTTCAACCAATGAGGAAATGACTCATGTCACTGATTCTTTTGGATCCAAGATTAATTTAATCCGTTTTGCCATTCTTTTCCAAACTACTAAGGTACCCCCCCCCCATTCCCGACCAATGACCCATTCCCGACCTATAGGTGCACATATTTCTGACCATGTTTAGAGTGCGATTTTTTTTCGTTTTCAAGGTTGGAACTAATAAATACATGACACATGTCCCAAGTTGTGAAAAAAAAAATAGGAAATAATGATTAGGTAAAAAGTTATTGAATGATCGGAATTGGAAGAGTCTAGACATTGGCCATGGGTCCAGCGTACTTTTTGCCTCCCAAAATTCATAGTAATTTCATTTCAAGCGATAAAATTACTAATTTTTTTGCAATCCATGTCATTTCTATTGATGTACCTCTGAAAAATATTTGTTTTGCCTTCACTACTCTGGATCATGTCGGAATTCCTTATTCGGTCGGTTATGGGGGGTACCTTAAGTTATGTGCTTGTAGTGCTTTGAGAATCATGAAATGTTAACTTATCAGCATGTACTTGTGTTACATGGATGTTTGCTTAGATTTTGTCCTCAGACAAAGGCTTATGAAAGAACCACGTACCCTGGTCATTAGCACTTGTCATGTACTGTACAAGCATTTGAATGTCCGTGATTCTTGGTGTTTGTGTGCGTCGGGGTGAGTCCTTGCGGATAGTTTCATACACGCAATTTGCAAAAGGGGGCATCTTGGCTAAAATCAGCATGGATTGGAGGGAAGGGGAGGTTGTACTCAAGGTTGCTACAGTGTACCTTAGTCTGCTTTAGCTGCCACTAGAATTGGAAGTAATACTATTTGGGTTGCATCGTCGGTAACTACCTTAGGTGTAGGGTAGGTTGGCAAAATATAATTCTAAAAATAGATGCCAAAAGTTTAGAGAATTGGATAATGTTGTTTGTGTTGCATCGTCGGTAACTACCCTAGGTGTAGGTACATTGGCAAAAAATAATTATAAAAATAGATGCCAAAGTTTAGGGGAATTGAGTAATACTACTTGTGTTGCATCGTCGGTAACTACCCTAGGTGTAGGGTAGGTTGGCAAAATATAATTATAAAAATAGATGCCAAAAGTTTAGGTAAAATTTAGTTTATTCAAAAATAAAACTTTTGTATGGTAAAAAAATTCTATTGCCAAAACAAATTCTATGTTTAGCATCTATCAAACCTTTTTTTTTGGGGGGGGGGTAATTCAGCAAAAAGGTGCCAATTTTGCCACTTATAGTAATATATGGGATTCGCAATTTCACATGCATTAAAAGGAAATTTTACATGATGTGTGTCAGTGTTGGTAACCAATATACCATAACAGATTTATTCTTACTTTTACTTGGATTTAAAAAATTGTACAGGTCCCTAACGAACTAAACCCATTTCAAGGAAAAATAAATTGCTTGTGGAGATGGCCATAAAATCAAACTCCAGGCACTTCATTTGAGGAGGAAAAGGATATGCATTCTCAGCCTTAGTACCAAAGCCAAAGCAAGTCAAGCTTCAGGTTCTCTGAATTCAGTATCTTTCTTAACCCCTAAATGCCCAAGGCACTCAAATGTGGTGTCGAAGAAACTTTGAAGTTAAATAAAACCTTACCAAATTGCTATTTTTAGTAGTTTATATTTTTGAAAGATTATTTTTGAAGTCTAGTTCTAGCATCAAAAATCCGATTTTGAAAATGAATGATTATGATTTCTCTATTCAAGATTTTGTGCAAAGGTACCCATTGCAATCTTGACTTTTGTAGTGTTGAGGGCACTTGGAAATGAGCCTCAAATACACTAGATCTTGAAGAAAAAATCATACTAAAAATTCATTTAAAAAAATTGTAGAGTAGATTTTGAGAAGTCATAAATTGATTGGGGTTATATTTGTTAGGCCCTTCAACCTCATATTTCTTTGGTCTTGAACTTTTTAGATTTGACATGCAAAACGAGAGCTCAAAGATTTTCATAGATTTAACACCTTGATGATCAAACATTATAATCTTTCAATCTTTAACCCCTAAAGGCCCATTGTCCCTTCAGGGGACAAATGGGATTTCGGGCAGGTACCTACGGGCTGAAATTTTATCCTGATTTTTTGAAACTTTTTTTGAAGATAGAAAAACTGATAAGCTTTGTGGGAATATAATTTTTTCCACAATCAATGCCTGGGAACAATAGTTATGACCAAATAAGCTCAAAACAGGGGATGGCGGGCAGCTCGGGCAGCAGAAAAAAGTGGACAAAAATTTGAATTTTTTTTTTAATATTTTTTTTCTGATAGATTATATTTTTGCCTATCTGGAAAGCTTTGATTCATTTCATTTGGATATGTTATGAGAAAGTTATGGATATTCTTATTTTTTGGGTAGTTAGAGCATCTTCTTGAAAAAAATAACTTGTAGGATTCATTTCTGAATGCAATTTTTCAAATTTTTCAATTTTTTTTTTTGCATGGTGTAATTTACTTGCTAGAAAAATCTCACCATTGGGATTAGTGCATTTTAATTCCATCTAAAATATATGAATATTTTAGATTTTCCTTTTATCTTGGACCTACTTCTACTTAACAATTTTTTTAAGAATGATAATTAAGTTTTTTTGAATTTTAAGTTAAAAATGTTTAAAGCCAAAAAATCTAGCCCCGCAATGTGCTGAAAAACTTGTTTTTTTCACTTCAAACGCAGATATCTTGCAATCTATGCGGTCAAAAATTCTGAAATTTTTCCATACATTCTCATACTAGTTAGGTGTAAGATCCTACGATTAGATGTTAAAAAAAACATTTAATTTTCTTTTTAATACTTTGCTATAGAAATGGCAGTTTCCAGTATTTTTTGGCAGAAAAAGGCCTTGGGCCTTTAGGGGTTAAATGATATTGTTGAGTTTTCTTTTCTTATGTGATCTCTAACATGTCTAGTTTGAATTTATAAGGTTGCAATTCAAAAAAAATTGATTCAACTTATCAAAATGTTGTCTTTTTGTTCAATTTAGAGCAAATTCCAAGAGGCTCAAAACAGGCCTTGGGCATTTAGGGGTTAAGTAAAGCCCAATGAACTCCAGATAAGTTCCTGTGGCATTACATCTTTTACATAAACCGCTCAGCATCCCTAGCATTTTTGGGTTTAAAAACATCTTTGCTTTTGAAGTGTTATTAATAGGCTTTAGGGAACCGACCCATTTCCAATCAGCCACCTATTTCCGTTAGTTAGACTGCTTTGTTTTTGATCAGTTGGTGGTTTAAGTGATAGCTCAAGCAAATATTTGTGAGAAGGGGAAGCACAAATTTTGGGGAGGTGTACATTGAAAGCATAAAATGACTACAAGATGTACATTAGAGGCTACAATTATCACCTACATTTAAGCATTGTCGATTTTGTAACCAGCCTATGGTTGGAAATATGATGGCCTACATAACAAGAATAGGTTGAATAGAATCTTCACAAAAAAAATTCATAGTAATTTTATTTTTGAGGAAAGAAATGTACAAAAATATGGAATCCTTCTTAAATCTATTTTTCTAAACGGGGAAATTTTTCCCCTCATCATACCCATACACCAGATATGCTAAATTGATTAAGCGATCGGAAATGGGTCGTCTCCCTTAAATGTCACTAAGGTATAGAAATCTCAACTATACAATCTTGTAGTGTATGTGTTGTAGATGATGTGAATCAAATCTGGAGTCATTTGGCCTCATAGATTGCAAGATTATAATATTTTAGGGTTGAAAAGGGATGCTGCAATTTTCCTAGCAACACCGCATTTGCAGGGAAAATTTGATTTCTAAACCTATTCAAATGAAAAAACTTTAGACTATAAAGTTCTTCAAGACCAATATACAAATACATTGGTGAAAGAAAATATCATTGAAATGACTCACTTTGTCTACAAAAAGGCTTTGAAATGTCAAAAAGTAGTAAAAAAACATCTAAGGTTGCATCCCCTTCTACTAAGTTGCTTCTCATTCATAACTTCTTGGATTGATATAAAATTTTAATCACACAAACTAGATTAGAATGTGCAACTCTTTCCAAAAAAAATTAATTGAAAACAAACATTCTATGAAAAAACAAGCCGCCAAAGTTCAATGTAATCCAAAAATGTCTGGATTTTGAACTTCAAATGGTTCCCAAACATTCAAAATAGCTTGGATTGACATAAAAAATTTACTGAAATAACTAGACTTTAAGAAAAATTTAAAAAACCATTTCTATTGAAAATGAACATTGAACGAAGGAGACACAATCCCCAAAAGTTGCAACCATCAAAATGCAGTTTGGTGAACTAAAATTGAACCCACGAACTTTGAATGGCTTCCAAAAAATCTTTACATCTTGAATTAGTCTGAAAATTTTACCACACAAACTAGAAGAGAAAATGCATATTTCCTAGTAAGTTTTATTAAATTCGGACATTTGATGCAAATGTTGCAACACTTTGAATTGGACTTCTAAACTATGTGGGGACACTTCTGGTCACAAGGGGCGCTTAATAGCGGTTAAATGCAAGTTGTGTCATGATTTCATCCATCATATTCTCATCTAGTTCATAGCTTTTTATTCATTTTTCATTCATTTTTTCTTGATAGATTCTAATGACATTCAAACATCTTTTCCTTGAAAACTTGCAACTGGATGAAACCCTCTTGGTTTTGTAGCATTGTAACAAGTTCCGTTCTAGTATTGTATAAAACCAAAGCTTTGCTAGATATAATAGTGTTTTTCATAGCATATACATTCCCAACTAGTATATTAATACATATAACATGTGCCCTCATCCTATAACCTTAATCCTCAATCTTTATCCTTTAAAGGTCTTATATAATATATCATTTTTGAGGTGTCAAGTGCACGCATAGCTAAACCTATTCATAATCTATATTGAAAATCTTCCCTCGTATCTGTTACTCACTCAATCAAAGTACTTCAAATAATCTAGCTCTTTCACATTTGATATACTTTTCATACAAACATTATAAACTCATCAATGTGTAGTCCAATGATCTCAAAGTTTTGGTAGTAGTACATGCATCTCCAAGATATATGTGTACATCTATAATGTTATTTTATAGAATATTTTATATGCAAACGATAATACATGTATTTTAAAAAAAAGTCCAAAATCTAGCAATTTTGTAATACCATACACAGGTACTAAAGGGTCTATGGATTAATAGGTATTTTGGAATACACATTGATGAGATCATGAATTTAACCTTAGTCCCTAAATGCTCAAGGCCTTTTTTGAGCTCCTTAGAGTTTGCTTGAGACTAAACAAAAAAACCAAGTTTTGATAAGTTTTTCCAAAATTTCAAATTTATAACTACACAATTTCAAATTAGACATATTATGGATCACATAGGAAAAGCAAACACAATAATATCACTTATGGATTGAAAGATAATAATGTTTAATCAAGAGGGTGTTAAACTGTGAAAGTGACTTGAAGTCTTTCAATCCTCTTTTTACATGTCAAATCTAAAATTGAGGTCATGAAAAAAAAATATGAGGTTAAAGGACATAACATGCACAACTATAATTGATTTGCGTCTTCTTAAAATCTATTCTACAATTTTTTAAACTAAATTTCCAACAAGATATTTCTCCCAAGATCTAGTGTATTTGAGGCCCATCTCCAAGAGCCTCTAACACTAAAAAAAAATCAAGATTTGCAATGGACACCCTTGCACAAAATCTTCAATCAATTTTTTTATTTTTTTAAATTTCAAATTTGGATTTCTAATGTTTAAAATAGATTTTAAAGGGTATTCAACTAAGAAACAAAATACCCAAAATAATACTTTGGTAAGATTTTATTTAGATTCAAAATTTAGTTGACACCAAAATATAATGCATTGGCATTTAGGAAAGCACTTCTCACATTCCATGAACCATTCTCTTGACCTTCCTTTGATTTGGTGATGAGGGAGGAAGAAAGCATACAAGGTGGGTACCCCAAATTTGCCAATGACCAAAAACCGCCATCATCACTGTGTACATCTCCAAAATTAATATGTATCTATGTAAAAGAAATAGTTTTAGAACAGCTACCTACTTTAGAACATCTATCATATCTTCATAACTTTTGCATACGGTATCCAAATGTTGCATTCTTTGGTGCGTTGGAAACTCCTTTCACTTCCCAACAAGAAGATATGAAAATTTGATAACCAGTCTAATAATAGAAACTAGGCACAATAGCAAAAAGTGGCAGTTTTGGGGTACCCACATACACCTTAAATGCTTGACTGGTTCAAATGTTCATAAAATGCGGCCATCTTCCTTTCAGATGCACTTGAGCATATCAAGCCGCATAGTTACCTTTACAATATAAAATTACAATGGGATTATGTATCTGATTTACAACACTGGTATTATTCAGGATATCAGGACCTTATGGTATACACACTAATATGAGTAATATCATGCGCACTATTACTAAGGTGCATCACTGCATGCCATATTAGGGCAAACTTCCATGTGTTTGACAAGGTCTGTAACCATTACACAAAATATGGGCCCTGTGGAGGGCCGTTTCAGTTTCAGCGGATGTACAAATTCAATGAATTAAATAATATATGTTTTTTAATAATAATTTTTAAACATTAAAAAATTTAAATCAGAATTCCGACAAAGGCACCGACTGACTGCTTACCTTACAAATTCTTTGAGAATCAATTTAGGCTGATATTTTTCAGTAAATGCACATTTTAATGTAAGATAGCAACCCAAACATGGCCTGAAATATTCTCTAATACGTTTGCATCCTTGAAAGGGGAACCACTACACTGAATAAAATTGTCTTCTATGACTCAACCAACTCCAATCCTTGAGTTCACTGGAAAATCCCTCCTAAGTATCTAGGAAAGTATAATACCTTCTCAATTTGCCAAATTAAATTTAAATTATTATCTACCATGCTTGTTCTACATTGGTTAGGCATTGGTTCTACAAGCTGGTTGAGCTTATAAGGTAGAGATGTACCTAAAAGCTCCACTTTTTTACTATGCACAATTACTACTGTTGTACGAGTCAAATTTTCATATTTTGTTGTTGACAAATGAAAGAAGGTTCCAATGCACAAAAGAATTCAACATTTGGATACCATATGCAAAAGTTATGAACAGTCATTGAAGTTCTTTTTTGCAGAATCTGATGTTCTTCAACACAGGTGTATATTGATTTTGGAGATGTACAGAGAGTAGATGGCGGTTTTAGAACACCCACCATATAACACAATCAGAAAAGTTTCAAAATCCAAAGAAGCGGACTCAAAATTGGTGAAACTGGCATTGATGCATAATTACACTTTTGCAGATGGAATTAAACATCTAGAGTATTAAACATATTTTACTCAAAAGCCAACATAGACTTTCCAACTCTGTCAGCCAAGATTTCACAACATTGAAGCCGAAAAATTTCACCAACACCAACACGTACATATATAGCTTTACAGCTTTGACAGACTTGTAATTTAATTTAATTTGCTTCTGAAAGCAAATGAATCGCCCTTCCTCTGCAAGAGCAAGCCTTTGCAAGCTTTCAGAATTCAAGGTCTTCGTAACCTACAAAACCCGATTTAAGTCCAAAAAAGTGCACCGCATTATCCAAGAGAAGGGTGCAGCTCTGGCCGGCAAGAGTCTCCTCAAAAAGCATCCACCAGATCTTCAGAGTTCGGAGCACCAGATCTTCAGAGTTCGGAGCACCAGATCTTCAGAGTTCGGAGCATCATATCTTCAGAGTTCGGAGCACCATATCTTCAGCGTTCGGAGCATCATATCTTCAAAACTTCCACATATCAAGCCAACAAGGGGCCGGTGTAGGTTTAAATAGGCTCTGTGACAGTTGTTCAAAAGGGATAAGGAACAAATTTCTTGATTCACACCAATCTGGAATCCGTCGTTGTCGTCGTCGTTGAATTGCAGTCAATTCTCTCTCAACATTGCAGGAAGATACCCTCCTCATCAAACCCATGTCCCTTTCCCATGGCTACAAAAACCATGGCGTGCTATTGACAACAAAGTCCATATATACTTTGTTATAATGGTACCTCCATGGGTAACACAGCCATGAGAAGGGGAAGAGGTAACGAGAAAATGGGGTAACATCCTGCAATGCATTGCCAACCATACTTCCTCGTGCAATCATACCCAGGCTGGGGACAGCAGCAGAGGATCAAATGTCAAGGTCTAGAATGGGGAAGCTACAAGTGGATCAGAGAGTAATGAATCTCGTTCAATACAGAAAGAGTTCACTTGGTTAGTTGATCAGAGAGTAATGAATCTCATTCAATACAGAAAGAGTTCACTTGGTTAGTTGATCAGAGAGTAATGAATCTCGTTCAATACAGAAAGATTTCACTTGATTAGTTGTCAGTGACAATGCGTATTGGAGCGGAGTATGCGGCAAGAATGGTAGCCCGTGCATGGTAGCCCGTGCCCCGAGGCAAATCGACTTAGAATAAGAGGTATTACTTTAAAATTAGAAGCTCTCACCTACTAATTTCTCCTCTTTTGTAAATTTTCACTGCCCCGGGGCAAGTTAAACTACACGATGTTCCCTATGATCCATGGAGTGAAATGACCTCTGATGAGAGTACCAAAAGTGTGTCCCTTCTCTAGCTCCATTTGCTCTGCAATGTTCCAATCACAACAGATGATACGGTCAAAGTCAAATTTGTTTCAGAAATGGCCAAATTTCAAGAGACTGGCACCTTTCCAGGGGCCTGTCGGGAACATAGTTTTTAGAGCTCTGCCTCCGTCGCAGCACTTGAATGTCACAGTTTTGGCACTTCTAAAAACGTCAATTTCGTTGAATTGGTGATATTCGATCCATTACTTTGGCGCGGTTCAAGGCTGCGCAGCCTGAAACAAGCCAAAAATCTATACAAGTCCTAGTTTTTGTCCTGAAATTAGACTTCTTGAAAAATATGTCATAATTTTGGGTTTGTGGAATATCGCCAGTTTAACGCCAATTGACGCTTAAAATAAATGACTAAACAGGGGGTGCCTTTAATCCTATAACTAATTAATATCTCCAACCAAAGAGCTACCTTTGAACACTGCCGCCATAGATGGTACTCAAGCAATACTGAACGTTAAATCTGAAATTTGCAAAAATAATTTGTTTTTGTAGGTTGAGATAACCGCAGTATCTACACACTTGGCAATATGTGTACGTACAACGTGGTCTAGTTTGCAGATAGAAGGCAACAGTACCGACATCACTATTCAAACACGGATCCCTTTTTTTTTTCCTTTGAGACCCACTATACAGTATATTCTAACACACTTGTGCTCTCTTTTTATAAAATACTGCGATTCTCAAGGACGTCCACACTAGCTCGCAATTAAAGGCACCCAAAAACGAATTGAAAATGAACGGCAACTGGTCCGTAACTTGCATAACCTGCCACAGACTTATCGATCAGTGCCTCCGACCAATTCGGTTGGGAGCATGCAAAGTAGAAGCTAAAGAAACCTAATCCTATCCCAATACACTGTGTTGCAACTCACTGCAACTGTGCCTCCTGATGTAGCAGATGCAACACATGCATCATCACATCATCAATGAATGGTTCCGTACTCTGCCTCAAACTCTTGGTCTATTACTCTACTGCAAACCATTGTAAGAGTGCTCCAAGTTTAACTTGCTGCGAAAGTCTTGGGCATAAAACCAATGCATTCACGTCGACTAGGCTAAATTAAAATAACTAAACTATTGCAAAAATTATTGCAATCTCAAATAGTTGAAAATACATAGCACAATATTTCGACAAACCAGAAAAGACAGACTAACTGATCCCAATACTAAAATCCAGACACCGATCGAGTGGTAAAAGAGACAGCTACCTGAAAACTGTGGCGCACCAGGAGTTGGAGAGCCCGGACCGGGTAGAGAACTCGACAAGCTAGCTAGATACGTGCGCAGCTTGCGAAATGAGGTTGCAAGGCTCGATCGATATGAACCGCACGTTCAATTGCTCGGGAAGGCCGGGAAGGCGTACAGACAAATTGGGGCGGTAGGTTTTACAGACAACTGAACTGATTGCAGCTAGTAATAGCGAGAGGTGGGCCTACCGCGCCTAGCTAGCTAATCCCTGTGGGTCGGACCGCCCCAGTCCGTTGTTTTGTGGTATTACAGACAGAACTAGTGCGAACTGGCACGGTGGCCGTATGATGAGTGAGCTTGGCGATAAGGTACTGTAGATTGGGTCGAATCCTTGATATCGTTCGCGATCAGAGTGACAGAAGCAGTCAGCTCGCCAGTGAGGGGCTTGCCGCCTTGGCCCCGCTACGAGTATTCGAGACGATCGCCCCCTAAGAAGTTAGCTCATTATTACTGCACGTCAGTCAAAACGATCCGCAGTAAAAGTCCTAACTTAATTGGCGCGGCAAAGATTCTTTACCCTGTAAGGACGGAACTATGGCCGTGTCAGAATTCTTGAATGAGGCCCATGGCCGTGGGTCCTAAGATGCATAGCTCCCATTCAGTGCCCAGGGGCAACTCAATTATAATCGGCAGGGCTGTGCGGCATAATAAGTCAATTTAGATTTGCTTATTCATTTATAATAACTAATAATGAGTGAAGGTTCTTATAATGCCCTTATAATATAATGAAATTTATAATAAGTTCTAAAATTCAAGGTCCTCCTTGTCCTAACACTTTTGCATAATAAAATGCCTTATTTTTCACTTATTATGCATTTTATCTAATTATAGATAAACATTTTTAATACCCAAAATACATATTCTGAAAGCTCTCAATGTCCTCTTTTGAATGAGATACATATCATCAGAGTCATAAGTGATTAAATCATAGTATTTTGTAAAACAAGACATAATAAATCTCCTTATAATAAATGGGAGTTGCTCCCCTGGGATTCAGTGAGAGTATAGCCAATTGTAAAGTTAAGCCTGTGTTGCAACATCTGAGAGTCATGGGCAGCTACAAGTGAATTGAAACCCTGATGCCTCGAAAATGAAAAAATTCGCGCCGGGGACTGGCTCCCTTGCTCTCAATGTACTATTTCACCTATCAATGGAATTGTCCGTTTGTTTCAAAAAAGAAAAAGAAAAAAAAATAAATCCTAATATATGCCTCTCAAGGACTGTTCATTCGGTTAGCAGTGACTTAAACACCAATGAAATACGAGAACAGACTCGACCATAGTACCACCCAAAATTTTCTCTGCGGGAAGTTGTCTTGCTATGAAAATCAAATGCCTTGTGTCACCGTGTCTAGCTCGAACACTTCATCGCACCGTTTTTTTCAACAGCAACAGCGCCTGTGTAAAGAAAACCACGCCCACAACGTGTATCTCGATGTGTGCGTCTGCATTAGAACCTGCTATCTACATTAGACGCAAATATGCATGAAAAATAGTTGTTTCACTTCCCTCACAACAATTCTCATACTTCAAAAGGATGTTAAACGTCCACGCCGGGGTTCTGGGGTTAATCTTGAGTATGGTAACTCGATCTGTGGAGACTACTGTAGCAACATAATTATACTTTTTTGTAACGTCGATCCCTCTGTATGGATTAACTTAAGCTTAACCCTTAAGCGACAGGCTAAGCCCCTTGGGCTTGGTTTTGAGAGAATCGTAGACAAAAAAAATTGATTTTTTTTGGAATGTTTCAAACTACTGATGTACTTCTGAAGTAAATATGGCTTGCCAAGCACTACATTTAGGCAGCAAAGTCAAAACGCTATCTACTATTCACTTTTGCACACCCTGACCACACAAATTTTGGACAAGCAATAAGACTCATGCCTTGCTTCAAGGAGATTTTTGATTCCCCTTTGGCCTGCCTTTTGAGCAAGTGAATGTCATTTAGGGGATAATTAATAATGATTTTATACACTAGATGTAATATCACTTGCACTTATGTTAGTGGAGAGCAGATTACACAATTTGCCTTGTCCAATTGAGTTTCCAATGAGGTGATGCCACGCAGCAAAAAAGGGGGGTAACTGAAGTTACTGTGTTTACCCTGATGACAAAAAAATGGGGAATTTCTGCAATGACTATATCCTTTCATTTGCACCCAAAAATAAATGAAAAACATTGGCAATTTTTTGCTGGCGTCCTCTTGATAGGCGGTAACATAGTGAATAGTAGTTCCAATGAGGGGGTCAGTTCTCCCAGGTACTATGCATTTGGGTTTCGGTTCCGATACACGTACTCTGAAAATCCACACGCATGACACATCGATTGGAAAACCTGATCGACGCTAACAAAAGCGATCCAATTATTTCTGAATTGGGAAATTGGAGAACTGAACGGAATTGGAAGATACAGAAATGTTTCAATAATATTATTCCGAATTCTTGTAAGTTCCCTCAGTAATTTACCTAAGAATCTGGTTGGTCCGTTCGACCAGTGCCATGGTTGCAACCAGATTCCCGGCCCATCTCAAAGCTTGGCGCACGCAACGTCGCCCACGAGCTAGTCTTCGGCATCACCTCCGGCCCTGGCCCAGGCATCTGCTCCACCGCCCCGCTTGCATTGCCGCCCAAGACTATCTGTGACTGTGACAGACCGGCCTGCTATACTTTAATTTGCAGAAATAAATAGGATAGTACTGTTGCTTGACTTTAATTTTCCTTACTTCCGTATGCAATAATCAGCGTCTCAAAAAGTAGGTTAAGTTTTCGACAAGTGTGTGTGTGTGTGTGTGTTCATGCACTAGCTACAAGTATTGATTCGAACATGTCGATTCGGTCGATTTCAGTAACACCGCTTCCCCTCTCAGTTCTGCGCGCCTGACCTTGTGAAAGGCAATCAAGTATACATTTTGGAAATGATACAGTAAGCTAGGTGACTACACCTGGTTGCAATCCCAGCTAATTGCAAGTGTCGCAATGTACAGTAGAACCTCTCTAAGTTATCCCCTCTAAGTCAATAAAGCGTTGTCAGGAAGTATTGATTGCCGGTCCCAACTTAACAGTATGAACCACGTACGAACATGATGACCCTCCCTAATGTAATAACCTCTCTAACTCAATGTGTCAGGCCGGTCCCAACTCTATCAACTTAGAGAGGTTCTACTGTATACAGGCTCCTCGTTATTTCAGAACCTGAATGTAAAATATTCATTCTTGTCTTGTGAGATTTGTGTCACTAATATGAATAAGAGAAAAAGTGAAACCCGGCCCATAGATTTAGGTTTTGAAATGAAGACGGGGTATTATGGCCAATTTCATTCAAATGGCCATATTCTTGACTTTGGCACTTTTACACATCAGAACACCCGTTCTAAAATCTACAACTGTCCTAGATGTTCCAGAATGCCCATTTTGAACTTTATACATGTCCTAGATGGTCAAAATGGCACATCGTCAAAATGGTGCCATAATACCGCCTTTTCAATGAAATTGCATATAATATATATTATGATGCAATTAGGTGGAGGTTGCAATTAGTTGTATTAACCTTAGAAGGAATCAAAGTTGGGAGTAGGCAAAAAGGTAGTAGCAATTTAACTCTTAACCCCTAAAGGACCATTGTCCCTTCGGGGGACAAATGCCATTTCGGGCATGTACCTACAGGAGTTTGCGTTTTGAACATTTTCTGAAACTTTTTGTGGAGGTGCAGAATGAAGAGAGCTACTTGCGGATAAAAAAAATTCTTGATTTGGAGCATCTGGCAAGAAGTTATGGCATTTTTTGTCAAAAGTGGGGGAGGAGGGGCAGAAAGGGCAAGGCCTGTGGCCACTCACGTTGAGTTGACTGATTGTTGGGCTGGGAGGAAAAATAACATGCCGGGTAGCATGGGGAGGGGTCAAAAATTGTAGCCCTCCCTGATAGGCGCTGCGGGCACTGCCGGTAGGGACTGGGCAGCGCATGTGCAAGCCGCAGGGAGGGGGCGACCTCCGGGTCTGTTGCCTTGGCAGGGAGGCCCAGCCCGGCCCTGCTGCCCTGGTAGAGAAAGGCAGGGGGGAGGGTTGCCTGCCTGCCAGCCCCGCAGCGCTGCAGAGCGGTGCAGGCAAAGTGGCGCAGGCCACGGCCACCGCCTGCCAGCCCTACCACCCGCCTGCTGCCGCGGGAAGGCAGGGGGCCGCTCCTTTGCCAGGGGGCTGCGCCCACCTCTGGTAGGGGCTTGCCAATCCTCCCAAGGAGAGGGAGGCTGGGAGCGACCCGGCTTCGCCAGGGCTCCTCCCATTTTTTACAGCAGACCCTACTATAAAACTAGGCTTCACTCATTTTTTTTTTTTGTGGTGTAAATAAATTTTGTCTATTTTTTGGTTTTTCCTATATGGTATAAGAACACGATATTTACCTTTTGACCGTTCGGATTCATAGAATTCGAGTTTTTGAAATGTAAATAATGTTTTGAATTTTGCCTAGTTCATAAGTAACTTTCAATAGCCTCAGGCATTGCAAATTTTTTTCCAGTATGTTCCATGTCTCCAATTGATTTGAAATTTTTCCCACACGTACCTAACTTGCTCTACTACTTCTAGGAATTAAAGCTCAACTTTGTGTAGAGCAAATTTTTTCCTCTAACAATGGTCAAAGACAAGGATTACTTTCGGGCATGAAGGAAAAAAACTTTTTTCTCAACTTTGAATGCTCATATCTCTCAATCCGTACGGTCAAACTTCATGAAATTTTTACCACTTCCTCTTAGACAAGTAAGGTACAAGATCCTACGGTCATATTTCGAAAAAAGTAATTTTTTTGTTTTCCTCAATGAACGCAGCTGAAACGGCAGTTTTCACTGCTTTTTGGCAGAAAAATGACCCCGGTCCTTTAGGGGTTAAGTGAAATCCATTACCATCATCTAGATTTTTAGGAAATCTTGAGAAAATCATTTCTAATACTCAACTACAATGAGTCTACCTTTTTTATATTATTCTTTTTGTCTTCAAGAGAAGCATCTATCAAACTAAGTTGTTCAATCACGATTTGAATATGTCGGTTTTGTATTGAAAAAGTTTATATTAATTTTTTTTTAATTACTTTGAAGTTGGTTCTTGCCTTTAGGAAGACTCATTAGAGAAAATTTTAGGCCTCCACAAGGCTGCTCCACAGCCTTCTAACGTACCTTGAAATTTGGTTTTAGGGGGCTGAAAAAATCATTTTCCCCCTATTTCCACCCACTTGAAATTGCAGTGGCAGTGGCAGTGGCGCAGGAACCGAGTTTTAAAAGTTAAGAAAAAAATTAAAATTAAAATTAAATTTTTTTTAGTCTTAAAGAATATTAAAAAATAAATCGCGAAATCTGACTGTTTCAGCGAGCAGTCAACTTGGCTGACTACTCACTGCGGCACTTTTCCAGAGTGACACACCAAGCTTTGAAATAGCTTGGTTTGTCACTTTGGAGTAGCCCTCCGGAGGGCTGAAATTTTCTCTAATGTCATAATTTATTGGTTATTTGGATAAGCTTCATAATGCCCATGTGAGAAGGAATGTCAAATATAAATTTTGGGTTGGCTTGCCAAGAGCTAAATATTGCCGGTTAGCATTCAACCTTTGGTTAAAGCCATTAAATCACTAGGATTTGCAACTAATTCCAACTTCTATTTTTTGCCTAAAAAAGAATCCAAATATCATGCAATCAACCAAGTTGTATGCAAAACCTTACTACTATAGATAATCCAAGTTGTTGCTCATAATTGGGTGCAAGCTTTGGAATTGGCTTCTTGGATGCTGAGGCAACTTTTTTTGTTGATTGAGAGTTCAAAACTTGTTTTTTCCTTCTGAGTCTATAATGAATTACATGCAAATATTTTTAAAGCTAACATATTCTTGGAGCTACATAAAATTCAAGTTCTACTAGGAACACCTTTCACTACTACTGATATACCTTGTTGAACAAAATTTTAGAGTTGTAGCCACTCAAGAAACATTGAAGAGTTTAATCTTGCGATTTAATTTGCTAATACCTTAGATTTTTGTTTCTAAAGTTGTCGATAAGCTAGCCTTAATCTCAGCCTTAATTAATTGAAATTGTTCTAGCCCTATCAATATTTTTTTTAGATGCACTATTTTGAGTACTATACCTAATTATGGCATGTTTCAAAAATAAACCCTATAGATTCAAGTTTGTAATGAATAATCTCTATTTACAAAAACTTAATTCAAATTAGAGAACATCTATTTTCAACACTTTGAAAATTCATAGTTTATGCATATTTGATGTTCAAAAAAACATATTCAAACCCTTATTCATAGTGTAATTTTAGATGTTACAATAATTTTGTGTCAGTCTTGATACCAAAGTTGGCAATTTACACATTCTAATGTGGATATTTCAATTGAAAAAATCAATCAAATTGAAATATTGAAATGGGTGATTGCACGAAACACCTATACTATTTGTTGCATTTTGCAATAGTATTCATGATTTTTTTTGGAGTACTTTAAAATTAGAAAATCAATTTTTTTTTTAAATTAAAAAATATAGCCAATATATTCACCTTTAAGATGAAGGTAACCACCAAAGGAAATTCATTAAAAAAGTGTCAAATCTCAAGAAAATAGGAAAAAATTTAAATTAAAAAAAAAAATTGGCCATTTGTGGCAATTCTAAGGAGATGATCATTCACCAAAAAATCCACCAAAATAATTTTTCACATGTTTCAAAATGCAAGTAGAAAGGGGCTCACTTTGTGAACATCTCTACCAAATTTCAGCTCCAGATCCATTTTTATGGGTACTAAATAGTACTAAAAACCTTCAAATTGGCATTTGTGACATAATATTGGGGGCTATTATTAAATAGTAAAACATTTTTTTTAATTCCAAAAAAATAGACAAGGTGTATAATAGTCATAAGTACCTTGTCTATAAATTTTGAATCATTTGGAGTCAAAATCCAAAAATTATAGCCAAAAACTAATCAGCACGCAACGTGTGACAAAAAATAGTACAAGTGTTTTCATGCAATCACCCAAATAAGAATTATCAAAGAATCTATCTTCTTCAGTTGTACATTGAGGGTTGCTATCATGTGAGCTTAGAATTGTGAGTCTATGAGCCTAAAAGACTATATACCTACGTTATAGGTGTCTATATTATAAAAACCTTCCATGCACGCTTCCATGATTATAGTGTAACTATGTTATGGATACCTATATTATAGGTATTTATGATATAAACATCTTTAATGGATGTAAGATATTTTCTTATACATATAATCAAAGCTCACAATCATGCTCACACACTAGCATCGTTGGTTGTACATTATAAATCTTAGTTTCCATGTCAATTTAAATGACCTCATTTGAATTTAGTTTGATTCAATAGTCCGTCTAGCTAAGAGCATGTTTCCATGTAATCCCGTCATTGCACTTTTCCAGGGACAAAGTCATTTACAATTGTTAGGAGAGATTTGAGGTCTCCAAGAGCCCGCGAGTTATCTGGCCCTGGGAACTCTAGGAACAGCCTGGGAGCAGTAATCTGACGTGGCCGAGAGAGTGCCACGTCAGAAAATTAATTTTTTAATATTTTTTTAAAAAAAATAATTTTTTTTTAATATTTTTTATTTTTTATTTTTTATTTTTTATTTTTTTATTTTTTAATTATTTTTTAATTATTTTTATATTCTGACTGTTCCCAGCTGCGGGAACAGCCTGAAACGGCCCCTCCCAGCCCTCAAATCTCTCCTAATGTGTATTTTTATTTTTCCAACCTATTAGAGAGATGAAAATGGGCCTTTACTTTGAAATAATGTTGAGTTCTCAAGAGTGCGAGGTAAAATCTTTCAACCATTAGAAAAAAAAATGGAGCCTCAAGAAGGCCATTTGACTCTAGCCAACAATGCAAATACAACAAAAACAAAAAATTAAAAAGTGTTTTTAAAAAATTTAAATTTAAATTTAAATTTTCTATATTTGCACTATAGGTCAAGAGTCAAATGGACTTTTTGAGGCTCCATTTTTTTTTCTAATGCTTCACAAGGGCTCTTCTTTATTATTTAAATTCAAATAAGAAGTCAATAGTATTTGTTTCTATGAGCTTTTTTAGCAATTTCTTAAAAATCTCCTATAATTTAAGATTCTTGATTCTAAGAAATTATTTTAATTTGATCTTATTAAGTGAGAACATACAAATGACCCACCTAATGATTTCTACCATTATGTTGATTTGTCATGAAGGAAGCATATAGGGAAAATGATAGGACAAGGTTCATACTTACTTACTTAGTGGAATCCTAAATCTCATTATTTATATAATTAATATGAAAAGACTAATATTTTATTAGGTGCATGTTTTACTACATATTCATGCTTATATTAACTCCTAAAGGATAACTATTTGTTGAATAGCGGACAGTTGAACTTTGGAGTAGACTCATAGAAAACCAATTTTGAATGATGGTTCTGAAATTTTGATACAAGTTGCCATTATAGGAAATCTGGATTCTGTGGAGGGCTGTTAGGGTTTCAGCGAATGTGCAAATACAGCGAAAAAAATAATATTTATATATATATTTTTGAATTTTTTTATAAAAAATAATAAAAAATCATTTTTTAATTGGAATTCCGATGGGGCACACCGGCTAACTGCTCACCTTACAGATTCCCTGACGGCCTTTTTGGGCTGATATTTTTCCTAAATGTACATTTTCATGCATCCTAGCAGCCCAAACATGGCCTAAAATTTTCTCTAATGCATAGATCAATCGCCCTTGCATGCATAGGGGGGAGGCCGATCAAATTCTTGAGTGAAAAATTATGCTATCCAACAAGTTGGACAGTGTTGGCCGAACTTGTCCTAAATCCCTCATCTACTTTTGAAACTTGACATCCATATAAATAACATCTTAAAGTATACAATCATCAAAAAAAAAACTATATTTAACAAAAAAATCTCACTCTAAGAGGAGTCATAATTTGTTAACCTTAAGCCCTCAGTAACGGGCAAGTTTGAAAAAAAAAACATTTCCTTCTAACTTCAAATGCTATAATCTTGCAAAATGTAAGATTCAAAGATTTTGAATTTTTTCCACATATTCTATACGTTTGTCTCTATAATTCTTTTATTTTGATTTACTTTTTATAATCCTCAATCCACAAAAATACATCAAAAAATGGCCAATGTATTTTTGGTTAAGAGTTACTGACTTGACTTCTTCATATTGTAAGGTGGTTTAGAGTAAGTTAGAGCCCTCAATTGCTTCTGAAATTTTGCATGTGCACAATTAACAAGATATATTATTCAACAATATAGACTTATAGATGCTCAATCTTGAATAGAGTAAACTTCTTAGTCCAAGAAGGCTTGAAGTGTACTGACTTTGCTTGGCAAAGAATCCAAGGATGAAAATGAACTTTTTTCAAACTTCAAATGTTTCAACCTTACAATCCACATGGTCAAATGGAATAAAAATATTCCACAAATTGCTTTTATAATCTAAGACACATTTATATAGTTAGTATTCCAAAAAACATTTAGTTTTCAATGTTGTCTAATGTATAAAAAATGGTCATTTTCACTTTAAAAAACCTCTCCATCCCGCTACGTAGAAATATGCATAGTCTGCGTAGACTCATCTTTAATTCCTAAAGTTTTAAGACCTTCTTAACATCAAATCGACTCAAAACTGCCATTCCTATTGCAAAAAAAAATTAAAAAAATTAAAAATTTAAAAATTAAAAATTCTATACCTAAACATAGGGGCTTGCAACTACACTAGTATGAAAATGTATTGAATAAATTTCAAAAACTTTGACTTTTAGATTGCAAGATATTTGCATTAAAAGTGAAGAAAACAAGTTTTTTATGCACCATGCGTCCATGCGTGATTAGATTATAAGGCTTTGAATCTTCTGAGCTTAAAATTTTTACACTACAAATTTTGATTTTCTAATTTTTTATGATAAAGAATTGTGTTGAGAGTGAAAAAAATTCTAAAATAAAACTTGATTTTCATTCTTTAAAACTCGTTAAGTAGTTGATGTAGGGATGAATTTGTCAGAATGAAAATCTAAACCATTATGGAATCTAAGATGGAATTGAGACACACTAGTACTTCCAATGGTGAGATTGTTTAGTTGTTCCAAAAAGCAAACTTTATCCCGTGGAACTATTTTTTTTTTAAATTGTGAAAATTGAGTTTTAAAATGAATCCCACATCCCTACAAGTTATTTTTCAAGAAGATGCTTTGATTGCCCGAAATATAAGAATCTCCATAACTTTCTCATCACCTATCCAAATAGAATGAATCAAATCTAGATCTATCTATGTAGACAGAAGTATTTTCTATAAGAAACAAAAATTTAAATTTTTTATTTTTTATTTTTTTTATTTTTTTGGTACTGCCTAGAAATCTTTATTTTGAGCTTAGAGTGGCATAACTTTTGTTGCTAAGCACCAATTGAAATAAAAATTATATAGCCCATGAGACAATGTGTTTTTCTATCTTCAAAAAAAGTTTCAAGAAATTACATCAAAAATTGAGATCATAGGAACTTGCCCAAATCTCCAAACGTCTTTTGAGGGCTTGCTTTTAGTGACCACTGCATTTCATCTTCAAAAATTTGTAACTAATTCCATAAAGGTCCAAAAAATATGAAACAACTTGGACTAGATGCCAATTCCATTTTTCTTCCTACTAAAATTTACTAAATTTTTTTTCAAGGAGTTTAGCTTCCTCCCAAATGCAATCAGCTCTTAAAAGTTCGCTATAAGAGCAGACTACCTTATACCGCTGGGAGTTGGTGAAAATGCATCCAAAAGGTCCAGTTTCTACAAGAATCCTGCATTGACAAGGTCGCAACCAGAAATAGCAAAAAGGAATCATATATGCTGGCAAGACAAGAAGAATATAGTGACAATCTACACTTTGCCTAAATTATCTTCTCCTTTCTTGCATGAATAGATAAGACACCCCACCACCATTGTTGAAAATTTTAATGTTATGCTGGAACCAGGGACACGTCCAAGAACCAGTTGAGGTACTCAGTGAGGAAACGAAAAACCTACTGTTGTTGGCATCCTCTACGACAAGAAAAATCCTCGGTGAAACTGATAAGTTAAGGCTTGAATAAAATATAAATGAAAGTGTCAGCAATTTTGTACGGACGGCATATTCTAGCTATCGACCCCGGGATTCCAGAATCGAAAATACTCAATTTTTTGTTGACTTCTAATTAAAAGTTCTAATAAGATGATGAATTCCGGCCCTTTTTTGCACTGCTCATCACACTAGCTGTACGTTGACAGCTTTAATGCGCGCTGATCATGCACAGCTTTGCAGAAAGTCTTGTGTCCTGGTTCATTGTTTAATTGAAAGTGTCTTTGTTTCTGAAATGCAAACCGTACCTTCCTTTCAACTCCAGAAGGGAAAAAAAAATATCTTGTATACGTACGGCATTCCTTGGTCCGCTTGTGATCGATGATTCGATCAGAAGGAATGGGATCTGATCGATCCCCGCCAGCTCTGGCATTGTAGAACTGTTTGTAAGTTTCCAGCTGTTAAAAAGGTTTGTTCAAATTCTCACTACACTGTAGTCAAGCTGGTTCTATTCGGGGATCTGATCAATCCCAGATCTAGCACTGTACTGATCGATTTGCAAATTAATTTCCAGCTGTGAAAAGTCAAAAGTTAAGGTTTGTTCAAATTCTCACTACAGCTCCAAGCATCTCCACTTACGTAGTGAAGCTAATTCTTTTCGCGGATCTGATCAATCCCGGCGCTGGCACTGTGCTGATTTTAAATTGATTTAATTTCCAGATGTGAAAAGGATTGTTCGAATTCACTCGCACTCCATTGTAGGCAAGCTGGTTCTTCTATCTCAGGAATCTGATAGCGCGATCCCAGCTCTAGCACTGTACTGATTGTAATTTCCAGCTGTGAAAAGGTTTGTTCATTACTTCATTTTCTCACTCCACTGCAGTCAAGCTGGCTATTTTTTTTTCTCAGAACGTCAACTTCGTAAAATCGGCGGTATTCCAATACTTTGGCACTTTTCAGAACACCGGTTCTGAAATATAAATCCATAACAGTGCTAGATTTTGCAATTGGACCTTCATGTACAAATAAGTCACAATTTATGGCGTTGGAATCGCACCCACTTTAACGAAATTGCAGTAACGTAAAGGATTTCCGATTCTATAGCAAAATAATTGATCCAGAATCAAACAAGGCCTGCCATCCACGATTCGATCAAGACTGACTGAGACGACCCTCGACAGTCTTGCTCGACAAGAAGAATAAGCAGTACCAACGGAACCCACAATGTGAACATTTATTTGATCAATTTGATGCATCGATGTTCATATTGCAGTGACAGATAGAACACCATGGAGAATCGGCATTCAATTCAAAACAATGAACAATGTACAGTCATACGAAATTTCTGCTCCAATGTCGGACCAAAAGGAGCTAAATCTCGTTGAAAGTGAAGCAGTTGCATTGCACTATTGGTTTAGGATGTTCAACTGGCATGCTGAATCTATTGGCATGCAGCTTGCAGTAGCATGGCATAGTGAAAGTAATAAAAGTGACGTGGTCACTTGTATACTTGCTTCGGATCGAAATTAATTTATATTGTACATGTTTGAGATCGTGAAAGTCGCTAGAAAACTCACCGGCGGACTCGGCCTTCAGTACTACGTGGCCTATTGTAGTAACACCTTGCAGCTGTAAGTTCGAATATTCCGGAGATCGAAGGGAACGCACGTTCAGAATGTTCAGAACTTGAGGACTGGACTCCATGCTGAGGCCAGCTTGGGAGTACTTTTTCAACTAGGAATGGTGTAGATGCAAGGGTGGGGATCGAGTACACTCAGGCAGACATCTGAAACAGTGCCAATCTCTTGAAAATTTTGCCATTTCAACGACTGTTAGTACAAAAAGACCTTTAATTTGCAGGAAGCACGCTCAACTGTACAGGATCCGTTGTTTGCACCTGCCTTCGCACTCACAGCTCCTTTAAAATCACCAGACATAAATCCTGTGACCGGCCAAGGACCAAAATCCACTTGCTTGGGGAAGGTTGAATTGCTAGACCGACATTCGGAAGATCGACAGTCAATCAAATGTTCTAGCTACAGTAGTAGTGTCTCTGTCTCTGCCTTCCCCAATTGCAACACAACATGATCTTCAATCCTGATAGGAAGTGACAAAGTCTGGAATTGGCCGGTACGTAACGTTAAGATTGAAGCAATTATTGTCCCGAATTGCAATGTCTCTGCACCACAGATCTTTACAATTATAGAATCCACACTTATAAATTTCAAGTCAAGGTTACACTCCAATCGGAAACTCAGTTTGTTTCCTACCCCGACAAGGTGTAGAACCGGTATCTGGAAATGGATATCACGAACTTACCAGTTAGCAATCGCTTTTTGATTGCCTGCCTAATTGGATTATTGGAATCAGATACCCGGCCAAGTTGACAAGACTGGCTTCGAGTAATTTTAATTTTAATGTTTTTTTGACCGAAAATGGAGGGATTTCGGGATGAGTGCTGCGCAGGCGACACCGTTCCTTGCCACTCCCTGAAATGTACACAGTTATTCGATTCTTTCCACAGGACACGCACTTGTTGTCTCCAGTAAAGCACTAGTAGTCCACGGGCCCTAATGTTTCTGTCTTCTTACAATTTTTGATTCGGTTCCAGGCTTGCTTACCGTGGTTCAAAAGTCCTTTCAGCTTGATTGTTCTTCAGTATGGACCTCACATATGGTTGAATACAGCAATCTTGCCTAGCTTCAATTAATTCTATAAGCTGAGTAGAAAACTCCAGAGCAAACTTGCAGCATTTTCGGAGTTCAAATGACCACGCTATAAGCTGAAAAATTCATGATCGGAGGGAATCTCCATTAAATTGGCAATTTTTTTAGTAAAAATGGCACAGTTTTGCTCACATCCTACAGGTCCTGGTTTATCAAAGAAATATTACTTGTGCATCTCATTTATGGCAACCGGAATTTGCCATTGCACGTAATTGAAATTATTGCCTTCACTGTGCTCAGATGATTCTGACCGAATAGTATTTTGGATTTTTTCATTTTTTTTTAATTAATTTTTTTGTTAGAGTGCGAAGAACGTCACCTCTCCACGAATGGGGACCAATTTGCAGAATTCATGTAAGGGTGGTGCAAAACAAGCAGGAACTGTCTTACTTTTGAATTGTGAGGTGCTGGACTTCTGGGGAGTTTGTTTCTCGATTCGAATTTTCAACGCTTTTCAGATGTTGTATATCACGAAAATACGGCTCTGCATAACCACCAAATGACATTGTTATACTAAGTACTAGAACATCTTCAGTTATCAGAAGCAGGTGGATTATATGGCAAAGAGGAGGTTCTCAGACAATATCAATATGTATAGGTTGGTTGAAACGATTCTGTTAGACTGTTAATAAGTTATAAGGGATTCAGGGCTTTCTGAATACCTTTTCGAAGATTCATGTAACCTTTGCTGTAGACACGGCTAAAATAGAAAACATTGGTTACTTCCTTTGCTAAGAAAAACGTAGATTGCACTAGTAGCGTCAATTTCGTTAAATTGGCGATATTCCATTACTTTGGTGCGGCCTGAACCCAAATTCCATACCTGTCCCAGTTTGTGACCTGAAATTAGACCTTTGTCACAATGTTTGGTTTGTGGAACATCGCCAATATAACGAAATTGAAGTTCAGTCTTTTAAGCTGGAGATAAATGAAATGTCGATTGCCCGGCCGATTGTCTGGCTACCCAAGAGCATTGTAACGTACGTACTTTCTGACCTCTGAAACCAAATCATTTAATTAATGAGATAATAAGTTTACTACTTTGCATATTCTGAGACAATAAGCTTACAGGCAAGTATCATACTCTTGAGGAAACAAACTGAATGTGCCCTTGCAGTGTCGATTGTAACTGTAATATCTAAAGTAGCTGGAGCAAATCTTTTTACGTCAATTCCCATAACATTCTTTACATGGTGTTAAATACTCCTTTCTTGTGATTAATTGTATGATGGTGAATGTGCCTAGATTAATTTTGTAACTTTTTCCCTACTTTACCTGGGTGGAATTGAATACTCAACAGGAAGAAATCTGGGTTAGATCCTAGAGGACATCCTCAATAAGATATACCCAAATTAAAACGACAATCGGCAGTAGTGCACTACACTAAAATTGGTAAATAGTGTTGGGTGATAATTAGCCCCTCAAGGCTCAAGGCCTTTTTTCAGCCAAAAAACCATCAAAACTGCCATTTCTATAACAAGGAGTAAAAGAAAATGAAAATGTTTTTTTTGCACATCTAACCGTAAGATCTTACACCTAACTAGTATGAGAATGTGTGGAAAAAATTTCAGAATTTTCGACTGCTCAGATTGCAAGATATCTGCGTTTAAAAAGGAAAAAACAAGTATTTCAGCACATTGCGGGACTAGATTTTTTGACTTTAAACATTTTGCACTTAAAATTTTTGCACTACAGAGTTTTGTGCTTTAAATCTTTATAGTGGAGAATTGAGTTGAGAGTCTAGGGAAAAAAAAAATATTCAAAAAAACTTAATTATCATTCCTAAAAAATTTATTAAGTAGAAGTAGGTACGAGATAGAAGGAAAATCTAAAACATTAATATATTTTAGATGGAATTAAAATACACTAATCCCAATGGTGAGATTGTTCTAGCAAGTAAACTAAACCATGAGATTTTTTATTTTTTTTAATTGCAAAAATAGCATTCAGAAATGAATCCTACAAGTTAATTTTTTCAAGAAGATGCTGTAACTACCCGAAAAACAAGAATGTCTATAACTTTCTCATAACAAATCCAAATGAAATGAATCAAAGCTTTCCAGATAGACAAAAATATAATCTATAAGAAAAAAAATATTTTAAAAAAAAATCAAATTTTTGCCAAATTTTTCTTGCTGCCTGGACTGCTTGGTTACGAATAAAAGTAACATATTTGGCCATAACTTTTGACTCCTATTTCCAAATGTCCTGAAATTTAGTACGTATGAAAGATATTCCTCGCACCCACCTTCTATTAAAATTTCAGCTTAAAATATGGAAATCTCTAGTCACACGGACCTGCCCAAAATTTCTATACGGCCAAAAAACGCATGCCGGTCCTTTAGGGGTTAGTGTTGTTCCCTATTTTTTACAATACACAAAATAGTGAAATTGTTGTTCCTTGTAGTGATTTTAGAGTCTAGTGACTCTAAAAATCACTATTTTGTATACTGTAAAAATGTTGAAATGACCAAATTTTACTATAGAGCTAAAATAGTGTTAGAATGGGTAAATAATGTTCTAACACTAACCTTGCAAATCACAATTAGTGTTGTTGTTGACAATTAGTGTAGCCAACACTATTTACCAATTTTAGTGTAGTGCACCCAAAGTGAACACTATGCAACATGTACCACAGTATTGTTGTTACAAAATGGCATATATTATAGAATGGAATGGCCATCCCCTACAACTTGGATAGTTAGATATGATGCTAAACAAAAGAGACATTATACATGCCACATTGACCCAACAAGGGTTTTGGAATTTATACACTTGGATGATTGCAAGAAAGACTTGCTAATTTTGTAGCAATTGCTTAGGCAATTACTTCAATACTTCTTGATTTTTTTGGAGTAATTGATCTTAGATAAAATATTTAAAAAAATAAAAATATGGTCAATGTATAGAGCTTGAAGGATATTATAAATCTTGTATCAAATAATTTTCTAAGTAATAGAACTAAAAAAACCGCAAAGTCTCAATTTCTTTTAAATAGGTATTTGAGTATAACTTATCATTATAAAAATTATAAATTATAAATTATAAAAAATATAAAAAGTAGTTCATTTTAGCAAACTCTAAAAAAAACATTTTCATATACCAAACAAACTTTTTTCTCATAATCAGAATGCATACAAAAAGAGGTTCACATTGTTGACCTTCATACAATATAGGATTTAATTATTTTATAAATTCCTTCATACAATTGTTGTTAGTGTACTAGAGAGCAGTGCCTTTCATTTTTCAACTCTAAATTCTTTAGAATGGATAATCAGTAGAAAAGAACCCAAAAATTGCATACAATTGAGGCATATTAATTATATTGTAGACGTCCTCAAAGTGTCAAGATCATCGCCAAATGTAACTATTGGTGATGTATTATTTAGCCAAATAGTGGTCTAGTGTTCAATCAGTCATTCACTATTTATATTAAGTTTACAACTTTACATGCTTCAATTTTTTCTACAACTTGTTCCTAATCTTGAAATTACAGTTGTTTTTCATAGATTACCTTGTCAAGTGAAAAGAATTTTTAAATTTTGGATTTATAAATCATGTCAGATATCTAATAATGAACTCGACCAAAGACAAGACCAAGGACTTAATAACAAGCTAATGCTTTATTGTTGGTCTTCAAGTTGGTCTTTGACAATCAAATTTGTACTTTGCTAAATATTGAACTTTGCATATATGTATCACTTGGCATTCATGAGTTAAAGTGGTTTATGTCCATCATTATAGTATTCCATTAAAGATATAGATAGACTAGCAGTGAACTCTTCCACTATTTTTATTATGTTTACATGCTTGAATTTTTTTAGTACATGTGGCTTGTCTTGTCATTCTATTTTTTTAAACATATGACCTTCAAGGGCTGTAACTAGATTGACTTGACACAAAATCCAAGGCAATCTGGTGATACAAACCCGGGAATTACATAGCTTGGATATCCCCGTCAGAAACAAGTGGAGGAATAAACCTCCTCCAAGTGCACCAGTATGAAGAGCCCCTATGCAAGCAATGTTAGCATGGAAAATTGAACTGGGAATGTCATGGATTTCATCAAAAGTCCCTATCACTTGGCCATCACCCAGGGTAGTTTAAGGTCATTTTGGACCATTGTCATTCCATTTTGAAGTCTTCATTTGTTTAAATGAATTATTTGTTTTTGTTGCTTAATTTATCCTATATGGCATAAATTTAGAAAATATCCATTAAAAATTTATAAAAATCTATAATCAGTGCATATTTCAATTCAATATTTTGTGCAAAGGATGTCACTACAAAAATAGATTTTCTTATCCTAGGAACTTGATACAAATATTATAGACCTTTTTAAAGAATGTCACGTACCAAATTAATTTTTAAAAATTGTGAATATTGAGATGGAATTCATTGTGCATATATATTAACATACGCTACTTGCTTTAAGTTCTTGTGTTTTGCAAACTAAGGTGAGACTTAAACCTCTATTTAGGATGAAGACAATTTGATGTCAGAAGATTAGATGCAACCATACCTTGTTGTCATTCCAAAAAAAATCAAGTTTAATTAGAATTCAAATGCTTTTAAGAATGAAAATTGAAGAAGGCAGCACATAAAAGGAGGTTTAGGTGACTTTAGGATTAAGTCTTATTTGAGTGATGTGTTGTTTTCTTGGATTATTATCACTGATTTGTTGACTTGCATGTTGTCAAGTAGTGCTCAGGAATTAGAATCTAGGAGATAGCTCCTCTTCTAGAACTGAAACTTGGGGATAGAGGAGGATGGCTTTACATTGGAGGCTTGGAAGTCAGGTTGAGTTTTTTTTGTTTAGCAACATGCCTCACAACCTTCACTTACAAACTTATTCCTCCTTTTAGTACATTTAACAATAACATCTTAGTAAACATTAGTTTTTCTTTAGACTTCTCTGGCTCTACCTTTGCCTTTCACCGTTTGTGGTTATGAATGGGGCAAGACTACAAATCTGGACTAGCCTTCCAATGTGAAGAACAATAAAATTTCTATGTAGAATTTGGTGGTTACCATGATCGAAACTCTCCTAGACTAGATGCATGCTCATGCTGCCATTGTCTCCCATTTTGCAAACTACCAACTCGATTATGAAGACCTTCTCGGTTGCCTTCAAGTTCACTACCATGGCCATTTGATGCCCATTCTCTTCCACAAACTTAGCTCGAAGCACCTACACACACATAGCACATATAGAAGCTAGAAAGAACCAAAGCTTCTTCTTTGCAAAGTTGCTAAATGCAAGTGAACATTATGCAACAATGTGATCATACTTACATGACCCATTTGCCTGGTGAAGTTGTTGATGGCAAACAAAAATGGGTTCTAGAATTCTACAAATGGCCTATGATCTTGGTTCATTGGTAGTGACGAACACCACAAACTTTGGAGAAACTTTTCCCAAGTGCCTCCTTCATCTTAGTAAGTTACTCTACCTTAAGGTTGCATGGTAAGAGAAATCCTTTAGGTCCAAATACTAGGTTGATTGTCATGCATTGCAAAAGTACCATTCATTCAACAAAATACAAAACACAAACATTGTAGAAATACAAAACAAGTTGATTTAACAAGCTATTGCCAAAGACTACATGTATAGAATCAGCCTACAACCTTTAGCAAGGAAGAATCTAATGTTGAGTTTATGAATGATCATTTAGTTAGATTTCTAAAGTTTCACAGTTTTATTTAGAATGTTCATGGGTCATTGCAAAAAAGACCTGTACTAGAACATTGTCACAAAAGGATTGGCGAAGCTTTCTTCTTCAATAACTTTTGAAGCTTGACACGCATGAAGTTTAAATTTTTATTGAAGATGTTTGTCTCAAGTGTAATCATATCTCATGTTTTTCAAAAAAATTAAAAAATCATTTTATATTTAAAAAACAATTAAAATAATATGTCATGTTTTGAGTTTTAGGGGGTTTGAGTACTATGGAGTCCTCAAATTTAATGATCTAGGGCTGAAATTTCTATGGTGCATTTCCATAGTAGGGAGTCATGCGGTTTATACCAAGGAAAATTTGAAAATATTTTATTTTATATCCTCTACATCCATGCAAATAGGACTCCCTTGCGCGCTCAATTTTGAACATTAAAAATGATTTCAAGGCCATTCTTTTGGTGAAATCTCTTCATCATAAAGTCTTCCCAAATGGCAAATTTTTAGTTTCTTTGAAAATTGTTTTTCCTATTTTTTACAAATTAAAATGTCCAAGTATCTATTTTCTGGCGATTTTGCACTTCTTTAGTTCTCCTACTTAATGAATTTGTTTTTGCTTTTCCTTCATAGGGTAACTTCTTCTTACAGGTCTGTATATTGTTCTTATTTTTTATATTATTTTTAAAAAAAAATTCTAATTTTAAAGTACTCCCCAAAAAAGGCCCAGTATTGCCAGTGGAACAATAACAGGAGGTCATTCTTGCAACGACCCTCATTCCGTTGGATTGATGAATGACATATGTACAATTGTTAAACTTAGATTTAGATTTAGATTTATTTTATCGAATGATATACATCTCCACATGTCTAATGTGACTAATAGAATATAGTTAGGCTTTTTGTCTATTTAGTCCTTTCTAAGGTTTGAAGATGTTTTTTGTAATGCTAGGACATCTAAAATCTTGAAGACATGTAGATTTGTCTTTCTGACATATTATTTATGTCTAAACACTAGCATCCTTACTAAACTACACCTAGCTTACAATCAACATAGATGACAACTACCACTTGACAGGTCTTTTAATGGTCCAAATCAAGTTAATCAACTATAGAAAATAGATAGAAGGTAGAAGGAATATAACTCGTCCTTTTCAATATGAAGACTTACATGATTATAAATGACACCTATAACTTGACATGCCCTTAATCGCAGTCTCCACAAGTATGACATGACAAGTGATAGACAAAGAATATAGATAGATAAATATTTTAATCAAACATCTACAAGATTTGAAGATATTTTTATACAACACTAGAATATCTAAAATTTGTGAGACTTGTAGATTTAAGTTTCCTACGTACTATCCATGTTTCATCATTAATGTACCCTATTAATGTCACATATTGCTTGATAAGTCATATGATGTTTTCAAATCAATTCTTGAAAATAAGTATTGTTTCAAGTATTTTTGAATTGAATTAATTTGTACATATTTGAGTGACTATAATAGTTTACTCAAAAAACTCTTGTACACAAACTCTTACAAAAAAAAAGATCCAATTAGACTATTTTTTTAGTACTATTGGATAGATGTTTGAGACCTTATTTGTTTTTTATTTCTAATTTCTAAATTCAAAGAAAATAGTCTTATTTCTATAGTAAATTATGTTCAAAGTTTGGCTTAGAAGACTAGCCAAATGCCCACACAAATTATATAAATATGTTTTTAAGACCTATGTTATCTTCTTAGTTAGGCTTGGAAGACTAGCCAAATGATCACACAATTGACTTAAATGTGGTTTTAAAATCTAGGTTGACTTTGCCGTTAAGTTTGTCACATGTCACAACGATGTCTTATGGATTTTCACTTGATCAATTTTGTCCTTCCAGTAGAAAGTAGATTAATATCTTGCCAACTACTGCATAAATCACTACAAGAAATCCATGTTTTCTGTGTTGCATATTAGGTGACACCTGCGACGAGATCCATGGTGATTCAATTGTTTCTATGTCAACAATGATATCAAACACAACATCTGCATGTTACATTTTATGTCATTGTTAACATAAAAACAACTAGATCACTGTGGATGTCATCTAAAATGTGTCACATAAACATGGGTCTCTTATAGTGAATCCAACAAATTTTGAGCACATGTTATATACAAATTATGTACAAGACTACCCTACCATTCCACACCATGCACACCTTTTTTGATGTGGAAGAGTTTATTCTTTTCTTTGGAGACGGCCAACGAAGGGAAAAATGGGAGGTTTGGATATGCTAATGAGGAATGCAAGGATAAAGAAGTCCTTCATGATATTGTTGAAAAATTTCAAATTTCTTACTTACAAGATTTGCCAAAGTCCAAGGTGATAGCAAAGAAATTTATTAGGTTATAATCATAGAAAAGCACAAGAAAAAGCTTATAATTTGGATAGATTATGTAGATACCTTTAATAGAAATTAGTGTAGCAAATGGTTGAAGAAGGTTATGCTGTGTTTGGTGGGGAGAGACAAAGCCACGAAGACAATTGAAAGCTCACAACACTGGACATGAACTTCGTCGGGAGAGATGAAGGGTGAAACCGGGCGGGGCAGGAAGCAAAGTTTCTTCTATGGCAGTTGGTTGAGATTACTTCATCGCAGATCACTAACTCTAATAAGAAAGATTCATACAAGGCAAAAGGCATTGATGAGCTTTTCCATGATCATATTGCTTTAATTTCAAAACACTAACTATAAATTGAAAGAAGAAATGTATGGTGTTGTACTATGTAGTACGGAGAGAAAAAGGACATTAATAAAGACTTCGTGAATCTAGATAATGAAGTTAGTGGTGGAATTATAGCTGCATGTTGTAATAGAGGACTATATTAGTGTTGGGAAGGAGAAAGTGGAATTGTCAACCAAGGCATCACAAGAAGAAGGGATGTTGCAAAGAACTAAAGCAAAAGTTTTGAAGTTGCAGAAGGTTCATAATTGAAGGGGCTAAATATGTGCATGTTGTAAAACTTGCCTCAAATGAAGTGGAGGCATACCATGTGATGGTTATTTATTATGCAATTACATTAGAACTAAAAGGATGTAGTTTGAGGTACGAGCAACTTAAAGCAAGATAGACATGTTTGAAAAGGCAATTTGATTCCTTATTGTGTCAAGTTGCTCATATGAAGAAAGGTGAAGTTGAATTTTCTTTGAGACCAAGACCTATACCTTGTACATCCTTTGGTACTGAGGTCTTTAGTTTGTTCAACCTTTATATCAATTATATGTGCTTGAAATTGTATAATTTTTTAATTCTAATGACTATGATTTGTGAGCAATAAATTTGAGCAATGAAAATTTAGACAAGTTAAATAAAAAAATATCATGTCAAATAAAAAATTAAACTTGAAAAAACCAAACACAAGAGGAAGAATAAAATGTTAATAAGATGACAAAAATAAATGGCTTATACGATCTTAAAAAAGACATGATGTATTTCTAAAATTTTGTTAAATTTTGTTAATACAAGTAAAATAGGATGCCTCTAATTCACATGTTTAGAAAAATTTAGACAAGTCAGGGTACAAAAACAAGATGTGACTAATTTTATTCATTGACAAAAAAAATCTATAGTTAAATCTATATACCTATTCAAATAGTCTTTTTTTATAGGAATTACAGTTTTTTTTTTATTAAGCACCACATTGTCTTTCTTGAGTTTGAGGACCAATTCTGCATTCCAAACAAAAATTGTATCTTACCATTGGAACTCCTTTCGTAATGCTTGTTGCTTTTATTTTGAATATTTGAGTGCTATATTATCCGCATAGACCTTGGACTTGGCTTTATGAACCAAACAATATTTTTATATCTTTCAATAGTAGATAGTGCCAAAATTTTCTAATTTTTTTTTCATTAGTTGGTGTATAGTCCACCTCAAGTCCTCAATTGCATTTTCCAAAACTTTATGCCTTTGCAAGCAATGGGATAATCAATCATCTTATTCCTCGCAACACTCAAAGTCATTTGAAATTCTTAGATAGGGTCCCAAAACCATCATTTTTTTTTTACATTTGATGCAACTTAGAATCTATAAGGAAAAAATTTACAAACTTTTGACCACCAAAACTTATCCAAGTGTATTACAAAAATTTTATGATTCAATTTCAAAAGATAAAATATAAAAAATAAATTTTTGGCTTAATGAACTAAATATAGAATTTTTGATTGGTCTTTGATAAAGAAATAGCCTCAAGACTTTATTGGTTAAAGTACCTTATATGGATACTTTAACCTCTAAAAAACTAGTTCCATTTCCATGCGGTCAAACATCATTTCCATCTCAATTTAGTATTTTTAAAATATATTCAAGTTCCAATTTTATCTTTTTATAACATAAAGGTTTTCTTTTTCTATCAAAGTGAAAAAACTTTATTACTTGTGCTAATGTTGAAGTAGTAAGTGAAAATAGATTAGACTAGAAACTAGATTTTGAAAGCTTAGATGTGTTAATTAAGCTCAAATTCAACAAGGTCATTTTCATGGCTCAAATTCAAATGGCACAAAAGAATTAGGAATTGTTAGACACACTAGAGAGGCATATTTTTTTGTGATATTTGGTTTTAGCATCTTCTTCTTTAGAAAATTAAAATGTGATTTCTCATTGAAGGGCTTTCTACCACCAAGTGCTACACACCTTTTCAAAGATGTCTCCACAAATCTTTTGAATGAAGTTACAAGCTTATTTGACTATCCATTAGCCATTTTTAAGCTTCCTTAGTGTTTTAGGGTTAACAAGCGGCTCTAATTAGATCATAGGATATTGTTCAAGTGTCAAAAATTATGAAATGATTTAGATGGTTTTATCTAAAGGAAGTTGACATACTATTCTCATCATTTGGACCACTTTTAAAGGAACAAGGACACAAAAAATGGCATTTTTTGGTACTTCTATCTTAACCTCCAAAGGACCAAACTATATTTTTTTTGGCAACATAGCAATTTTGGGCAGCTTACTACAAATGGAATTTTTATTTTTTTTCTTTGAAATTTTTGCACAACATGTGGTTAAGAAGTAGCTTTAAGGCTCAACTATTTTCATAACTTTTAACCGCATGGTTAAAAAGTAATTGTATGATATGTTGTCTTTTTCAACCAAGGCAACTCAAAAAAATCACTTTTTTAAGAAATAAAAATTTGAAATTGGTTATATATATATATATATATATATATATATATATATATATATATATATATATATATATATATATATATATATATGTGTGTGTGTGTGTGTGTGTGTGAGTAAAGCTTTGATTCATTCCATTTCGATTATTGAGATGAAATTTTCGAGGAGTTTTTGTTTGTGGGCACTTATGGAATCTCTACTCTAAAATAAACTTTGAAGTCATTTATTTTATTGAATTTTTAATATTTAAAAAAAAAATAGAATCATAGGATGTAGGTTGTTTATTACAATATTACAACCATTGGTATTGGTGTTTTTCAATTCCATAACAAAATTCTTAACAACTTAGTATTTTAAACCATTCTCTACTTCTTTCTACTTACTACCTCTATTCTTGAAAAAAAGGATTACTATTTTCTTCAAGAATGAATATGAATTTTTTTTTTGAAATTTTGTATATGTATTTCCAACTTATTTTTTCAACATATTATAGAGGGTTGAAAGTTGTAAGGTATGCAATTTTTGAATAAAATGTTTGAAAGATGAAATCTAATCATTTGGAAAGGATTGAAAATACTTCTTTTTGAAACCCAAGCATCATGATCTTGCAATTGGTAAGGGTTTTTTTATTTTATTCTGAAATTTTAGAAGGGTGTAATAACAAGTTAACTAAAAGATCCTATAGTTGAGTTTGTTAAAAACTCAATATAATTGATGATTTTAGCTTTGCTTTGGAAACTATTATTTGAAGTAGTTTTGGCCTCTAAACATGAAAGTACTTTAGGGGTTAAGCTTTTGAAATTGGTCATCATCCACCTTGTAAATAGAGAGTTTTTATGGGGGTTAACATCACTTAAAAACATGCTTTAGCCAAATTAGGTTTCATTGTACAATATTAAGTGAAAAAAACACTTTTATGGATTTGTTGTGAGACTTTCGAAGGACTTGGAGGATTATTTTGAGCCAAAAGATCTTTTAAGATCTTCTTTGGAGCCTTATTGGTTGAATAAAGAGATTTGAAGGGATATGGTGTCAAGATAATTTGTCATAGAAGTGTCATGTATCCATCTCTACTTTATAAGGTTCATAGGTTCGTACAAATACAACACGATTTACGTGAATTCATACCTATGTACCATTATCGCACATATTACGTGTATTTCTATGTACTGAATCAGTGTCGTTAAAATCTTTATTAAAAGTGTACGATCTATGTACTTTAATTATACAAATGTGGTATCCAAAATGCACCTAAACTATATTGATATCAGTACAATAATTGTATGTTATTGATAGGCATTGTTTACGCACTGATTCAGTGCATAGAAATACACGTAATATGTGCGATAATGGTACGTAGGCATGAATTTATGACTTCAATATGATATCTATTAAAAAATCGTCCTTCCTTAAGTTTGAGATGTCATCTTTTGATTAGCTTAAGGTGATCAATCTTATAATCAATCATTGAAATTTGATTTCAATATGGCCTTGTTGAATTTGGCCCCACATACGGTAGGATTAGAATAAGTTTGAGAACCATGTATGTACATAATTAATGCACTTGTTTTCTTGTCAAATACACAATCAAGTTCAATCAAACCATACAAAATAGGAATCATTTAATTTGAGTTTTTTTCATTAATGACCACATTATGGTTTCATTGAATTGCAATAATATCATAGTGTGATACAATAAAGGTGACTATATTTTCAATTTCATCATGTGTCTCTACTTATTAACAATGCATGTTTGATTTTTTGAAATTTGTATCATGGTGTAAGCACTCATTCCCAAATCTGCACCCTTAAATCAATCTTAGAATTATGTACATTTAGAATTTTCAAAATGTATGGGCCATATATATAAATGAAAAAAATGGTTTGGAATGCTCATTAGAATCTTACTTTGATAGTCTATATCTTTCTCTTGGTACCATAAAAATTCATTGTTTCTTTTGAAACCATCACTACCGCTAATTATATTTGTTTCTTTGCAAAAAAATCAATCTTGTCGTGCAATATTGGGAGATACATTCTCTTGCAATGATGTTGGAAATAGATGCATTACTCTAGAAAAAATATATCCCCTATGTTATTTGTTTGTAGAGGTATTAAGCTTCATCAACAAGAAGAAACTACTATTTTGAAGGTATTACAAGACTCAACTTCGTAAGCTTCCAATAAATATCTTTTATCATCATATCATTTATAATCCATTTTAACATTCAACTGTGGATCTTGTTTAATCTTTTTTTCATCTATAAAGATAAATGATTTTATATATCATTATCTACATTCATCCAAAGAAATTTATTTAACATAATTCTATGCATTATTTTTCCAACTTTTTTAGAACTATTTAGTGCTATTTTAATCTCAAATTTTCAAATATTCTATGATGATGAAGACATTTCAACCAAAAGAATAGGCCCTTAATACATTCTAAATGATTACCAACTACCCTAAAAATGCATCCACATATAGGGATTTTTGTTTTAAAAAAAATTGATTTTTTTTCAATAGTCATTGGTCATGTTCAACTATTTTGAGTAGAAAAGATAATGTTAAACACAATTTGTTACTTTTTGGTAGTGAAGACCTATGCCTCTTGCTAGTTACAACCTTTGGTAAGGAGACTATATTACTTGTTGCTAATTTCCTTTGAAGACATTACGTTAATGTCTAAAAGACCAAGGCCATTTTTCTATCAAAAAACAATTAAAATTTCTTGTGCATTCCCTCAAAAAAGAAAAAAAAATGTTATTATTTTTTGAATCTAATTGTAAAATCTTGTACTTCACTTGGTTGATATCATGTGGTAAAATTTTTCTAAAGTTTGACCATACAAATGGGAAGATATTAGCATTCAAAGTTGGAATAACCCTAAATGTAAAACATGCGTTTTTGGCAATATAGTGATTTTAGACAGCTCACTACAAATGGAATTTTTATTTTTTTCTTTGAAATTTTCACACAACATGTGCACGAGGAATAGTGGTAGCTCTAAAGTCCAACAATTTTCATAACTTTTGACTACATGGTTAAATAGTTATTGCATGATATGTAATTTTCATTCCTCAATGGCAGTCCAGGAAGCTCAAAAAAGTTTTTTAAAAATCACTTTTTAAAAAAATAAAAATTTGAAATTGGTTTTCTAGATTTATATATACATGGAAAGCTTTGAATCATTTCACGTATATATAAATCTAGAGAAACAATTTCAAATTTTTATTTTTTTTAAAAGTGATTTTTAAAAAACTTTTTTGAGCTGCCCGCCGAGCAATGAAAATTACATATCATGCAATAACTTTTAATTATATAGTCAAAATTTATGAAAATTGTTGGAACTTGAAGCTACTCCTCATGCACATGTTGTGTGAAAATTTCAAAGAAATAAAATAAAAATTCCATTTATAGTGAGCTACCCAAAATTGCTATGTTGCCAAAAAGTGGTGTTTGGGCATTTAGGGGTTAAAATTTTTATTGAACGTTGATTTGCAATTCAAATGACTTTAACGGCCATTTGTAGAAAAGTTTTGCAATACAAAATTTGAATTAAGAAAAATTTATCTTGAAGAATTGAGTTGAAAACCTAGAGAAAAAATTTCAAAGAAAACACACTTTATTTTCGTTCTTAAAAAATTGTTAAATAGAGTAGGTTCAAGATCAAAAGAAAAATTAAATCATTAATAGCTCTAAGATAGAATTGAAATACAATAATTTCAATGTTGAGATTGTTTTAGCAAGCAAACTTAACCTTGTTAAAAAATATTTTTTGAAAAATTGTAAAAATTGCATTCAAAAGTTATTTTTTCAAGAAGATGCTTGAATTGCCCTCAAAACTAGATTGTCCTTAACTCATTCATTATTAGTCCAAATAGAATGAATCAAAACTTTACATGTGGATAAAAACATAATATTTTAGAAAAAAAATTTACAAATTTAATTTTGACTTTTCCAATCTTTTTGGTGTTGCCAGTCAAGTTCAATTCTAGGCTTTTTGCGAGGCTTTTGTGGTATAACTTTTGCTCTTGTGCATCAATTGAAATAAAAATTATGTTTGCACAAAGCTAATCATTTTTTCTAAATCTCATGAGAAATTTTAAAAAATTTCACCAAAAATTGAAGTCATAGGAACCTACCTAAAAACCATTTGTCCTTTGAAGGGCCAATGGACGGTCCTTTAGGGATTAATAGCTACAATTTTGACATAGAGGGCCCAATTAGTAGTGTCTATACCAAATCTAACTTCATATGTGAATTGAATCTTATAGAACTAGAATACTTATCTCTTATGTATCTTATCTTCATAGAAATAAAGGGTGAAGAGATACATTGAGGTTGTGAATGCTAGAAAATCTTTGGTGAAACAGTATGTGCAATCACTCCATTGGTAAATAGAGCATCAAATCAATTATTAAAGTGCTTCCAATACAACCAATAAAAGACTTTTATTGGTTGTAAATGGATGGAAAAACACCTCATTTGTTGAGTTCCTCAAGTCAACATTCCATCTCTTTTATTGTGCCTAGCCCTTCAAACTACTCTCTAAAACTAGTTTTAGATGGAGATTTCACACTTGATGACATTAACCTCTACAGGACCAACGAGCCTACTTTAGGCTTTTTAACCCCTAAAGGCTCAAGGCCTTTTTTCTGCCAATAAACATTCAAAACTGCCATTTCTATAGCAAGGAGTAAAAAAATTTGAAAAATGTTATTTTTGCACATCTAACCGTAGGATCTTACACCTAACTAGTATGAGAATGTGTGGAAAAAATTTCAGAATTTTTGACCGCTCAGATTGCAAGATATCTGCGTTTAAAGTGGAAAAAACAAGTATTTCAGCACATTGCGGGACTAGATTTTTTGACTTTAAACATTTTTAACTTAAAATTTTTGCACTACAAAGTTTGGAGCTTCAAATCTTTATAGTGGAGAATTGAGTTGAGAGTCTAGGGGGAAAAAAAATATTCAAAAAAACTTAATTATTAGTCCTAAAAAATTTATCAAGTAGAAGTAGGCTCGAGATAGAAGGAAAATCTAAAATATTAATATATTTTAGATGGAATTAAAATACACTAATCCCAATGGTGAGATTGTTCTACCAAGTAAACTAAACCATGAGAATTTTTTTTTTTGAAAAATTGCAAAAATATCATCTAGAAATGAATCCTACAAGTTATTTTTTTAAAGAAGATGCTCTAACTGCCCGGAAAACAAGAATGTCCATAACTTTCTCATAACAAATCCAAATGAAATGAATGAAAGCTTTCCAAATAGACAAAAATATAATCTACGAGAAAAAAAATATAAAAAAAAAATAATCAAATTTTTGCCAAATTTTTTTTGCTGCCAGACTGCCTAGTTACGAAAAAAAGTAACATATTTGACCATAACTTTTGACTCCTATTTCCAAATGTGCTGAAATTTAGTGCATATGAAAGATATTCCTTGTGCCTACCTTCTATTAAAATTTCAGCTTAAAATATGGAAATCTCTAGTCACACGTACCTGCCCAAAATTTCTATACAACCAAAAAACGCATGCCGGTCCTTTAGGGGTTAAAAAGTTAGGCAGGCTTGTTGAATTATAATTTGGAATTTTTGCATTAAATTCTTAGGATGAATGCTAATCATCATATTCTACTTGTGAAGCATTGTTTTACGCTATTCCAATAAATATTGCAAAAGTAAGAAGTTTATTTGAAATTCCCTATTAAATTGGAAAACTAAAAGTATATTTAAAAAATATTTAATATTTTTTGGAGATTTCATAGATTGATACTTCCTCAAAAACATTTGAACCATTCAATTCCAAATTGTGAAGTAAAAGTTATGAGGAGTTTGATTTATGTGGGCAATGAAGGTAGAAAACATAGAAAGTTGTCTTTTGCTTTTGCTTTTGAAATTTTACAAATAAAACAAAAAAAGATAACAATTGTTTACTAGAACATTTTTGCCATTAAAATTAACAATTCTAAATTTCTTGTAAAGGTTATGAGAAATTTAGTTTTTTCTTTCACTCATTGCACAAGTTAACCCCTAAAGGACCGAGGCCTTTTTTCTACCCAAAAACACTAAAAACTGCCATTTCTATAGCACAGAGTAAAAAAAAGTTTAATTGTTTTTTTTTCATATCTAACCATAGGATCTTACACCTAACTAGTATAAAAAAATGTGGAAAAAATTTCAAAATTTTTGACCACACAAATTGCAAGATATTTGTGTTTAAAGTAGAAAAAAATTGCGGGACATTGCAGTACATTGCGGGACTAGATTTTTTGACTTTACACATTTTTAACTTAAATTTTTGCACTACAAAGTTTTGAGCTTTAAATCTTTATAGTGGAGAATTGAGTTGAGAGTCTAGGAAAAAAAATTCAAAAATACTTAATTATCATTCTTAAGAAAATTGTTAAATAGAAGTAGGTACAAGATAGAAGGAAAATCTAAAATATTCATATATTTTAGATGGAATTAAAATGCACTAAATACAATGTTGAGATTGTTCTAGCAAGTAAAATAAACCATGCAAAAAAAAATTGAAAAATTTGAAAGATTGCATTCAGAAATGAATCCTACAAAAAAAAATTTTCAAGAAGATGCTCTAACTGCCCAAAAAACAGGAATGTCCATAACTTTCTCATAACAAATCCAAATGAAATGAATCAAAGCTTTCTAGATAGACAAAAATATAATCTATAAGAAAAAAATCAAATTTTTTGCAAATTTTATTTGCTATTCGGGCTACCCCCCATCCCCTGTTTTGAGCTTATTTGGTCATAACTGTTGTTCCCAGGCACTGATTGTGAAAAAAATTATATGTCCACAAAACTTATTAGTTTTTTTTATCCTTTAAAAAAAATTAAAAAATCATGACAACAAATCAGCCCGTAGGTACCTACCCGAAATCGCATTTGTCCCCTGAAGGGACAACTGTCCTTTTATTAGGAGTTAATTACAGGTCATACTTGTTTTCTTTTTAAAATGTTGAAAGACAGAAGTTCATCTTTTGGAAGGGCTAAAAAGAACTATATTTGAAGTTTAGGCACATGAAATATGCAATTGATGGGGCTTTTCACTCTAAAAATTTGGGACAATATACTTGAATAAGTTAACCAAAGGATCTAATAGTTGGATTTATTAAAAACTAAGTACTGATGAAAATTTTGGCCTTGCTTAGAGGACAAGCAAATCTTGTATGCTACCCTAGACCACTCTAAATTTAGGATTTATGTTCCAAATATGTGCTTATTGTGCATTTTTTCTATGTACAAGTACACTCTAAAATTCAAAAAGAATTTTTTTTAAATAGATTGTATTTGGAATTTTTTTCAATGGATATTTTTGTGATATAAGCTCATTACATGTTTTTATTTTTATTTTTTTATTATTAAAAAATATATTCATATTTTTGTTTTGATTAAATATATTTTCATAATTATTATTTTTTGATAATTTGAATTTTTGTGTGAGAATCTTCAAATAGTCTTGATAATGAAACTCCAAATATAAAATTAAAATTGTGCCTTATTCACCATCAAAGTATTGTCACTTTATTTGGTCAAATTGCAATCAATCCCTAAATGACAGATCCATCACCACTGATTTTAAGCCTGACTACCATCACTTAGATTGTTGCCATTTTGCAACTAGATATGTATGAAAAATTTTATATTTATTTTTCAGAGATGAAATTACATGTCTTCTTTACTTCACAAAAAATTTAGATTCTTTTTGTAGAAAATTGATTTTTTTGAGAATTTTTGAAGAAAAATTGAAGAAAAATCACATCAAATAAAAGATTATTTCAAAAAATCTGAAAACTTCACCATGTGTGCATTACAATGACAAACATCATAGTGTAAACTCAATTTTTATGTCATTCTCTAATTAGGAATTTTTCCAAAATTCAAATTAGAGTAGGAACTAGAGTAGATGAACTTTATTTTGTTAGTTGGGCTCAAACTCAAAAATCATCATTTTTAAGGAGAAATTTCAGACTTAGAGTAAGGAGCAACAACTTCCTAAAATACACTAAAATAGCATATTTTGTGATATGTTTTTTTTAAAACTTCTCATTCACATGAAGACAAACACTAGCAAGACTACAAACTCAATTCGATACTTTTCATAACTCAACATGAAAAAGGAAAACAAGGAAAATAAGGATGAAAAGTGCTTCCAATAACTTTATAGCTCATTGGATTGTCATCCAAATATCACAAAATGGTGTTTCAAAATTCAAGATCTTAAAGACAATTTCTTTTGGCAAACTGAAATTTTCACATTTGATTTAAATGTATCAACATAATTTTTAAATTTAGTCACTTGAATTTTGTGATAATTACTCTCCAAACATTTTTCGTCTCCAAAAGGACAAATAAACTCCTATATAGCTTTTCGAAGTCTCATCTAGGTTCATACCACTGAATTCATTTTTGAGGTGTTGGAAATGAATTTTATACCAAAGATGCATCATTGATTTACTATTTTGAAAATATTTTGTTTTTCCCATAGGATGCCTAGGATCAAAAGTTATAGGGCTCAAGAGATTATGGGCAGCTTGGGCAATAACACAACATGCTAATAGACAGGGCAAGCAATCATGCAAGTAGTCAAGCAAGCTATGAATATTTTCCTATTAATTTTGAATGCATATATCTCGCAATCTATAAAGCTGTGTAGGTTGAAATTATTTTCAAACATTCTCATAGTAGTATAGGTCAATAATATCTTTAAAAATTAGAATTAAAAAAAAATAATAATAATAATTTTCACTCCATGCATTAAAAATAGCAATTTCAAGATAATTTTAGAACCATTAGCTCAAATTATTAGTGAAATTTTTTAATATTTAATTTAGAAGAGTAAAAATTTGAGTTGACCATTGGGATTTTGATTCTTCCAAAAAATAAGTTCTTTAAAAAAATTTGAAATCATGTTTATGTAGTTGCTTCTTTTAGAACATATTGTTAATGTAAGATTTTTTGTGTATGTAGGACACCTCTACTATCTTTGAAAAGTATCATGCAAATAATTAACCCCTAGAAGACCAACCTCCTATTTTTAACAACATAGTGATTTTAGGCAGGTGCTTGTGACTAGAAATTTGCATATTTTAGGCTGAAATTTTAAAAGAAGGTGGGGATGAGGAATATCTTTCATATGCACTAAATTTCATGACATTTGGAAATATGAGTCAAAAGTTTTGACCTAACATGTTGTTAGTTTCTCAACTCGGACAATCTGGGTAGATAAAAAAATTGCTTTTTTCATAAACAAAAATTTGAAATTGGTTTTTAAAATTTATATATAAGTGAAAAGCTTTGAATCGTTCCATTTCAATCATTGAGTCAAAAGTTATGAGGAGTTTTAGTTTGCGGGTAGTTATGGATTCTCACTTTAAAATAAACTTTGAAGTCGTTTATTTCACTCAATTTTAAATATTTTTTGAAAAAAATAAAATCATAGGATGAGGATTTTTTATAAAAAAATTACAACCATTGGGATTGACATTTTTCATTTCCATAATTAAATTCTTAACAATTTTGTATTTTGAATAATTTTCTACTTCTTTCTACTTACCATTTTTTTTCCTATATGTTGTACAATTCCTAATGATTTGAAATTTTTTAAGCATGTAGCCAACTTGTTTAGGAAAAAGAATCCAAAGAAGCACCACCATTTTGAACATTTTTTTATACAAATGTGAGTGCAGCTGCCCTATTTTTTGCAAGGACAAAAAAAAGATTTATGCCAATTCAAACACTACTATCTTCTAATCTGCATGGTGGAAAATTCTGAATTTTTTTTCACATCTTCTCAAACCAATGTACTACAAGATCTTATGGTTACATGTGTCTAAAATGTTTTTTTTCTAAAATTTGGTATATATATTAGAAATGGCAGTTTTGGAGCACTTTGGTGAAAACATAGGCAAAAAATCCCAGGGGTTAATATAGCTATCCAATGGTCCAAGTTCCCAAATTGGCTATCGCTTCCTTCTCCACAAAGTTGAGTCAAATTTATTTTCTACCTATTTCAAACATTATTATCTCGCAATCTACACTACCAAATGCTCTGAATTTTTTTCCACAAATTTGTACAATAGTCTAGTACAAATTTGCACAATTAGAATTTTGAAAACATGTTAACATTCTAGTTAATACGCTTAGTGCACTAAGGTGGAAACATACAAAAGCATCCCTATATCCATTCATGCACTAAAGATTTTCCTTGAAGTGTCTCTAGACTTCTACTAAAATGTTCTCGAAAAGTGTCATGAAATTGTTCCCTTCCTTAACTACAATTTGTTCCCTTCTGATTTTTTCTTGAAAATTCATGATTTTCAATTGCTAATACTACAAAAATATTATTTTCAAGAAATGCTGCCTCAAACTATGCTAAATTGCTTATTTTGACAATTTTGGGTGTTTCCACTTTAGATTTGTGGCAATTTTGGACACTTTTTTCGTGAAAAATAGTCAAAAAAACCCTCAGGAGTTAAAAATGATTTGAAAATTGAAGTTTCCATCAATGTGCACCAAAAACTAGGTCCAAGAATTCCTACCCAGCAACTTAGCATGCCATGACCCAACGTTGTTTTTTCTAGTGTAGCAGTACACCATGCAAGAAATGGAGAATGTTCCCTTCAGATTTAGACCACTGTGACTCTGCCACGACATTGGAGTCTGGCCCCATGAGACCCAAAAAGAACCTGCCATGACCTGAAACTTTGTCAGCTTTTCTTGAAACTAGTAATTGATCCAGCAGATATTTTTTAAGAAGATGAGAAGTTATTTTCAGGGACCAAGAAAAGAGGGCAAGTACCTGTGGTCGGTTGAGGCGCTGCAGGTACGATTTTGTACTACCTGCAAAACGGGCGTAATGGTGAAGGGAGGTCCCTGGTGTCTGTCAAACTACAAAGCACACAAATAATCACAGTCCTCGTCTTACCCAAAGTGCTCCCTGTAGCTTCGCTTTGCTTTCAGTGGCCATGTCTGCACTGGCAACAACCGAGGCACATGGGCTGGAAACATCAACACACTGCACTTGTGTGTTGTACTGTCCTGCCCCTTAAATAATGTGCTTATCTCTGTCTCTACCTCATGCCAAGAGTATGGACTACGGACATCTCTAAAGTCCAGCCAAGTTCATGGCATGAAACCTGGAAAGGATGAGACCTATCACCAAGGTACTTTGCCAGAAAGGATCTAATTTTTGGACCAATAGGTGCATTTTTCATTTCTATATGGTAATCTTGGAAGTCATACATCAGTCACATTTTGGAAGGTCTTAGTTAGCATCCTTCTAGGGTTAACCATAGTGTTAAGTGTTTGTAAAACTTGGAAGGACATACAAGGCCCGATCACCATGTTAGTTTGGTCAAAAATGATCAAATGCTTCAATGAGTACATGCATTCTTTGTTTCTATAATTTCCTTGAAAATCACTTATTGGACACTTTTAGTTTGCAGCAACATTTCAAAGGTAAACCATTCTATGGTGTTCAAAAAGCTTTGTTTTTTGCAGACCCTGTTTTTGAGTGAAAAGCTTTAGTTTGGGCTTTGTAATGCCCTGGTGTTTATCAAGCATGGCTGAATGCAGTTAAGTTTAGAGCTGAGATGCTTGTGTCGGATGGTTGCATAATGTCAAGTTTGTTTCATTGAATCCCCAAGGCTCAAATTTGTACTTCCTTGGTTGATTCAAGGGCTCATATATATGAGCACTAAGGTTATTTATAATAACCTTTATTTCATGAGCCATTAAAATATGACATAGTTGAAACTTGGACTAAATTGAATACTGAACTGAGGTTGCCTCTCACTAATTTCTCAACATTTTACACTAAATAAATATTTATTGTTACTATACAAGGATGCAGTAATTTTCATCAACCCAAAACCATGTGTGTGGCATGGTTTGCTGCACTGGTTTAGGTTTAGAGAGTCCCATGCACCTCCTCACAGACAAGCATTGAGTCATGAGGTAACTTTTCTGGATGAGGCAACCTAATTGTTAAGGCAACTGGATTTCACTATTCTGTGCACACATTATGCATTAGTTTTGTTCCATGAATGCAAAAAACAAATAATGTATGAACTTGAAGGAAAGCTCTGAATGTGTATATAGGGTTTACATGCAGGTGATTGATGCTATTGAATTGATGGTGTGAAGCAATGTGAGATGTGGCTGAGAATCTATGATCACAAGTATTTGTGACATTTTTATTTTCTTGGCTTGGTACGGTTAAAGTGTGCATGACAGTCTTGAAAGGAGCTGCAAACGCTTTGGATCCAACTTCAAATACAAAGAAGAATCAAGGAGTTGAAGAAGCTCTCATTATCTGACATAAAAAACAAGTGTCGTTACTACCACCCTCAATGCACCTTTAGTGAAAAGGGTGACTGCAGAATATATGTCCTACATTTTCATATTCATGGCACAGTTCTAATCGGTACAGGAACAGGTCTAAATATCTCAAGTAATTTCCTATTCATCAGATGAGGATTGACGAGTTTGTTGAGCTGTTTTCATGGTGGTTTGGGTATTTGTACAGACTTTGTTGCTGCGTGTGTACGCAAAGTACTCTGAAATGGAAATTTCACAGGGAACCAATGGAGTTTATACATGTACACCCACCTACTTCCTGACAAGACTTGTGAAGAAGGTTGTTTAAAGATGTCAAACGTTCACATCTTTCTGCTAACCAACTTTCGGTGCCCGGAGCAGTCCATGATTGGTGATCTTTCTGTGAACGCGAGCACTGTGGGTATCACAAAAATTATGCAAGTGCCACATCCGCAGGAAGAGTCTCAGATTCCCTTTGCAGCGTGTCCAGACAGACTACTTAAATTTGACCAAGAACCCCAAATTGAGCCTGATGTTTACACCAACACACGCAGCTTTCTTCACTGACCAAGAACCCCAAGTAAATGATCGTTTTTCCACATGATCATGATCATTGAAAATTGAACATTTTCAAACCATGAATCCTTCGTCCTGAGTGTAGGAATTCAAATGCAATTCAACAATCGAAACATGACAAAGTCAGAGCCTTACCAGGTTCACTCATCCCACACACTAACAAGACATGTTCAAGGTTACTAAGCTCAACTCAGCTTCGGTAATAGCCAGTGTTCTCAAATGAGTCAAGCAAAACTTTCACCAGAAAAAACGTCATAGCTACAAAAGATGTGAAAAGTAATGTACTCAAATTTGATTTTCCAGAACATTTAGTGTTGTTTGTGAAGAAAAAATGTGGAAAGCAAAGTACTCGAATTTGATTTTCTAAAGCATTGAGCACTGTTTTCAGCTATTTGTAAAAATCACATTTGGGACCACAGGTACTAGTTCAACCCCATTATTAAATAGATTCCTTCTGGCAGCGACACAGACAGGCAGTACTTTCGGCAAACTCATGACTGTTCACTGCCGTTAGGACAAGATGCTAATCCTCCAGATGTCAGTTGATATTCTCTTCCACAAGGAGTCTCATCACCACTCAAGAAGACCTCACCACCATTCCCATCCAGCATCTTCTTCTTCCTGGCTTGCAATTGCAGAAATTAAGCTCCAGTTGTGAGTCAATTTGTGAGTTTGTGCAAAAACTGAGAGCTAGCTATGGCTGACAAGGGCGACGACGTTGCAGTGGGAGCAACCAGGTATGGCGAGAGGAACCCTCTGGGCACCAGTGCTCAGTTGAGGGAGAAGGATTACACGGAGCCGGCCAGCTCGCCGTTCGTGGACGCCCATGAGCTTCGTCGCTGGTCGTTCTGGAGAGCCGGCATCGCCGAGTTCTTTGCCAGTTTTCTGTTTCTGTACATCACCATTCAAACGGTGATGGGCAACGTGAGGAAAGGGGAGTGCCTCGGAGTTGGAATTCAAGGCATTGCTTGGGCGTTTGGGGGCATGATCTTCGTCCTGGTTTACTGCACCGCTGGAATTTCAGGTATCTTATGCACTGAGCTCTGTATGTTGCTTGCATTCCAGTTATATATGACCCATATTCTCAGGAGAGTACTCGAGTAAGCCCTGTCGAAGCTCAAGGAAAAAGGAAAACCATATCAATGCAGACAAGGAAAACTGTCATACGTTTTCTTTCCTGTAGTGAGATACACTCAAACCTCAGTACTCTTACCTGCTGGGGTACCAGTTTTTTCACTCTGAAATAGTTTGAGTATCGTGCGCTGTGTTCTTTCAATAATCGAGTGGCAAGTGTGCCGGCTATGTAGTCTGGAATGCCATTTCAGGCCAGGTGAGAAAGTAGAGGTTTGAGTGTGTATGTACATAAGAACAAGCTTTCGGTACGCTTTGGCTATGCAATGAAAGCTTCTTCTTATGTATATGCGAAGAGATTTGAGTGTTTGGTATACAGTAAGAAGAAGCTTTCATTATGTGCTTCTCTTTGCTTGAATCGGAGATGGCAATATGTCAGATCTAGGAAAGCTTTGACTCAGGAAAGCTGTACGGACATTTAAACGCTAAGCACTGTCCAAGCCCATGAAAAGGAAACGAACAAGAAATTTCTAGTCTCGAAAAGTTCAAGCAGCCATCAGAACGAGCTTCAAAACCGAAGCTAGAGTTCTTAAGGGGTATCTGTTCTCTTCGTGTTTTACTAATTTTTTTGCACTGTTTGGAAGTCTAATATATAAGAATACTGGGTAGCAAGTCCTCTCCAGCGTGAACTGACACAGGGCGTCGGCTGTTTTCTTGGTTGCAGGGGGACACATAAATCCTGCAGTGACATTCGGACTGTTTCTGGCAAGAAAGGTGACGTTTCCACGGCTTCTGTTGTACGTGGTGTGCCAGTGCTTGGGCGCTATTTGTGGGGCGGGCGTCGTGAAAGGCTTTCAGCCTGCATTCTACCAGGCTGCGAGCGGGGGTGCCAACATTGTGGCCCCTGGCTACACCAAAGGCGACGGGCTGGGCGCTGAGATTGTGGGCACCTTTGTGCTGGTGTACACCGTGTTCTCTGCCACTGACGCCAAACGAAATGCCCGCGACTCTCATGTTCCTGTGAGTTCTCTATCTCTGTCTGGTTTTCACTCTTTGACATCGCCTGCACAGCATTCTGTTGCATAACATTCTTAAGCAGCTGCCTTTGAAACTCTTGCAAGCAGAGTGTTGGTATTTCGTTTTTGAGCAGCATCAACACCCTTATGCAACACAGAAGACAGACGTGTCACTCACTAAGCCTAATGCATGCTCTCTTCAATGATTGTCAAACTTTTTGAATCTTTTTTTTGGTTTCCATTTACAGTGGAGAACAGAGAGTTCTCACAACTGCTCAAGAACGTTATGTAGTTGATGCTGAACTCTATTTTAAGATCACTTAACAACTAAGGACTCACGTTTCAGAGAGGTTGCTTGGAGGATCGATTGATCTCGCACAAGTTTGTGGTTGCTGCTCTTAGTGTCCAGCATGCTCAGCAATGGGCTATGGAGTAGATATTCTCCGTTGAGAAGCAGGAAGGTTATTGGACGTAATGTGAAGTTGTTTCATGGAGCCCCTATGTCTAGATGATTCTGTACTTTACGGTTGATATGGGGTCTCTCATTGAGCCTTCACCTGACTCGTTTGCCTCAATACATGGAGTTTCGCTATGTCAGGACTCTGGAGGTCACTAAAGCGAAGCAACGACGTACACTGTATGATACACTATAATGCGACATGGTTTCTTAAATATTCTTTACTTAAAAAAAATTTATGTGTTCTTGTTTGCAGTTGCTAGCGCCTCTTCCCATCGGATTTGCAGTTTTCTTGGTCCACTTGGCTACCATCCCCATCACAGGCACCAGCATCAACCCAGCTCGTAGTTTTGGAGCCGCTATTATCTGGAACAGAGACCAGTCTTGGAATGATCACGTAAGTGTCTGTTCAGTTGATTATTAAAAAACCTCAAATTCAATAGCTAATTTTTTTCATGAACATCCACAAAACTAGCCTAATTTAAAACGATTATAATGCTAACTGTTTTTGCTTTCAGAGTTCTGGTATTAATTTTTGATTCTGTGTGTGTTTGGACAGTGGATCTTCTGGGTTGGCCCACTTCTGGGAGCCACCCTTGCAGCCATGTATCACACCTTGGTCATTAGGGCTATACCGTTCACCAAACACCGTACTTGAAGACATCTTCGACACTACGACGAAATCATATCATCTTGACGGTGCTCGACAGCAAAGTTTGCTTCTATTGTGTAGTATTGAGTTGTTCTTGACAGCAAAGTTAAATTTGCTTCATTGTGCTGTATTTTATGCTCTACGATTTGTGTTTGACATATGTAACTGTAGATGGGACATACTCGATATTCAGAAGGATGTACAAATGTAAGTTCTGAGACGGACTTCACAGACCAGTGGTGTTAATCTTTTGAGCTGGCTTATGTGAATCTCTTAAGTTATAGAGTTTTATTGAAAATGGGGACTATGTTGTTAGACGCAGAAAAATGTCTGAAGGTAGTCCAGTGTTGGGTACAGTGAGCTTCTATAAATCTGTTGACTGCCAGAGTCCAAGTGATACATTATCTGTTTATTTTGAAACATAAGACAAATATTTCATTGCAGGGAGAGAAACTACGTGCTATCACAAACTACGAATTACCAGTCCAAGTGGATTCAGATGTCCAAAGATGCACTAAAAAATTTGTGTTTTACAAACACTAGCTTGCTTCTACGTACATGAAATTCTACATTGTTCGTTTATCTACTTCTAATTCTTCTCATCTTCATTTACCTTTGTTAGAAAAAAATGATACATGGCTTCTCTAAGTACACCACTATGAAATCAGATCACTCGTTGTGGACATATTCGATATTATTCCTAGCTTAGCAGGGAGACGGAAAGTGTAAAGATGAACATTCAATTTCACTTCACGGCAAATCAACACAGAAGTCACAGCCAGACCTTCACAGAACCTTTTATTGCTCAACTCGAAACCCAATGTACAAAACTTTCCGCAGATTCGACGAATCCGCTTCCGCAATCACTCGAGGATTCTGCATAATTTACAACACGAGCATGGCTCTAGAAACAAGCAGCTACGCTCCGAGAGGTTCGATCCCTGCAAATTTCGAAATGAGAAGCTCTGTCTCGCATGTCGAGTAAGAATCTACTCGATCTTCCTCCCATTCGCATCTCTACTTGTAGCTTTTGTGAGTTCGCTACATAATCGGAAAGCAAAGCCTCCTTTCCCGTTGATCCAGAGCCAACAAATGCTATCCCGCCAGATGAAAATGCTCATATGCGAGCACAATCGATCACAATCTTCAGCCAGCACCAACATAATTACTTGCCTCCTCTGAGATCCCAGCTAGCTTAAAACCTCAGAGGCTGCATTAGGAAAGCTGTATATGTCATGCCAAATCACAGCCTCGGGAACGCTTTTCCTCGGTTCGGGAAGCTCCATCAACCAGGACAGAGCAGGATCCTCCTGAGCTTGGAAGATCGCATTCACTTGTTGAACATGTACCTGCGGTGGTGGCGGCGGAGGATGGATCACGCCATTGTTCCCATTGTTCCTGCGCAACAACACACAGCAAAACTGCTAAAGCCTCTGAATTTTTGAACTCTTGGTGCTACTACATCCACCCGAGATTTCAAGAACTAGTGACGCTAATTCAAGTCACTGGCCATCTTTACCTCTTCGTCAGCTCATATAACCCCACCTTATTATTACCGCAGCTGGTCACTCAAAGTACCAAAGCAGAAAGACTGCGAAAATTGGCAATGCAAAATGGAATGACAAACTAGAGTCGAGTTAATTGTAAGAGATGAGCGCCACTCAATTGTGCAGGATGAGGGGTGCGCGTTGAGTAAAGGACTACCTGTTGGCCACAATTTCAAGCACAAAATGCAATGACAAACTAGAGTCTGAAAGCAAATTCTAAAAGATGAGCGCCACTGAATCGAGCAGGATGAGGGATGCGCGTTGAGTGAAGGACTACCTGTTGGCCATGATTTCAAGCACGAAACGCCACCCGAACTGCAATCCCCTGTTCTCACGACGCTTACACTTTGATCTTGTTGCAACCAAAAACGCTCTGGGCTCCAGACGGGGCTTAGACAGTGATGTTCAAGCAAGAAGGAACGCTCTGGACTCGAGGAGCGATTCGAAACTGAGAAAATGTGAGGCGCCATAGCTCAAAGAAAGCTTTTATAGAAAAAGGGTGAAGGGAGAATCGAGAGCAGGGGGCCTTGAGGAGGAGGAGGGGGGAGGAGGGGGGAGGAGGGGGGAGGAGGGGGCAAGGAAGGGAGAGAGAGAGAGAGAGAGAGAGAGAGAGCAAGGGAAGTGGGGGTTTAAGGTCTAGAAGAGAAGGGTACAGTATCCTGGAAAAGACAAAGAGGGGAGGGGAGGGGAGGGGAGGGGGGGCGGGAGGGGTGAAGGGGGGCCAGTAGGTGAAGACGGCGTCAGTCATTCACGCACTTCCAAAGAAGGAAAAAAAGATAGAGAAGACTCTTGTTGGAACAGTGAATGTGGCTAAGTACGGTAGTAAAAGGACACCAGGTCGTCACGCAATGTGCTTCTCCGAAACCTGGGGAGCACACTAAAATAATGAAGAAAATGGGTTGCCAGCACTTTTTGAATCTACCGGAATCTGTCTGTCTGCAGTGAGATATTGGCTCTTGTTGTTAATTGTAAAGTAGGGTGGTCTCGTTGCCGATTCTATTCTAGTTTTATAGACAGAAAGCTCCTGGCTTGGGCTGGGTTCAGTGGTACCCTCCTTTATGCAATGAATTTTTCCCTTTCCCTTGCAGCCGAAAAGAAATTCGGGTTTTAGACAGTACATTATGCTCAATTCTAGTTTTTGACAGTATGGTTTTAGGCAGCAACCGCAAGTTTTTCTTTTGAGACGGTGGCATCAACGAATAGCTGTTTAAGATGTGCAAATTGGTCGCAATGTGAGCTTCCTCTAGGTGTACGGGCATCTGGAAGCAGTACTCCCCTTTAGGTAATTCTGTTGCCGTGGAGGTGAGGAGAATGTACTCAATCGATATTCGTTCCAGTACATCCAGAGATGCTCGCATTCGATCATGTGAGCGAGGTGCCATAATTTAAACATTGACCATGTCTCATGACTTGAGTGGGGATCCTGATATGGTAAGTTATTTCCAGTGGGCCATTCTTCAAAGGTTATGGTTACCTCACAGAGATGGAATATTCAAATAAACAATTATAGCACCAACTCAGCACTAAACCCCAAATCCAAGCAACAAAGTCCACAAAACTTATTCAAGCAGCCATCACCAAAAAGTCTTGCAAAGTCGAGAGTTGTGCAAATGATGCAATTTTCTTATTAACAGAGGATTGGTGGAACATACTGAAAGAAAATGGACAATCTCTCAAAGGCTAGGACAGGTATATCGCTTGAGAAGGCCGTAAACGTACAAGAAGCACAACTCACGCCGAGAATCAAACTCCTATTAACTTTGGTGAATTCAGATGAACTCTATAAGCAGAATATAGACAAACTCCATATACAGAATCTACTCAAAATATATACTAAGTCAATTTACAGTTGTAATCAGCATCAGACTCCTCGTAACTGATCTCAACAAAGAGATGGTCCATCAACGCAATCCCCGTCCCAGAGCTGCAGCTTCTGATACAGAAATCGTGCACATACGCGAACCAGGGGCACGAGCTGCAAGCAATCACGCTACTCAGCAGTAGTTTCATCTTCTCCAACCTCCAGAGCGGGCCAGATAATCAGAAGATGCGCGTTGGCTCTCGTCTCGTCAGGCAAAAAAGACATCCAATCTGCCACCTGGCGCTGCTGCTGCTGCACTGGAGCTCGCCCTCCTCCTCTTGCAGGAGCTTCTTGTTCTTGCTCCCGATCTGGACGGAGATTTGCGTTTGCAACTCTGAAAAAACCCGAAATTACAAAATGTTAGCAATGCAATGCCATTTTCAACCTCACAACCTCAACAATTACTCAAATCCGTTTCTCACAACAATCCAACAATCCGCTACTACAAACCAACTCCGAACCTCCTCCCGAATTCGAATTGGATCCCGATCCCGATCCCCTACCCGTGCGGCGATCGCTCCCCACCAGCAGCACCAGCAGCAGCAGCAGTAGCAGCACTGCTCGACGACGCTTCTCCAATAGCCATGTAGAGTCCAATACCGCGCAGGCCGGGACTCTTATTTGGTGTCCAATCCTGCCAACCTCGCTCCAAATGCACCACTCCACAGAAATGCAAGCACCGGGGACTGTTGCCCAAGAAACAGGGGGTGTTGCAATTGCAAGTCACGCAGACACCGATGTAATTTTTTGTGGGTCTCCATGTTGAGAACTCTGTTGACCTTATAAGCGTTCCAAGGAGGAGGAAAGTCGGGTGAAAGGAAAGTACAGTACGGTAAGTGGGGGCAAGAGAGGGGCGGCGGAGGAGATCGAGATCGGCGGGAGGGAGGGAGCGAGGGAGGGAAGCCAAGGCAGCAAGGGGGGCAGAGTTGGGGGGCAAGCTCATACTGTAGTGGGGAAAGGAGGGGAAGAGAAGGGGAGGAGAGGAGGGAAGGGGAGGGGGGAGGGAGATGCAATCTTGGTCGTTGTGTCGGGAGAGGCAATCGACGGTGGTGGTTGCTGCAAGTCCGGGTGGGGACTGGGGAGTTGGGAATGGGAGTCCGGAGGAGGGGGGCCGGGAGGGCCGGGGTGGGGTTCAGGTTCAGTGAAAATCTTGACACTGATTTTGCAATGATTCTAAGGTAGGTATCCCAAAACCGCCACTAATTGCTACTGTGCCTAGTTACTACTATTAGACTGTTCAAATTATTATATGTTCTTATTGGCAAGGGAAAGGAGGTTCCAACGCACCAAAGAATGCGACATTTGGATACTGTATGCAAAAGTTATGAAGGAACAAAGTTTGGTTCTAAAAGCGTTTCTTTCACAGAGGTACATAACTGATTTTGGAGATGTACACACATTGAAGATGGCGCTTTAAGTTCAGTGGTGCATTTGGGATGCCTACCTTAAGTTTGCATAATTGATTTTGGAGATGTACACACATTGAAGATGGCGCTTTAAGTTCAGTGGCGCATTTGGGATGCCTACCTTAAGTTTGCGCCCTCTCCAAGAAGACAAACCATTGCTAATTTTGGAGATGTACACACATTGAAGATGGCGCTTTAAGTTCAAAGGTGCATTTGGGATGCCTACCTTAAGTTTGCGCCCTCTCCTAGAAGACAAACCATTGTTGATTTGGCTATTTAATGTGTCTAATTCTATACTCAATATAACAACCTTAACCCCTTAAACGCCGAAGGAGTGACCCTCGAAATCATCTTTTTCTATTACCGTATGAATCATTAGCCTCGGCATTCAAGGGTTAATTCTACTAGTAAACCTTTGTTTACATCCATTTCTATCAAAGTGAAAATGAAATGGGAAAAGGTTGACATTCAAGTGGAAGTAGTTGACAAGTGCAACACTCTCAAACTCTTAATAGATGGTACCGACAATATGTTTTTTTTGTGGCAATCAAACAATTTGTACATTGTTACACAAATGTGATAGTAATTACATCGATGTTTTGATCCATTAAGGAAGTTCTTCAAAGAACTCGATTTTAATATACGCTTTGGATGTTTCAAGCATGGTTATGTAATTCTACCTATGGAAGTATGGATAGTCTAATGTCAAAAATTATCTAATCTTCTCCTACCCGGTAGTGTATTGGTGACAATAGGGGAACGGAGCGAGAACAGAGGATGCGACACTAGAGACTGTGATATTATAGAGGTATGGAGGTGATGATATAGGAGACGAAGTGGATAAAGCGGCGTCCGCTGCCGAAGTTCGTTGTGTGCAGCCTCATCACGGCAGTTGTGTCTCTTGTGACCCTCCTCCGTAAGAAAAAATAAATTCTCTCCCACTATTTGCGTCCTTGCAGAATTATTTCTGCGCTCAAATTGATATCATGACAAATCGCATCACCGAAATGCTCATGTCATTTCTAGATTTGGCCCCTGTGCGACACTGAAAGCAATTCTTTCTGGAGGTTTTTGCTTGAGCTCTGCTTCCAAATTCAGTGATTCCATGGCCCGATGAAATCCCATCTTTGAGAGCACGTGAAGGAGGGATGCAATCTCGGAAATTGTTGGAGCGGAATTGAATGCTTGCAGTTTTTGGACCGGAATTTAAATTTTCGCAGTTTTTGAGAATTTCGACGCAGTGGAGAGGGTGCCGGCGCTCACGCTCATGGGAGAGACTGACACAGAGATAAGCGAATTCTGAGTGGCTGAGACCATGGCTATGGCTTCCGCTCTGCCCTGGGCGGCTCCCGCGTCTCACCTCCATTT